>JARHVA010000718.1:2481666-3722500 GCA_037957365.1 Torreya grandis | reverse complement strand
AGGTCTTAGCTTGCAAAATACACTAGGTCAACCTATACCTACTAGGTTGTCCATATGAAATTTTACCCTAATTTAACCTACTAGGTCGACCTATTTGACCTAGTAGGTTTAGTGCGATGACCTAGTATATTTTGCTAAAAATATGCATTTTTCTTATTTTCTCCCTATTTCCTTCCAACCCATTTCTCGTCTTCCTATTTACTACACTTATAATTTAATTTTGTTAAATTTTGACATGTATAAATAATTAAAATCAAATTTTCCTAAAAATACTTAATTTAATACAAATTTCAAAAAGTAGTTTGAGATCTATAGTTGCATACCTATAGTACACCTGTTGTCACCTCTAGGTGTCCTCCTCATCTAGCATTTCATTCCCTCACCATCCTATCATTGTTTGGTCTTAGATCTCTCTTTACTTTCTTTCATAATTCAAAATAACAAAATGACTTCTCTTTTTCCTATTTAAAACCAGTTTCCAATAATTCAATCTTTTTCATTTAATTTCCTTCAAATTCCTTGGTTTACTCTTATCTTTGTTTCTTCTCATCCATTTTGCAAACTATAAAATGTGTTAAAATCTTGATGATGTAGACATTCTTTTCCATTACTATATGCCTATCTCCCAAAAAAAATGATTTTTGGCTATTTTTTACACTAACTTCTATAGGTTCGCCTAGTATTTTTTACATTGGATGCCTTCACCTTTTTATAGTCTTCTTTTATGTCTATAGTATTAAGGTAAGTTAAAGGTATGGTTTTTTCAATTATATCCTTTCATTTATCTTATTTACTTCTTACTTCACTTTACTTAGAATCAACATTGTGTGTTATCATGTTCTATCTCCAAAGCACCATCCCATGTTACACGTACATGACACGTGATGAGCTTCAACTAGGGAATATGTATACACATAATAATTTCAAAATTTTATAGATTAATGACACTTCATATCTTGCAAGAACCTGTCAGGTCTCAATCTCTTTAAGTGCATGCCTTAAGGGGTACACCTAAAAAGGGGTGGGTAGACCATTAGTGATTCATAAGATTATTATTCCTTTTTCCACTTACCATCCACTCTCTAGCATCTTAAACCTTGAACCCTAAGCTTATTTCTCTCTTTCTTATCCATTTTAGTCATTTTAATGCTTTATTACCTCATTTCTTGCCTTGCTACCCTTTCGACCTATTCATCAAACTAGGTCGACCTAGTCGATCTAGTGTGTTTTGGGGACACTTTAGCTCTTTTAGTTTGTTAGCATCCTAGCGAACCTAACACAAACCTAGTGAGTTAGCTAAAGAACATGCTAGGTCAACCCAATCAACCTAGTATAACTGACATGTCCAACAAAAATTAGGTAAGATACTACTATATATATAAGTTCATTTACCACCATTTTAGAAGAGAGTGAAGAATTAAGAGAAGAAGTGTTAATGAACATCTGTTTATTGACCATTCTACTTGAAAAATATATATTTAGGGCTCAATACTTTATTTGGATCTCTGATCTTGTCTTGTGGAGAAGTTTTTTGGATGCTTAGGTAGGAAGTGTAGCGTAGAGCTGATTTATCTTGGTTAACCTTACAACCACAATAATCTCTTGTAAATCACCTTGGCCAAGGGAGAGATTGAGACTTGACATGTTCATCTTCAAAGGTAAGTATTCGTAACTTTATTTCTCCTTTATAAGAGTAGATAGATAATGCACTATGTATTCTTCTCTTTCATGTATTAGGATTTTGTATACATTGATGTGAGTATATGTCTCCTATGCATGTTTAGTTTAGTTTAGTTGTATTTATTTGTTCTAACCCCCACGTTATGCCAAAATATTTGGTGCAGACTAGATTGGTTGACATATATTAGGCATATCATTACTATATGCCTAAAATTTAACTTATGTCAACTAATATAAGTTAACTAAAAGAGTCCTATGATTTTATATTTCACTTATGCTAATAAATAAGAAATTAAATAGGAAATAAGCTCATAAATAGATATCAAGGAAGTGAAATAGTCCAAGTATGAAAGGAAAATAAGTTGAAAGGTCCAAGCCTAGCTTGAAATCAAATGTTCTAAGTATGAACCAAAGGGAATAGTCCAATTGAGACCAAAATAAGGAGAATAATTTAAACAAGTGAGGTACTTAAGGGAAATATGAGAGAATAGGTAGAAAGGAAAATGAAAATTAGGGTTAAGCATTAAAGCCACAAAGGAAAGTTGGTACATGAAGACACCAAGGAAAATATTGAGATGGAGAGCGAGATGGTAGAGATGAGGTAGCAAATGGATGAGATGTTGATCAAGATTAAAAAATGAAAGAGTTTGTGAACCAACATCTTGTATGGATCATGAAAAGGAAGAATCCAATCAAATGGCCAATCAAGAAAAGAGAAGAAGACAAAAGAAGAAGGACAAGGATGCAATCAAGCCTCATGATTTGAAATATAATGTTGTTTTGATATGTTTGAATGTAGATTTGAGAGATGAAAAGAAGGAAGAGATAGTTGATCATATCATTAATAGGCTCAAGAGATAAAAGGAAGATTAGTATGACCAAGTGGTGATAAAAAGAAGTCAAGATGAAGGAGAGATTCCATGTAGAGTCATGTTGATAGAATAAGAACAAACATGTTAGCCATGTTATAGGCAAGATAACATGAGGAAGGAAGAGATTCTCACTCAAGATGATGTAAGAGAAGATAATAGAGAAATGAAAAAGTAGCATAAAGAGAGGTATGAGGAATTTCAAGTTTGTATGAGTCTTTAAATCAAGAGTATGGATTTGATCCTCATCAGATGTATAGAGAAATGGTTAAAGAGGTTACCAAGGAGAATATAAACATGTGTAATGCAGAAATATTATCCAAGGTAAAGGTATTAATGAAGGAAAGGAGGATTAAATAATATGAAGGTACTCCCCTAAATGAATTTGTTGCTATTGAAGTTAAGGTACAGGTGGAAGATGAAGGAGAATTCATTCAATGAGAGAAGCAAAATACATTGATAGCTGATGTAAAGAGGAAGAGTGAACCATACAAAATACATGAAGGTATTTAGAAGAAAGAGAAACAAGGTAAAAAAGATGAAATATGGATAAAAAATAAAGTGAATAATAAATAATGAGTTTTCATTAATTATTTTTTATATTTTATAAGTGTAGCATGGAAGAAGATGGCAAGATGCAAGATAAAGTACAAGTGTGGTAGTTAAGAGCACACACACCTCTATGAATGTTTAAAAGAAGAAGAAGAACATAGGTGAAAATATTTTTCTCCCCTTGGTATTATGATGTATGTTAATCTTAGAATGTTCATATAATGTCTATAATATGTCTTAAGAAGGATCAAATTTGAATTTGAGTTATAAGTTTGTTTTCCCTCCAAAAGAGAATTTCAAATTTTTATAATGTCTTAGTAGATCTAAGTGAGTAGAAAGATTTTTAAAGGATAAATAATTTTTTTAAATGACATTATTGGTCTCTTAAAAAATTCCTAAGATGAAAATAAATGCATAATTCATGTAAGAGTGAGGTGGCAGTCCACCACCCCATGTTGGTCTAGAAGGTTTCTTGTAAAAATCTTGATCAAGATTCAGTTATGAATCTTGTTTTAAAAAAATTTGTTATAAATAGGAGTTTTTTTAGTGTGTGATAGTAATTATTGAGAGGGGGACCTCTCATTCCATTTGAGGTTGATTAAAATTGGACATGTAAATAATGAAAGTTGAAAAATAAAGGACTGTGTTATTGAAAATCTTGAGTACATTGAAATGGCTTGACTATAACTAAGCATTTGTAAGTTGAATATTTAATGTGGCAAGAATTTTTTATTAAATTTTGATTGATATTGTTGTGGTCACATTATGTATTCTATTTTAATACGTGAATGCTAGGTTTGTGGTAAAAGAAGTCATTTTGTGTAGACTGGTACTCTGCCAATAGATAATGCAGTTATTTAATTTATTTCAAGCAAAAGACTAAGTAATTAATATTTGGAATTAATTTATTGGGAAGGTTGAAAATGGAACATGAAATAGGTTTAATAATAATATCAATATGAGTTAAAATTGTTTATGTGATGGTAATTTCTCATTTTGTTTAGAGTTTTATCCATTAGAACATAGAGTCTGTAAACTCAGTATTCTGTACCCTATCATTAGTGGCATGGAATTTATTTAATTCAATAGATATTATAATAAGATGCGTATGAAGAGTTAAGATAAACCTATTTATAGCATACATTGGTGAAGTTTTCAATTTTATCTCACTTATAATCATTGAATACACACCTTCACACACAAAACTCAATTCTATACATGTGTTCTTTTTTATGTTTATTGTTTGGATTCAAAAGGGATTGGAAAGATGTAATGAAATTTCTTAAAAATAAAGTAGAATAGCATAAATAGATCCAAATATGACTGAAATATATCAGAATATATGATAATAGACAAGCCACTTCAAGGGGGCAACCTCCACAAGCTTCAATAAGAGAAAAATTCACAATATGATGATAAATAATTACCCACTACCTCCTATATATAGTCTATCTAGGCCATGGTTACTCCATAGGCTGACCTACTAGTCAAATGAAAGCATAGAGAAATGTGAAATATCATCAAAGAGGGATAAGTAAGCCACATGTTAGTTATTCCTATCCTAATACATGTGACAGGTTAGGGGCATAACATGCCCTTCCCCTTCAAACCAATGTTGTCCTCAACATTGAACAACCCTAGATGTTGTTGCAAAAAATATTCACTTTCCTAAGCTGTATCTTCACTACTCAAGGTCTTCCACTTGATAAGATATTCCCTAATCTCTTTATTTCTCAACCTCTTAGTACGTGTTTGGAGGATCTTCTCTGATTCCAAAATGACATGTCCTTCTTCATCTAGTTTTGGGAGCTCTATCTGGGATAAAACTTTCTATCCAATGACCTTCTTCAAATAGGAAATATAAAATACTAGGTGTATGTGAGATGAATGAGGTAATTCAAGCTTGTAAGCCACACTTCCATTTTTTTGTAAAACTTTATAAGGGCCATAATACTTAGGAGCAAGTTTGTTATCCTTTTTCTATTACTTTAAGGACATCTGCTTGTAAGTCTATAAACATACAAATACGCAGTCACCCACCTCAAAATTTTGCTCACTACAGTGTTGATCTGCTTGTTGATTCATCATGTTCTGTTCCAAGGCCAAATTCTCTCTCAAACTAGTCAAAACCTCTTGTTGATGTTGAATTTGCTCTTCCACATCTCGAACCTTGGTTTTCACCTTTAATGAAGAAGTGATGGAAGGTGGATGGTAACCATATAGTGCTAGAAATGGAGACATTTTAAAAGAGGTATGGAAAGATATTTTATACCACCATTCTATAAGTGGTATCCATTTAACCCAATGTTTTTGTTTATCTAATACAAAACAACAGAGATACCCCTTAAACATTTTTTAACCACTCATATTTTTCCATTAGATTGGGGGTGGTAAGATGAGCTATGATCTAGCTAAGTACCCAAATAGGAAAATAGTTCAGTCCAAAAAAGTACTAGTGAAAATAAGATCATGATCACTTAAAATTATTTTTGGGGTTCCATGTAATTTTATAACTACCTCCAAAAAAATAGTTGCTACTATACTTGCTGAAAATGGGTGTGAGAGAGCACAAAAATGGGCATATTTTGTAAGCCTATCCATAATGACCAAGATAACATTCTTACCTTTATACTAAGGAAACCCTATGATGAAATCCATGGAAACCTCCTCCCACCTTTGACTAGGAATTGCTAATGGTTGTAACAGACCAGGGTCTTAACTATCTCACCTTTATTATGTTGTCATATCAAGCATACTACCACAAAATTTTATACATATCCCTTGAGTCCTTCACAAAATAATTCTTTCTTAATTTTTTGATAAGTTTTCAAGAACCCTTAGTGTCCCCCAATTGGAGATGCATCCAACTCCATAAGAATCTTATGCTTAAGCTTTGAATCTTTGCACAAATATAACCTAACCTTATACCATAGGACATTACCTTTCCATTCAAAATTTTCAAAGGCTAAAGCACCTTGCTAGAGATTCTAAATCAGAACATGTGTATCCTTGTCTTGTTCCCATTCTAACCTGGCTTCATCCACCCAATCTACTTGCAACATGGACATTGAACAAATTTATGCTTCTGTGGATGTATCTCATTTGGATAGTGCATCTGGTACTACATTATTTTTACCCTTCTTATAGATCATTTCAAAATCATAACCCAATGTTTTTCTTACCCACTTTTGTTGTTCCTTAGATGATAATCATTGTTCCAAAAAGTATTTGAGACTATCATGATCCATTTTCACCTTAAAGTGTCTACCTATTAGATAGGGCCTCCATTGTTTAACTACATGAAGAATAGCCATCATTTCTTTCTCATAGACAGGTTTTTGTAGATTATTAACTTTGAGTTGATGAATCTCAAATGCAATGGGTCTTCCTTCCTACACTAGTACTACTCCCAACCTAGATCCAGAAGCATCACATTCAATAGTGAATGTCTTTGAGAAGTATAGAGTAGCCAAAATTGGGGTGGTACACATAGTTACTTTCAATTTCTCAAATGATTTAGTGGTGGCATCATTCCAATGGAAGGCATCCTTCTTTACAAATGTAGTGAGTGGAGCCACTTTACTTCCATAACCTTTCACAAATCTTTGGTAGTAACCTGTTAGTCCTAAGAACCCTCGAAGGTTTTTGAAAGTTTCTGGCATGGCCCCAAAAATAGATGGGTGGTCATCAAGAATAATTTGTAGATTAGGATGTGTAGATGCCTATGTGGGTTGAACTTCTATGGAACATAATCATGAAATAATTCCCTCTTCCCCCCTTTTTAGCATCTTGGTCATTTGATGTGAACTAATCAATTATGAAGATTTTGCCTATAATCCACATAGTTCAATTTTCTTACCTTCAAAATGAAAGTGCATGAATAGTTCCTGGAAGTTCATCTCAATGGTACCCAAGGTTGTGAGCCATTAGATTCCCAAAATAATGTATGTGATAGCCATGGGAATAGAAAACATAGGAGAATTGAGATTATGCTCACCCATTTCAAGCTTAATACTATGGCATTTTCCTGAGCAGTTAATTGTGTCACCATCTATAATCATGACCTAATATTTTGGTGTTGGGTAAATGAAATAGTTCAATCGAGTGGCCAACTTATGGTTGATGAATTTATGTGTGCTCCCTGAATCAATCAACACTGTCACCTTCTATTTCTTGAGGAAACCCATCACCTTAAGAGTTTGTGGAGTGTTAATACCTACAAGTGCATGACAAGAGATTTTAGGTTAGGAATCTTCAGGTACCTCCTTTATCTATTCCTCATCATCATTGGAGGCATCATCTTCTTCTTCATCTTCATTAGATCCCTTAATGTAGAATAACTTCTTCTCAGCACATATATGTCCTTTGCTCCACTTGATGTCACAAATAAAACATAATCCTTTTACACGCTTCTCTTTAGTTTGTTGAGGGATCAATCTAGTAGGTGGAGGAAATGTTGGTGTCGATATGCTATGATCTTTGAAGTGAGTGAATGGTTGCTTCTTATTAGCTATGAATTTTTTCTCAACTTTACATGGCATGATAATAAAATCAAAAATCTTACGTGGATTAAACATGTGTACCTCATGTTAAATGTGGTCCATGAGTCCACCTATTCAAGTTCTCAAAAATTGTCTCCACACATAAGGAGAGGTTTTGAAAATGATGAATATAATCCTTGATGGAGCTAGTTTGTCACAATTTTTATAGTTGGTTGAATTAATTCTCTCTCACACTATTGCCATAATGTAATTTCAACTCCTTTGTAAAAATTGACAAGGTGACACTAAGAGTCATCTTTTTCTTTTAAGCACACAACCATCGATACCAAATGAATTAATTAGGTTCAAGATACAATGATGCCATGATAACCTTCTATCCACCTAGGATATAATGAATATTTAAAAAATTATCCATTTGGTTGATCTAATTGACTGGATATTTTCCATCAAATTTATGCATATCCACCTTTGGTAACAGGGTCCTCTGTGGCAATGTAGTTGGATTTGAAGTAGACTGGTTGGGAGAACCACCCTGGTGGGGTTGTGTAATAGTGATAGCTATATGATTTGACTAATTATTTTTCAAATCTATCATGATATCTACCAAACTATATTGTATGGATTTCATATTAAATTGAATGCCTTGCATCTCACTTTGAATGCCTTGCACATTATAGTCAAGCTAGCTCACTTTGTGATTTATGTTCAAGAACCCTAGTACAAAGGATCTATTACATCCCCCTTATAACTCCATATCTTCATTTTTAGTATTTTTAAATATATTTTTAGCACCTTTTCCTCAGCCTTGAGTTTATGGACCTACCATAAAAGGTCTTTACGATGTCGACCTTGATTAACACTGTTGACCCAACTTTGACCAAGAAATTATGGACTTATGTATCCCTTAAATAATAAAATACAAAGAACATACCCTAGCCAAACTTTTATATTCTTTACAAAAATGTAAATAACTTATAAAACTTCTTTGAATTTCTCACTATAGAGCAATTTTATGAAAAACCCTAAAATGGAGATAACTTTTTAAAAACAAATCCAAATGAGCTGAAATTTTAATGAAAACTTAATTTAATGATTTCTAACCTCTAGCAAAAATATTACATATAAATTCACAACCTATTTTTAGATATAGCCAAATTTTAAAAAATTAGGGTTTCACCCACACGATTGCCCAAATCATAGCTCTGATACCACTTTTAATGAAATTACTTCAAAAATAAAGTAGAGTAGTAGAAATAGATCCAAATATGACTGAAATATATTAGAATATACTATAATAGACAAGACACTTCAAGGGGACAACCTCCACAAGCTTTAAATAGAGCAGAATTCATAATATAATGATAAATAATTACCCACTACCTCCTATATATAGTATATCTAGGCCATGGTTACTCCATAGACTGACCTAATAACCAAATGAATGCATAGAGAAATGTGAAATAACATCAAAGAGGGATAAGTAAGCCACAAGTTGGCTATTCCTATCCTAATACATATGATAGGTTAGGGATGTAGCAAAAGAGGTTAAGATATTTATAAGAAGAGGATGAAACCCTAATATAATCTTAAAAATCATTGGAAGTTGTAAGAACATTTTGAACCCTGTATATACATGTTAAACTAACTAAGAAGGGCAAAACACAGTAATAAAAGACTAAGTCATGTTCTTTTGAATATTTTTTGGGTTATAATGTGATTGATAAGGGTTTGACATGATCAATTAGAGTATTAAGAGCCACATTTTAGGTTTGGGAGTCTATTTTTGTTGAAATATTGTTGAAACCTAGCTTAACCCTTATTTCTTGTGAATAACACACATGTACAAACACTGACTTTTCATTATTATGAATGATCTAGGGGTTTTAGAGACTAGATTAAAGAAGGGAAAAGTTAAGAATGGAATAGAAAGAGTTTTCCTTACATTTTGTTTATTTTTAAACTATTCCTAGTTTAATATATGCCATTAAATACACTCTCAGCCTTGACAGAGACTAGAAACCCTAGTTTTTAGGGTTTAGGCCATAACTTCATTTCTAACCATCAAAATTTTCCCAAATTTTGTGAAAATCCTGGTTATAGTATATTATAATGGATTTTAGGGTTTTTAAGATGTATATGTATAGATATACATGTGTGTAGATGACTAAGTGGACATGCAGGTAGAACATGCCTAATCAAGGTCTAAGATAGTGAAGAAATAGGTTGATCAAGTGGATATTGGTCTAAGGGAAAAAGGTGGAGTTAGAATAATCTAAGGGAATCAAATAAATGGGGCTTAAATTATGATGATATTTTGTAAACTATTCAAATCAAAGAAGATTGCCCCAAATAGGGCTAGTAGGAGATAAGATCTAGGAAGGAACTTGTGAGAAGAAAGTGAATAGAAGAATTGAGTTAGTGACCTTATCAGGGTGAGGTAGGAGTGATATAATAATAGAGGGAGGTATTTATATGGTTTATGCCATAATTTTTTTTATTACCAAGAAAATTCTAGTTTTGCATAGATGCATTGTGAGAGTGTCATGAAGTTAAAGTGAGTATATGAACAAAGATTGTTTTAGTTTAGTATTGAGTGGTTTGATAACATTATAAATTTCATTTGAAACTAATTTAGAATGATCTCAAAATTATTAAATGGAACCTTATATCCAATAGATCATGATTTATAAAAAATGACTATACATGAAAGAATGAATCGATTAGAAAGGATCTTAAATGAAGGCTAAGGTAGAGTTTGGTAAAGAATTAAAATTAGCTCTGCATCAAAGACAAATGAAGCTTTATCTCCATAGGTGTGGCAATTGGATTATTCTCTATCATCTTGAATTTCTCAAGTATTTTCTTGGCATATTTCATATAGGACACAAATATGTGGTGTTCCTTTTACCATACTTATAATCCAAGATAATAGTGTAGAATCATGGGATCTGTCATGTTGAATGATCAGTTAAAATATTTATTGGTTTCATATATAATTTATAATGAACTTCCATTGATTACCATATTATCTACATGCACTATAATAATCAAAATCTCTCCCCCTTATTTTTTGAGGTAGATATTTGGATCATAGTGACTCCTGTAGAATCATGCTAAATTAGATGGTCATCAATTATTATATACCAGGTTCTAGGATCATATTTGATACCATATAGAGATTTGATGAGTTTACATACTTTTTATTCATTATCAAGAGTGATAAAACCTTTTAGTTATGTCATGTAAACTTCTTATTGTGGATCTCCATTGAGAAAGGCACTTTCTATATCCATTTGGTAGATCCTCTATCTAAATTGTATATATAGCTTAAATATCATTTTGATTATCTTGATCTCAACCATAGAAGAAAATGTATCCTCATAATATATGCCATGATTTTGTTCATATCACTTTATTATGAGTTGAGTGTTGTGCTTGTAAAAATTTCCATCTACTTTGTATTTAGTTTTAAGGACCCATTTATAGTTTATTGTCTTCTTCCCTAGTGGAATATATTCAAATTGTTATGTTTTATATTTCATCAATGATTAAAATTATGCATCCATGGCATCCTTCCAAGGTTTAGACTCTAGGTATCCCTAAACTATAGAGGGATCTTTTGATTCTAAAACTATGCTCACTATGAACAAATTAACCTCATTTAGAGTCATGTTGTGAGTCCTTGGTCTAGTGCTCAATGTGTTTGGAGATCTATCTAGTTTAGCATCCATTAATATACTTGTATACCATTTAGGCATATAGTGAGTGGTTCTTATGGGTGGTGGAGCTACACCATTATTCCCATCATCATCATCATTACCTTCATTTGCTTGATACCCTAATTTTGTTATGAGACTAATTGGTGTATTAAGTGAACCTATAAAAGGATCATATGCTTTTGTATTCTCAAAAAACTCAACATCACTTCTTGTGTAGATTTTCTTAGTATTTGGATCCATTAATCTATAGGCAAGTGGTTCTTCATTATACCCGAATAAGACATAATTTTCTAATTTCCTATCAAGTTTAGTCCTCTCTACTTTAGGATTATGCATACTAGTTTTTCATCCAAAAACATGAAGATGTGATATAGATGGCTTGTGTCCTGATAATTTTTCCTATGTTTTTACCCCATAAAGAGTTACAGTGGTTCTCTGTTGAGAAAATAAACTATTGTTTTGATTGTTTCTACCCAAAAAGAGTTATAGTGGTACTTTGTGGAGGGTTTTAATGTCTTTTTATTAAAAAAAACTTTAAATTTGTTACTAGTGAATTCTCCCCAAAATCTGAGTGGAGGGTTTTAATGTTCTAATCAGTCTCATTTTCAAAAGCAATTTTGAATTGTTTGAAAGTTTCAAAGATTTGGATGTTTTTATTTAGATATTAAACCCACATTTTTCTTTAAAAATCATCAACAAAGAGCATGAATTAATTAAACCCAACTTAACTAGGTGACATCGGTGTGTATAGATCAATATGTACTAGATCAAGTTTTTCATGAGCCTAATATATACTTTTTTGAAATGAAGCTCTATATTTTCTATGCAAATTAATGTTTAAATTTGTCTATACCCTTTTTTAGAGAAGGAAATCTCTATACCATTTTATAATGGTGGAGTGTATCAATATATCTAAAATTTATGTGATCAAATATTTTGTGCCATAATTGTTTCAAGTGTCTTTTTCCATAAGTGCTTAATTGGTTTTCTACATGATGTCAAGTTGGAACATTTTCCCAATTCTTGAGGCTCATGCACAAAATTTCAATAATTTTTATTTATCTCTGATCAAACACATATTTGTTCCACATTTTCATTCAATATCAATCTTGAGGTTGTGGTCAAGCAATTGACTGATTGATAGAATATTATTTGTGATTTTTGGTATATATAGGATATCTGATATATTTTAAGCATTGTATCCAAGTGGTAAAGAGATGTTCCAAATACCTTGAATATGGTAGGATGAATCATCACCCAAAGAGACATAATTTTTTTGAGAAGTCTCAATCATATTTTAGAACTAATATTGTCTTCTATTCATGTTTTTAGTGGCACCTAAGTCAATATATCAGATATAACTTTGTGATGTTGATTATTAATGAGACTATGTAGTTTATCAGAAGTCAACATATAAATGGGTTTCTTAATTTTCAGCAATGTTTCCTTACCAATTAGATTTATTATTCTAGTGACCTTTCTTATATTATTTTCATTTATGTGGATGAGATTATTTTTGGTTATTGGGCTTCTTGTTGCTTGAAGATCCCTGTGAAAATTAGTTATACCAACAATCCTTAAGGTCATTGCTTTTACTTATACATATAAGGTAGAATTTATATTTTTTATTCCCCTATGCACTATGATGATGAAATTTATTTGGGTAAGAATACTTGATCTAGTTTTTACCTTTATGTTGATTAGAGGTAAGATCATGTTCTTCTAATTCCTCTTCTTCTAAATGCATAAAATCTTCTTGTTACAACATGTTTACCAACTTGGCCAAAGATGGTTGATGTTATATGACTATAAAATTAGTCATCAATATCCTATAGGATGGTTGTGGTGCTATTAGGATAATAGGTATAAGATATTCATTTGACACTATCTCTTTTAATATTTGGAATGAAGCTCTCAAGGTTGTAACACATTGAAGAAAATATCATACTTTTTCACTAAAATTCAATTTGAGTGAATGAAGTGAACTCTAAAAATGGATAAAGGTACCTTAATTTTTTTCTTTAGATACTATTTTTAGATTATCACAAATGTATTTAGTTTTTATGGCCTCATGGATATGAGGTTATACCTCATGCGATACCCTAAACATAATGATTAGTTTTGACTTCTGGTTTGATTTATCAAACTTATACTATTGATTATTGTTAATGGAATGTTTATTAAATGTGTTTTAAAATAATAAAAATTTATTCAAGTTCCATATGTGTCCTAATTTTTGTTTTCTAAGCATCATAGTTGTCAATGCATAGAAGTTGTAAGTCTAACAAAAAAATTGGATCATTTTTGGCCATTATGTAGAATATAAACAAAAGTGATGGATTGATTCCTTGTCATGTTAGGTTTCAAGGTATCCTTTTATATATATGATCATTCCTATATACCAAACATTTCTTTATATGCACCTTTCATTTATACATGTTAGTACATGGAAGAAGTTCACACTTTCTATATACCCAGTAGTACATGAAAGAAGTGTAAACATACATGAAAGAGAATGATACAGAGTAATTAGATAGTATTTAGATAATATAGAGAAATAATTATCACCTACTTAGATTTAATTCTGCATATGTGGTCATAAATTACCTATATATTATAAATTTCCACCTATCAAGATTTAGGATTTTCCATTGTATTGAATGGGTAAAATGGAGGGATGGCTTAGTGAATGTTTAATCTTAATTCTTACTAATATTTTAGAGGGATGGTGCCTAATTTTTTTATTTTTTAGATATGTTAGGATATGTATGCAATAACACAAGTGTGACAACTTTACCTGAAAATGTGTCAGAGGCATAGTTATGACTGAACATTGTGATTGTGCAAAATGCATTGTTTTATTTTTCAATGTATTTCTTTGAAAAAATAAAATATTAAAATAATTTGAAAATATGTGATTAAAATGAATTTAAAAAAACTAAATTCATTTTATAAAATAATATCCCCCCTTTAAAAACAATTTTGGGCTCTTTGTCCTCTTTTGATATTTTTTATGACCTTTGTAGCTAAATTTAGTTAGTTGTAGATAATTTTAACAAAATAGATAAATATAGTGGGATGGATAAAACTTTTTCTTCTTCCAAAAAATTTATTTTGGGGGATTTGAACCTCCCACCTAGTCTTTATCAAAAATATTCTTTACCAACCCACCTAAGAATTATTTCAAGTTGATGAAGGACAAAACTTGTATTTAAATGCTTAAAAAATTGCAAATCATACCTAAAATGGGATGCGAAGAATATTTACAAATGATCATGGCATACTGAAAAAAGATAAAAATTGGTATGAGTTAAAATTTATAAGAGTATTATATAATGTTGTGGTCTCATTTTTGAAATATCTAATTTGTATGGCTGTAGGAACCAAAAACTATACATGGGTAAGAAGTTGTCAAAGAAACTAGTCAATAGGTTTAGCCTTCAAAGGGATATACAGCCTGATCCAAATTCCTTTTTTTAAATTATAGAGGATAGATGACCTATATAGATACATGTACCATTTAATTCATATTTTGTAAATTTTATAACTAAAAACCATCAAAAACATGCATAAATTTGCATTAAAATCATTCAAACAAGAGAAATATTGAGTGAATGATTGAAATTTTCAATACAATATTAAAAAATGTGAATAAGATATGTATTTGTTGAGTGAGAGGCTATGATAAATGATATATTTTATAATGATAGAATGGTTTTCTTATTTATTTATTTTGGCTATAGTATGAGGGTGCCTTGGGGCTCCACTTCCTATTATTTTCCTCAAAAACAAAATCCCACTTTAAAACCAAATATAAAGCATGAAAAATAATATATTCATCTAAATAATGAGTTATCACATTGGATATTATATATCCAATAATATATCTAAACAACCTCATATAATATAAGAAGTAAGAATAATAAATAAATCCAGAATAGAGTTCACGAGTGAAACAAACTAATAAAATAATCGTAACTATTTATGGTGAATTAATACCTATTATTATAATCTAACATTGGAAATATGATTTTTATTAATGTCAAAATGGATACTATAGATGTTATTGATGTCAAAAGGATTAGGTAGGTTTGATTAAGAGAAGAGCATGTTTTACAAGTTACATATTACAAAGTTGTCTTGATTTTACAGAGACCATTTATGGATGTTTGAAGTGAAACAAATCTAAGATATGTTTTGGATTTTTCGTGAGCATATTAAAAATATGGTCTATAGGTTTAAATGAAGAGTGATGAGCCTAGAATTGAATTATCTTTACTTTCAAACATTACAGGGTTTCTCAGTTAAACCCTAAAGGCTTAGGTCATGGCATTCATAGGCTTTACTATTTTGATGTTAACTAAATATAGCCTAGACCCAGTAGTTTAAGTTATAGCTTAATCCCTTGTAATCATTGTAAAATTATCCCCTTTGACCTAGTAATTACTAGCTTGAGCAAATATTCTAAAAATTTATATTTCCTAAGTCCTCAACTTAAGATTTATCTTAGCTTGATCAAATATCAGTGCTTAATTATACACTGAAGATCCAATGATGCATAGTGAAGCCAATTTTTCAAAGGAACCTATGAATAAATGCACTACTAACAAGTGTCACAATCATGGAACTTGCATAGTAAATCTACAAATTGGTTTAAAGTCAAAAGGTTAATGAGAAACACAAGATTTCCAAGTGTCTCAATAGTAGGAACTAACAACAATGTACAAAGGCACACACTAATGCTAATTGTCACATTCTTGAGAGATAAGTAGAGATAAAGATCGAGCTTGTTAGAAGATCTGATGGTGAGTAGGTAATCATGCAGAGGAGATCCAATGGATTGAGTGGACTCAATGCGATAAACTATTCAAGGTTTATCAACACAATGGTGAGTTAAAGACTGAACAAGTTTGTAAATATCGATAAAGTGTAAGAATTCCAAAGACTCAAGAATCAGTGAGATGGGATAAATATCTTGACATTTAAAGTCAAGATAGAAGTAAATATTGTGCTAGTTTGAATATATAATGGCATGTAGGAGCTTTGATCAAATGATCTAATAGACACATTTTAAACTTGAAGAGTTAAATTCTAGAAGCATATAGGGATCCAATGGGACACATGAACCAGTAAGAGATTGATCAAATGGACACATTGTAAATATGATAAAATTGAATGTGGATCATCAAATCATGGCACCAAACTTAAGATCAATGGTTGATATTTAAAGCTAAGATCATGATAATGGTCAAGTGCATTAACATATAGGTAATCCATAAATTATGATATAGATAATGAGATTGATTGCTTTAATTGATCAAGTTTATGTAAATATTTATGTGCATAAGAAATAGAGTGCAGTATATGGTAAAGAGAGGAATGAGACCAAGAATCACAATAGTGAAGCATAAGTTCAAGGCATAAGAAACTTGTAGTTCAAGAAACATGAATTGAGTCCAATACTAGGAATGATGTGTTAGAAAATTAGTGTAAACACAGAGAAGATATAGAACTTGAGCTTAATTAATTATATATATCAAATCTAAGATACAAGTAGAAGCTATTAGAATTATTGAATTATGTCAAATAAAAAATATAGAGACATAGAGGAGTAGAGTATGAGAGAGATGAAGTTTTTTGAATAGAGATAAATATAGACATAGAGATAGAGGGGTAGTGAGGAAAAAAAGGAAGAGAATGTGTAGAGTATGAATAGCTATAGACTAGAACTACAATAGAGAGTTAAGATTGGATTATTTTATAAATCAACATTACAATTTGAAGTTGTGTCTCCATAATAGATCTGATTGGTTGGTGCCATCAAACAAGTTGAGTTTGTGCTTGGTTAGGGAGTTGGTATTCTTAAACTAGGGTATTGGTATGTCCTTAGGGTTGGTGTCCTTAAATGTGTAACCAGTGGGGTTTTGTTAGTGAGGCTTTAACCATGAGGTTAGATTATAATAGTAGATTTTAGCATCTATTTTCACTGTGGTTTTTACCATATTGGGTTTTCCATGTATAAATATGGTGTCATGAAAAGTTATTTGTGTGTGAGATATCAGAATATTTGTTTTAATCTACATGTGCTTTTTAATCTATTTTAAAAGTATTTTAGGGACTAAATTTAAGAAATCTATTTATTAACCCCCCTGTTAGTAGATATTTATGTTCCAATAATTGGTATCAGATCTCAAGTTCCTTAAAATAATCTTAATCAACTCAGGTAGATATTGGATAGTGAACACAAATGGCTAGTAAAGAAGAATCTTCCTCAAATAAAGCACCTCTCTTTGATGGATCAAACTATGCATTTTAGAGCATAAGAATGGAATCATATTTATCTTCATTAGGGTTTGATGTATGGATGTCTATGGTAAATGGATATATATCCCCTACTAAAATTCCTACTAATAAAAATATAAAGAAATCATATGAGAGCAATGCTAAGGCTAAGAATGTTATTTTATGTGGATTGTCTAATTTAGAGTTTATCAAAGTGATGCATTATCAAAATGCACAAGATATCTATAACAAATTGAAAAACATCTATGAATATAATAACAAGGCAAAGGACAAGTTAAAAATTTACAAAGATAATTTTGAAAGCCTTAAAATGAATGCTAAAGAGAAAATTGTAGACTATCTCATCAGAGTGGATGAAATAGTCAATGTAATCACAAGTTTTGGAAAAGAAATGAAAGAATCAATCATTATCAAAAATGTTCAAAGATCTCTATCATCAAGGTATGAATATAAAATATTTTAAATGGAAGAAGTAAAATATCTGGATAAACTCATTATTGATGAGTTACAGGGAACCTTCACTGCCTATGAGATGAGAATGGGAGAAGTAGACAATTTCAAGAGAGAATCTGCATTCAAAGTAGCCAAGCAAATAAAAGTAGAAGGATCCTCATCCATTTCTAAGGAGACTAATGAAGAAAAATCTAACTTTGTAAGTAGATTAAAAAGAGGATATGTAAATTACAAGGGTAAGTTACCCTTCAAATGCTTTAACTATAGTAAGGTAGGACATTTTGCTACTAAATGCCCTTACAAAAAAAAGGATAACTCTAAGAAAGAAGATAAGATTAAAAAGGTGAAACCCCACTTCTTTAAGAAGAATAACTTCTTTAAAAATAAGAAGGATTTATAAATAAAAGAAGATAATGAATCATTTCATGATAGTGATAGCTCAGATGATAGTCATGATTGTGCCTTTGTGGTTGAGGGAAATGAAGTCCTATTCATGTCATTAGGATCAGATTTTGTGAATCAAGAAAGAGAAGAAATAGAAGACTTAGATGAAGAAGAATAATGAGAAGTGGATCTATAGTGTGAACTCATCTATCTTTAGAATAAATTGATAAGCTAAGAAAAGAGAGATCAAAATAGAAGAGTCTTGGACAAAAGGAAATTGATAAAACGTTAAAAAGTCTTGAGAAATCTTATCAGATGGTGGCTATCCTAAAGACACAAGTTGAAGAGGATAAAAGAATAGAAGATGTAGTCAAACTTGAACTACACTATAAATTTGATGAGTACATGAAGTTAGAAGTAGAGATAGTGGATTTAAGAAAAGAGCTTGAGAAATCCAAAGGACAACTAAACTAAAGTTTAAAGTTGATAGGAGGTTTAGACATTCTAGATGAATTGATCAACTCTTAAAAGCCTTCAAAAGAGAGATTAGGTCTTGGTTATTAAAAAATAAAAAGTTCCATAACTAGTACATCTGCTAACCTATATGAGAACTTCAAAGTAGAAGGAGAATTAGGATCAAAGAAAGAGAAAGCTTGTAACAATACAAAGATAGACTCAAACACAACTTATGGGAAGAAAGATAAAGGAGAAAAGAAGCCTAAAGAAAATAAGATGACAAAGGTAGTTGATGTAGATGGATACATAAAAGTGAGAGACTTAAAGAAGATAGAACTTATAAGAGCTCCTCATACTATTCAAATAAATGCTATGATTAGGTATTCCTCATCTATCTATGGTAATTGTTATACTTATAATCAGTTTGGTCATAGGGCTATTGATTGTAGATTTTACCTAAAATGAGAATAAATTTTCTAAGTAAAAAATCATTTGATCCCTTGTTAGATATAAATTTAATATGCTATAGTTACAATAATTTTGGTCACATAACTAAACAATGTAGAACAAACTTTTTAAGATCAAAAACATAAATTAAAAATAAAGTCATGCCTCCTAGTTGCAAAAAGGTTCACAAGTCTTTGAAAAGGAGAAAAAGAAGTCAAATAAGAAACCAAAGATGTATGGAAAGTGAAAGATCAATCTATGATTTCTCAAACTATACTCCATTCCAAGGAGCAAAATTTGTGGATAATAGACAATGGTTTCTCAAAGCACATGAATGGTAACAAGAGTGAGTTCATCAAACTAAGAAAATGTGAGGAAAGATCTATCATCTTGGGAGATAACACTGCAGTAAAGATCTAAGGTAAAAGAACCTTAAACATAAATTGAAAACTACCTACACATGATGTCCTTTATGTTAAAGGATTAAAGCATAATCTTCTAAGTTTTAGTCACATGTGTGAAAATAGATATAAGGTCACATTTAATGTAGAAGGTTGTAAGATAAGGAGATCTATAAAAATATTTGTAGAAGGGGAAAGAACTAAAAGCAATATCTATAATCTGTAGACATCCAATTCCTAACACCATTTGTATTGAAATTGTCAATCTTACTTGAATTTCACTCAAATACACATTTTAGGTCAAAATCCATAAATTGTCCTAAATGGTTCTAACTTGTCCCTTACAAGTGCCAATTTTGGTCAAAATATCCCTAAATAGGATAATGAATTTTTTGGGCTAGCTAAATTTGATCAGATCATTTCAAGTCAAAATGACCATT
Organism: Torreya grandis; assembly: GCA_037957365.1. Classification (NCBI taxonomy): domain Eukaryota; kingdom Viridiplantae; phylum Streptophyta; class Pinopsida; order Cupressales; family Taxaceae; genus Torreya; species Torreya grandis. The sequence goes on along the minus strand of JARHVA010000718.1, from coordinate 3,702,294 downwards.
TGCCATTTAGTGCTCTGGATCACTCTTTTCTTCTAAATTCATTGGTACACATCATGTACCTTTTTTATTTGTTTTTGGTAACATCTTAAATGGGAATATGGTTCCAACGCATTTAACATCACTTTCTAATTCTTCTCAAGTCAAATTATGACCCAGTCATGACTTTCTGACCATTTTGATTAGTTTAGGGTCAATTTTCAAATAATTACACAAATGTTGATTAACTTTGTTTAATGCTAATTAATCTAAATCAAGAGCTTAAGTGGATTTTCCATGAGATTTGTTGAATATTTCTTTTTGAAAATTTATTCTTATTATCTACATCACCTAGTGACATCATCTATGGGGTGGCATCCTTCAAGCCATAAGTGCATAAAATATCAAAATTATGGGTCACCCATCCCTAATTAATTCCTCCCATTCCTCTTTAATGCCCCTTCTTCAAAGGTTATCTTGAGGATAATTATGGATTTAATTCCAAATATTAGGATTATCCTCAACCACACATCTTCATCTCAAGATGGACAATTGAGGTTGATCTTGACCAATCTCAAAAATCTATAAATAGAGAGGCCATGGACATCATTTCTCAGATATTTTGGTGCAAGATTATTATGATCAAATATATTCAAAGATTTAACATTGCAAAGTTATAATGTTAAATTATTTCTATAAAGCTTTAATGATAGGCTAGTTTAGTGATTCCATATCAAGAGCCTAGGTTTTTTGGAGTGTTCTTGAGGCATTGGAGGAGTTTACCAACATTTTTGACAAAGAAAAGGATGCTTGATCAAGGGAGAACATGTTTTTGAGCCACATAGGCATGGTGAATCCATTTGGGAAGGTAATATGGTGTTGCTTTCTTTCATTTGTTTCTTGATATCCTTTGTCATTCCCATAGGAATATATAGTCTTGGTTAGTTATTTCTTTATGCATGTTTCATGGTTTATGGACTAATGCTTGACTAACTTGCTTTGTAATCCTATCTACATCTTGGCACACCTAGTGGGACTAGACACATACTAGACCTAAAGGAGATCCTTGTGTAACCTTAAGAAACTTATTTAATCTTGTATAACTCTTACAAATTGGTTTTTTGACTTTATTTTTCCATTTTTGGTTTCCATAATTTTACATAGTAACTAACATTGACAAAAATACTGACATCATTACTTGGTATAACTAATGTCAGTCAGTAGAACCGATTGGTCATAAACAACATTGGTGGTATTGATTGATGTCAGTTACTGTGTTTTTCAGAAAACATAGATGCAGGACCTACTTTTCTAAAGTTTCTTGTTTCAAATTCAAAAGGGCTTCAAAGCTAAAGGGCATGTTAATAAGTTTGTTGTAGGATCAAGTTTAAAATTTACTTAATACATGTCTAAATCACCTTTGGATGCAAAAAAATGGATTAGGAACCTTTTTTTGATGATTAAAAAATAATTTAAGTGTTTTTGGTGAATGTTTCCAAAGTTTAGAACTAAGACCAAGGCGTCAAATGAACACCATCAAACATTTCATTTAGGTTTAAAATTGAACACACTTGTTAATTATTATTTGCAATAGTTGATTAGAGTAATCTTCTTTAGTAAAAAGAGGAATGTTTCATGTATGTTCTTCCTTTTTTCCCATATAAGGAAATCTTAGAATCAAAAGTGACATTCCTATTGTAAGTAGCCTAGTCCAAGGCTTAGAAAGAATGTCACCTAAAGCACTCCCCAAAAACTCACTAAAATTTGGGTGATCTTGAAAATGACCCTAAATTCTTTTTATTTTTATGATTTATTTGTTTATCTTGTGAGGGGGACTTCATCACCTCCCACAAGTTCTTTAGGGAAGATTTGACTGAGGGTTTCATCTCCCAACATTAACTTCATTTGACTCTTTTTAGAGGTCCACATTGGATGTAGTGGCACTTGGACATCGCACTACACTGAGTAAATAGTAGGATGTAGTGGTTGTATAAAGGACTAGACCTTTATGAAACAAGATGAGTGATATGGACCCAAAATCTATGCTTTTATTTTGCATTATTTTGCATGAAAGTCATTGTGCAATCGATTCCCCTAGATCATTCAAAACTTGATAGTTTAGTAGACTCCACTTTACCATACCTTGTCAGTTTAGACTTAAGATGTTTGTTTTTTTATCATTAGCTTACTCGGTCTTGGTTTATGTATAAAACTACTTGTTAACTCAATGAACCTAACCAAAGAACATTGTCCTCAATTTTCTTGAGCAAGGGAAGCATTATGCTGTCCAAATGGAAAATTCATCTTTTATTTATTTAATTTGTTATCAAAAGCTTTGTGTAATGACATCCACTTTGGCATAGTCATGTTGCCTAATTGAGTCTATAAACTTTACCCAATTTGTTTAAATCCTTCATTTATGATACCCATTCAAAATTGAACCTTTCTGAGTTCTAAGGGTTGGTGCATCCAAGTGGGTTCACCATTTGTGCACTAAGATCGTTTTAACTTGGGTTCAATTTTCTATTTGGATTGAAGGTAGTTTATTAAGACTCAAAATCACATTGTCATCTTGGTGGACTCAAGTCATCTTGCATATCACTCATGCTTTGGGTCCCAGAACATATTTTATCCTATTAGAATCATGTGGTGATGTTGTGCTACCCATTTGGCCCTAACTTTATAGTTAGTGATTCACGTATGTCTTTACATCTTGAGTTGCTTAGTTCATTTTTTCTTCTTCATAATCTGGAGAGCTTTCCTCTCAATTTCTAGGGTCAAATTATTGAAGTTGAAACTAGATTTTTTAGTGTGGGTGTATCACAAGGATCTAGGCTTTGGTAGTACTAGTTTTCACCTTGGATCTTTGAGTTAACTTACTCTCTTCTAATCTATATGATTTCAACTTTACCAAAGGTTGAGTAATTTCATGAACCAAATCTTCTAAATTGTGTGTATTTTTAAACCACCCTCCTTTAAAGTCTCATTAGTATCTTGGTTATTATTTAAAAGTGATCTAAAACATATTTTGATTGGTTATCAAACATTGGTCCAAAGTTATCTAAACACACAAAGCAGCTCTTTTTAGACGTGACTCAAAGGTTCACACATAATGGGGCCTCTTATGGCCTTAGTTATGAGGATGAGTAATTTTATGATGGTAAAGATAACCCCATTTTTTTATGATATCCCTACAATAGTAGGACTTGAAGATTATTACAATGAATGTCAACCCCAAGAAGATCAAGATGAAGCCCTTCTTATATTGATAGAGTCAGGTGCAAGACTACCTTTTGAATTTCCTATGGAACAATTGCATACCTTGGTTAGAGAAGGAGAACAACAATGGCAAGAGATATATTTTTCACAAATATACATACCTTCTTCTTCTAACAAAGGAAAGGAAATACAAATAGAGTTAAAACCCATAAATCTGGATCTTCTAGCTAAAATCAAGATAATAATTCAATGATATGCAAATCAACTTATTGCAGACTTAACTAACTCCCTAGTTGCCACTTCAATTCATAATAAGGCTTCAAAATAAAATGAAGATATGGTGGATAGTACACAACAAATATTGGATGATAGCATTACCATAGTGGATCAAGTTAATCTAAATAAATAGTTAAAGTCACAAGAGACCTTACAAAAATTTTCATTTGACATAAAACATACATTATTCAATTATCAAGAACTTCTTGTAACTTTACAAACTCAAAAACCCAAACATTCAATTTGGATTGAGGAAATCCCTCAACCAAACCAAAGTTTGGTAAATAAACATAGACATTTCCAACATCAACAAAATGTGAAACAACCAAATTTAGAGAATGTTCTACAATCTAAGAATCAATAGCCTATGTTCTCAACATAAGCATCAAATCAAAATGAAATCATGGATCGAAAGGTATACACTCCCTATAGATCCATACAAAACTAGGGGCACATTCCACCCCAACAAAAAAAATCCAGGGCACATTCCACCCCAACAACAATAAAATCAAGGGCACATTCCACCCTAATAGTAACAAAATCAAGGGCACATTCGACCCCAACAGTAACAAAACCAAGGGCACATTCCACCCCAACAACAACTAAACCAGGGACACATTATCCAATCCACAAATTCACCAAACATGTAAGAATGGAATTCTATGAAGTATATTGTCCAAATATTGGAGATAAATAATAGAATAAAAAAGTATAAATTTGATGAGATATGTGCATATCCATTTGACTTATCTATTCTATAAAACCCCTTTCCACCTCACTTTAAGGCACCCAAATTTGACAAATATAAAGGGAAGGGAGATCCACATGAACACATACAAGCATTCTTTATCGTGTGTTAAGAGGTTGCTTATAGTAGTGAGTACTTATTATGACTATTTCCATAAAGTTTAGCAGGACAAGCTCTTTATTGGCTACTTAAACTACCCAAGGGATCAGTTACAGATTGGAATGACTTATCAAAAAAGTTTATTAACCATTTCTCATATAACATACAACATAAATTGACCATTTTTTACTTATGAAAAGCTAAACAACATGATGGTGAAAGTTTTATTGCATAGCTACAAATGTGGAGAGCATTGGTAGGCTATTTTCAACACAATTTACCTGACAAATAGTTGGTTGATATCTTTGCACATAATTTTTATCCTAAAGTTGTGCATAATCTATGATTGGCTTGTGCTAACTCATTTGAATAAATTATTGATAAAGGAGTGCAAATTTAGAAGGTTCTTATTGTTAGGGGCCTTGTTAAGATCTTTGCACAAGGACAAGTGTCTAATTAGACTAAATCATTATCTCCTCATATAGTTATGCAAGGTAAGTCTAAGGTATTTCACAAAAATAATAACATGGTTGGAAATGGGGTGATAGTAATAAGACATGTATAAATGTTACAAAATATGCCTCCTTTAAATGTACAAATAACTCCCTCAAATACAATACCTACTTTATGAATATAGCCTCCATGAAGGACATTTCATAACAATTTTAGATTCTTTAGCAAGTTAGGAGAATCTATTGAAATAGTATTATAAAAGCTCATTGCAGCTAACTTAATTACATGACTAGTATCAAGGCCATTTCCTCAAGATCAGCCAAAACTAGAATGGTACAAAGAGAATGAATGGTGTAACTTTCATCATGTTTTTGGTCATGGTGCATATCATTATGTTCAATTATGACATATTATTGAGGACTTTATTGAAAATGGTGAGCTAGAAATTAAGTTGGCTCCTAATCAAGATACAAATTAGGATATGGGAATCTACAAAGACCCTTTTCCTTGACATGATCCACCACCACCAAGAAATAATCAAAATGGTCACAATCTAGGATAGAGGTAGAATCAAAACCAACAATAGGGTTAGAATCATAATGAGCATAATCAAAATCATGATCCCCACACCAATAATGTGGCTTATAATAATGTGCCTTACGACTATAATAACATTATGGGATGTATTTCTACAACCCACATTACCACTATTACTGTGACACCATAGGTCTAATCTCATGTTCCTCACAACACAAGACCAATTATTATAGGGTTAGCACCCTCTCCCCCTAGTAATACCATGTCAAGTTTTCATCATTATGTTGTTACTCCATTTGCATGGGTTACTAATCTTGAACAATAGTACCATTCTTCTAGAGGCTACTCACTAACCCAAAATTATAACAATAGTGTTAATCACCTATGAATCACCATCCAAGACCCTTTGCCTCATCCTACTCATTATAGTGTCTCTTTACCACCTCTAGGTTGTGTAGTCACAAATAGATGCCCATGAGTTACCATCTAAGGCCCTTCTCCCTCTTCTTTCCATAAACCCAATGAGAACATTGTACTAATGGTTCCAAAGTTGAATACTATTCCAAAAAAGACTAAACTAGTTCAATCTATAATTCAAAGGCCTTATAGTTTAATGGACTAGTTAGATAACACCCATACACAAATTTCCATATTAGAACTCTTGTAGACATTTGATGTCTATAAAACCATCCTCAACAAAATTTTACAATAGTCTATTATGCCTAATGATATAAACCTTGATTAGTTCTAGAACCTAATTAGACATTTATCTTCATTTAAACAAATCACATTTGATCAAAAGGACATGTCCATCCTTGGTCCAAACTTCAATAACCCACTATACATTGAGATAATCATTATAGATCATAAGATCAAGTGGGTTCTTATAGACAATGGTTTAGGGCTGAACATCATATCTCTTAAATTGGTGTGATAATTAGGTTGCATGGACAAAGACATTTAGCTAGAGATTATTACAATCAAGGCCTACGACAACACTGAGAGGGAGTCATCTAGTACAATTTGTTTGCCAGTCATGGTTGGGGATATTTCTCATCACACATTATTCCATATTATGGATATTAAGCTTCCTTATAACATACTTCTTGGCCATCATTGGATCCATGAAGTATAGGAAATTCCATCTACTCTTCACCAATGCCTCAAGTTTCCCCATGATGGGATTAAGGTTTCTATTCCCACTAATTAGTAGCCATACCAATATTTCAAACATCTCAAAGTAGAGTTTCAAAATTATAACTATTGCCCATGTTTTGAATTCATTGTAAAGAAAACAAAGCCATAATTTCTCATTCATCTCCATCTAATTATATAGACCCTGGTGATGTAGCCTCCACCTCAACTGATCTATTTCCTATAGCATTGGCCAAGTAGGTGGTTATTAAAGATGCATGCATTTCCACATATCATCTGAAGGATGTCCTCTGTATTTCAAAATTACCAAAATCCCTTAAAACATTTGGTAAGCCTAAAACTTCCAAAACTCCTAACAGACTTGATTAGATTTAGCTATCAAAGAAGAAGCAACCAAAACCTCCTATGGTTTTTATACCTACAATTGCACTAAAGAAAGATTGAGAAGCTTTTACCAAGGGAGATTGGTTATATTTTGAAGGCCTTGCAAATTATTTTTAGAATCCAAAGTATCCTATCCCTAATAGGATAATGGATTATCATGACTATACAAGGAAAGGTCTTGGCCCATAGGCATAAGGAATTTTGGAGCCCTTATCAGCTAGAGTTGTTAATGGGAATCATGGTCTCAGATTTAAACCACTAGAGGATGAGCTCATAACATTTGGTAGTGATTCTTCTAAATTGACTGGTAATGGAACTCTTAGAAATGATACAACCTCCCATTAGAGCCTTTTTGATGAGCTTGTTGATTAAAATTTGTTTTATTCAAATTCCATATTGACCATAACACCTATTAGATATTCCCATCCTGAATCAAAAGCCTATCCTAGTGGTTCTTCCCTTCCTAAAGTAGGACATTATATATTTATCATTGATGCTTCCCTTCTTGAAGAAAACCCTCATTTTAACCTATGCCTTTGCCATCCTAAAATCATAGATTGGGGTCAACAATATTTGGTCATATGCCTCAATGAGTTTTAAAATGAATAATCAATTGCAAAATACATGGGTCTACGAAATGCATTTCCCATTGGTGATCATAAACAAGGTTTTGATTTTTCATTGAATCCTTCTACTTACTTGGAGAGAAGGCAAATTTTATTGGTCATAATAAATAATAAACATCAAGATCTTTAGGTGAAAAATACTTTGAGACACTTGTTGATCAGGGAAAAAGTAAAGAAAAAGATAAGCCTTCAAGTGAAAACCTATTTCAAGTGCTCCCAAGTGGGAAAGTTTTCTCATCCCCTCAGGATGTAGAAAGTCCATCTAGCCCAAGTTCCATAGCTAGTACAAGCATCTCTTCATAATAACATCAAATATTTTAGCATCTTGCTCTTGAGTTTCCAAAGGTTTTTGACAATTGGCCTTTACCTAAGAAGGTAGATTTTGATTCTCAATATTATCTATATCTTTGGGAGGAACAAAAAGAAGATATAGTATAAGAAGATGATCATGACCATAAATTACCTAAAATTCTATAAGATGGATCCACACTCCTTCTGGAGAGCACAACAAAAGTGAATTTGGGAATCCATGAGGATCCCAAAAATGTTTAACTTGGATCTTCCCTTACTAAAGAAGAATGTGAACATATTATATCCATTCTCAAGGATTATATATACATCTTTGCATGGGCATATTTTGACATGCCAAGTCTAGATCCAAATTTAGTTGTGCATCATCTAGTTTTTCACCTTGATGCTAAACTAGTCAAGTAAAAGTTAAGAAAGATGCATCTACGTATCACCTTTTTGATAAAGGTTGATTTGGAGAAGTTATTAGGAGCCAATTTTATTACACCACTAGACTACTCTGAATGGATTTCTAACATAGTGCTAGTAAGTAAAAAGACCCCAGGCATACGTGTTTTTACTAATTTTCATGATATCAACAAGGCATGTCCCAAAGATGATTTTCCTTTTCCCAATATTGGCATGATTGTTGACTCAACTGATGGGTACAAGATGATATCCTTAATGGATGGATTTTTTGGTTACAATCAAATCGAGATAGCACCTAAAGATCAGCATAAGACTGCATTCACCACTCTGTGGGGGACATTTTGTTACCAAGTCATGCCATTTAGTTTGAAGAATGTTGGAGCCACATATCAACATGAAATGATTGTCATCTTCCATGACATGATGCATGACATCATCTAGGACTATGTTGATGATATACTAGTAAAATCAAGAATAAGAGATGGACACCCTGACATTTTATGAAGAATATTTGAGAGGCTTTATGCATATAAAGTCTACTTGATTTCAAATAAATGTGTCTTTGGAGTCATCTCAAAAAAAAATGTTATAGGGTTCATTGTATCACAATGTGGGATTGAATTTGACCCTACAAAGGTCACTGCTATTATGGAAATGCCTCCACCCAATAATCTTAAATAGTTTTGGGGTCTACAAGAAAAGATCCAGTCTATATGTAGGTTCATTTCTCAGTTGGAAGATAAGTGCCACCCATTTACCCATCTCTTGAAGAAAGGGGTGAAATTTGATTGGGATTAAGATTGTCAAATAAAATTTATAAAGCTTAAAACATACCTGTCTAATCCATCAGTCTTACAGCCTCCAACACAAGGAAAGCCACTGCTTCTTTAATATTGGCCATGGAATATGCACTAGAGGGCCTTTTGGCTCAACATGATGATCATGGTAAGGAACACATAGTTTGTTATTTAAGCCACACATTAGTCACCTATGAACATAGTTATATGCCTATTGATAAGGCATGTTTAGCTATGGTGTTTTCCACTCAAAAATTATGACATTATGTGCTCAATAACAAAACTTTTATTATCACCAACGTAGATCCTCTCAAGTTCCTCTTGTCTAAAGTAGATCTCCAAGGATGCATGGCTAAATGGATTATGCTCCTTAGTGAGTTGGATATTGAATACTATAATTAGAAGGCAATAAAAGGGTATATTCTTATGGATCAACTTGTAGAAGCTCTTATTACATCCACACAACCTCTCAACTTTTACCTTCTAGATGATTCTATCATGATGATAGAACAAGCATCACAAGAGCCTAAATAGTGGACACTTTATTTTTATGGATCCTTCACATCTCAAAGATCTAGAGTTGGCATATTTTTGATAATGCCACAAGGGGATTTGATCTCCAAAGCCTTCCATATACAATTTTAGTGTACAAATAATATGGCTAAATATAAGGCATTAATTACAGGCCTCTATCTTACCATACAATGTGATATTCAAAGTTTAAAGGCCTATGGAGATTCATAGCTAATCATAAATTAGAAAGCTAATCAATATCAAACAAGAGATGATAAACTTGCCCCTTACAAGCAAATTTTTTATAACCTAAAAGACATTTTAAATCTCTATAGTTTGAGCAAGTTCCATGACTCAACAATAAGTTTGTCAATCCCATGGCAATAATTGGTTCCATTATTCAAATGAATGATAGTACTAAAGAGTATTAGTTCCTAATTGAAAAAATTCTTTAGCCACCACATATTTTATTAGATTTAGAGAGGATATACACCATTGTTGATCCTAATTTCTCACCTAAGGTACCATGGTACCAAGATTTTTATAACTATTTCTATAGCCATGTCTTTCCTACCAACCTTTCCAATAACCAACAAAAACTTTTCCTTCTTCACCTAGCATGTTATATCTTCCTTAGAAACACACTTTATCAAAAAGGATATGATGGAATGCTCTTCATTGTTTATGTTTGGGAGAATCCAAGTTGGTACTTAAGGAGGTTCATCAAGGAATGTGTGGAGCCCATACCAATGGTGTAGTCCTAGCAAAGAAACTTCTCATAATAGTCTATTAAATGCCCAAAATGGAGATAGATGCTTGTAATTATGTAAATAAGTGTGTTCCTTGTCAACATCATGGAAACTTTATGCATGCAACTTCCTTGCCATTGTAGCCAATTACAACACCATGGTCATTCTCAACATGGGGTCTTAATCTCATTAGAAAAATTAATCCAACATCTTTAGATGGCCATAAGCACATTTTGACTACAATAGAGTACTTTACCAAGTGGATTGAGGCCATATCTTTCACTTATGTTACTGAGAAATAAATAGCCAAATTAATTCATTACCATATCATCTGTCAATATGGCATTCTAAGCTCATATTATATCTGATAATGGTAGATCCTTTGTAAACCAAGATGTGAAAGCTCTTTGTGCAAAATTCAAGATCAAGCAAAATAAATCCACTCCATATAACCTGAAAGGTAATGGACAAGTTGAGGCATCAAATAAAACCATTCTAGACATCTTTAAAAAGATTGTCAATGATGTTAGCCATAATTGGCCCTTATAACTCTTTCTTGCCTTCTGGGCTTATAGATCCAATCATCATACCCTAACTAGAGCTACTCCATACTCCCTTGTGTTTTGTACTTAAGCTATCATACCAATCAAGATTAAGATCCCATCATTAATAATATCATTGGATCATATTGAAGATGATGAAGACTATAGATCCTCATGGTTGTAAGAACTAGAACTTCTTGATGGTAAGCATTTGGCTACCCTAGAAAACTTGTAAGCCTATTAGAATAGATTATAAAGAAGATACAACAAATAACAAATACATTCTCCCACAATAATTTGAGATTGGTGACTTAGTTTTGAAAGAGAACTAGAAGAACATGAATGTTGAACCCAAAAAGAAAGGCAAGTTTTAGCCTAATTAGTTAGTACCATACATTGTCATGGAAAACTATGGATCAGGATCATATTGATTGGCTAAACCTAATGGTGAAGAAATTTCAGAGCCCATGAACATCATATACCTTAAGAGGTTTTATGCATGAATAGCTATGAACCATTGTCTATAAGACCCCTGACTTGGGGGAAACTTATGCTATCATAATTTTATCCCACCCTTTTATCTTACCTTGAACATATTTTATACTACCCAGGTCCCCTTTTCATGAATCTCAATGGTAAAGGATTTTAACTCTTGAAACTTTGAACACATTCTTCATCCCATCTTGGATTTCTCTTTTTAAAGATAAATATTCTTTGTTATGTCTAAGCCATGTTATAAGCTTGAAATTTTTTTGTCCCTTAACCAATTATGATCTTGATTATGTCTCATAATCATTATGAACATCTTTAGAAGTGGTTCTACAAAGTAGTTCAATCAGGAAAATCTTGTGTAGCTTCTAATAGGTGAATAGTCACATCTTCTTAGTACAAGTATTTTGCTACTTTCTTTTTTTATCAAGATCTTAACTCTAATCAATTTTTGAGCATGGGCCATTACATCTGGCTTAGCTATCTTATTGGAGCCTTTACTTTCAGGATGTGCATCTCCTCAACTAGATGGTCCCACCTTGTGCATATTTTATCCCAAAAACACCAAAACATTAGATATACTTTTAAAATATGAAAAACATTAGAGCATGATCCATAAAAGAATAAAAACATTGTTTCATGCTTCTACACATTTGTACATTCCCATTCTACCATTACACACTCTCATCATTTTATGAGAAACTATTGAGTTTGAATGCTCTCACCATTTTATGAGCAACTGTTAAGTTTAAATGCTCTCACCATTTTATGAGAAACTAGTAAGTTTGAACACTCTCACCATTTTGTGAGCAACTGTTAAGTTTGAATGCTCTCACCATTTTGTGAGCAACTGTTAAGTTTGAGTGCTCTCACCTTTTTTTGAGAAAATTTTAAGTTTTAACGCTCTCATTTTTTTGTGAGAAACTATTAAGATTAAATGCTCTTTCCATTTTACAAGCTCAAAAATGCTAGTTCATCTTATCTTATCCCACACACTCTCCATTTTTCAAGATCATTCTTTCTCATCTCATCAGCTTCTTGTTTACCAAACCCTTCTCATTTGTTAGTTGTATCTTCCATATTCTTCTATAACATTAATCATGTTAGTCTGATCATCATTTTCCTTATATCCCATTTCCTAGGAGAACTTCGTTTCACTTGAAGTTCATATTGGAACATGCATCTATGGAAATATATAGGCAACATCCACTTGTCTTATACATTTGGAGTTAGCTCAGCCAACCCCTTCCTTTTCCTCTCTTCCCCCATTTCCTTTGTCATTGTTCCTCTTTAATTAGGGAACAATTATCATGTCATTATTCTTTTTTATGATGGGGTATAAAGTAACACCTCTACCATACATACATGAACATTTGTCTTTAAACCATACTAAATTGGTTTTTTGTTTGTGTGTGTTTATTTGTATTTTCTTGGTGTTTTGTTGTGATTTCATACCTCTCCTTTTATTTCTTCTCTTTTTCTCTTTTTATTACATCTTGTCTCTTGTTGGTGTCTTTTTTTTTTTTGTTTGATTTTGCTTTTCTCTTTTATGTTCGAGAATACCTTGATGGTCTACATAGATCTTGATTATTCATATCTTGGTCTCATATCGTTAAGATGTTCTTGTCTTTTGTTGTTAAACATTTTTTGTTCCTACTTAAGTCTTGATAGATCATATATTTATTTCAAGTTAGGTTCATTTATGTTTATCTTTTTCTTTGTATTTTTCTTTTTTGTTTAAATGTAAATCGATGTAACTTTGATTTTGGTCATTGTTTTACCATTATCCTTAGTTATATATATTCACATTCAAACTAGCTTAGTGTAATTAGAATCTTATGTCATTATAATTTATTCATACTTATAAGGAATAATTTCTTTTGTTATAAAAAGCACTTTATGCTGAAGCCTCAAGGTCCTAACATCAACATTAGCTCTGATGAATGATTCTTAAGAACACTTTGCAAAACCTAGGCTCATGATGTGGAATTAGGCTTCTAGGTAGCATGAATTTTAATACTCAAGTTTATGCTTAGATGTGCATCTCTTTGCATACATTGTGAGTCTAATCAATTCTTGGTCATTTTTCATCATTCCTCATTCTATTCTCTCCCAAACTTGGGTGAACTACATTGGCCTGAAGTTTATGATGGAACATGAGTCCATGGAACTATGCAGGTAGCACTTAATTTCTATTGAGGTCAGCTTAGCTATCTCTATTCTTCTTTTCATCTCTCTCATAACTTTGTGCATTCTCATATGCTTGGTTTTATATAGCTTTCTAAGCCATTACACCATCATATGTACATTTGTGCCTGCTCATTTTAACCTATTTTTTAGTTATATCTTTGAGTTATTTTTCTTGGAAATTACTTATGCTGGGGCACAACATCTAAATTTAATTATATCTATAGGGGAAAAATCATTCTTTATTTTTTATCAATGATCAAGATTTGCCCTACTAGGGCACACCTATTTTATCATGATCACATTTGCTTTACTAGGGAACTTCTTGTTATCTTCTCTTTAGAGACCTCATTTTAGTGGTACTTCCATTCTTGAAGTAGAACATTCTCCTTTTTCCTCTAATTTCAAGCTCTCCACATTGAATCCCATGATGGTATTTTTTTTAGTGTATAACTTGTCTCAAGATTGATCAATGTCGTAAGCACATAGATTGTACTCTCAAATTGGTTATGTTTAAAGTGTGTCCCTTACATTTATGGATTGTATCTTTCCCATTCCACTCATCTTTGGGGCATATTATACCTCTAATTATATTTTGATCATTAATGGTAATCATGTGTGTAAGCATTAGCTCATCTGGATGTGATCTATTCCATGGGCTAATCTCTCACTTTCTCCCTCTTTTTAAGAGTCCATCCTTCTCTTTCATCCTAACATGCCCTCTCAAGGGGGAATCATGGGTCTATTCTAATTTCTTCTTGACAACTCTTTTCTTTAAAAATATGTTACTTCACTTAAATGTCTCGCTATGCCTTCTCAAATAAGGGTAAAATGTAGACATCCAATTCGTAACACCATTTATGTTGAAATTATCAGTCTTACTTGAATTACACTCAAATGCACATTTTAGGTCAAAATCAATAAAACATCATAAATGGTTTGACCATGTCCCTTATAAGTTCTAATTTACATTAAAGTATCCCAAAATAGGGCAATGCATTTTTTGGGCCAGCTAACTTTGATCAAATCATTTTGAGTCAAAATGACCATTTTACCATTTAGTGCTCTAGATCACTCTTTTCTTCTAAATTCATTAGTATACATCATGTACCTTTGTTATTTGTTTTTAACAACATCCTAAATGTGAATATGGTTCCAACGCATCTAACGTCACCTTCTAATTCTTCTCAAGTCAAATTATAACCCAATAATATGACTTTTTGACCATTTTGATCAGTTCAGGGTCAATTTTCAAATAATTGCATAAATGTTGATTATCTTTTTTTAAGGATAATTAATCTAGATCAAGAGCTTAAGTGGATTTTCCATGAGATTTTTTTAATATTTCTTTTTGAAAATTTATTCTTATTATCTACATCACCTAGTGACATCATCTATGGGGTGACATCCATCAAGCCATAAGTGCATAGAATATTGGGATTATGGGTCACCCATGCCTAGTTAATGCCTCCCATACCTCTTCAATACCCCTTCTTCCAAGGTCATCTTAAGGATAATTATGGATTTAATTCCAAATATTAATATTATCCTCAACTACACATCTTCATCTCAATATGGATAGTTGAGGTTAATCTTGACCAATCTTAAAAATCTATAAATAGAGAAGCCATGGACATCATTTCAAAGCTATTTTGGTGCATCGTTATTATTCTCAAATATCTTTAAAGCTTGAACATTAAAAATTTATAATGCTAAATTCTTTCTATAAAGCTTCATTGATAGGCTAGTTTAGTGATTCTACATCAAAAGCCTAGGTTTTATGGAGTGTTCTTGAGGCATTAGAAGATCTTTCTAGCATTATTGGCAAAGAAAAGGATGTTTGATCAGTGAATAACATGTTTTTGAGCCACATAGGCATGGTGAATCCATTTGGGAAGGTATTATGGTTTTGCTTACTTTCATTTGTTTCTTGTTATATTTTACAATTCCCATAGGAATAGAAAGGCTTGGTTAGTTAGTTAGTTATTTATGCATGTTTAATGGCTTATGGACTAATTCTTGACTAACACGATTTGTAATCATATCTACACAATCTTAGTGAAGTAAATGGAAATAGATGATTTATAGGAAAGATTGATGAGAGTTGGTTATGGTATAGAAGAATGGGTCAAATTGAGCTCAAATAAGTGTGTTAGAGACATACCTAAGATAACCAAACCTACAGACACTACTTGTAAGGACTATCAACAAGGTAAGTAGACAAAGGTCATCTTTCAAATAAAGGAGTATAAAACTACAAAGCCTTTAGAGTTAGTTCACATTGATCTTTATGGTCCTATGAAGACAAGAAGATATAAAGGAGAAAGATACTTCATGTTATTTATAGATGATAACTCAAGAATGACATGGGTAACCTTTTTGAAGGACAAGTCTCAGGCATTTGAAATATTCAAGATATTTAGAGCCATAGTAGAGAATAAGATTGTATGTAAGATCAAATGCTTAAGATCTGATAAAGGTGGAAAATTAACATAAAATGATTTCATAGAGTATTGTGAGAAGCATGTAATCAAAAGGCACTACTCTATAGTAAAGACTCCATAGTAGAATGGAGTTGTTGAAAGAAAGAATAGGAAAGTCAAGGAGATGGCTAGAACAATGCTAAAAAAGGCCAAGTTACTTGATGGGTATTGGTGAGAAGTAATAAAAATAGTAGTATATATCTTAGATAGAGTTTAATTGAGGGTAAATATGACAAAACTCCCTATGAACTATGGTATGGAAAACCTACCTCTGTTAAGTATTTGAGAGTGTTTGGTAGTAAATGCTACATTAAGAGAGAAAAAAGATAATATGAAAATCTTGAATCAAGATGTGATGAAGGAATATTTCTTGGTTATTACACCCAAAGTAAAGCCTACATATGATACAATAAAGGGATACACAATATTGTAGAGAACATCAATGTCAACGTTAAAAAAGGCATGAAACATCTTAAACTTGATAGAGACATCTATGAAGAAGAATCAAATTCTAAAGAGGAAGTAACTAATGAAAAAGTTAAGGAAGCAAATGAGAATCCACATACAAGATTTATTCAAAACGGTCATCCTATAGAGTAGATCATTGGAAAAAAGAATGAAGTAATTTAGACAAGGAGAAGAGTTACACAAAATAAGGAGCAAGTAAGTTTTGGTCTAATATCTAAAATTTAGACTAAGAGCTATGTTAAAGCTGACAAGGATGAAAATTGGCTAAAATCAGTGGATGAAGAACTGAGGTAGATAAAAAATAACAAAACTTGGGAATTAGTTCTAAGACCTTCCAATATTAAAGTAATATATACAAATTGGGTCTTTAGAAATAAGCTCAATGAAGATGGTGTTGTTATAAGGAATAAGGCAAGATTGGCGTGCAAAGGATATGCACAAGTTGAGGGCATAGCCATTGAGGAAACATTTTCTCTTGTTTCTAGATTGAAATCCATAATAACGTTTCTAGAATTCTTTGTTTATAAGAAGTTCAAAGTGTATCAAATGGTTGTTAAGTTTGCTTTCTTAAATGGGAACCTAGAAGAGGAATTTTACATAGAACAACCCAAATGTTTTCAACTATCAGAGGAAGAAGATTATGTGTGTAGACTAAAAAAATATTTGTATGGTCTAAAATAGGAACCTATATCATGGTATTCAAGATTAAATCAATACCTACAATAACAAGGATTCAATAAAGGATGTGTAAACAATAATCTCTACTTTAAATCATAAGGTGAGCATATGTTGATTGTTGTTTTTTTATGCAGGTGACATCATATTTGGTGGTATCAACCAAAAAATGTGCAAATAATTTGCTACAAAAATGTAAAGTGAGTTTGAGATGTTTATGCTTAGAGAACTTATACATCTTGATACCTCGCTAGACAAACTTGCTAGATTATCCATGGATAACCATAATTAATAAACTTATATTTGGTTATATTTATAACTATGCTTCAAATTTATGCTATTTTAAGATAATATAATGTGTAATCATACTTCTTGTGACTATACTCCTCCCTATTATTATACATGATCTCATCTCTAAACTACTAACCCCAGTTATCCCATATATATCCATCCCTAATCCATCTAAAAGTAAAAAACTAGCCATTTTTGACCGTTTGTGACCAACAATGGGAAATTTCATACATTATGCCTAGGATTTGGCCTAATCCATGAGTTTCATCCCTAAGCTATGACCTAGGTCAAATGGAATCCCAGGCTAGTCAATAGCCTCCCAAACAGGGCTTGTAGGGTCTCCTAGTGGTCTGTCTAGTATGAGAAAGGTCCAAGATAGCTAATGGGATGGGGTATGGCATGGAAAAGGTCCAAGAAAGTGACCTATGTCTCTAAGAAGGATAACCAGGGTTGGTAGTCTACACGTGAGCCAATGTATAATTATAGGGAGGAGTAGGGTCGCGAGAAATATGATTACATATTCTATTATCTCAAAATGGCATAAATCTCAAGCTTATCATAAATATAACCAAATATAAATTTATTAATTATGTTTATCCATGGATAATATAATAAGTTTATTAAGCAAGGTATCAAGATGTAATAGTTCTCCCACATATAACTAGGGTCGATAGTTTGCACGTGAGTTGATGTATAATCATAAGGAGGAGTATGGTCACAAGAAGTATGATTACAGAATGTTGCTTAGTTAATATGATAATACATGATTGCTTATTATGAACTAGTTTATGCATGTATTTACATTTTTAGTATATTAATGTATTGACTCAATCATATATTGTTGCTTATGATTATCATTTGATACGATATAATTATCTGTGTGTTGTGGGGTGGACATAAGAGAATTCATCCCTTGAGTGTGTTAGATGGATATCATCATTGGAGAGTGTGATGTAGATGGAGACATCAAAGGTATACAAAGGAACTGAATGGTACCTATATAGTAAAAAATTTTGCATTTTCTGAGTTCAGTTATGCACTCCAAGTTTTGTCCCTGCACTTTTAGGTTTTGAGATAATGAAGTTTTTGACTTAGAGTGTGGGCTCTAATTTCTTTTTGCCTAAAATTTTGTCTACATATCCAAATTGAGCAGAAGCTACCAAGTGTCATTAGCTAAGGCACATTTCATAATTTCTATGAGTTGGTCAAAATGTGCCACGTGTCCCATAATAACTCAGTGGAGTGCAACAAGTGTCAGCATCTGCATCTCATGTTTCTTAAATGTTTTGTAAGCTTATTTTCAATAAGATTTTCTTAGGATCAAGTGGAAGGTGCCAACTGGAAACTATAGAAGGTTTCAATATGCTTTTCTAAAAGCAACAGAAGATGCCACATATCCCTAGCTAAAGAAAGTAGAAGTTGCCACATGTCAACATCTGAATTATCTTCATTTTATTTAATTGATAAGTAAAGACTATGGTGAGTCTCAGTATTTGTTTCTATGTCAAGAGAAAGCTACCAAATGTCACCATCTATGTAAATATGAAATGAGGCCTGAATGTTTCTATAGTATAGACAGAGTGACATGGAGACCAACAAGTGTCACCCTCTATAGGATTCTCAAAAGAAAGCTAAAAGTAGTAGAGATCACCACATGTCCCTTGTTAAAGAGTTCTTTTTTTTGAAGTTGCTCAGGTGAGAAGTGTTGTGGGTCCCATTTTCTATAAGTTTTTAAAGTTTTAAAGAAGCAAACTGCAATAGATGTCAAAGATGGAACACTCCTGAGCAAAGACACAGTAAAGAGTATAAGTTACATAGAATTTGTCGTGTGTCTTCAGTAAGTGCTATGAAACATGCCAAGTGTCATTCTATGGTGCCTCCTGAATAGTAAAAAGGTTTTCAAGTAGAGTAATGGAATTGACCAAGTGTCCTCTCTCATTTGATAGTGGGAAGCATCTTGTGTATCTATTTCAGCCAATGAACTTGCAAGAAGATAGAATGTTTCAAATCCAAGAAATATTCTATGTTAGACACTTCCAATTTAGTTAGAGTATAGTTAGGCCATTAGATTGGGAACATGCAAGCAATCTAGAGCTAGTCTGATGCTATAAATAGGGGTGTAGAGATCACCAGATAGGCATCAAAAGATAGAGATAATTTTCTATGAGAGATTATTGTCAAGAGTTTTTGATTTTTTTAGCTTTGATCAGGAATATCATTTGCCTTTGTTCTATTTTCTTGAGTTAGAAAGTTTATGTAACTGTGCATGTTTTTGTGCCTTTTATGTGACTAGAGAATTAATAACAAGACTAAGTTCTATGCCTTTTTTCATATTTTTTTGTGTCACTACAAAATTAGTCTAAGTTGTGAGCCTTTGTTTCTATTGTTTCTCATCTTTTACATTGATCATCCCTTGCTTGCTCTTTAATGTAATTAAATCCTACATATAGCTTCACTATGCTCAGAATTAAGGATTGAATTAAATTTAGGCACATCACCATAGTTATATTTTCTTTCATTGCACTTGTGTTTATATTTAATTCCTATCCCTTTTCTCATTATACACTTGATATAAAGAAGATCCAGCTTCTTTAAAATCTGGAGGTTGTTTCAGGTTGCAAGTCCCACATTCTTGAAACTTCCCATTGTTGGTGTTAGAAACAATGTAATTTTAATCATCAATAGTTTTTGGCATGCTTAGTGGGACACCATCTTAAAGTTTCTTTGAAGACTGTATGAACCAGAGAGCTACAAGGAGTTAAAGTTGTGGACTAGTAACAAGATCTCAATCTACTGTAAATCTAGGTATTCCTTTTCCACCATTGGTGACTAGTCCAAGATGAAGAGTCAATTATTTTATACCAATACGAAGAGTAAATATGGGAACTCCTATACCCATAAGGAATTATGTAAGTTGGAACATTGGCAGTCCTTTGATCCTCCCAATACCACCAGCCACTTGGGACCCTATTCCAGTAAATGCCTTGAAATCTTTGCCCAAATTTAGTGGACAAGATTTCAAAACACTTGAAGAACATCTTCAAGATGTGTCTAATGTATGTGTTATACATGTGGTCATGCAACAAAATGTTGCCATAAGATCATTAGCAGCTTCTTTTAAAGGAAAGGCTCTAGAATGGTATAGATATTTGACTCCAAATACAATATCTACATGGGATCAAATTGGAGATATTTTCTTTGAAAGATTTGAGGAAAAAGGTGATAAATATTCTCTACTGCAATAATTGATTACTATAAAAAGGGCACCACAAAAAGTAATAACTGACTTTAATTCAAGATTTCAAAGGACATGGGAAAGAATCCCTGATACAACAAGACCATTACCACATATGGCTATAGTGTTTTATATTAAGGATTTAAATTTAGATATATCAGTCATGATTCAGTCACTTGGAGGTCAGACTCTGCCAGAGGCTTATGACTATGCAGTCAGAGCTAAAAATAATTTAATAGGCACTAGAAAGTTGCCCCCAAGGCCTCCCATGCCCATGTTTCTAGAGATTACCTTACCATTGCCTCAAGAAGCCCCTAATTCCATAGCCCCACCTATGTCTATGTATAAATATCCTCAACCACCTGCTAAAGAACTTGTCCCTACTCAGTCATCTGAGATGGATGATATCAAGAATATCTTAAGGACATTTGCTAGTGAGTTAATTAACATAAAGAGATAATAGAATCCTTACCCCAGACCCCAATACCAAGGCTATCAAGGAAATAGATTTCCATCACAGCCAAACCAATATTAGGGTCCTCAAAGGCAAAATAACCCTCAGCCAACAAACTAATTAGTTGCAGTCCCTACACCCTCACAGACTGTTCCCCCAAACCCAAATAGGGAGATTGTTCAAGGGTAGAATAATTATGCATATGGCACCAATTCTTGGTGTTTCCCTTGTAATAATTCTCATACACCTAGAGATTGTCCCATGGGTAATCTAAAACAAAAGGTAGTAGAGCAAAGAAGAATGGATTGATAATTTGCAAGTAATTCTGATACACAAACTTACTAGTCTCCTAGTATGCAAAATTCAGTCCTGATGGCTCAAATGCAAGGGATGTCTTTACCAAGAAGAAATAGCCCCTGAACATGCTTGTTTTCATGGGTTGAAGATGAAGAATCAATATTCTTGAATGAATCTTCTACTTCCAAGAAACCAGTGGTGCAATCAGACTACTATACTAGATCAAAGAGAAGAATGATGGAACACCCTGAAATTGCAAATAATAAAGTTATGGAGAATCCTCCATTTCAAGGTCAATGAAACATAGCCGTCAGACAAGAAGTGCCTTAGCTAGTGTAGAACCAAGTGATTCCTGTACAAGTTCAAGAAAAAGTAAGGTATCCTTATTTTATAAGAACTCAAGCATTAGGACCAATGAATGTGGTGAAACAGCTAAAGATGACTCCAACACAAGTATCAATATGGGACATATTAGCTATTCCTAAACAAAATACACTATTGTAAGAAGCTCTACAAGGCCAAGTAATGCCTAAACATAATGGCACTAAAGAAGGACTTGCTGATAAATAAAAGCTCAATGACATAGTTTCTTTGAAGACAATAACCCTTGTGAACAATGTAGCAGAGGTAAGTGAAACCAAACCAGAGCCCTTCTATTTGACTCTGATAGTGGGAAAGAAATTTTTTCATAATGAGATGATAGATTCAGGGGCTAGTACTATAGTAATGCCTAAGCAAATAGCTGATACTTTAAAAATAAAGTATGAACCACTAACTAAAGGAGTTATGCAGCTAGATGGAAAATCAGTACAAACAATAGGGAAAATTAAACAACTCCCATTGCAATTATATACTTGTCCCAATATAATTGTCAATAAATATGTAGTAGTCATAGATATACCTCCTATTTTTGGTTTATGTTTATCTAGAGACTTTATATCCAAAATAAGAGGAAATATGTCCCTTGATTGGTCTCACCTCATACTAAGAACCAAATATGGTTCAAAGCTGAAAATTCTATATGAACCACTATCAAAGGATCACATCACCAATGAACCAACATCAAAATTAGAGGTAGATCATGCTATGTTAAATAAAGAAGAAAGGGTTTTTATTGAAGAGTTGGGTGACTAGACTGAATATGACCAAGAAGAGGAAAATAACCATTGGTTAGCTATGATGCATAATGATCCATATATAAATTATGACTCTACTGGTTTAGGCACTTATGTCATTTTTGATGAGGACCATGAAATCCCAAATGTTTTAAGAGAAGAAACGCCAACTACTCAAGAATCTAAAAAAGATTCAAAAATATGGACCTTAAATTTTGATGGGGCTGGAAGTAAAAGTGGTGCTGGAGTAGGAATTTGTCTTATTGCTCCAAATGGGGAGAAAAATTTTAGAGCTATTCATTTCCAATTTGCTTGTACTAATAATGATGCTAAATATGAATCCTTAGTACATGGGCTCATTTTAGCCAAGAAAAAGGTAATAAAGAATTTAATAGTAAAAGGAGATTCATAATTAGTGGTGAAGCAAATTAGAGAAAAGGCAATAGCCAAAAATGTAAGGATGAGATCCTATAGACATAGAATTTGGGACTTAATAGAAGATTTTGAAGCTTTCAATATTGAATTAGTTCCTAGAACCCAAAATTTTGAAGCTGATAGGATGGCACAGATTGGCTCATAGTTTGATCTAGCAACTGGCTTATTAGTTAATAATGAGTTAGTAAAAGTTATAGTAAGGCCAACTATCCCAGACAATGATGAGAATTGGCAAGTATTTGAAAATGATTCTTAGGTAATCTCATTCTTGCAACAATCAGGGGAATTTTTTGATCAATTTCAACCAAAAATTAAAGAGGTATATGGAGACCAAGTTATACAATTAAAGAATAATAAGCTTCCCAAAGGCTTGATCACTTTTGAAAACCTTTTTGATCCAGAATATGTAGGCCTAGAGAAGAAAAGGTTCCAAGTAAATAAAGCAGATTATTCTGAAATAGAGGTGAGTGAAGGGAGAAAATTAAAAAAATTGAAATTTTGCAACTCAAGAGGAGAAGGAAAGACTAATTTATTTGTGTAAAAGATATGACAGAGTCATAGGCTGGAGCTATGAAGACCTTCATGGATATAATAGAGACATCATTCAACACACAATAGAATTGATTGAAGGATCTAAGCTAGTTAGACATAAGCAGAGGCCAGTAAATCCAAGGATTGAATCTCTAATGGTGGATGAGTTGTAGAAACTTTTATATTCTAAAATAAATTTTCCAATTAAGCACTCAACTTGGGTATCAAATCTAGTACTAGTCAGGAAAAATAATGATGACATAAGACTCTGTGTAGATTTTAGAGACTTGAATAGAGCATCTCTAAAAGATCACTATCCCTTGCCATCTATGGAACAAATTTTACAGACTATGGCTGGATCAGAGAGATTTTACTTTCTAGATGGTTCTCTGGATACAATCATATTTGGTTGGCTAATGAAGACCAATACGAGACTACTTTCTACCAAATGGGGAACATTTGCATATGCTAAGATGCCATTTGGCCTGTCAAATGTAGGAGCCACTTTTCAAAGAGCTATGGATGTAGCATTTGGGGAACTTATAAATATGATCATCCTAATTTATCTTAATGATCTTACTATTTTTTCCAAGAATGTTATTGATCATTTTGATCATTTAGAATCTATTTTTAAGAAATGTCAAGAATTTGGAATATCCTTGAATCCTAATAAATGTATCTTTGTTGTACTTCAAGGCAAATTATTGCATCATATAGTATCTGAAGGAGTTTCTATAGATCTAGAGAGAGTTGCAGCCATAATGAACTTGCCCTTATCAGTAAATAAGAAAGCAATTCAATATTTCTTGGGAAAGATTAATTTTGTCAGTCGGTTCATATCTTACTTTGTAGGCTTAGTAAGACCAGTGACACTCTTATTGAAAAAAGCCCTAGTTTTCAAGTGGACTACAGAAGGAAGGCAAGCCTTTGAAGAGGTCAAGAAAGCAATTTCAATGGCCCCAGTACTTAGAAACATAGACTTTTCTAAGCCTTTTGTAATGTATGTCTATGGAGTAGAGCTCAGTATTATTGTTTTTTTAACACAAAAAGATGATAGACAGGAAGGAGAACATCAAATAGCATTTTTCTCAAGGACTCTTAGGGAATATGAAACCAGATATAACTTTGTGGAGAAACAAGCATATGCTATGGTAAAAGCCCTTAAGAAATTTAGGCATATAGTATCAGGAAGTAAGATTTTGATACTTGTGGCTCACCCAAGTGTCAGAGAATACATTATGAAGGGTGAAATTACTAAAAAAAGAGTGAATTAGATAATAAAGATCCTTGAATATTATGTAGAGGTCAAATGCACTAAGTTAGTAAAAGGTAGGGGGTTAGCCAATACATGACTCAAGAGCTTGAAAAGATGATACTTGAAGAAACAAATTTAGAAATAGAAAAGGAAACTATATTGAGGATACAAGAGGTTGATTAGAATTCTTGGGTCATAAATAGGATTCATTTTATGAAATATGAGATTTACCAAAGATAACTCCCTCAAAACAAGAGGAGATACTATAGGATGCAAGGGGTCCCTTTTGTTTTAATTAAACAAGTTCTTTTCAGAAGAAATTTTGATGGCAAACTTTTAAGATGTGTAGAGAAAGATGAGGCTAAGAAAATATTGCATGAAATGCATCATGGAGTCTTAGGTGGACATTTTTCTGCAAAAACAATAGCTATAAATATAAGTGAGGTAGGTTATTTTTGGCCTACTTTATTTATAGACTGTTATCAACTGGCTACAAAATGTCAATCTTGTCAATATTATGTGGGGATGAGAAGGAATGCAGCAATGCCTCTTAGTCCTATAATTGTTGAACCTTTTGCTCAATGGGGTCTTGACTTCATTGAAATGATAAATCTAGTGTCTAGTATGGGTCACAAATGGATTTTAACTGCCATAGATTATTTCACTAGATGGACTGAGGCAGTGCCACTTAAAGAAGCAACAAGAAATGTGATCCTAGACTTTCTAGGGAGTATCACTACTCACTTTGGGGCTCCCCCCACCATAATTTCAGATAATTCTAAAGCATTTTTAAGGTCTAAAGTATCTGACTTTGCATTAAAGCATGGAATATATCTAAAAACATCCTCTAATTATTACCCTTAGGGTAATGGTTTGGTAGAATCAACTAATAAGAACCTGATTAGACTTATCAAGAGAATAGGGGCTGATCATCACAAAGAGTAGCATAAAGTGTTGAATATAGCACTGTGGGCTGATAGAATTACACCTAAGAAAGTGATGAAAATGTCCCCATATGAATTGGTATATGGCAAGCTTGCTTTAATACATCTAAGCTTGGAAATTCATGCTCTCCAACTGATAAAATATATTGAAATTAAGAAAAATGGCCCCATGCAGGTTAGACTTGCTGAAATTTTAGAAGTTCAAGACAGGAGGGATGTAGCACATGATTCATTAATAAAGTGTCAAAAAATAATTAAAGACTACTTTGATAAAAGGACTTCAAATCCCCATTTTGAAGTAGGCTCAATTGTTTTAAGATGGGATGCAAGAGCTGCTAAGCCAGGTCAACATACTAAATTTGAAGCATTATGGACTAGCCCCTATAAAATTTGTGCATGTAAACATAAGAATTTTTTTGAGCTAGAAACAATGGAAGGTGAACCTAAAGAGATTCCTATGAATGGGATCTACTTGAAACATTTTTGTTAAGCTGTGTCTCTAATGTATTATAGTTAGATAATTTTGCTTTCCTAGTTGCTTTGTTTGCCCATTTTCTTTCCCACCCTTTCTTTTAAATAAGTGTTCTTGGAACACATAGCCATAGCTTAGAGCCTTTTTAAAAAAATTCAAAACTCTCAACACTTTAAATATCTCCCAAATTCTTAAATTCCCTAAGGTACCTTATGCAACCACTTGCATGATGTGTCTAACTCACTGTCCCATGAAGATTTAGTAATATTTGCTAACAGTTATCTGGGTTTAATGACATTTTGAGACTTGATGGGTTAATAAATACCTCACAACAAGAGTTAAAGCTTACAGTGTCTCAAACATTTTTGCATCTACTAGAAAACCCCTACTACATGCATTTTTAGCTCATAGCAAACCTGTTTAAGTGAAAGTGCTTCCTTATTGCAAAAGTTTCATACCTATTACCATAGTTCACTATTTTCAAGAATAGATATAGATATGGAGGGAGCACAGTGTTTGCAATAAGGAGCTAGGATTTACAAATCTGTTGACAAGTTTCTTACAAGAAAATCATATGCTTCAGCCCTTGCACAACCATTAAAGGCTTATTTGTAGACTAGAGTCCCTAAAGTTGGTCTTATAAATGACCTAGCAAAGGTGAAAGATTTTGCAGATGGAATCATGGACCCAATTCTTCAAAGAACTAGTAGCAAAAATCTCAGAGAAGGGGCACATCAATGGTGTATTCAGAGGGCCAAGGTTGGACAATATGAAACATTCACAATGAGGATATGGAGTTCACAATTGGTGCAATTCATTGTCCTAGGTGTGTATCCATGCCCTGACTTAGTTGAAATATGCACTAAATTGTTTCATGTGCCCTTAAATACCATACAAAAGGGGCCATTCATGGTTTAGATCACACCAAAGGTTATAGAGAGATGTTATCCCTATATCATTACAAGTTAGCCATGTTTCCCACCATCACCAAGATGCAAAAAATATGGGCAAATGACGATACTCAATTGAGGTTTCTAAAATCAGAGCTGCAATTAGGCGATGATGATACCACTATGCTAACACTACCTAAAACAAGAGCACAATTTGCACAATCTAGTTAAGATGCACTTTCCATGATGGATTTCATTTTCAGAATGAAATATGATATAACCATTTATGAAGAACAAATGGCTATCCTCTTTAGATTGAAAACTTTTGACAAGACTCAGGAGTATTAGCTTGATTTCTTTGAGCAGATTGCATATTCAATGGTGGAACAACTTGCCCAAATCAAATCTAAAGGGATTTTCAAGTATTCTTCTTATTTGTGTCACCTTATGTTGTATCAAAACTCTAGCATCTTTTCCCAACACATACATTTAAATATGTATGACCCAAGCTTTGGTCTACATAGAACCACTCCTATGTCTGCATGGACACATATCTTATCTAAAACTAGTGACCCATATGAATTCTGAGAACTTTTTGTTACCCCTATTTTTTGTCATCTGAGCCTAGAACTAATTATAAATAGACTATTTCCAAGTGTCTCAAACCTTATGACCAATTTTCCTATTCCTTGTGATTAATTTTTGGGATCCCATCATACTATTATTAGAGTACATGGTTTTAGTGGGGAACCAGTGTTGCTAACTAAGATTTTGATCCTTAGGTTAGCATTCTTAAAGGTCACCAGGAAGGTGTCTATGGTAGATAATGAATATGGCTCTAGGAATAAGAAGAGAAAAATGTATGATGTTCCATGGGTGACAAACAACATGTCACTAGAGGCTAGAGATGCTGAGATCATGTTGCTTAAAAAGCTAGCCTTCCTGGGTTTCTTTCTAATTGAAGATAAATGGGTATATGACCCAAATGGTTTCATAGCTTCAAGGATCAGGACTAATAGGGCTGCTACTAGAATTGCACATGAAGGCCGCCCCTTTTGGGAAAATAGGAAAAAACCTAAGGAAGATATTCTTGAGTTTTATGTTGAATTGACAGATTTGCCCCTTTAACAAGATAGACCATAAGAAACTTTTTATGTTAAGCAGAGGGATTTTGATCCTAAAATTAGAATGACTTCTATTTTAAGAAGAGCATTAAAGAATAAAGACTGGGATGTTGAGAAAATAGAAGCCTATTGGAAATATAGGCAAGAGATTTGTGAGATAACTCACTCTTTTCAAAATGTGGATTCAGATGAGAAATAGGAAGAACTCTGGGATGAATGTCATCTATCTCTTATGTCTAGCCCTAATACAAGCAATTTGCAGATACAGGGTGGTGAGCTAGAAGCCAGAACATAATCCAGTTAAACATCATAGACTCTAGGGCAAACCTCAACTTCAGTCACTGTAACGGTTTGGCCTCAATCTCTTAGTATCATTAAAAAACAAAAGAGTGTGGTATCTTCACCAACAAAATCTTATCCATTAGCATCAGTCCTTGGAGTTCTTAGTTTTACACAAGAACCACTAGCAACAGTGGTAGGTGTTGAAGAGAAGGAATCACAGCCAGAAGAAGAAACACCAAGGAAACATAAGAGGCTGAGTTCAACTTGATTTAGAAGAGAGGGAAGAACCCTCACAACACCAACCATAGAGTACTTTGGTTGCTCCTTGGGTAAGTATTTTTTCTCCTTCTTCTTAATCTATCTCTTCCCCTTTAGGGGTGATGATTCCATCTAGCCGAATGACATCCCCTGCCACCTTTGTTATGTCCATTTCTCATTTTTCCCCATCTATCCATACTCAGGACATATCATTGCCTCATTTTTCTCCCTCTATCCCTAAAAATATACCTCCTTAGATTTCCCATAGCCAACATTTGGCTATTCCATATGGATTGCCACAAGGTTATCCATTTGTGGGTGGGCACATTGCCTCTCCTTCTACCTTCCAAACTCAAGTAGATGCTGCTAAGAAAGCAAGGGAAGCCTGAAGGGAGAAAAAGAGGATCAAAGATAATAAAGCCTTGGATACACAACATTTGAGGTCACAATTTGACCCAATCTAGCAACAACTGATGGTGACCCATTTGTCATCGAATATAGTCAAGCCAAATGAGTAGATGCAGCCTGAAGATTACACAATGAATTTAGTGGCTATAGGCATGTCCATATTTAGACCATAAGATAGGGTTGAGCTACTAAATGATTATATTTCTACAGCAGCTAAAGATTATTGGAAAATATCAAAGAAGCTATAGAAGATGGAGGTTGATCTAGCCAAAGAGAAGGAAAATTGTAGCAATTTTACCATAGAGATCAATACTAAGAATATTGAAATAGAGAGTCTTAATAAATAGTTGCAAGATACTATTTCTCTTCAAACTCACCAAGCTATCCAAGCCCAAAATGATTCTTTAAAAGTAGGGCTAATGCAGGTGAAGGATGCAGTGACAACCTTAAGGTGGGAAAAGGTAGCATTACAAGGAAAATATGAGGAAAGATTGCTACAAGTCACTCAACTTTAACAGAAGTTGTTACATGAGCAGAATAATACCACTGCTATATAGGTCCAACTTCAAGCTGAGTGATAAAGGAATGAACAATTAACACTTGAGTTGGCTAATAGGCCAAAGAATGTAAGGGTGTTGAATTTGGTTAAAGATCTTTATGAATCAATATGGAAAAAAATCTCTCAAGAGATTACTCAGCTCAAACCTTCTCTAACCTCTTTTCTAAATGCACAAAAATTGTGCAAAAAGGTGGAGACTTCAGTAGAAGATACTCTGTCTACTGTCTCTGAGAGAGTGTTTGACTCTCAAACACTGCTACAAAAGCTATATGATACAATTGATGGAACATTTTTAGTATCAGGGATTAATGACATAATGATCGCTGCTAAAAGAGTAAAGGAAGTTCTCAATTGCAACTCCACAACAATCAATTATAGAGAGATTCTACATGTGATGAAAGAAGGAATCAACGAAATGAAGCAACACATTGAAGACCTAGTGTAATTAGGTCTTCCTTCCCCTTTTCTTGATAACAACACTATGTTGATGATTGATGAAATTAAACCTTTGTTGTTAGCCATGCAGAATGATCAGGCAATTTTCTAGGGTTTAAGGGATGATTCATCAGTGCCTAAAGTAGAAGTTGTTTTGATTCTCATTTC
Organism: Torreya grandis; assembly: GCA_037957365.1. Classification (NCBI taxonomy): domain Eukaryota; kingdom Viridiplantae; phylum Streptophyta; class Pinopsida; order Cupressales; family Taxaceae; genus Torreya; species Torreya grandis. The sequence goes on along the minus strand of JARHVA010000718.1, from coordinate 3,672,048 downwards.
CCAACTTGAATTTAAATTGAAGGCTATAGTTCATATTTTGTAGAATTTTTCACACAAAGATATCATCAACCTTGATTTAGCCTTCAATGAATTACAAAATAAGCAGGGATTATCTGATGATGAGTGGTCTGCTTATCAAACAACTTTACTAAAGTTGTGATTTTTATCACATTTGATCAAGCAAGAGATTGTGGATTTCTCTTTTTGAGTAGGCTCAAAATTCTTTGGGGTCACCAAGAACTGTAGAGTAAAAAACACTACATTTTTCAAGTTCAGTTATGCACTCTAAATTTTGTCCCAACACTTTTTAGTTTCGAGATAATGAAGTTTTTGACTCAGAGTGTGGGCTCCAATTTCTTTTTGCCTAAAATTTTGTCTAAATATCCAACTTGAGTAGAAGCTACCAAGTGTCATTAGCCAAGGCACATTTCATAATTTCTATAAGTTGGTCATAATGTGCCACGTGTCCCATAGTAACTCAGTGAAGTGTAATAAGTGTCGGCATTCGTGTCTCATGTTTCTTATATGTTTTGAAAGCTTCTTTTCAATAAGATTTTTTTAGGATCAAGCAGAAGGCACTAAGTGGCAACTAAAAAAGGTTTCATTTCAATATGCTTTTCTAAAAGCAATGGAAGATGCCACATATCCCTAGCTAAAGAAAGCAGAAGCTACCATGTGTCAACATCTAAATTATCTTCTTTTTATTTCACTGATAAGTAAAGACTATGGTGAGTCTCAAGTTTTGTTTTTGAGGTAAGAAAAAGCTACCAAATGTCACCATCTATGTAAATATGAAATGAGGCCTGAATGTTTCTATAGTATAGACAAAGTGACGTGAAGACCAACAAGTGTCACCCTCTATAGGATTCTCAAAAGATAGCTAAAAGCAGTAGAGATCACCACATGTCCCTTGTTAAAGATGCGTGGAAAGTGCCACCTATCCCTATTATTTTTTTTTAAGTTGCTCAGGTGAGAAGTATTGTGGGTCCCATTTTCTATAAGCTGTTAAAGTTTTAAAGAAATGGACTATGACAGATGTCAAAGATGGAACACTCCTGAGCAAAGACATAGTAAAGAGTATATGTTACGTGGAAAGTGTTGTGTGTCTTCGGTAAGTGTTTTGGAACATGCCAAGTGTCATTCTCTGGTGCCTCTTGAATAATAAGAAGGTTTTTAAGTATAGTAAGGGAATCAACCAAGTGTCCTCTCCCATTTGACAGTGGGAAGCATCATGTGTATCTATTTTAGCCAATGAACTTGCAAGAAGACAAAATGTTTCAAATCCAAGAAATATCATATGTTAAACACTTTTAGTTATGTTAGAGTTTAGTTAGGCCATTGGATTGGGAACATGCAAGAAATATAGAGCTAGTTCGATGATATAAATAGGGGTGTAGAGATCACCAGATAGGCATCCGAAGACAAATAATTTTTTGTGAGAGATTATTGTCAAGAGTTTTAAATTTTTTTAGCTATGATTAGGAATATCATTTGCCTTTGTTTTATTTTCTTGAGTAAGAAAGTTTATGTAATTGTGCATGTTTATGTGCCTTTTATGTGACTGGAGAATCAATAATAAGATTGAGTTCTATGCCTTTGTTGATATTTTTCTATGTCACTGCAAAATTAGTTTAAGTTGTGATCCTCTATTTCTATTGTTTCTCATCTTTTACATTGATCATGCCTTGCTTGCTCTTTAATGTAATTGAATCTTACATATAGCTTCATTGTGCTCAGAATTAAGGGTCAAATTAAATTCAGGGGCATCACCATAGTTATATTTTCTTTCATTACACTTGTGTTTCTATTTAATTCCTATCCCTTTTCTCATTATATACTTGATATAAAAAAGAGCCAACTTCTTTAAAATTTGGAGGTTGTTTCAAGTTGCAAGTTCCACATTCCTAAAACTTCCCATTGTTGGTGTTAGAAATAGCACAATTTTAATCATCAACAGTACCCTACACACACCACAAAAACTAGTACATGTTAATTGCATAATCAATTGTTAGCATAGCATATTTAAAGCTAGACACATCTAGAATTGCTTACTCATAATTAGTCTAGCTAAAGTTTAATTAGAAATCATTTTTTGTGTTTTCATATTGGTCATATTCACTTTTTAGTGTTTTGGAATTTATGCGATAAGAATAAATTTGAATTTATTGATTAATGGGTTTATCAATAAATCAGGGACTCTTGCTTGTGCACCAAGGCAAGTTAGGAAAAATAAAAATAAAAGAAAGCCCATTTTTAATAAAGTCTCATGATTTATAAAAAAGAGTTAGAATCAAGATAATAATAAAATAATGAAAATTCATTGTTTTAGAATAAAACAATAAAGAAAGTTTTAAAAAATGGTAAAATAAAAAATAAAAAAATAATAATATCACCTTTAGAATAAAAAGAGATTCTCATTAAAAAGGAATAAAAAGATGGAGAAAGGAGGGGGAAAAAATTGGTTGTAAAGGAGAAAATGGTGCAATAAAGGAGGAACAGAGATAGTGTTCCAAGAAAATCAAGAGGTAAGAATTTTTTTAAAATTGCTTATCTAAGAGTGAAGGGTTTTTATACATGCTCTTTGTCAATACATAATCAGTGATAAAATTGAGTTCCTTAGAGGGAATCCCCTAAGGTATACATGCCAACCATTATGCATAAAATCCCTTTTTTTATTTAAGTTGTTGTTCAATAGACTTTAGGCATTGAACTAAGTAACCAAATTAAAAGATAGATACATAATTCTCTTTCTGAATTAGTATTTAAACATATTAAAGTTTTCTAATATAATAATTCACTAAAAATAGTTATGACATCAGCCTTTTGCATATATTTATTTTACCACCATATTGTTACCTATGGCATCACCTAACTTAAGCTTATCCAGCCATATAAGTGGCATTTCAAATAAACTAGTCTTTCTATCTTTATTTTGGCATCATGCTTCTATATCATTATTTGAGAAATTAATAGGCATCCATTATTTTTATAGGGTCATTGTCTATCTATAGCCATCACTGGATACATATTTTTTGTTTAGCCAGGAAACTATATGCTTGGCATCGACCTATATTTATGAGTTGGTTGTTTGAATTTAGCTAAAAGAATAGAATTTCCCTTTTAAGGTGTTGACTCACCTCAAGTTTTTAGTATTTAAATTATGTACATTAATCCCAGATTGGGCAATTTATAGTGGAAAGAGGATCTAGTTTTGAAAAAAATGAAATCTTCCTATATGGCATCACCTTAATTTAGCTTTACCTAGCCATATAAATGGTGTTTTAATTAAATGGTCTTTTCTAATTTACTATGGCATCATTCTATTATCTTAATTTTTCCATCAAACTAAGAATTTAGATAATTATTAATGTATCTACCTTTTTTATGCACTCTTAAGATATGTGGTTTAAGAAGAAGTACCATCTCTTCAAGTTAGCATAAAGGTGAATTATTTTTATTATCTTATTCTCTTTTGACATTATTATTATACTACTAAAATAGTCATATATGCATTATGTTTATTTATTATTCTCTTAAATAGAAATTATTTTGGAATGTTGTTTGATTGTACTCCCTTAGAAATTGTGGGAGAATGTTTTCTATCTGAGTGAGAGAGAAGTTTTAATATTGGATAGATGGACACATCTTTATGGTTACTATTTTATTTCTTTTGGTTGAAGAAATAAGTTGAGATACCATACTTATAATATTGGGTAAGTAGGTAGTGTTTTGGCAACATTAAGTTGTGGTATTTTACTTCTACCTTGGGAAGGTAAATATGAGTTTTTGAGATCATAGCTTTAGACATTTCAATTTTGACTCTTTAGAGTCATTATTTGATCTAATTTGTGATTTATAGACCACGTAAGGTGGAAAACCTTGATTTATAAATTAAATTATATACTAAGAATAATAAATTTATTATAATTAGTAAAATATTAATCACCCTTACATAGATTGATATTGATCTTTTTGCTTAATGTATGTTGTTTTAAAGAGATATTTTATACCTTTCATCGGAAGTGAGTAGGGTATAGGTGTGAAACATCTTAGCAATCTAGAAGTGTAGAACTTATACTTGTTGTGTGAAATTAAAGAGATGTTGTTTTCTTTATTTCCCTATAAGATTTAAATAATGGTATGATTCTTGACCTATACATATTATGTTAATTTTAACATTAATCTCTTAACTATGAATATAACTCTATAAGTTAGGACTATGAAATGTGGTACTAGTTATGTGTGGCTAGGAGTAGAATAATATAATTATAGATTGATTATATGATTTATTTTATACATATGAGAATACATCTAGAATAATCTAGAATATAGCTTTGCTTTCAATGATCTAATTAAATAAAATTATGATTCTTAAAAGCATTGTGTGTATTTTAAGATCATTAGGTCATGGGGACCTAAGGGAAGAGTGTTGAATTGGGAACATGAGCTCTAAGTGATAGGATGGTATCCTACTTAGCCTCATATTAACTAAAATTATTGGTACTGAGTTAGATCAGAAAATAGACTTGTCAAATCTAGAATTTTATAGGTAGAACTTATCAAATTTAGTTGTATGGCTATATGCATGTATAAAGTGGACAAAGATTCCATATGGACAAGTATTCCGTGATTTTTGTATACTTATATTTGCCATTCCTATTCATCATCATACTTGTTAATAGCTCTATGGAGTAGTGATAGTTTGACATGTTATATTTATCTGAAGCTACATAAAGTAGTTATAGTATTAACATATACACATTATTCTTGCCAAATTCCCTAATTACTTTTTTTTGGGATGAGAAAAACACTCTCTAGAATATAGAGATGTGTTGAGGGCTAGAATATTTTGTGAAACTCTCCCTGTTCATTTATTTTGGCTTGCATTGTGATTTTGTGTGCTCTTAGAAAATATAATAAATTTTCACTAAGACATATGAGGACCCTTCAAGGTAATAGAAGTGGTCGATCCTTTAGTATATAGGCTTGTCTTGACAATTTTGGACCACAGAGGTGGTCATGAAAAAATTAGTCATAGTAAATAATATTCGTAACTATTTTTGCTTAGTTGAAAGATATTATTTAGTAGGGTCTTTTAGGACCAATACTCTAGGAATATTATAACTTTGAGGAAACATAGTGAGTCCTATAGGTAATTTTACAGCTATTTGCTTAGTTTTATATTATATATCATGTTATTACTTTACTAAGAAATATTTTTATTAAGAAGCCATCTTTAAATAAGATTTAACAAAGATGATGACTAGCTTTAGGGGGGAAGGAAATTACATCCTAATTCCTTACCAGACAAACTTACTAGATTATCTATGGATAACCACAATTAAAAAATTTAGATTTGGTTATATTTTTGATTAAGTTTGAGATTTATGCTATTTCAGGATAATAGAATGTTTCTTAGTTAAGATTATAATACAAAATTTCTTATTATAAACTAGTTTATGTATGCCTTTACATTTTTATCATATTAATGTATTGACTTAGTTATATATTGTTACTTATGATTATCATATGATAATATCTAATTATCTCTGTGTTGCAAGGTGGATGTAGGAGAATTCATCTCTTACACATGTTGGAGGGAGAGCATCATTAGAGAGGGTGATGTAGATGAAGACATTAAAGGTCTATAGAGGAACCAATTGGTACCATGTACACACCACAATAACTAACACATGTTAATTGTATAATGAATGGTTAGCATAACATGTTTAATACTAGACACATCTGGAATTGCTTGCTCATGATTAGTTTAGCTAAAGTTTAATTGGAACTTGTTTTATGTGTTTTCATGTTGGTCATATTCACCCATTAATGTTTTGGAATTCATGTTATAAGAATAAATTTGAATTTATTGATTAATAGGTTTATCAATAAATCAAGGACTCTTATTTGTGCACCAAGGCAAGTTAGGAAAAATAAAAATAAAAGAAAGCCCATTTTTAATAAAGTCTCATGATTTATAAAAAGATAAAATTGAGATAATAATAATAAAATAATGAAAATTCATTGTTTTAGAATAAAACAATAAATAAAGTTTAAAAAATGGTAAAATAAAAAATAAAAAAAATAAGTTTTAAAACAAAAAGAGATTCTAATTAAAAAGGAACAAAAAGATGGAGAAAGAAGGGGAAAAGAGTGGTTAGAGAGGAGAGAAATGGCACTATAAAAGAGTAGAGATAGTGTTCCAAAAAAATCAAGAGGTAAGAGATGTTTTTAAATTGTTTATCTAAGAGTGAAGGATTTTTATACATGTTCTTTGTTTATACATAATCAGTGATAAAATTGAGGTATTTAGAAGGAATCAACCTAGGTATACATGCCAGCCATTATGCGTTAAATCCCTATTTTTATTTAAAATATTGTTCAATAGACTTTAGGCACTGAATTAAGTAACCAAATTAAAAGATAGACCCATAATTCTCTTTTTGAACTGTTATTGAAACATATTAAAGTATGATAATATAATAATTTTATATAAATAGTTTTGACATCACCCTTTTGCATATATTTATTTTTCTAGTATATTGTTACCTATGGTTTTGCCTAACTTGAGATTATACAACCATATAAGAGGAATTTCAAATAAACTAGTCTTTCTATCTTTATTTTAGAATCATGCTTTTGTATCATAGTCTGAGAAATCAATAGATAGCCATTATTTTTATATGGTCATTATATATCTATAGGCATCTCCCAATACATATTTTTTGTTCAACCAAGGAACTATATGCTTTTTGTCAACCTATATTTATGAATTAGCTTTCTGAATTTAGCTAAAAAATTAGAATTTCCATTGTAAGGCATCAACTCACCTCAAGTCTACAATATTTAAATTTTGTACATTAATCCCAGATTGGGTAATTCACAATGGAAAGAGGATCTGATTTTAAAAATTGGAATCTCCCTATATGGCATCACCCAAATTTAGCTTTGCTAGCCATATAAATGGTGTTTTAATTAACTAGTCTTTTCTAATTTACCATGGCATCATTATATTGTCTTACTTTTTCCATCAAACTGATCATTTAGATAATTATTAATATATCTACCTTTTTTTATATTACTATTCTTATTTGTTGTAGTGAAAAAGGCATAGCCCTACACCATAGTTAGGACTTTCAGAACTAATAGACCTTTCATAATCATATTTATTAGTACTAAGAATAAATTGATTTTTGTTACATAATTGGGAATTAGTTTTGTGTTTATCTATGTATATAGTATTTAATATTCCTAGTGGAGATTTAGCTAAAATATTGAATTGTTTATAGGAAGTATAAACCGATAGCTAAAATGGGAATACATTAGTTAGTTAACAATACTAATCCCTTGGAAAATATTATTATTTATTAATCCATGTTTAAACAATAAACATAATTTATTAAATGAGAAGTAAATATGTTTTCTTTTGTCCAGGCATCGGGTAATGCTAAGGGATGTATTTGGACATAATGAGGTGATTACAACTTATCTATCTATTGGATTAAAAAGTGAATGAGTTTTATAAATTTTGAATAATAGTTCAAAAATATAAAAATGGTGTTTAAGACTTTCAATAATCCCTCAAAATCCATAGTTAAGCAATCCTGGTGGAGAATACATGAAATTCATCGTATCTGATTTAATAACAAGTTATGAAATTTTGATTGTAATAAGAGTACATATTAGAAATGGGTGAATACTTGTTTATTAAGTTATCTTAAAACCCTGGGGGTAGGTGTGTTATTGGTATAAAAACAATATTTTAGAAACATATATTTTGAGCTTCATGTGTGTGTGTGTGTGTGTGTGTGTGTGTGTGTGTGTGTGTGTGTGTGTGTGTGTGTGTGTGTGTGTGTAATACGACTCTAGAAAACATAGAAATATGTATTTTAGGTGTGTTTATTATACTTAATCAGATGAATAAAGGCTTAGGATTTCATGAATGGACTGATTATGGGTTAGCATAAGAATGGAAGTTGATTAATTAAATAGTATATTGTCATACATAGAATAAGTTAACCTTAGAGTTGAATGGTTGAACATAGTTACCCTCTATTAAGAATTAAACCTTGAAGAGCTATTAAATATCTTATTTATTGGAAAACCATTACATAAATTTTGAAAATAAATCAAGTTAAGTGTTTATGACCTATAGTGTAATCAAAACCTAGGGCAGATTCCTTTAATTAATGTTTTTGGGTGAAATATTAACTATAAATTTAAAGGACTGATAAATTTAGTTTAGCAAAATGATTTCTCATAAACCCCCAATATAAATTGATTGTGAAACTAGATTAATTTTTATTTGAGAGAATAAAGTTCTATGTTTCTCTAACCATAGTATGCCAAAGTGTGTTCCACATATTTTGTAACTATATCATTAGTTAACTTTATATACTTAGTAGTTATGATTAAAACATTAAACTATGGTTTAGAGATTATGTAGCAGTAGAATACTTACATGTGGTGCATGTTAGGATGTGAAAGTACTGGTATATAAGAATTATACATATAATTTATTAGATGATTTAAATAAGTCGTTAAGCTTCATTAGAATTAGAAACTATAACATTTGGAAAAATCTCCTAGAAACAAATGAGTCAATAGGATAATGAGTTATCTGACTCACTATTAGTAATGTGAATAATTGTTAGTCATATGTTTTTAATATGGGATACTTGTGTGAATTACATATTATGGGTGTGTTAAATGTATAGTTATACTTAGTGCATAATGGTATATCATGATGCATGTTTTTATATTGAGATACGTTGTTAAGATTGTATGTAAAATTTGCCTATGTGGTATAGTAATTTACTATTTTCTTGTTATTATCTATATGGACCAGTTGAGTCTTTAAATTCATAAGTTTGTTTTATGTGTTTTTATGTAGTTAGGAACCTATAATAATATGGGATATCATTAGGTACTATAGTATAAATGTATGTTGTACCTAGATGGTACTTACTATAGTTATTATACCTAACTCGTATCTACATTTGTCTATATACTATATACATACTAGTTATTGTTGAGGGTAGTGTGTGTTATTATAGCTGATAAGACTTATGTGTGTATGCATGCAAACTTTGAGAATTTAGGCAAATGTTGTGTTGAAATGTTATTATGTTTGGTGGGAATGATGAATTGCTTTGTTATATATAATTTATTGTATAGATCTTGTGTTTTCATGTATTTAGGACTATTTTATATGATTGATTGTGGAAAACTGGTAGTCAAGTCTTAGAACACTGGACTATGGTAGTATGGGTTGTCATAGGTTGTAGGTAACTAGAAACCAAGTATATTATTTGAATTGTATAGTTAAAATTATATGTTTACCGAGGTGGTATATTTGTAATCATTAATTCTATTATGGAATAGAAGATAATGAAATATTCATGCATATGTTGATGAACTAAATGGATGTTGTTATTACTCCAATGTATAGCATGCCATGTGATGCATTTTCTATTAGGATGTAAGTTTATAAATCTTTTGGTTGATTTATATTTGACCAATATACATTGCTAATGTAGAGTAAGGATTGAAACAAACTTCATTGGCTTACTGGTATTTCAATGTTAGATGAAGACAATCTGATCAAGTGGTGTGCATGAATTTGATTGATCTAGATCATTGTCATTTATCATTTTGTAAAACTTTGAGATAAAGTATGTTTATTGAGTAATTAACATTTCATGAATATGATTCACATGTTTTTGAGATATATAGCAATAAAATGGGTTTCTATGATATAGTGCATGTTAGTATAGAATCATATAGCACACAAGTACTTGCTAGTCTCTCTAGATTCTCGTGCCATCACTATCTACCCATTTATGAAGGGAGGTTCATTTCTTGATGATATTAGTGTAGGAGATAGTTGGTCTATAGTTGGTGTGAAAAAGTGCTTGAATAATGCTCTCCCTTCCCACATCAGTACTACTTATCAAGATGAACACTTGAGATTGCCATAAATACTGGAGAGTTTGAGGAACTCATGCTCCAGGGAGCTAGGTATCTAAATTATGCACATTGTATTAGATTGAATATTACTATTTAATATATTCAAGAAGAGTTAAAATTACTTATTATTATTTATTGATAGTGGTGATTATAGAGTTGTATCAGCCATTGTTGAGTTACTGCATTACTTTCTATATCTATTTTATGAAGCATTATCATGGAATTAGAGTTATATGATATAATATGTAATGTGTACTTATTGTTATCAATTGAGTATATATATGGTCTCTATTAGACTCTCAGGATGTAGTATACTTGTATATATGTGCTTTATTTATTAAAAAAATTGTTCACATATTTTTATGTCTAACCCAATAAGGTTATTACATGTGGTATCAAAATTTTGGCTCAAACTCTAGGACCTAATGAGTCCACTAGAATTTTCATGTCTTTTTTTTATTGGTGTGAACCTAATTTTGTAAATTATTGCACTACAATTTGGATTTGTGGTGTCTCGATGCATAACCATGTCTTACCATGATTGGAGTTTTTTGACATTCATACCATTAATTATGTACCCTTAGGAGTACTTGTACCTTTTTAACTTATTTTAGGAATTTATTTATCGAGTATCCCATTGGTGATGGTTATATTTGACCATTTGGTAGATGGGTATATAACATAGTTCATGAGTTATGGACAAAATCTTCCTACTATAGTTTAATCACTTAGGTCGACCACTTTAAGTATGACTACATATTTCTTGATTAGCTAGTCATATTTGTCATTATGTTTTTCAAGTGTTTAATAAGCTCATCATGTTTCTCTTAAATTTATGTTCTTTAGTGTTTATGTCTTTATTTACTAAATTCAAAAGTGGGAAATCTCACAAGACCATTTTTTTTAGTACCACCTAGGATGGTGGGAAATATTCTTATTAGAGTTTAGATATGTTGTTTGATAATTCATTTGTGGTAGGAGTTAGCTTATGTAATTTGCACTCTTAAGATGTGTCGTTTAGTAATAAGTGTCATCTCTTTGAGTCATCATAGAGGTGAATTATTTTAATTATCTTATTCTCTTTTGACGTTATTATGATGCTGCTGAAAAGAGTTGTATATGCATGATGTTGATTTAGTATTCTCTTAAATGGGAATTGTTTATGAATGTTGTTTGACTATACTCCATTATAAATTATGGGAGAATGTTTTCTACTCTGGGTGAGAGATAATTTTTAAGATTAGATGGATGGACACATCTTTATGGTTAGTATTTTATTTCTTCTGGTTGAAGAAATAAGTTGAGATACCATACTTAAAAGATTGGGTAAGTAGGTAGTGTTTTGGTAACATTAAGTTGTAGTATTTTCTTTTTACCTTGGGAGGGTAAATAGGAGTTTTTGAGATGATAGCTTTAGACTTTTCAATTTTTAATCTTTAGAGTCACTATTTGATCTAATTTGTGATTTCTAGACCACGTAAGGTGGAAAACCTTGATTTATAAATTAAAATATATACTAAGAATTATAATTTGATTATAATTAGTATAATATTAATCACCCTTGTATATATTTATATTGATCTCTATTGCTTAGTTTATGTTGTTCTAAAGAGATATTTTATACCTTTTGCCAGAAGTGAATAGGGTATAGGAGGTGCAGAACATCTTAACAATATAAAGGTTGGAATAAAGTTTTCACTTATTGTGTGCAAGTAAGGAGATGTTGTTTTTTATATTTCCCTATAAGGTTAAAATAATGGTGTGATTATTGACCTATGTATGTTATGTTAATTTTAACATTAATTTCTCTTAGCTATGCATATAAGTCTATAAATTAAGACTATGAAATATGATACTAGTTATGTGTGGCTAGTAGTAGCATAATATAATTATAGATTGATTGTATGATTTCTTTTATATGTATTAGAATACATCTAGAATCATTTAGCAGATATTTTTTCTTTCAATGATATGATTTCATGAAATTATGATTCTTAGAAACATTGTGCACATTTTAAGATCATTAGGTTGTGGAGACTTAAGGGAAGAGTGGTGAATTGGGAATATGAGTTATAAGTGATAGGATGGTATCCTACATAGCCTCATATTAACTTGGATTATTGGTACTAAGTTGGATTGATAAATGTACTTGTTTAATCTAGAATTTAATAATTATAACTTATGAAATTTAGTCATATGGCCATATGCATGTATACAGTGGACAAAAATCCCATATGGATGAGTTTTTCATGATTTTTGTATACATATATTTACCATTATTATTCATTATCATACTTGTCAGTAGCTCCTTGGAGTAGTGATATTTTGACATGTTATACTTATCCTAAACTACATGGAGTAGCGATAATATTAACATATATACATTATTCTTGTTATATTCCCTAATTACTTTTCTCTGGGATGAGAAAAACACTCCTTAGGATAGAGAGACATGTTGATGGTTGGAAGATTTTGTGAAACTCTCCTTCATCATTTATTTTGGCTTGCATGATGTTCTTGTGTGCTCTAATAAAATCTATGAAATTTTCACTAAGACATATGGGGACCCTTCAAGGTAATATAAGTAGTCAATCCTATAGTATATAGGCTTATTTTGATGATTATGGACCATGGGGGTGGTCATGACAAAATCAGTCAGAGTAAATAATATTTGAAACTGTGTTTGATTAATTGGAAGATGTTATTGAGTAGGGTCTTGTAAGACCAATACTTTAGGAATAGTGTAACTTGGAGGAACCACAGTGAGTCTTATAGGTAATTTTCCAATTATTTGCTTAGTTTGATATTTTATATTATGTTATTACTTTACTAAGAAATATTTTTATTGAGAACTTATCTTTAAATAAGATTCATCAAGGATAGTGAGTAGCTTTAGGGAGGAAGGATGTTATATCCAGATTCCTCATTAGATAAACTTACTAGATTATTTATGGATAAACAAAATTAACAAATTTATATTTGGTTATATTTCTAACTAAGCTTGAGATTTATTCTATTTTAGGATAATATATTATTTCTTAGTTAAGATGATAATACATGATTGCTTATTATAAACTATTTTTTGTGTGTTTTTTACATTTTTAGCATATTAATGTATTTACTTAATTATACATTATTGATTATGATTATCATCTAATAAGATATAATTATCTATGTGTTTTGAGTTGGACGTAGGAGAATTCATAACTTGAGCATGTTGGAGGGAGAGCATCATCAAGGAGGGTGATGTAAATGGAGACATTGAAGGTCTACATAAGAACTGACTAGTATGCTGCACACACCACAATAATTAACACATGTTAATTGCATACTGAATGGTTAGCATAACATGTTTAATGTTGGACACATCTAGAATTGACTTCTCATGATTAGTTTAGCTAAAGTTTAATTATAACTCATTTTGCGTCTTTTCATGTTGGTCATATTCACCCATAAGTCTTTTAGAATTTATACAATAAGAATAAATTAGAATTTATTAATTAATGGGTTTATCAATAAATTAGGGACTCTTGTTTGTGCACCAAGGCAAGTTAGGAAAAATAAAAATAAAAGAAAGCCCATTTTTTTATAAAGTCTCATTATTTATAAAAAGATAGATAAAATTGAGATAATAATAAAATAATGAAAAGTCATTATTTTAAAATGAAACAATAAAGAAAGTTAATAAAATGGTAAGATAAAAAATAAAAAAAAATAATATAAGATTTAAAACAAAAAGATATTATCATTAAAAAGGAATAAAAATGTGAAGAAAGGAGAAAAATAAGTGGTCAGGAAGGAGAGAGATTGCATAGTAAAAAAGGAACATAGATAGTGTTTCAACAAATACAAGAGATAGGAGATGTTGTTAAATTGCTTATCTAAGAGTGAAGGATTTTTATACATGCTCTTTGTGTATACATAATCAGTGATAAAATTGAGGTCTTTAGAGGGTGTTGACCTAGGTAGACATTCTAGCCATTATGTATTAAATCCTAATTTTTATTTAAGTTATTTCTCAATAAACTTTGGGCACTAAATTAAGTAACCAAATTAAAATATAGATCCATACTACTCTTTCTAAACTATTATTGAAACATATTAAAGTCTATTAATATACTAATTCACTAGAAATAGTTATGACATCACCCTTTTGCACGTATTTATTTTTCTAGCATATTATTACCTATGGCATTGCCTAACTTAAGCTTATCCAGCCATATAAGTGAAGTTTCAAATAAACTAGTCTTTCTATCTTTATTTTTGGCATCATGCTTCGGTATCATAGTCTAATAAATAAATAAACAACCATTATTTTTATAGGGTCATTGTATATCTATAGGTGTCTCCTGATACATATTTTTGTTCAATCAGGGAACTATATTCTTGGCATCAACCTATATTTATGAACTAGTTGTTTGACTTTAGCTTCAAAAAAATAGAAATTCCCTTATAAGGCATCGACTCACCTCAAGTCTACAGTATTTAAATTCTATACATTAATCCTAGATTGGGAAATTCATAGTGGAAAGAAGATCTAATTTTGAAAAAATGAAATCTTCATGTATGGCATCACACAAATTTAGCTTTGCCCAACCATATAAATGGTGTTTTAATTAACTAGTCTTTCCTAATTTACCATGTCATCATTCTATTGTCTTACTTTTTCTAAAAAACTAAGCATTTAGATAATTATTAATATATCTATCTTTTTTTATATTAATACTCTTATTTGTTATAGTGAAAAAGACATTACCCGACACCATAGTTGGGACTTTCAAAACTAATAGACCTTTCATAATCATATCTATTAGTACTGAGAATAAATTGATTTTTGTTACATAGTTGGGAATTAGTTTTGCATTTATCTATGTATATAGTATTTAATATTCCTGGTGGAAATTTAGAAAAAATATTGAATTATTTATAGGAAGTATAAATTGATAGCTAAAATGGGAATACATTACTTAGTTAACAATACTAATTCCTTGGAAAATATTATTATTTATTGGTCCATGTCCAAACCATAAACATAGTTTATTAAATAAGAAGTAAATGTGTTTTCTTTTATCTAGGCATTAGGTAATGCTAAGGGATGTATTTGGACATAATGAGGTGATTACAACTTATCTATTGGAGTAGAAAGAGAATGAGTTTTATAAATTTTGAGTAATAATTCAAAAACATAAAACTAGTGTTTAAACCTTTCAAGAATCCCTAAAAAGCCATAGTTAAGTAGTTCTAGTGGAGAATACATGAAATTCATCATACTTTATTTAATAACAAGTTATGAAATTTTGATTATTATCAAAGTACTTATTGGAAATGGGTGAATACTTGTTTATTAGGTTATCTTAAAACCCTGAGGGGTAGGTGTATTATTGGCTTAAAAATAGTATTTTAGAAATATATATTTTGAGTTTCACATGAGTATATATATATATATATATATATATAATACGACTCTAAAAATTTTAGAAATATGTATTCTAGGTGTGTTGATTATACCTAATTAGATGAATAAAGGCTTAGGATTCCATGAATGGATTGATTATGGGTTATCATAAGAATGGAAGTTGATTAATTAAATAGTATATTTTCAAACATAGAATAGTTAACCTCAAAGTTTAATGGTTGAATATAATTCCCCTCTATTGAGAGTTAAACCTTATAGAGTTTTTAAATATCTTATTTATTAGAAAACTATTACATAAAGTTTGAAAATACATCAAGTTAAGTGTTTACGAATTATAGTGCAGTAAAATTTGGGGTAGATTCCTTTAATTAATATTTCTAGGTGAAATATTAATTGGAAATTTAAAGGATCAATTAAATTAGTTTAGAAAAATGATTGCTCATAAACACCAAATATAAACCGATTATGAAACTAGATTATTTATTTTTTAGGAAAATGAAGTTATAGGTTTCTCTAACTATAGTATGCAAAAGTGTGTTCCACATATTTTGTAACTACATCATTAGTTAACTTTCTATACTTAGTAGTTATGATTAAAACACTAAGCTGTGGTTTAGAGATTATGTAGCATTCAAATATTTACATGTGGTGCACATTAGGATGTGTAAGTCTTAGTTTATAGAGATTATACCTATAATTTATTAGATTATTTAAATAATTTATTAAGTTTCTTAAAAATAAAAAATTATAACCTTTGGAAAAATATCCTAGAAGTAAATGAGTCAATAGGATAATAGGTTATCTGACTCACTATTAGTAATGTGAATAATTGTTAGTCAAATATATTCAGTATGGGATACATGTGTAAATTGCATACTATGATTGTGTTAAATGTATAGTTATACTTACTGCATAATGGTATATCATGATGCATGTTTTTATATTAAGATACCTTGGTAAGATTGTATGCACAATTTATCCAAGTGGTATAATACTTTACTATTTGCATATTATTATCTATATGGACCAGTTGAATCTTGAAATTCATAAGTTTGGTTTATGTATTATTATATAGTTGGTAACCTATGATATATGAGATATCATAGGGTACTATAGTATAAAATTATGTTGTACCCAAATGGTACTTACTGTAGTTATTATAGCTAACTCATATCTACATTTGTGTGTATCCTGTATACATACTAGTTATTATTGAGGGTAGTGTGTGTTGTTATAGTTGATAAGACTTATGTGTGTGTGCATGAAAAATCTGATAATTTAGGCAAATTATATGTTGGAATGTTATTTTGTTCTATAGGATCAATGACTTAATTTTTTATATATAGTTACTTGTATAGCACTTGTGTTTCCATGTATTTGAGACTATTTTATATGATTTATTATGCAAAATTGGTAGTCAAGTCTTAAGAGTACTAGATTGTGGTAATATGGGTTGCCATAGGGTTTAGATAACTAGAAACCAATTATATTTTTTGAATTATTTAGATAAAACTATATGTTTATCCAAGTGGTATATTTTTAATCATTAGTTCTAGTATGGGATAGAAGATAATGAAAGATTCATCATATGTTGATGGACTAATTGTATGTTGTTATTGCTCATATGTATAGTATATCATGGGATGCATTTTATAGTAGTATATAAGATAATGAATCTTGTGGTTGAATTTTATTTGACAAATATACATTGTTAATGTAGAGTATGGAGTGATATGGACTTCACTAGCTTACTGGCATTTTAATGTTAGATGAAGGCAATCCGATCAAGTGGTATGCATGAATTTGATTGGTCCAGATCATTTTTATTTATAATTTATAAAAATTTGGGAAAAAATATGATTAGTAATTCATTATAATTTCATGATTATGATTCACATTTTTGTACAATATCTTGCAATAGAATGGGTTTCTATGATATACTACATGTTAGTATAGAATCATACAACATACAGGTAAATGCTAGTCTCTCTGGATTCCCATGTCATCATTATATACCCATCCATGAAGGGAGGGCCATTTATTGATGGGATTAGTTTAAGGTATCATTGGTTTTCGGTTGGTGTGAAAAAGTGTCTAGATGATGCTCTCCCTCCCTATATTAGTACTACTTGTCGAGACGAATGCTTGAGATTGCCATAGATATTAGAGAGTCTAAGGAACTCATGCTCTAGGGAACTATGTATCTAAATTATGTACATTATATTATATTTAATATAACTATTTAATATTTTTATGAATATTTATAATTAATTATTATTATATATTTATATTGGTTATCGTATAGTTGTATCAATCATGATTGAGTTAATGCATTACTTTCTATATCCATTTTATGAAGCATTATCATGGCATTACAGTTCTATGATATAAAATGTAATGTGTACTTATTATTATCACTCAAGTATATATATTATCTCTATTAGACTCTTAAGATGTAGTCTACTTCTATATATGTTATTTATTTTAAAAAATATATATTCACATATTTCTATGTCTAACCCAATAGGGTTGTTACAAGAACTTTATTTCTTCCTTGGTCTAAAAATAGAATAATCTAATGAAGGGATATTCATATCCCAAACCAAGTATGCTAAGGAAATGATCAATAAGTTTGGAATGGAAGATAGCAAGCTAGTTGGAACTTATATGATAACTAGATGTAAGTTGAGTAAAGAGAATGAGTCCCTTGATGTAAATCAGACTATGCATCGATCAATGATAGGTAGCTAGTTATACCAACTACATCAAAACCTAATATCATGCAAGAAGTATGCATGGTTTTAATGTTTCAATATACTCCTAAAGAGTGACATGTGAATACATAAAATAATCTTTCGATATATCAAGAGCACAATTAACTATGGACTATGGTATTCCAAAGGTGAAGATTTCACTTTGACATCATATAAATTTTTTGATTGGATAAGAAGTGTGGATGATAAAATAAGCACTAGTGGTGGTGCATTCTTCTTTGGAAACAAACTTGTTTCATGGCTAAGCAAAAATAAAGAGTTATTTACTCTTTCTACAAAAAAAGTGGAGTATGTTGTAGCAGTGGCATATTACACTCAAGTCTTGTGGATGAATCAAATGCTAAAATACATAAAGGTAGAGTAAAACTCACCTATCTCTATTTTTTGTGATAATTCAAGTGCTATTAACATATTAAATAATCTAGTGATGCATTCTAGAACTAAGCATATATCAATCAAATATCATTTTTTAAGAGAGAAGGTTATAGATCAAGAGGTCATAATGGAATATGTGCTGACTAAGGATAAAATTTCAAACATATTCACCAAACCTCTTCCCAAGGAATAATTTGAATATCTAAGATAGAAGTTAGGAGTGGTGGCTCCTACACCACATCACTAGATCTTAGTGATAGGGCTTGAGTCGAGGGGGAGAATCCAAAAAGCATTATTAATCCTTGGAATAAAAGAGAAAAGATAACTCGAGTATGCATATGTTTTCAAATTTATAATGTATTGATGGTTGTAAATTATTGGACAAACTCTTTATTTGATAAAGGGGGATAAACATTTGGATAAATAGTGAGAAAGAGTCCCTTTGCCATTGATTTCAAAGGGGGATAAAGAGAAAAAAATTATCTCTATAAAATATTGAAAAAGCTGAGCATGTGTCCAAATTGAGTTTTGGAAAATGTGCCATTGTCTAAGGGGGAGTAATACTAGAAGCCAGGTTCTATTTTGGTATGAACAACTTCATCTCAAGCCAATGCAAGTAATGTTAGAGAAGGAGCAAAGTATTAGAAGATCATAGTATTTAGTTTGCATAAGAGCATTTAGTTTGCCATCAATGCCAAAGGGGGAGATTATTGTCAATATGATTTTGATTGTTGTCAAAATGGACACTATGAATGTTATTGATGTCAAAAGGATTAGGTAGGATTGATGAAGAGAAGAGCATATTTTACAAGTTACACCTTATAAACTTATTTTGATTTCATAGAGAGAATTTATGGATGTTTGAAATGAATTAGATACAAGATATATTATGTGTTTTTCATGAGCATCTTATAAATATGGTCCATAGGTTCAAATGAAGAGTTATGAGCCTAGAATTGAATTATCTTTAGTCTCAAAAATTATAGGGTTTCTCAATTAAAATTTAAAGGTTTTAGTCATGTCTTTCATAGGCTTTCCTATTTTGATGTTGACTAGATATATCTTAGACCTGGTAGCCTAATTTATATCTTAAGCCCTTGTCATCATTATAAAACTAGCTCCTTCAACCTAGTAATTACCAGCTCGAGCAAATGTTCTAAAACTTTATATTTCCTAAGTCCTCAACTTAAGATTTGTCCTATCTCAATAAATGGTTAGCACTTAATCATATGTTAAAGATCCAATGATGTGCAATGATGTTAATTTTTCAAAGGTACCTCTAAGTAAATATGTCAATGACAAGTGTCACAATCATGGAGCTTGCATAGTAAATATACAGACTAATTTAAAGTCAAAAGGTTAATGAGAAACATGGGATTGGAAAGTATATTAATAGGGGGAATTGATAGCAATGTAAATAAGGCACACACTAATGCCAATTTTCAAATTCTTGATAGCTAAGTAGAGATAAAGATCAAGCTTATCAAAAGATCTGATGGTGAGCATGTAATCTTGCAAAGGAGATCCAATGGAGTGAGTGGACTCAATGCGATAAAGTATTTTGAGGTTTATAAACATAGTGGTGAGTTAAAAAATGATAAAGTTTGTGAAGATAGATAGATTGTAAGCATTCCAAAGACTTAGGAAATAACAAGATGGGATAAAGATATCAATGTTTAACATTAGGATAGAAGTAAACATCATGCTAGTTTGAAGATATAATGACACACGAGATCTCAGATAAAATGATCTAATGGATGTGTTTTAAAATTGAAGAGTTAAAGTTTAGAAGTGTACAGGGATCTAATAGAGCACATGAGCCTATCAAATATTGATCAAATGGATATATTTCAAAGATGATTAAATTGAATGTGTATCATTAAATAATGGTACCAAACTTAAGATCAATGGTTGATATTTAAAGATATGATAATGCTAACATTCGAGTGAAGAAACATGAAGGTAATCCATAAATTATCATATAGACAATGATATTGATTGTTGTAATCAATCAAATTATGTAAATATGTATGTGCATCAAAAATAGAGCCTAGTATATCCTAAAGATAGTAATGAGACCAAGAATCATGATGGTGGAACATGAGTTCAAGACACAAGAAACTTGTACTTTAAGAAATATGAACTAAGTCCAGTACTAAACATGAAGTGTTAGTAAAATAGTGTGAACACATAAAATATATGGAACCCTAGATCAATCACTTATATAGACAACATCTAGGATATAGGTAGAAGCTATTAGAAATATTAAATTATGTCAAAAAGAAAATATAGAAACATAGAGGAATAGAGTAAGAGAGAGATGAAGTGTGTCGAATAGAGATAAATATAGACATAGAGATAAAGGGGAAAGAAGGGATAAAAGGAAGAAAATATGTATAGTAGGATAAGTTATAGACTAGACCTACAATAGATAATTGAGATTGGATTATTTTATGAATCAACATTATAATTTATATTTGTAGCTCTATAGTAGATCTGATTGGTTGGTGTCATTAGACAAGCTAAGTTGGTGCTTAGTTAGGGAATGGGTGCTTCCTTAGATTTGGTGCTCTTAAACTAGGTGATTGGTGTCTCCTTATGGTCAGTGCCCTTAAATGTTTAACCATTGAGGTTTTGCTAGTGAGACTTTGAGTGTGAGGCTAGATTAGAATAGGAGATTCTAATACTTATTCTCACTATAGTTTTTCCCATATTAGGTTTTTCGTGTATAAATATGGTGTCATGTGAATTTGTGTGTGTGTGATCTCTACATATTTGATTTAATCTACATATGCTTTTTAATCTATTTTAAAAATTATTTTAAGGACTAAGTTTAAGCAATCTATTGATTCACCCCCCCTCTTAGTAGATAGTTGTGTTCCAACATCTAACACTAGAGACTTGGTACATGTGATTTTATTTTAAAATAATGTGATATTTTTACTAAAAAAATAATTATGATTATGTAAATTTTGTTATTATTTTTCCCATATGGATGATTTGATCATTTAGAGTCTCACAAATGTAGACCCTGGGTGCTTCGGATTAAACATGTAAGCACACACCCTAAAGAGGATATGCAAGAGGCAGAGGGGTTTGAGGAAGGATAGGTTGATTGGATTCATTTGACACTATAATATGTGTCACCTTACCTCTTGGATTAATGATAGCATGGACCTAGTTAGAGGTAAATTAGTCATCACCCTCTTGAGGGTTAGAAGGAGGACAAAGAGATTTTTTCTATCCATATAATATGACACTAAAACTTAGAATATTGTTAATACAACAATAATATATCATATCTAAAAATCCTAACACAACCACTAAAAGTATGAAAAATAAGGATAAAAACCCTAGAAACATATGTGGTTAGATTTTGGCTTTTTTTTAATAAGAGACAGGTTCACTAATATGTTTTATCAAATTTGGGATTTATGTGAAAAGCCTAATTGGCAACACTACGATGAAAAACCAAGAGGAAAATATAAAAAATATAACATTAACTAATTTGTAATTACTATGTTCTATTAAATAAAAAATTTTATGGATAAAATACATACTTGGTTAGAAATTATGCCTCCAAGAAGAATCTAGATCTGAAACCTATTATGCAAAAAGGTTTGGTGACTATAATGAGGATCCTAGAACTAGATCTATCCCTAGACAATAGCACTAGGAAGAGGACACTAGATAAGTGATGATATTATCTAACTTAGGGAACTCCTATCCAATTTTATTGTATAAATCATGTTTTTTGGGTTCATCATGTCTTCGCCTATAGATCTTATATTTGGTGTAGGATCTTACGGTCACTTACAAAGACCATTATGTGACTGATTTTCCTTCAAAATCCCTAGCTCCATGACATGTGAATACAATGTAAATAAATGTAAAAAATAGGTTAGAAGATGAATTTGGGTGAGATCTTAACACCCCATGTGTTGAGTGTTTCCTAGATAGCAATACTCTGAAAAGGGATAAAAAATCATGTAGTTCTCCCATGCTAGCATGGTGTGTGAATAAATAGTGTAATGTGATAGATGTTGGTGAAATACTAATGTAATTAGATGACTTAATAGTTATTTTTTACCTATGAAATGTACTTAAACCTGAGCTCTAGGCTAATAGGTTTGTAGGCAATCATAATTGGGGAAAATAGATATCATGCTTTCAATGTGTATGTGTAATTTTGGTTTTTTTCGGTGTGGAATCCTCTTGTGTGTTAAATAGCTTGAAAAATTATTATATAGGCATATCATTAAAAATAATTCAAATGGAGCTTCTTAAGGACATGGGATAACCTTCCTATGGATTTAAATTTGGTAAATTAACCATTATTTGGTGGGAATATAAGAAAGGGGGACGGACATTGGAGTGATACACTCATTTTCCCTAGGGTGTTGTTGTCTAATGGGTGATTTTATCATGTTGAGTGTTAATCAAGGTTTAAAATATGTCTAAAGTTAACCATAATAAGGATAATATCATTTAGTGGTGATTTATCAACTTATAAGAGTGTGTAAATTGATTGAAAGTAATCAAAAGGGCCCAAAGTTAGGCCTAGAGCTAAGTGTCTAAAATAATAGTGGTAAATGCATGGTTTTATCTTAAATATTAATTTTATGTGTCTATGTGGTACATGAGACAAGATTAATGCCACCCAAATAAGCATAAATGTTTGTCCTAAAATTTTATGATGAGGTCATCCATCTGCCTTGCTCTCCAAAATAGATGTATGTATTGATGATGATTTTGTTGAAAATGCATGCAAATGGTATGAAAATTACTCTCTAATTTATTGTTTTATTAGTTTATTTCCCTCATAAGATTATTTATAGGCCTATTTTAATAACCAATTAGATCTTATGAGTGTGTATGTTTTTAGTATCTAAAACCTGACCAAAGGGTTTTTTCCTATTTACCTTTAAAGATCCATCTAAAATCTAAGCCCTTATTACCGAATCAAGTTGATGGTTTCTTTGAAACATGATCTTGATGATATCCAAGTAGTCTTGAGATTTTAAGGCCATAGACCAAGCATCCCTTAGGGTTCTAGTCTGGGTTGAGCTTCCTAGCTTATCGATGCATCTATTGTCATATTTAGACCAAAATTTTACACCCATCAGGGGTGTTGTTTCTTGTGAACCACCAAAGTGGTACTCCTCTTACCCCCATAAATGGGTTTGTATTGAGGTGGACTTATCCAAAGATATTAAGTAGTTTATTTATATTCCAAATGGCTTCACCCACTAGTCACCAACATTTGTGGACTTTTATATGATTAAAACTTGCTTTCAGTATTAGAATTTTCACCATCATATCAAATATTATCCCTCATGGTATGGTCGAATCCTTCATCATCCCTAAAAACATAAAATCCCAATGTGGTAGATAAAGGTGATAATTAGACTAGTATTACCTCAAAAAAACTATATCCAAGTTTGAAACCCTCCCCTCTAATAGCTTCTTCTATAGTAAACAAGCTTTCTCAAGAGATGCTCTCCCTACCATGATTTGATGTATTGGTCCCCCAAGCCTTATAGAACATAATTTATAATAGTTCCCATGATTTCATGGTTCTTATTGTTGTGAAATACTTGGAAAGTGGATCTTTATCTAGGTAGTTACACATCCCACCCCATGTTGATGTTGACTCCCACCAAGATGATTATAAGGATATACACACTGCCATTATGATTGGAGGATTTTCTTAGCTAAACCAACACAATTTTTTTTTAAAATCTAGTATATTTATTTAATGGAAAGGGGCATTTATACATGGATGATATTTCCCAAATAATATTTTATCTTATAATGTTTAAGGTCTTACAGAGTCCTCTTGAAAATACGTTGTGCATGTTGTCTATCAACATATAAGTTTTATAAATTTTATTTGCCTAAAAGAAATAAATATTTTAGGGTTTCTTCTATAGACTTATCTAAGTTGTATCTGACATGATGCCACCTAATTATCCACTTTAAATGAATATGAACATGATGGTGGTAAAAAAAAAATTTCTCCTAAATATTCCCCCTTCAATATTACCATTGAGGAGGACCTATTACACCAGTTTGTCTAGATAATTTTAAATATTGATGGCCATTCACTAGGTGTTACTAAAATTTACACCCCTAATGATGGTCTTGATAGATATTTGTGTTGGTATTATTTAGATGACAACCTTACCCATACCATATGGCTATTATACAAGGACTCTAATATGATTCATCATCCCAAGGACAAAATTGGTACCTTATCTACAAGGTGGTACATCATAAAAGGGGAATCATGGTATTAATTTAAGAATAAACAGGGTGTTTTTTACCCTCTCCTTTGTTGGAACTCATTCAATACCACATCTTGGTTTACAAGGTATAATTTCCATACTAGGGATAACTATATATTTAAGAGGATTGATCATTATATGTTATCATAATATAATTTTTTCCTTGTCCAACATTAATAATTAGCCTATGACAATCCACTTAGACTTGGTTCTCTCAATCCATGATCTTATTTAATATATATTTAAATGGGTTATGGGGTAGTATAAGGTGACATATAATTAGTTTATCCTTAATACCTCTATATTAATCCATGCTAGCACCATTCATATGATATCCCAAGTCTATAACATTTTCCCCTACCATTATTGTTTTGTTAACTAGATTGAGTGGTGGAACAAGGAAATTATATGCACCACCACCTTCCTTCGGCATTATGGAAAGTAAATTTATCATATTAGGAAATGATGTGAATATTTCATGTTTAAGGAATTTCAAAGGGTTTCCTCCATCCTTAAGTTTAATCCCTTTGATAGTCATCTACATAATATCATTTCCTCACTCAAAAAATATATCAAGGTGTAAAATGGACACACTACTAGAGGGGTGCAATTGTACATTTGATACAATAGCTCATGGTTAGAGAGAAAGAATCCAAATATTTTTTCAATTTCATAAGGGTGAAATGGGCCTATGAGCAAATCAATGCCATAAAATCAACCTAAACCAAGCTCACCTCCATCTAAGACATCTCCTCAACTTTCTTGAATCATTGCAAGGTAGTGTTCCATGCCCAGGAGGAAATATAAGAAAGGTCTTTGGCTTTGAATGAATGCCTTTTTATAGTTCCTCTCAAATTTAAATCTATTTACCAATAGTTTTGTGATGTGCTAAAAACCCTTTGGGAGCTCATATAGGCTCTCTAATGCATGGAAAATGACAAATCCCTTGGTCTTGATGATTCTCTATGTGTATTATATAAATTCACATAAGAGTTAAATATGCCAAACTTAATTTGGGTCAGTAAAGAATCCATACAAAATCATACCTTAGGATTTTTAATCAATCAAGGTAATATTAAGTTTATATAAAAAATGGGAGATCTGGAGCTCATTACTAGTTGGTGACCTTTCACCTTGTTGAATGTTTCCTATAAAATCTTTGTTAATGCTCTTGTCAATCTATTTCATTTCATTATTCATACAATTATTAGACTAGATAAAACTAGTTTTATTAGAGGGTGGTATATACTTGATAGTATTATTATTATTATTATTATATAGGAAGGCATAGAATGGAATAGAGTTTCTCATCAGAGAGCCATTTTTATCAAATTGGAATTTGAAAAATCCTATGACAAAATTGAATGGCCTTTTATCTTAGCAATGTTAAAGCATCTTGGTTTTGACTATTACTTTGTATCGATAGTCCAAGCCTTACCTATAGATTCCTTGACTTGCTTCACCATTATTGGATTCAAATTTGAAAACATAAGCTTTCAATGTTCCATTCAATAAGGTCTCCCTCTTTCTATAAAATTGTATGTCTTTTACATAAAATCTTTAGGATATATTATTTCCTCTTGATTTGAATGACATTTGGTTTGGGTATTATTCTACCTAACCTCTCATCCCAAATAATTAATGGGAACTTTGTGGATGACACCTTCCTTATACTTGAGGAACAATATAAAATATTTTTAAAGGCTATGAAATGTCCTTATATATTTGTTTAGCCTATGGCTCTAGCTTCTAATGGAATAAGATAGTGTTTTAAATAAAATATGATGCCTATACCTAAGTGGCTTATCGAATTTAAATGGAATTGGATTCGATGTGGAGACTAGTAAAATTTATTTGCATTCCTTCTGATTTTGATAATTATCCTACTGAGTTGTGCTAGTATGTCATCAATAGAGTGAAGAAAAAGGTTGAGTATTGGATCACCAAGTTGTTGTCCTTAGTAAATAAATTCAAAATTTAAACTAAAATCTTGGTTACTACTCCTATTTATTATTCCTCTTATTGGGCTCTCTCCAAGGCTTCTTATGAAAATTTATCTAAAATTCTTAGGGACTTTAGTTTTTCTAGTTCCAAGAATATGAGAGAGTTCCATCATGTGGCCTGGGATATTTTTTGCCTCCCTCAGGATAAAGGAGTCATGGTAATTAATGGCCTCTATAGGTAGAGCACAACCTTATGTGCCAAATGGGTGGTTTAATCCATTAAAGGTAATGAGTCTTGAAAAATCCTACTAAGGCATTGTGTCTTATTTGGTTCACATTATGGAAAACCTAGTTGGAAGAATATATGTTTCCACTCCCTTCACATCACTGTCTCCTATCAAAACTAAATTCTCTTTTGTTTCCAAAAGTATATGGAAGGATTTGAAGTTGTCAAGCCTCACATGAAATGGATTGGTAATGGTTTTCATAGTATATGGTGGTCTCCTATTATGACATGTACTAATGTTTTATTGGCTAAAATGCCTAGAATCAAATCTCTTGAGCTCTTTCAGAAAGGTATCGATACCATTAGGGATTTTTTTATTCTAGGGATTAGATCCCTTGGTTGAATTTGAAATCAAAATATAAATTAAATAATGAGGACTTACCTTTTTTCTTATAATTCAAGAAAATTTATCAGATGTTATGCTACATAAGCTCAACTTATAGTTGCTTTAGGTAGGGTGGAAGGACTAGAGGTGGAATTATGACATATATTTTAAAAATTATTCTATAGGCCTTATTTTTCAAGTCATAAGTCCCTTTTCTATAGATCTCTATAATTTGAATAGGTATTTGGGTCTTAAATCTTCCCCCTAAACTTGACTTGCCAAACTTGACAAAATTTGAAAATCTAGTATGGAACCCAAAAAATCCTAATTCCTATAGTGCTTAGTCTACCAAGGCCTCTCACTCGAGGAAAAAATCTCTCATATGAAAAACACTCCACCAAATTTTTTTTACTACAAGCATCCTAAATCCTTCAATCAGCTTTTATGGTTCTACCCACAAGCCTAATCTGCATGGAAATGGATCCATAGTTTATTCTATCCATATCCCCCTAAACCCTTTTCTTGGAATCTTGATATTCTTAGGGACTCAACCAATTGGATATATTATATTATATTTATGTTGATTTTTTAGATCCATTATCCTTTTCCAATTATGGAACGATAGAAACAATGCTATATTTAATAATGATGAACACTCATCTTTTCTCCATTAATGCAAGTTTTTGGTTATATCTTAAGCCTGCTTATAGATTCAAGCCCAAAAAATAAGGACGTGATAAAATTATTCCATCTCTAAGAGCTATTGGATCACTATAGGAGTGCCCCCATACATTATGAGCCATGTACCACCAAATGAACCACCCCAAAGAATGCCTACATAGTTTCTCACGAGGCACAAAATTTGGTCATGCAATTATGGCCTCTTCTTGCCTTCCTTTTATCTAGGGGAGGGGTTGGGTTCATCTCCATTTCATGCTAAAAATGACACAACTCCTTCTCAAAGAGGCTTTCTTGTTAGCATTGGTACTTATATGTAGCTTGTTGATGGCTAGACTATTGATATGACTATGGACACCCTAGATGGTTGGGTCATTCTAGATCCTCCTTCAATAAAGCCTTCCACTTGAGAGGCTTTTCCATGCAAGGATGATCTATCATCTCCTCCCTTAGGTTTTTTTAATTTTTATTAATTTTCCTAATATAATTTGGTTTTATGTGCTGGAGTTTATCTAACCTTATTTTATATTTCTTGTTTTATGTCTATGTTTTGAGTTGGGTTTTGTCTTCTTATATGGAATGTGAGTTGTGCATTACAAAAAACTATTTTACTATTTAATATTCATGTGTTTTTAATTTTTTTATGTAATATACGATATCATAAATCATTCCAATAATAAAATATAATTTAATAGAGGTTTGATAAATATTATTCTTAATAAATCCTAAATTTAATTCTTTTTAAATTTATTATCAATAAAATATTATATGATCTAAAATTATAATTTTACATATATCATGATTGTAAAGTGTATTACATGTATATCAAGGGAGTTAATAATGGAAAAAAACTCATCTAAGAATATCTACTAGAATTTGCCTCAAGGCTATAAGAAACATCATAAGGAATTATAGATAGTGTCATAGACACATGGCATCATATGTTTTAACATAAAGCCTTGGTTTCATGGGTTGGAAACAACCATCTAATTTGATTCACTATGCTTTGATAGAACATTTAAAAGTGAGATGGGTGGTGATGATGAGGGGAAATGATGATCCAGAGGATTTTTTTAATTTATGGTTTTAAATTATTTTCCCACCATAATTCCTCCATTTTTCCCAATTTCAAAATAATCCTAATATCCTATTAGTAATGGTTTTTGAAATACCATGGGATATTAAATCCAAATTTAATTTAATTATCCTATGTTATGGTTTTATTAAACCATTGGATAAATTTAAGTTAAATCCCAAATTTTATTTTATCCTCACCTTTTTCCATGTGAAAATTTACATGGAATATTGTTTTTAAAGCATTTACCTTATCCCCACTTTATCTTATCCCAATGTGTACATTTGCATGGGATATTTTTTTTGAAACTTAAGTCCAAAAATAAATATTTTAAAATCCTTAACATTCATGATTTGTCCTCCCATGTGAATACCCACTTGGTTGGCAGTTAGTGGGAAGTGGTTTTATTTGGGATATGTTTTTAAAAACATGCATGGGATATGTTTTAATTATTCCCTTAACATGCATGGATATGTTTTTGTATTTATCATCTAACATACACTTTATTTCCCATGTAGAAATGGGAGATATTATGTTTTAATTCTTTTGTAACTTTACTCTCCTTTATACCATGCATTATTCACTTATTCCCATGTGGATATTCTTGAAGTTAACATTTTTGCATGGGAGGTGTGGAAAATTTTGGGATGTGATTTAATTAAAATTTATCCTCACCATTTATTCCATGTTATCTCCCACTTCCCTATTGCATGATCATCCTCTTAGCTTTTATGCATGGTTGGCATTTTTTATGGGAAGTGGGAAATTAAATGGTTTGTTTCATCTCTTTCCTCCCATGTAGAATCCTACCCACTTTGGTTTTGGTGGTAACATGGAATTTTATTTATGGGAAGTGTTTTAATAAATTAATTATGACTTTTTAACATCTCATAAATTATGGGATTTATTCGTGAAATCATAAATTCAATGCCATGTTGTTAAGACCAAATCCTAATTCAAGAAAATGGTTACTGCCCAACCAATATATGAAGGTAGGGGAAAATTAGAAAAGATTGCACAGTATAGATCTAATAGCTTATGCTTGGCCAATTCCATGGAGGCATTGAGAAATATAAACTATAGATGTTTTTATAGAGGCAAGGGGGATTTACACAGAGGGAACATCATACAGGAAGAAACAGAGGCTGTATATTTTGTTAATATATGTAAATTATAAAGAGGTATTTGTGACCAGAAGGTAGTTGATAAACCTTATAAGAGTGTTTTGCCTCCTTGAAGAGAGAGAGAGAAATTGGCCATTTTGGAGCTATATATATTTACAAGTGATTGTTTTGGAAATGAAAGACATATGTGATCTATGATTAGAGTTATTCAGAGGTTGATCAAATAATTGTAAGTTGTTTAGGTATGTAAGTTTTATCATTGTATTTAAATCTTATTTAAATGGAATGGTTTGAATGAGCCCATATATGTAGCTATTTGGTAAACCCCGTAAACAAATCTTCTATGTCATTTTTTTAAAATTTCTTCTCTATGATATGAAATTCTTTCATTTTTCTTAATTAAATTATAGGAATGTTTATAAAGTAATTTTAGGATTTAGTTAAATGGAAATTGGAAATTAATATTCAGTTTTAAGGAAAATTGGAAATTAATATTCAATTTTCATCTAATCTAAGCAAACTATAAAAGTCTTTATAAGCTCAGATTATTTTCACAAAGGATAAAAATATTATTTGAATGTGTTATCTAAATAATAAAATCATATGAGTTTACAAAATACTCATTTAGAATTGTTTAATAAATTTTACATTTAGATTTAAATATAAGTCAATTCCTTTGATTTAAATAAAAATTAGAAAAATGGCTTATTATTAAAAAATCCATTTTATATAAACAATATTGATTAGTAGGGGCTAATTAATTTTTATGGATTAGTTTGGTATTAGAGTAGTTATAATGTAGGGATTAGCTTCTGATTATGTGGAAATTTGATATTAGTTTTAGTGTTGGTTAGATTTTTTGCAAACTATTATTTACTCCATTTACAATGTTGGAAGTATAGGTTGTTTACAAGAATAGGAAACCATGGGCAAGTTGTCCAAATAAGAGAATCTGATGACATTGAATAATTTAATATCAGATCTAAGAAGATAACTCTCTCTCTCTTGAGATAAAAATTATACTCCATGGAATAAGAGATTGAAAAGATGAAATTTGATTTGTAGACCAAGGATGAGCTCTTGGCAAAGTTATAGAATGGTGATGGAATGAAGGAATTACCTTCTACATCAAATGCAAAAATAATGATAAATAAATACACTATACTTAATTCATCATGTATTACTTCCTCTCATTCAATTTTTGATATCGCTTTTGGTGTTTTTGAAAAACACACTAAGGGTATTGGTCTAAACTATTAAATAAAATGGGATTTGAAGGAAGAGGCCTTAGTAAATATAGACAAGGCATAACTAACCCCATATAGGTATAGGATAGGCCTCATTTTATAGGTTTGGGTTATACTGGTGAGTAAATGGGAATTTGAGAGAATTCCAAATCCATAAAAGGAAGACAAGCTTCCAACTACCAAGTGTATAAGCCACTAATTTTTTAGAATAAACCATCATATGTGGATGAGAGGTGTAAGAGAAATGGAAGAAGAGGTATTAAGATTATACCTCCTATTTATTACACAACATATATTACTAATAATTTGGTATATTCTAAAACTTCTAATACACTCTTTCAGTTTGAACAATATGGTTATGATATACATAAAATGTGGTATACTTCTTGTACTTTTTGTGGGTTATGTAATCATTTTGTTGCTTATTTTTGGAAGAAAAAATATTTGATAAAAAATTTATTGCCTTTTGTGAAATATAAGGTATGTGATAATGATCAATCTCATCATTTAGAGGTGAGAAATGGTAAACATTTTCCCTCATCCAAGAATAGGGACAATAGGAACTTTTACAGTTAATATCACAAGAGTGGACATAGAGTTGAGAAATGTTAAAAACTGCAACCAACACACTATCCTAAACCTGGTAAATATTCCAATGTATATTTAAATTATCAAAATAAGGACTTATTATCATAGTATTTTTGGTCTAAATATCCATGCAGTTTTTGTGGATTAGATAATCACTATGTTGACTTATGATGGAAAAGAAAACTAGTTAGTAGGATATCTTTGTTTTCTAAGGAGAAACAAATGGGTAATAATTATTGTACTCAATGTAATCTAAGTGGTCCCAAAAATGATAAATTCTAGGTTTTGTATCCACAACTATTGCATAAGTATTGCAGGAAGACATCCATGAAGAATGATGAATCTATCAGCAAAAAAGAAGTTGTTTTAAACCCACCAGTTTCAAAAACAAAATAAGAGGAAGACCACTTCTCTACTAATTATCCACAAATGAATCCATTAATTTTTTATTTGGATGGTAATGATCATTTATTTTCTAGTGGTAATTTTACATAGTTATGATACTAATTAGCATGCATATTTTTAAAGTAGTTTTGATATTCCAAGGAATATATTTTGATTTTGAACAATTTTTGGAGCTACCAACTATGAGAAAATATGAGTGATAGGTTTATCATACTTGATTATTTTTCTCATATTTATGGTTTTTATAATCTCTATTTTTAAATCTCTTTGAGTTCCTAAGTTCCTAATGTATTGAAAAAGGAATTAACTTAGGTTTAAACTTGGAAATATTCCCAAATGATTTAAGATTTAAATTTCGTTTATTAGAGTAACCTGTAGAGAAAATCCAAGGGACAAGTTTATAATACTTGGATTATTTTTCTCACATTTGGGTTTTAGAAAAAAATTAGTTTTAAACCTTGATAATAGTATATGCAAATTATATGGGGTATGATCAATATGTTTATTTTGGGAAAATTTGCATTTTAATATATGTGTTGTCTATTTAAATTATGCAAATAGAGGCTTATAAAACCCTTTCCAAGCATCATTTATAATTAAAATAATTATACAAACTTTTTGTAGCTATGATATTTTCATATTTATAAGTCCCTTATTCATTATGGGCATTTGTTTATAACTATCAAATATGGTTACAATTAGCATGTATATTTATTACACTAACAAATTGGTTTGCAGTTGTACTTGGTGATCATTTTGTAGATAGATTCACCATTTTGAAGATGTGACATTTGATTAAGTTGTTTGCTTCTATCTTTAATCTGGTATTGGGTAGATAATTATTTCACTAGCATTTTTGGGATTCAATTTGATTTTTATATCATTACCATGATATTTTACAGTGATGTTTTACAGAGGAACCATTTGTAGATTTAGAAACTGATTTGACCTTTTGGGGACCAAAAGGGTTTTATTAGGGAGGTTTGATATAGAGCTTTTTTTTTAAATTATTGTTTTTAATTATTTTCCCACCGTAATTCCTCCATTTTCTCCAAATTCAAAATAATCCTAATATCCTATTAGTAATGGTTTTTTTAATACCATTAGATATTAAATCCAAATTTAATTTAATTATCCTATTTTATGGTTATATTAAACCATTGGATAAATTTAAATTAAATCCCATATTTTATTTTATCCCAACCTTTTTCCATGTGAAAATATGCATGGAATATTATTTTTAAAACATTTACCTTATCCCCACTTTATCTTATCCCAATGTGGAGATTTGCATGGAATATGTTTTTTGAAACCTAAGTCCAAAAATAAATCTTTTAAAATCCTTAACATGCATGCTTTGTCCTCCCATGTGAATAACCACTTGGTTGGCAGTTGGTGGGAAGTGGTATTATTTGGGATATGTTTTTAAGAACGTGCATGGGAATATGTTTTAATTATTTCCTTAACATGCATGGTGTATGTTTTTTTGTTTAGTGTCTAACATACACTTTATTCCCCACATGGAAATGGGAGATATTATGTTTTAATTATTTTGAAACTTTACCCTCATTTATAAAATGAATGCTTCATTGATTCCCACGTGGATATTATTGAAGTCAATGGTTTTGCATGGGGGGCATGGAAAGTTTTAGGATGTGTTTTAATTAAACATTATCCTCATCATTTACTCCATGTTATCTCACACTTGCCTATTGCATGATCATCCTATTACCTTTTATGCATGGTTAGCATTTCTGATGGGAAGAGGAAAATTAAATGGTTTATTTCATCTCTTTCCTCCCACATAGAATCTTACCCACTTCAATTTTGGTGGTAACATGGAATGTTATTTATATGAAGTATTTTGATAAATTAAGTATGGTGTTTTAATGTCCCATAAATTATAGTATTTGTTCATGAAATCAAAAATTCAATGCCAATCTATTAAGACCAAATCCTAATTCAGGAAAATGGTTACTACCCAACCAATATATGAAGGTAGGGGAAACCAAAAAAGATTTCCCAACACATATCTGATAGTTGATTCCCAACCAATGCCATAGAGGCATTAATAAATATAAACTATAGGTTTTTTATAGAGGCAAAGGGGGATTTACACAGATGGAATAACGTATGAGAATATACAAAGGTTGTGTATTTTTTTGCAATAGAGGTAGAATCTTTTATTAATATATGTAAATTACAAAGAGGGATTTGTGACTAGAAGGTAGTTTATAAACTTTTTGAGAGTTTTTTTCCTCTAAGAGAGAGAAAAATTACCCATTTCAAAGATATATATATATATATATATATATATATATATATATATATACATATGTGTGTATGTATGTATGTATGTATGTATGTATGTATGTATGTGATCATTTTGGAAATGAAGGACGTTTGTGATCTATAATCAGAGTTATTCAGAGGTTGATCAACCAATTGCAATTTATTTAGGGATGTAATTTTAATCATTGTATTTACATATTATTTAAATGGAATGGTTCGAATGAACATGGGGATGTAGCGATTTGGTGAACCTTGTAAACAAATCTTATGTCATTTTTTTAATTTCTTCTCTATGATCTGACATTCTTTCAATTTCCTTAACTAAATTATGGGAATGTTTATAAAATAAAATTTAGATTTAATTAAAGGGAAATTATAAATTAATATTCAATTTTAAGGGAAATTGGAAATTAATATTCATTTTTCATCCAATCTAAGCAAATTGTAAAACTCTTTATAAGATTGGATTATTTGCATAGAGGATAAAAATATAATTTGAATGTGTTATCTAAATAATAAAATCATATGAGTTTACAAAATAATCATTCAGATTTGTTTGGTAAATTTTACATTCATATTTAAATAAAATTCAATTCCTTTGATTTAAATGAAAATTAGAAAAATGACTTACTATTGAAAAATCCATTTTAAATAAACAGTATTGA
This sequence comes from Torreya grandis, assembly GCA_037957365.1. Classification (NCBI taxonomy): domain Eukaryota; kingdom Viridiplantae; phylum Streptophyta; class Pinopsida; order Cupressales; family Taxaceae; genus Torreya; species Torreya grandis. The sequence goes on along the minus strand of JARHVA010000718.1, from coordinate 3,636,596 downwards.
TCAACAGGGGCTAATTACTATTTATGGATCAAATGAAAAGGTATTTTAGGATATATTTTACAGCAAATGACTCATATCATATACATGCCTCGATTTTAGGGTAGTTATTAGATTTACATATCTTACACCCATTAAAATGGGATTTATAGCTTTCAAGGTGGTGGAATATTTTATTCACTATTGTATGGATTCTATCTTGGTGTTTTCATTATGGTTGAAGTGAGTCTCAAATATTTGAAAAAGTGCATGCCACATGGGTACATAAGGGGGTACCATTGGTGATACAGTGCAAATTCCATGCTAGAAGAGTTATTGGTTGAGAGAAAATATGGTCGATTGGTGATTGGTCCTATATTTATTTGTATATCTTAATATGATGTTCATAACAAAACATTATACTCAATTGAATGATAGGATTGATACAAAATACCATGTATGGATCTAAAGTACAATAATGAGTTTTGTAATATACACTGCTCTACACATGCTAATGAGTCTAATATATATAGGGAAAATAGATCATTATAGGTGTACCATACATTCATATAGATCTGATAAGGATAATAAAATCCTAATAGTAGACAATATGATGTCTAATTGTCTATAGACTGGCATACTTGCAAATAGTAAACTTAAACAAAAAAAGCGTCACATTCTAGCCATTCTAAGTCAAATCAATCTTGGGTATTTGATTAATCCAATATTATTTGTGTTTATTTTTGTAAATATTATTTATTTAGGTACATATTTTAATAAAATGTAATTTTTATAATAATATATCATATTATTATAAAATGTATTTTAATTATGTATATTGTATAATTATTTTACTATAGTACAATATAATATAATAATAATAATATAGTATATATGATTGTAATATTATATGAGATCAATGGTTATATTAATTTACACTACCTTTTTTAACACAACCTCACTTTACAAAAGCAAAATATTACATCCAATTTTATTATTAAATGTCTATATAACTCTACATCTAGTGTGTAGCTTGAATCAAAATTGCATTGAAACTAATTTTGGGACAAGACACTGATGTCCCATAATCTATCTTGTATGTCTAGAGAAAATAAGTAGGCTTAAGAACATACATACCTAAAATTTAATAGATATCATACACCAAAGTCCCATAAAATAATACATGATTATATATAATATAATAATGTAATATAATAATAGCTTCAAAAAACATGTTAACATTTGAAAGACACACATATTTTAGATGATGTCATACCCTATATGGCCCATATAGTGTTAAAATCCCCAATTCAAAGCAAATATTAGATTGCACAACTTGCATGGTGGTGGCATACTTGATTGGGAATTTTCTATTGTCAAGGGTCGATGAGGTCTTCCTGAGATATTATTTGATTATAAAAAGGGACCTCATCTAATGTACATCTCAAATGAGTGATTCTTAAATTAAATATCAAATATTTTATAAAAAATATAGTATTTAATATAATATTTTATAAATTTATTACATACTATAATATTATAATACAATAGATATAATATTATATTATATATATAATGTAATGATGTTTTATATTATTAAATATGACTCTATTACTGGGTTGCATCATTTTAGTGGTTCATTTTTTTGTGTAGTGACTCATTGATTAACCCCATTCTTTTCATAGGTATGTCAAGTCATATTTAACTCTAAGCTCATTCGATACACTATAACTAACATGAGTATATTATCAAAGTTTCCACTAAAAATTATTGCCTTTGTCTACATTCTCATTCTAAGAATTAATTAGATACAATTAAAACTTGTTTTTAATATTATAGGAGAAGAATGTGGGCCTTATTGAAGTCTCCATTATGGGCCCACATAAATGAACATAAGTTGCAATATAGAGTTTATAATCTCATTGTCTTGTTTCCATATAATTGGAATTGTAGTGCTAACTTGAGTCACACATCAAACATAAAACCTTGTCATAATCAAATCAACACCATGTTCTCATTCTCAACCCCTCACTATCGAAAGTGTTAAATCAAATAACCTTCTACCTTAGGAGCTTTATACCCCTTGAATATGGATGTGAGTCATATAAATTAAATCACTACCTTAAATCTACACAATTTTTGAAATGCAGAAATTTAATCTCAAATCTAAATAGATATAAATGTAATATATCAAGAAATCTATATTGAAACATTATGCTTGAAGGTTTGGAATTAAAATGTTGATGATTTTTGGAAAATATCATGATTAAATATAGTATGCAAATAAATTTTCATCAAACAAATAACGGCATGTTTGATCACCCTAACAAATAGTTGAGAAAAATAAATCACAAATGGTTTGAACATTTACAACTTCAACGATCACAACTATGTAAATGAGAACAAGATAGGTGGATTAACAAAGTCAACAAGATCAAAGAAGTGAAAAGGTGCTTCATCAAGTTAATGAACACAAGTTAAATGTAATGGAAAAATGATTGATTTAAGTTCTCGAGTTCTCCACTAACCCCTGATCTCACCCTTCCATTTTAGTGCTAAGCTTGAATCAACTACACATGTCAACCAAAAAACATTTTTGGGTCTTTTACTTTGTAAATTTTTGGGACTTTAATCCCACATTAACCTTGATGGAGGTTTTTACTATGTTTTTATTGAAAAGCCTTCACATTATAATGTGAAGATAGGTAGCAGGGTTGACCTCCTCAATAAAAGGGGTCATTTCCATCAGCGTTCATTGACTGTCAATGGCAAAGGTGTGATAATGAGGATATGCCTAAGCATCTTAGAGAAATAAGGAGACCCCAAACCATTTTTTAGCTAATTTATGTTAATATATAATAGTTATATTTAAATTTTATGTGATATGTATACTAATTATTAAATTTTATTACTTTATACTATATTAGATATTAGACTATAACTATCACATCTTGATTTTACCTTGTAATTAATATCCTTTAATCTATTGATTAGTATGGTTAATATATAATTACCGTTGCTTTCATTTGAGCATTTTTGATATATACTAGTATCGTACAGTAGTATTATTGATTAATATGCATTGTGTAACAGTTACATTTTGATTATTTTATACATTAAGGATGTATAATTGTTAATTTTGCATCATTAGTTTATGATGACTAAGACTAACTACCTTTTTGTTGTGAGGTGGATGCAAGATAGGTCCTACCCTAAGATTTTGATGAGGGAGATCATCATCGAAGAGGGTTAGCTATATAGAATGATTGGGGGAAATACCAATTAGAAAATATTAGTGACCCTGCAAACACACACCCTAGATTTTGAATGATAGACATAAATGTTAGTGCATAATTATGAATTATTTCTTGTGATTATATTTTGTGTGTGGAATTTATTTTAATGTGCATTTAATTTCTTTAGCCTAATTGATTTGATTTTTGAATTTTAAATTTAAAAAATATTAGTGCTAATAGAATAATTATTGTGGAAATAATTACCTTACAAGTAAAATGTAATTAATGACTTATTTTACCTTCCCATTAAATAATTGATTATCATTATTTATAAAAATTACATGGAGAGTGTTAATGTAATTTAAATCTAGAATTATAATTAGCTTGATATTTATTTGAAAAATGGATTTTGTAATTATTTTAGTTAATTTGCATGTTTTAATATATGATAAAGATAAAATTAGATTACTTTATTGATTTGCATGGTTAAATAAATTTAGAGACTTTACATGCAAATAAGAGGGCTGTAGATTTTTGGAAAAGGTTTATTTGTTATTAATAAGACCTCTTGAAATTGATAAGAAGAACACACATGGATAGAGATGGAGGGAGAAAGGCAAAAGGGAAGAAAGTAAAAAGAGATGTAGATTATACATCCAAGAATCTTCATTAACAAAGGTGGATTTTGGTTTTGTTTTAAAATTAATCAAGTCTAAGTTTTATATATTTATAACATCCTTTTAGCAGTTTGCTAAAATAGCGTATCATTTATATTATGGTAAGAGCTTTACACTACGAACTGAGAATAATTATTTGTATGACCAATGTTGCCTTTTTTTAGCATGCTTTATGTATTTTTTAGCTTTAAGCCTAAGTTTTGCTAAGGCAATGTTTTATTTTGAGAGAACTATCTTTTGACTCTTATAATTGCATATTATTATGGCTATGGCATCCTCCCTTTTTGTTTATCTTTACTAGTTTTATTATTTATTTGGTAGCATTTCCATCTTGATAGATGAGTCATGATTTTAGAAGGCTTGTGTATGGAAATAAAGGCTTGCATTTTAACCTATCTCATTATTATTGATGATTACATCCTTTTATAAGTGTTAAGTTGAAATTTTAGGGATTACATCTATGATTGGTTGTGTGAGTCTTATTTATGATTTAAGCTATGTTTTAGACTAATAGTTAGCACTTTAAACTGCCAAAAACTTGATTCTTTCTATTAATAACCTACATTGTAAGTTATTAGATCTGCATTGTCACTAAGATTGAGTTTTTAAATCAAATCGCCACTAAATAAGCTACACCTTACCTCGGATCACTGAAGAAGTATTAAATGTTGAAGGATTAAAAAAATTAAAAATAAAATATATTATCGAGTCAAATATAAATGAATCATTGTACTTTAATATAATAATGATGAGAATATGTGTGTGTGTGTGTGTGTGTGTGTGTGTGTGTGTGTGTGTGTGTGTGTGTGTGTGTGTGTGTGTGTGTGTGTGTGTGTGTGTGTGTGTGTGTGTGTGTGTGTGTGTAATTTAATATAAAATCTAAACAACTATCTACATGTTCATTGATTAGAAATATGTTTGGTTTACAATAGGTCACTTGTTTGAAACATGAAAAAAAACATTTTAAACCAAACTTATGGCTTAGTTAACACTGTTTTATGCTTCACTATTTTAGACCATGGCCACCATAAGGGTTAGTAATAACTATTATAGTAATAATAATAATCATCTTACCAATATGTCTTGAGGATGACAGTCCCTTACAAAGTATCAATAAAGATGAAAAATCCTTCATTTATGATGGGTGACTTGCTAAAATAATAATAGCAGCATGGTCGATGAAACTCATAATTATTGACCAAAGTAAATGGCATCATGCTTTAGCAAACTACTTTGCACCTCTACTTTCCCCAAATCGGTACTATTCTAAACCAGGTTATCTATAATGAAGTATGTTGTTATGTCTCCTTGTGAGGAAATATGTAGGGCCTTGCCCAATGTGTAAGCCTCCATCTTATAAATACCAATACATAGTTTACAAACTAAAATGTTCAACCTTTAAATAGTAGTCGAGTCTTCATTTGAAATTGTTGAGTTAACATTTATAAGCTAAGTTTTTTAGCCTTTTTAGGAAATCATTATATATTTAGCAGAATCTCTATGTCTTAAGAAGTTAGTGTATATGTATTCAAAAGTTGCACTAGAAATAGAATAGGAAAAAGTCTTATAAATTATGATTTGACATCCTTCATGAAGAGACTACATTTTAATCAAACACTATACTTGATGCCCTTATATAGTTAACTAAATCAATGAATGATCATACTAAAATAAAGTGGAGTTATTTTGTTTAAAATGATTAGTGGTAATTAGGAAAAAACTAAGTGTTTTTATTCGGCATGTAACTAAACTCTAAGTTAAGGGTGGAGTCTAAATATTGATAATGCCTAGTATTTTTTTCATGTGTGTGTATTTGAAATAAAATGACAGTTCTTTATTATAAAATGTGTAGTTTATCTTCTAGAATGTAGGTGGAATGATAATTTTTGCCTCAAATTTTTTGAATATGGGTTGAGCAAGTTGAATAAAATAATAATGATCATGGATATCTTGGTATCTATATAAAGACCTGAAATAGTTGTCTATTGGTAAAAAAGTATTTGATAAAGTACCTTTGAACAACTATATTATTAAGATAGAAATATACCTTCATGGGCTTAGGTATTCATATGTTTAAATAACTTGATAGGGCATTAGAATTTTTGTCTTTATCTAAAATAATAGATTGGTGGTTAGACTTAATGAAGTTGGAAACTTCAACTTTTTTGGAATATTTCTCTTTATTTCATGTGAGGTGTAAACTTGAATTACCATTTAACTAAGGCTATGATAACTGTTAGTGATGTGTTATGTTTTCTAGTGGAAACAAATAGTTACCCATAGTATAGTAGTGTTATAAAAACATGTCAATTGGGTCAAATTCTATAGCACCATTAAATGATGAGAATATTTGTGCATTCTATTTTATGAGAGTAATTTTATATGTAATGACATGACATTGTTAGAATTAAATAGTGCATCATGATGTGTGCCCAGATCTTTTATTTTTATTTGATTATTATAATGTTATTTAATCTAGGATATACCTAGGTGGTATAATCCCTATTTGTTGGTTTAATGATTCTAGTGTTATATTGGTTATATCTAGACCCACACTTACATATTTCATATATGTATTGATTATTACATGAATAATATGTCTTATAACATTAGGTGAGATATCATTTAGGTGTGCATACCATATTGATAGTGAAAATGAATGTTAAATACAGAATTGTATGCATTATATGAATTATTTTTTATAGTTATGCTTGACTGAATATGAATGTATGCTTCCATGATTCTATGACTACTTAGTGTAATTGATTATAGGAAAACTAGTAGTTGTACATTAGAACCCTGGACTATGATGATATGGGTTGTCATGGGGATTATTGTTTAGACCTTTTGTATTAATTTTGAATTAGTAGTTTTTGTGAACATACTCAGGTGGTATAAATTGTATGTTTATTTCCTATATGAGTTAGATTTATTCCTACATAGATGATTAAGTGTATATCTTGTTTTCTCCTTGATTAGCTTGTGATGTAATATTGTTGCTATGATAATGAAATATGTTTGACTATTTAAATTATATATATATATATATATATATATTAGAGTTTGCATTGATGATGATAATAGGTAGTGAGACGGGTTCCACTAGCCTAGGTAGCACCACCAATGTAGGATAATCCGATCAAGTGATGTGTGTGAAATTGATAAATCTAGTGATAAAAGATTATTTAAAACTTGGACCAAGTATTTCACATGTTTGATTTTCATCTTATGGGATATCATGTTAGAATGGATTTCATTTTGGTACACTACATGTTTTTAGAAATATTACAAGCACATGGGGTACTATCATGTCTCACTATATTCTCACACTATTTTAACTATCTATACATGAAGGGAGGGTCATTTCATAATATGGGTTTACATGTGGAATCATTGGTCCATGGTTAATATGGTAAAGTTGTTGTAGACAAGTTCCCATGGTTGGTTTCTATGCTTGGTAATGTATTTAGCTGTCAAACCAAGTCAATTCTAGACTTGGTGGAGCTAGGAACGAGGGTAGTAATGTTTGGTGCATAACGTTTAATCATGACATAGCACTACCATTAGTTTCACATAAAGTTCAAGCCTTGTGTACTCACCCAAAGCACTATAGCAAAGGGATCAAGAATGTGTTGGGTTAGTTACATCTTGGTGTAACTTAGGGTTCAACGGGACTTAGTCATTGGTCAAAGCTATTCAAGTGGCCATCCAACACTTGGTTCTTCATAGGGAGGTCAATAAGTGAAAGTCTTATTAGTGTCCCAAGTCCTAAGGTAAAAATCCATAATTGGAAGGGTTGGGTTCTAAGTGGTTCAAGTTATGGGAGTAGCCAGTGGAGTCATTCAAGTACTTGTGTAAATCTTGGGGATGGCAAGGCTCAAGGATTAATTCTTAGGGTAGCATTCTAGGTGAAAGTCTTAAAACCATAGTAAAATTTGGTTCTTCCACTTAGTCACTACATAGGTGATCTAAGGTCACTAAATTCCATGAAGATGTCATTAGCAACCAGAGTTGAACCTCCATATTCCAATCTATTATGCAAAACTACTCAAAGCATAAAGGAAACTAACTTATAAGCATACCATCATGTAGATCATAAAACATGGATTAATACTTCATATTAATTTAATAACGCTATTTATTAACTTTTACTTTATCAATAAAGTCTACTATAGTAATAGAGTGTAAGTTTTTCCTAACTCTATTCATGCCCAATGGCTCACATGCAAGCTTGGGCTATGCAATCCAATATCTAAGTTACTATGTGTAAACTAAAAAACACTACTAGTTCACTCCCTATTTTTATAAAGACATACTAAAATTGATCACCTTTCCTTCTCTTCAACTACAAGCCTTATTTTATAAGTGGATGGTCATCTCCAGCTAGGTCAGATGTGTTAGGATCTACACACAAGCTCTAATACCACTTGTCAAGAATCTAGAATAGAAACTCTGATACCACTTGTTAGGATCCAACTTCTTAAGAGCACAATTGATTACCTTTTATAAGCAACTAAACACAGAATTAAACTAAAAGTAAAATGTAACTAGAATTTAGAAACAACATAGAATATGAGAAACAATACAATCTTGTATTAACACTCTTCCAAAAGGAAATACAATGAAGAAATCACACTCTTCCCACACCTCTTGGGTGTACCAGTAATTCTAACTCAAGAGATCTCTCTCACACATAATCAATCACAACCACAACTCAACACTAAGTTGTTCCCTCCACCAGTCAGTAACAATATTGCCAATCCACCAAGTACTTCAAGTATATCTCCCTGATCTTGCACCTTATTGTGTTATAGATCTCTTTTGACCTTGCTACCCCACAGATCTCCTTTGACCTTGCACACACACACACACACACCTACAAATCTAACTGATCTTACTTACCATGTAGATCTCCCCTAATCTTGCACAACCTATAGATCAATTGATCTTACAATTGGAAGGATCTCTTCCTTGTCCTTGATTACAATATAGCCCCATGGGTCTCTTAAATAGATCCCATTAAAACAATAATTAGACTTCCTAATTACAATAATTAGAAACACAGACTCAAGACTAAAATTAGTCTTTTACATGCAAACTAACTGTCCATCTAAAATTAGACTAGTTCTGAAAGCACATGCAAATGCACGCACACATAGGTTGTTGACGTCAGTTCCTGTCTGACCGATGTCAGCCAACTCCCTAACCAATGTCAGTTATTGTGTACACTGAAGATGACTAACGTCAGTTAGCCTGACTGATGTTAGTTGCTCTGCAACTTAGCAACCTCCTCCATTTGCATTAGTGAAGCTTTTAGCTCCACAACTTAACAATCTCGCACTTGGAGATAAATAGCTGCACTTATACCTGTACCTGTACATCATCTAATTTTGTTTCTTGGCTTGTATCCCTCTTCAAGTTCAATCTTAAAGACCAACCACCACAAATCTCATGGTGCTTCTCCTATCATCTAAGTAACCTACCATATTTAAATCGACATACCCATGTAGAGAAGTGCTTAACCCTGCATAGCATGTATACTTGCTGTTGGTCCCTCTCAAATACCTGAGAATCCACTAAACTGCTTTCTAGTGCTCCTTTCTTGAATTGGCAAAAAACTTGCTGACAACTCCCACTTCTTGGGTAATCTCAGGTCTAGTACTCATGTACTCAACCTCATCATGTGATTTGGGACACTATTATATGAACTGTCCATCCATAGGTGTGTTAACCGGTTCTACATCTTACATATTGAACCTCTCCACTACCTTATTCACATAATCATCTGGAGGCAAAATCAACTTGTGACTTTCCCTGTCTCTAGAAATACTCATGCCAAAAAATTTTGCTACTCCCAAATCCTTCATGGCAAACCTTTGAACTAACTTTACCTTTAGCTTAGCAATCTCTTGCATGTGTGACCCTGCAATAAGCATATACACTACATATAGTAATAGGATAATGTAGCTAATATTATCCAACCTAATAAAGTAAACACAATGGTCACATTGACATTAACTAAAGCCATACTTTGTCATACACCTATCAAACCTTAAACACCATTCTCCTACAGCCTGCTCAAGACCATATAACCTGGCCTTCTGTCTCACGTGTCCATTCTCTCCTTTCTTTAACCTGGGAATCCATTCGTCTTTCAATGCTTTCATCCTGGCTGGCAACTCTACCAAATCTCTTGTTTGGTTCTCTTCCAAGGAATCAACTTCCTTATTCATGCCATGCTCCCACTATTTCCTAGATTCTACCTGCATTAACTCTTCAAAACTTCCTGGTTCTTGACCATCAGTGAGCAACAAGTAGTATAAAGAAGGGGAATAATGAATTTGAGGCTTACTTACCCTTTCAGTCCTCCACATGGGCATTTGAGACTCCTTAATAGCTTGTTGTCTACCTAAAATCCATTTTGATATTGACTGATCTCGGTCACCTCTGGCCAACCCTGGTCTGCACTCAATCGATGTCAATTCCACCTGATCACCGACACTAGTTCCTTGACCGATGTCAGTGTCTACTTGGTCACTGATGTCGATTCCCTGACTGACATTGGTATCCACCTGCCTGACACCATCGACTCTGGTCTGTACATGACTGACATCGGTACCTACCTGTTCAATGTCAGTTCTCACCTGACTGACATTGGTAATTATGTTTTCTTGTGAGTGATGATTTTTACCCACGAGCTCACTTTGGATCATAACCTTGTCCAAACTGCCCTACTTAGAATTATTTAGCCCCTTGGGCTGATCTTTGTCCATTATCTTCTCCTTGAAAACCAAGGCTTTCTTGTTCTTGTCAAAAACATCAAATTTCCTCTTTATGCAATAAACCCAATCCTTTCTTGTAGCATGAGTTTCAAGAAACCTCACTTTCTTTTATTGCTTACAGAAATCTCAATTTATGCTTTCCAAATCTGAACTCTTACCTTTTGACTCAAGAACATGCATCCCCTTCTTACTCATGTGACCAAGCCTACAGAGCCACATCTTCACATCTACATCTAAAATAGATAAACCAAAAGGAGAATCACTAATACAAGTAGATAGATAAAGGGCACTTACTTTCTTAGCTCTTGCTAAAACAAGTGCACCCTTGGAAACTTTCCAAGATTCCACTGTGAGAGTTACTGTGCATCCCTCATCACCCAACTTTCCTACAGAAATCAAATTCCGCTTTCAGACTGGGACATGCATGACCTCCTTCAACACCCATGTGTTGCATGTCTGCAATTTCAGCTGCACTTTCCCTTTGCCAACCATTTGACAAAGCTTACCATCCCCTAAATAAATCTTTCCAAAGTCTCCATAGACATAATCATGGAAAAATTATCTATTTGGGATTGCATGGAAAGAGGCACCAGAATCTAAAACCCAAGATTCCACTTTATCCAAGGAACATACAAGAGCATCCTATGCAATAATACCTGCAACATTTGCTTCTTCATTTCCTTCATGCTGATCTTCTTTCAACCAACAATCTTTCTTTACATGCCCTTTATTTCCATAATTCTAGCAAATTATACTGCCATACCTGGATCTAGATCTCTTGCCTATCTTTGACCTTGATTTCCCTTGCTCAATCTTCTCTCTTTGCCTTCCCCTGCTTTCAACACTTAAAGCATTACTTGATGACTCCCCTGTGCTTTTCTTGTGAATTTATTCATGCAAGATTACACTAACAACATCATCAACTTTCAAGATATTTGAAGTAGACACAGTATTACTAACTACCATTACCAAACTATCCCAACTTTTAGGTAATGAGCATAAGATTAAGAGAGCCTTAATTTCATCATCAAAAGCTATATTGACTAAAATTAACTGATTTACTAATCCATGGAAATCACTAAGATGACTATGTACCGATCCACCTTCCAACATTTGCAAATTAAATAGTTGCTTCATAAGAAATACCTTATTCGAAGCTGAGGGTTTTTCATATAAATTTGCCAAAGATTCCATTAACTCTATCATTGTCTTAGCCTATGATAAGTTGGAAATCACAGATGATGCTAGGCTCAACCTTATAGATCCCAGAGCCTTTCGATCAAGAACATTCCATTCTTCATCTTTCATATCTGTGGGCTTGCATGCAACCCCACCCAATTGTAAGTATAGATCTTTCTGATACAGATAATCTTCTATCTGCATCCTCCATAATTGATAATTCTTGTCATTAAATTTCTCCATTATTAGCTTACTTTCTTCTGCCATTGCTATACTCCCACTCAATCAGAAACCCCTGAGAGTGACCTGTAATCAATAAACACTAACCTACTCTGAACCAGGCTCTGATACCACTTGTTAGGATCTACACACAAGCTCTAATACCACTTGTCAGGAATATAGAATAGAAACTCTAATACCACTTGTTAGGATCCAACTCCTTAAGAGCACAATTGATTGCCTTGTATAAGTAACTAAACATGGAATTAAACCAGAAGTAAAATGTAACTAGAATTTAGAAACAACATAGAATATGAGAGACAATACAATCTTGTATTAACACTCTTCCAAAAGAATATACAGTGAAGAAGTCACACTCTTCCCACACCTCTTGGGTGTACCAATAATTCTCCCTCAAGAGTTCTCTCTCTCACACAATCAATTACAACCACAACTCAACACTGAGTTGTTCCCTCCACTAGTTAGTAACAATACTGTCAGTCCACCAAGTACTCCAAGTAGATCTCCCTGATCTTGCACCTTGTTGTGTTATAGATCTCCTTTGACCTTGCACACACACACACACCTATAGATCTAAATGATCTTACTTACCATGTAGATCTCCCCTGATCTTGCACAACCTGCAAATCAACTGATCTTACAATTGGAAGGATCTCTTCCTTGTCCTTGATTACAATATAGCCCCATGGGTCTCTTAAATAGATCCCATACAAACAATAATTAGACTTCCTAATTATAATAATTAGAAATGCAGACTCAAGACTAAAATTAGTCTTTTACATGCAAACTAACTATCCATCTAAAATTAGACCAATTCTAGAAGCGCATGCAAATGCACACACACACAGGTTGCCGACGTCAGTTCCTATCTGACTGATGTTGGCCGACTCCCTAACCGATGTTAGTTATTGTGTACACTGAAGATGATAGACATTGGTTGGCCTGACTGATGTCGGTTGCTTTACAACTCAGCAACCTCCTCCATTTGCATCAGTGAAGCTTTTAGCTCCACAACTTAACAAGATGGGCATGTGTCAAGTGTTAAGTTATTGTTGTTCTATTAGTTACACTATGTTATCCAAAGTGGCTAAGTACATGACATATTCTGATATATATTTAAGAGGTCACTATGTCACCTATCCACTCACTAGCATCCATGCTTCTTGATCCACCATTGCTAAGTCTTGGTAATGGGGTCTTTATCTCAAGGTAGCATTCTAGGTGAAAGTCTTAGAACTTTGGTATAATTTGGTTCTTCCACTTAGTCACTACATAGGTGATCTACGGTCACTAAATAGCATGAAGATGTCATTAACAACCAAAATTGAACCTCCATATTCCAATCTATTATGCAAAACTACTCAAAGCATAAAGGAAACTAACTTATAAGCATACCATCATGTAGATCATAAAACATGGATTAATACTTCATATTAATTTAATAACATTATTTATTAACTTTTAATTTATCAATAACATCTACTATAGTAATAGAGTGTAAGTTCTTCCTAACTCTATTCATGCCCAATGGCTCACATGTAAACTTGGGCTATGCATTCCAACATCTAAGTTACTATGTGTAAACTAAAAAACACTACTAGTTCACTCCCTATTTTTCTATAGATCTACTAAACTTGAACACCTTTCCTTCTCTTCAAATACAAGCCTTATTTTTATAAATGGATGGTCATCTCTTACCAGGTCAGATGGGCATGTGTCAAGTGTTAAGTTGTTGTTGGTCTGTCAGTTCCACTATGTTATCCAAGGTGGATAAGTACATGACATATGCCGATATATCTTTAAGAGGTCACTATCTCACCTACTCCACTCACCAGCATCCACGCTTCTTGATCCACCATGTCTAAGTCTTGGTAATGGGGTCTTTATGAAGTTTAGTGTTATGCAACTACTCACTAACTGACATAAGATTTACAGGGACTCCTCCAACTAGTACCAAAATGTAAAATAAGGGGAGTGTATACTCCAATTATTGCCTTGCACTAATATTTATCTAATTTTCATGTTCCATGTACTTTATCAAAAATGGGCCCCAATATTACCCCATACAAAATTATTAGTCCACCCTGGACTAGTCTTTAAGTACCTTAGGTGTGTAGAATTTAGGTGCACCACCTCAATTCTTCCTTAAAATTTTTAAATCCTTAGATGGTGCCCATAATATCTTTAAGAACACCATCCACTTTATTGGATGAATAATCCAATTCAATCATTTCCATGCCATCCAATTTATTTCTAAAGGCTTCCATCCTTTCCTTCTCTAACTTCACTCTATCATCTAATGTTCCCCCTACTCATTGGCCTTTGTTTGGAAGGCATAAAAGAATACCTCCAAATCTTGCTCTTGAGTCTTTAATTGAGTGATAAGGTATTTATATTTATCCATAACCTACATGTGCTTGGTCCTAGTTACCATGGAGTGTTAGAATAGAGCATCCTTCTCCTTATTTGCCTTTTTGAGGCATGTGTTGATGATGGTTGATTGATTTGTGAAATTATTGAATATTGTGTTAGCTTCCTTAACAACCTCTTCAAGTTTAGTGAAGAGATATTTGAACAAATCCATATTTTTATTTAACTCACCTTGTAATGCCTCACAAGGGTTTTTTTCTTCTTCAAGTGTCAGCTCCATCCTGGGTAACATATACTTCATGAGCATGCAAACATAATCAACCTCCTTCATTCCAAAGGTATCCATGCCATATAGGAGGGATGGATCTACCTCTTCCAAATGATCTATTAGTTGTTTGAGCTTAAGTTTTGTTGCCTCAATCTCCTTATTCATGTCCTTTTCTATCTTTCTCTAGTTGTTGGTACAAACATCATTGATGATATTCTTACATGCCATCAAAGATGCCATTTTTATTAGCACATTTGTAGAGTATACGGGGTTCATATCTTAGGGATTTAGTAGATGGTAATCATGCCCTTCTTTAGGCTTCTTGGCACATTAGATCACCTTTGTCATAACCTCAAATTTAGGCTCATCCATATAGCAATCCAATACCCAAGAGACCTAGTGGTGCATCAGGGTCATAATAGTTCTTGGAGGCATGCACTCCATCATGTAGAATTAATCATCCTCCTTTAATTATTATTATTATTCCCTTTACCTATTTTTGGGCTCATACTCTTCATATTCACCCACATCTTCTTCCTCACTAGTGCTCGTAATTGATCCTATGTTTTCATCATTTGCATCTTCTTCTTCTCCTTATTTCTCATCCTCCCCCTCTCTTTCTTTGGTTTTAGACCCACCATCATGTTTCTCTTATAAAGTTTCGTTTTTGGACTTCTTTCTTTCATTCATCTCTTCCTACCATGGCCATGTTTCCTCCATTCATTGATCTGAGGTGCCAGTATCACCTTATTTTTCTATAAGCACCCCTTCAAAGTCAGGGTATGCCTAATGTGTGGCTTCCTCCACTATCCTAGTGGAGACGCTAGGCACTATTTCTAGTATTTTCTCTTCTTTGGGCCCCATCCTAGTGGAACCATTTGTTTTTTCTCTTTCTTCTAATATGTACACCCTTTCTTTATGGGCCACTTCCTCTTATCTCTCCTTCTTGGCCTTCTCTATTTCAACCTTTCTTGTTATCTATTCTTTCTTGGCCTTTCCTTTTTTGGCCTTCCTCTTCATAACTTGCATGGTATATTTCTTTTCTCTCTATCTTATCTCTTCAGCCTCTATCCAGTCAATCTCAACTTGGGACATGCCTTTGGCTTTCATTTATTCATGCCTTTGATGTAATTTTAGCAATGCATCAATATGTCCTTGGTCAAGGCCCATGTCTTTCCATCAACACTATAGCTCTTCTTCTATTTGTGTTCTTCATTGGTTTACCTCTTTGGGTCCCTTACTTATTTCTCTTTCCTAAATTTGTTTCTCCATCAGCACCTTGTTCTCTTCCTCTTTCCTCTACTCTTAATCCTCCACCATTTTGATAACCTCCTTCAGCACCCCTACCTTAACCATTTATTCCTTTTATTTTCATAGCTCTTGCATCCTTTGAATTTGGGCCTCACTAGATCTGAGTCTCCTCAATCTTTGCTTGGGATTTTCTAGCTCAATCTAAGGTAGAGTGGAAGGGGTCTATCCACTTGAGAAGGACTCCTCATCCTTGGGTAAAATAAAAGTGCCCTACCCCCACTCTTCTTCCTCAGACTCCTCTGCCTCCTCTTCTTCAGATATAATAATTTTGGGCATTGGGGAGGTATCCTTCCTTTTCTTTTTTTCCCTTAGACTAGAAGAGACTTTTAACATGAAGTGCATACACTTATTAGATGACTCTAAACTAGATGCTTCCTCTTTTGAAGTGATTTTTAGCTTTAGCTACTCCTCAATCTCTTATGAGGCCTCCCCTCTCTTTTTCTTTGGGGACTTATTTTTTTAGGTAGGCACTAGGGTTCCATTATCCTAGATCTAGATAAAGGGGTATTTTCTCCTTTCGATGCTAGACCCAACATTGAAATCCTTCTTCCTTAGCTTCATTTCATATTATAGTCTATGGATGAATCCAAGGATGGTGACCTCTTGAACTAGATCAATGTCTAGTTAATCTAAGGTGTCTTCTTCATCTTTAGTCATACCTCTATCTACATGGGGGAACCTACACCATATTCTTTATCTATCTACATCAAGCTCCTTAACTAGGATGTCCATTCTATACACATTTGAGATTTGGTAAAGCACATCTCATAAATAGTCTATTGAGAAGGCAAAGTGAGGTTTCAACCATATCAACTTGTTCCCATCCTTTAGTGATAAGTGCATGATATAATAGTGTTATATCACAACAAAAGTTTTCATCTTAAACATGCTTGTAAGAATCCCCTAGGGTATGTACCACTCTAGTCCAAAGGATTTGATATAATACTCACACCAACATATTACACAAGTCTTGTATTTTGGGTTAAAGATAGTGGGTAGGTATAGTCCTTATATTTCTATGTGAGGGACTCATGGTGTTTTGAGAACACCCATAGGTTATCCTCACTTCCATTAGGGATCTAATCTCCTCTATTATGATCAAGATGAGGATGGAGCCCCATTTAAAGGTTTGTTTAGTGTTTTGAAACTCAAGCACATTCTTGGTTAATTCCTTGAAAATGAATTACATGATGTTAAGCTAGATTCCCTACACCATATGGTAGGTCAAGTAGAGATATGCCTTAGACACATCTGTCCATCAGCCACCAGAACATAACTTTGATCTCATGAGGAATGATATTGCCCTCATGTTGGGATCTTCAAACTTGTTGATTGGGAATGTATATTCCCCTTTAAAGTAGTTTAGTATCTTTAAGACTTACCTCATCATCATCCATCAACTAATGGATATCTCTACCTATGTTTATGATCTTGGTTATTCATGCTATCATCTATGTCAAGATCTTCATGCACTAGCCTATGAAGTATATGTGGTCTTCATGGATGCACGAGAGAAGGAATTTCATGAGCTCTTTAGTATTTTTGAAGTATGAAAACTTAGAGAGCTGAATTGTGCCTAAGTCTTTTAACTTGTCTTGAATCGAGACATCAAAGAGAGTATCACCTTAGGGGGTCTTACACCCTATATCCACCATCTAGTCCTATGCCAAGTCCTATAAATGGCTCGATGTCTAGTGGTTATATTATTTCAATTGGCATACATGTGCAAAGGAGTACCATGGTTATCCCATTAATACTTCTAGTATAAATTGCATGTATTGATAGGATAATTTTGTAAGCACCTCAATATCCACCACTATGATTCTAATTGCCTTAACTATCTACACCTTTATCTTGGTAGTAGATGATTCCTTAATAATTTTGACCCATTTGGGTTTTATTTTTGCCTCAATGGAGCTCGATACCTTTCACTTATTCACCATTCTAAATATACTAAAATTAAACCTTAGGAGGTGTGGCTTTCCAAAACCTCTAATGATGGTCATTACTTATTAGTCATGAGATCTTTGCTTGTGTATTTGGCTCTAAGATTTACTAGCCATTACTGGTAGCCTGGTGCTAACTTCTTATTTCAACTTGGTTCTTTGTATGAACCCTTATTCAATCCTTCGCACAAGTTTTCAATGTGAATGTGCTCTCTTTTATATGTCTTAATTCACTCTGAGGTATTTGTATTTCTTAAATACTCACTATGATGGTTTTTTATTACTTCATCTCTCTGGTTTTTCATTAAGTTTGCACTAAGTCTTGGATTAACATAAACTTGGTAAAGTAAGTCCATGATTTTCCCTTTTATACCCTTATTTTTAAACCACCATGATTAATGTATGATTAATGGTGTAGGTGCCTTGATCTTCTTGGAAAATGTGAAAAATCCATGAAATATTTTAAAATCTCCTATCTTGTATGCATTAATTATGTATCTATGTGTTGCCACCACTGCTTCATTGAATACTCTTAATCGCTTTTTTAGTGAAGTGATGTGTGGTTCAAATGATCACTTCTCACTCTTTCATGGGTGAATGCCAACTATTTTGGATTAATTCCTTCTATACATGTATCCTTCAGCATGACTTTCACCTTTCTTGTGGCAACCTAGGTGTATCACCTCACATGTGTGCAACTTAGCCTCCTTGGTTCCACCTCTTCTCTAGATTCACTCTTATTTCAAGCATACTTTTATTCCTTGGTTGATTTTTTATGTGTTATCTTTCCTTGGCCTATCCTACCCCATACAAATCCCTTATGCTAACCATCTAGTGATTTGTTTCTCTCTTGATGCTCTTGTGCACTTTTAGCATGTACATCTTCATAATCTACCTTTGAGTTGATTAGGAGCCAAATCAATTGATGTGACTCTTGGTGATTATAGCATAAAAGTATAACTAGACTAGTTCATTATTGGGCCCTTAAGAGCCTTACACATCTTATTTTATGCATGTGTTTCTCTTAGTTGCTTCTACTTGTACCTAATGAGCTTCACGTACATACTACTTAGATGTCTAACCTCATACACTTATAGGTGCAAGTGTTTGACTCACTCAATTGGAACTATGCATGAAGTGTTGACATAAAGTTTATTGTGGCCTTTATGAATTGCTCACTACCTCTATACACTATACAATGGACAAAAAAAGGAAAGGGATGGTTTGGCATGTGCCAAAATTTATTTTGGTTAGATCAAATCAAACTAACTATTGACTAAGAATCCAAAGTTTCCATGGTGTGAGCACCAACCTAATACCTATATGGCTTCAATAATTTTCCATTAAAATGCCCAAGGAGCATTTCCCTAGACAACATGCACAAATTTAATGCACCTATCTCCAAAATGTGGTGGATGATGTTTGGACCCATCCATTGGATTTGAAACTTGCCTTGGTGCTTGAATTACTTAGAATAATACAGCATCACCAATGTTCCTTCAGTCAACTCTTTGTGCTTGATGTAATTACCATGCCACCATTTTTGGCATGCTTTCTCAACTTGATAACTCCATTTGGCTTGGATGCACTTCTCATCCAAGCACTCTAAGTCTTTCAACCTTGTGATTAAATATTCTTGGTCATCTAAGTGGCTAATTTGTGCAATGCATAAGAAGGGCACCATGAATTCTATGGGTAGAACTACTTTAGTGCCAAACACCATTTGAAATGGTGTAGCCTTATTCAAGTGCTTGTAGGTCATGTGGTATGCCCAAAGTACCATTGAAACATGATCATCCCAATCCTTATGACCAACATCTCATATCTTTTTTAGGCACATTATTAATATTTTATTAAAGGATTCAGCTATTTTATTGGCTTAGGGATGAGATGGAGTTGTTTTGTGGTACACCACCATGTATTCAGTTAGAAGGATGTGCATTATTTCATTTATGAAATGAGTGCCCCTATAACTTTTTAAACTCAACAGAAATCCATACCTACTAATGATGTTTTCCCATATAAAGTGCATTGATATTATAGTTATATAATCTTTGGATGATGCAACTTCATCCCACTTGGTGAAATATTTAGTGGCCACCAAAATGTATCTGACACTAGTGTATTATGTTATGTGTGTGATTGGCCCAAAAATGTCAATGGCCCATTTTTGAATGGTGCTTGGGTGAGAATGGGAATGAGAGGCATCTCATCCTAATGGTTTGGATGCCCAATGTAGTATCATATGTCACATGCCTAAATATACCCCTTGGCATCTTAGAACAGGCTTGGTCACCATAATCCTGACTCTAACACCTTACACATCATTGCATCACTAATTCAATGACCTCTTGTGATCCTTTCATGTGTTTCCTAGAGGATGGAGTCTTGTTCATGTTCCAAAACACAATAGCACAAGACTTCATCTCTACTTAGTTTATATAGATCCCCTTTGATGAGTTGGAAGGGAGTGACATGGACTATGAGATGTTTCTTTTCCTTAGTGGATAAGGTTTGGGTCACAAACCTAGATGTTAGGAAAGTGGAAATCTCCACTAGATCTTCAAGAATGCACTAAACTCTATAAAGTTATGCATCTATCTTGTCATCCTCAATTGGAATCATCACATCACTAAAGTTGATGTAAGACAAATGGTCTGGCCCCAAGTTTTGCTTCTTAGGTTTGACAACTATAGAGAATTGGAATTCTTGCAAGAGAATAATCCATCTACATATGCACTCATGTAAAATAGGCTTGTTCATGAGGTACTTAAGAACCTATTGATCTATGAAAAATATGAATGGGGTTGTGAGAAGGTATTTTCTAAATTTTTCAAGGCATAGATCATTGCCAATGAATTATGCTTAGTGGTGATGTAATTTTTTTCTGCATGTATCAATTTTCTACTTACAAAGGAGATGGGGTGATTCAATTTTGACCTCGCTTAGTTGTGCCAATATGGTCCCAATGGTAGAGCTTGAATCATTAATTTGGATGTGAAAAGGAGTCATCTAGTTGAGAAATTATATAATTGGTGTACTGGCCAGCTTCAGCTTTAGTGTCTCAAAAGCCTCCTCTTGTGACTCACCTTAGTATAATGGGCCATCCTTGTGCAAGATCTCCTCTAGAAGTACTACAAGTTTAACATAGCTCTGAATGAACTTCCTATATTTTCTAAAATGGCCTAAAAAGGTGTACACATCTTTTTCCATTGAGGGAGTCTAGATTTGGATTATATGGATATGTTTGTTGGATCAACAAGCAAACCATCCTTGTAAATGATTTGCCTAAGCAATATCCTAAATAGAGTTATGAATATGTACTTATTTAGTTTTAAGGAGATCTCGAGCTACCTACACCTTTCAAAAATGAGGAATAGGTTATCATAGTGGTCTCTCATAAGACCATCCACCACCCAATCATCAAGATACAATTATATGAGCTTATGGATAAAGTCCTTAAAGGTTGTGATCACCACCCTAAATAATATGGATGGCACATTATTGAGTCCAAAGGGCATCATGTTATATTCAAAACAACCCCATTCAATTTTCAAATTTGTTTTGGGCTTATTCTCCTCTTTTATCTACACCTGATGGTAGCCAAAACTCCATTAGTAAAAGTGTAAATCTCACAACCTACAACTCCATCTAGGACCTCATCAGTGAATAGGGTCAGGAATGGATCATTGATGAAAGTGACATTCAACATCCTATAATAAATGCAAATCCATATGCACCCATATTTCTTGATACTAATGACCATCAAGCTTACCCACTTAGATTTAGGTACCAAGTAAATGACACCAAAAACCAAAAATCCATCTATCTCCACCTTTACCTTGGCATAGAGATTGGGATTCATCTGATATGGACACTTCTTGATTGGCCTCATATCATCCACCATCTTGATGCTCATTTTTCAAAGTGAAGGGTGGGTTCCCTTTATGTCCTTATAGCTATGTAGTAATATGTCCTAAAAGTCTTTCAAGAGGTCTATAATTCATTCTAGATCTGATTTAGACTAGTAATCACCTATAATGGCATTGTTTAGCTCGCCTTTTGCACTGATGTCTACCTTAGTGGTCTTGAACAATGCATGGTAAGGTTCATTTATCTCCTCATGAGAGTCTTCAACTTGCCTTGACCCCTATGTTGTTTCAATTTGAATATGTGTTGGATCTTCATCATCTAGGGTGATATCATCCACAAGGCACATGAACTTTTGGCTACCTATTAGAGCCTTCCAATTTTGCTCTTTCCAAGTCTCATCATCTTCTACATTTAAATCACTATTGAGCACCATCTCTTCAAATAAGGTTGGGATTACTAGTCCTTTCTCCCCAAACATTTCCCTTAGGCACTCTTCTAAGATTTTAGTGTCCTCAAATAATACCATGTGGATAACTTGTAGTGGCTCTAGTAGCTCTAATATTTGTGAAGAAAAGGAAAATGTGTGCACAAACTTTTCCTTGAGCATCTCCCAATTCCCTATCTCATGGTGTATCTTGTTTATAATATACCAGCTCATGCCCATGTCTTCAAGGTTTTATAAAAGGAATTAACCCATATGCTTCTTAATGAATTATCATCTTAGATAGTCCACATTTATTTGCATAGATGCATATGCATAATTGGGTCAGAATAACCAATGTACGAAGGTATTTACAAATTTTCATTACTCTTTCCAAACCTAGTGCATATCATTGCATTCACATCCTCCCAATTTGGAAATCTAGGTCTTTATACTACCCACCAATGAGTGTTAATGCTTTTTGAGGTATGCACTAGTGCTCCCATTTGATCTATCTCCTTTGGGATGTAAGCTTCAATGTCTTGGACATACTTTTTAATGGGCTAGCTTCCTTCATTTTTTGGAAGCACTAAAAGCTTCCATTTACTAAGCTAGAGTACCCTTTTCTCCATCCTTCAAACATAGGGGATCCATATCCTTTTGACTTTCTCAATCCTAACCAACCCTATCCTAGATGGACTTAGCCTACTTGCATGTACTACATGGCATCTTTGGCCAATGACCTCATAAGCATCTTTGACCCATCACTTGCAGGCTACATTAGCTGTGTTGGAGGTTTACTATCCATCCTCTCATTCATGCATGCCTTGGTCATTAGGGTTGATATTATTGGCATATTATGCCATACTGTTATATATGTAGTTTATCCCATCTTCAATATCAACACTTTTTATGTATGGGGATCCTTAGTCACCCAAAAGTGTGATCACCACTCTTTCCTTACCATTATCAAAAGTCATATAGCACTTCTTAAAGCACATGTATATATTGTTAGAATAGCACCATGGTCTTTCCAATATCATTAGATAGTTGTCATATTATAATAACTCAATGACCTCAAAGTCTATGTGGAACTCAATTCCCATGATATCTATAATGGTACCCTTCAATATTCTGATAGGTCGCGCTTGAGTTTTGTTAGGCATGAATAAAATATAAGGTGAAGGTCTCAAGGGTGACTACCCCATTTTTTCATAGGTATTTTGGGTTCAAATATTGACCTCAACACCCATATCAACTAGTACATCACAAACCAACCACCCATTAATGGTGGCATCTATCAACAACTGCTAGTCATACTCAAAATTTTGAGTATGCCTTCTCACACCCACTCCATTACAGTACAACAACCTCAATTATCTAAGGTGTAGCCTCTATTTCTATTTGCTTCCCTACATGCCTTATCAATAAATCCTTTAGTAGGGGCAACATTCCTTCAATTTACAAGAGGCACAAGATCTTGATTACTTCCTGCACTTTAGCCTCTTAGTGATCTTGCTTCTTGTTTGAAGTAGTGGCGTGTGCCTCTAAATATCTTGCCAGATAAATTTCACCCTATAAGTTTTGTACAATGCTCATGGACTATTATAGGATGTCCTTTTATTGTTTAAGGTCAAGGCATGATATAAATTTTGCCTCTGGCCACACTACATGCTCAGTGTGGCTTGATTCACCATACTCTAGGTATAAATCTTGGTTTGTCATGGTGGGTGGTTGAGTGGTGAACCCACTCCTTGTCATGGATTTTAAATTATGTGTCTCCTTACAAGCCTGTAATGTTTTGGGAGCCCACCTTTTCTCTTTACACTCACACCTCACCATTGCCACACCTTTGTCTATGCCATGTCGACCTTGAGTTATCTTCTTGTACAAGTCTAGGAATTATTCGATTGAATGTGGTCCTCAACAATACCTATATGTTGGGTGTGTGGTATAGTTGCACTAAAACTTTTTAGTTGACCCACACTTATAACATGATCAAGGTGGGAATCTTCTTCCATCATAGCCTTCTCCTCATCCATTCATACCTCAATGGGTACCATAGCCCATGTTATTCTATCCATAGCCTTCATTTCCATGGCCCACATAACCACCAAATGATATTTTCACCTTTCTCACACCTCTTTCTATATTCTATCACATGTCATCAATGACTCTATAGTTTTTTATTGATTGGGTATAGGCATCACACATTTTATAGTAAATGGTGGTGTTTACTTAGCTAGCACACTATAATAGAAGATAGTTTTGAGAGTCATGTTACCCATGAAAAACTACACAATTGAGAAGGAGTGTGTGAACATTTCTTCTTAGGAAATTATTCTTGTTATATCCCTCTATCTCATAGTCAGTGCACCATAGATTATTATGAGTGTCATGTATTAAACTAGTGGTTAGTTTTTATACTTGGGAGGTCATTGATTTAATATGTACCTCCATGACTAGGTTGATCCCCATATCGACACTACCTACTTCCTCAGCTTAGATCATGGCCTAAAGCACTTTTTAGGGGTTTATGAATGTTTTCATAGACAACGCTCTTCTAAATGGTAACAATAAATCTCCAACAAACCATTGTGCATGTTGGGATGGGTGGATGTTATATGGAAGCTTAGATAAAAGAGTTTTAAATCATACATCATATAGGTACATGTCTCAAATAACCCTTGGTTAATTTCATTGATCACCTTAATCCTTTACTACTCAAATTCATGGATATCAAACTCTTTCAAGAATACTTCCTTCATCACATTGTAGTAAACCATATCCTAGTTTAGATCAAATTTTTGATACTAGGTATGGGTACAATCTAGTAGGGTGGTCATGAACTAGGTTACCTTATGCTCAGGCTGAGTGATGCCTTGATCATGCCACTGTAATTCACACTTTAGCACATGCTTCATGGTATTTTTAACTTCATAATATTTAGGCAAGTGCATCACCATCTTATAATAGATCTATTAAAGGGTGGCACTAGGTTCTAAGGTGCTTTATCCCCTTGGGTATGAGTCAAAGGTGGCCCTCCCATACCTCCACTTATTAGTTTGAGCATTGGCCTTGATGGAGTAGGTTGCACTACTAAAGTTGTTGGCATAGTACCACTTACTGGTGGTGTCATGCCACTTCCTGCAAGCTATTATCTAGTTGGCATAGCTAACATTTTTTACATGAGAATGATTACACCTATGTTCAATGTTCTTTGGTTGGAATTTTCTATATTTTTCATACCACTTCTCAATTCCTTGCAAAGAATTACTTGCTAAATCACAAATTCTTGATCCAAATCTTGGACCTTATCAAATTCTGTCAATAATAGGTTCAATTACCATTTTTCTTTCTTTTATTGGAGAATCTAGTGCATGAGTTTGTGTTTTTCACTCAAATGGGGTAGGTGCTTTTAGCATGTTATCAATTGCCACATCTTGTATGGACCCACCACATCTTTCAACCCACTATTGATTTTGGTCTCCTACTTCCTCTTCTCTCTCTTCACATTATTGTAGTTCAAGGGATCTTTCCCTATGCCCTTCCCACTCACTATGGGTCCTCTCAACACTTTCAAGTTTTAGATCCTCCATCATCATGTGCCTTCACTTACCATAATTTAGCCTTTAGAACTCTCAAGTGTCAATTTTTTGTTCTTATTCTATTTTACCTTACCTACACTTACCCTTGTCACCTTCTATGCTTACTCATATACATAAGGACTTTAGCCTTCCATTCTTATGATTTCTATATTGTAATCGACTAAAAGCTTCTTCAATTCAATTTCAATCCCTCTTATGAATTCACCCCATGGTTCATGAATAAAATCATACTCTACTTCTTCTAGGCATGAAAAGGTCGACACTATAAACTCTAACATGTAACTATTCAACATGCCACTCTACCACTTGTCCACATCATGCATCCAAACTTCATCTAGGATTTCTAACCTCTCTATGTGATCTATAGTCCACTCAAGTCATTATCCATAGCTTTTCCTCCTAGTATTAGTGTAAGAAACTAATCATAGTACACATGCTTATGTAGCTCATATAAGAACACTTAATACAATGCATTGTATAAGTTAGCTTGTGCCCATTTCTTTGGCTTCTACCCTTTACATGAAGGATGGTTCTATGTAAAAATATCTTCCACTTTCTCTAGATAGTACTTTATATTCTCAAGTGATAGTCAGAGCATCACTTTGTTACACCATTTTAGCAATGAAATTCAATACATGTCCTGACAATGGAACTAAAATGGTGTAGACAAGTTCACTGTGTTGGTTTTTTCACTTGGTCATGTACATAGTCATCAAACTAAGTTAGTTATAGACTTGGTGGAGTTAGTTAATAGGGTATTAGGGTATATTACACAACATTTAATCATGTTATGGTATTTGCCTTAGTTTCACATAAGGTACAAGCCTTGTGCACTCACCTGAAGTGATACAGTAAAAGGACTAGGCCCACATTGGGTTAGTTGCATCCTATCATAAATCAATGTTCAATAAGACTTAATCATTGGTTAAATGTGTTCAAGTGGCCATCCAATTCTTGGTTATTTATAATGGGATCAATAATCATGAGTCTTATTAGTGGCCCAAGTCTTAGGTTGAAAATCTATACTTTGAAGGCTTAAGCTCTAAGGGGTACAAGATGTGGGATTAGCCAGTGGAGTCATTCATGTACTTGTATAAATATTGTGGATAAATTCATTCAAGGACTCATTATTGGGGTAGAATTTTAGGTTTGGGTCTTATAACCTTGGTATAATCTAGTTCCTCTACTTAGTCATTGCATAGGTGA
The DNA here is from genome assembly GCA_037957365.1 of Torreya grandis. NCBI lineage: Eukaryota > Viridiplantae > Streptophyta > Pinopsida > Cupressales > Taxaceae > Torreya > Torreya grandis. The sequence goes on along the minus strand of JARHVA010000718.1, from coordinate 3,609,503 downwards.
GTCAAGGTCACTAAATGGTGGGAGGACACCATTAGTGACCAGAGTTGAACCTTCATGTTCCAATATTTTATGTAAAACTAATCAAAGCATAAAAGAAACTAGTTTATAAGCATACCATCATGTAGATAATAAAACATAGATTAATACTTCATATTCCTTCAATAGAATTCTTCATTAGCTTATAATTTATCAACAAAGTCTAATATAGTAATAGAGCATAAGCTCTTCCTGACTCTATTCATGCCTAATGGCTCACATGAAAGCTTGGGCTATAAATTATAATTTATAAGTTACTATGTGCATACTAAAAAAACTATTAGTTCACTCCCTATTTCACTAGAGCTCTTCTATAATTGATCACCCCCTATTTCTATTCAACTACAAGCCTTATTTTATAAGTGGATGGTCATCTCCTGCTAGGTTGGATGGGCATGTGTTGAGTGTTGACTTTTTGTTGGTTCATTGACTATAATACAAATTCTAAGGTGGACAAGCACATTTTATATGTTTATCTATCATTGAGAGCTCACAATCACACCTACTCCACTCTTTGACATTCATGCTTCCCAAGCCACCATGTCTAAGTCCTGCTAGTGGAGTTTTTATGAAGTTTAGTGCTATACAACTACTCACCAATTGGCATGGGATCTATAATGGCTCCTTTGTTTGGAACCAAAATGTACAATGAGCTGAGTGACTACTCTAAGGATCACCTCACATTGAGATTTGTCTAGTTGGCATAGTTCACATACTTGCTCAAAAAGGGGGCCCAACAAAATCACTCAAATGATGCTCTCCCTCCTCCACTATAGTACTACCTAGATATGATGCTTAATATTATCTAGGATACATGGGTCAACATGAATTGATCTCTAGAGAGTTTGGTATCCATTATTATATTAATCTGTAGGCCTAAAGAAATGTAATTGTATTATGTACTTGTATATTTGATTAGTAAATGTTGTATTATCATACTATCTATAGTCGTGTCCTATTATATTTGTTTTTTTGAAGTTGTATAAGAATTATATGTAGTATTGGAAGTATAATTACTATTGTTCTTAATTATGCTTTAGAGTTGTATTATTTTTTGGAATGAATGTTAATTGTTATTAAAAAAATCTATTGTTTTTTCTAAGTACAAATTGAGGGGTTATAATAATAACCAATATTAAATGTAAATTATATAGTATATTTTAATATCTATTTAAATATAATATTCCTAAAAAATAAAAATTCCCTGTACACCCTTAATGCTAGAACATAAACATCTATCAGGCTTCTCATACAACACTTGTTGACTTGCCTAGCTTCAAAAGATATGTTTGGATGATAATGAGTTCTACATGAACTATGTGAACACCAATCACCATGATGCCCACCCCACAAATTTGTTGATTATAAACCTACATCTCAAAATAAAAGGATCAATTTTCACATAGAAGATTTTATTTTTCTTGTTTGATCATTACAACAAACCTATCATGAAGCTATTGTTTGAAATAAAGACATTAATATGTTATGATATATACATTAGAAAATCATTGTCTTATCTCTAAATAAGTGGAATCATAGTGTTTATTTTATTTTCATAGTGAATATAGATCATTCCCATAATCAAATTGCCATCATGTTGTCCTCCTCAAACCTTCATAATAGACCTTGTATAATGATGTTGATTTGGGTCAATTTTTGAAGAGAGTGAATAGATCATCATCTGCATCCTCATATGTGAGGTTTTATTCCATTGAGGAAGGGTTTTTGGGTGATTTTATGATTAGGTTCTTAGTTTTTAAGATTCATGATATCAACAAGTATTTAAAATTTATCCTTAAGACTAAAACAAAGGTACTGACACACTAAAGGATAAAAATTTATGGTAAGATTAGGACCAGTGTTGGACCCTAAATTTTAGATATGCCTTTTGGTAAATATGCACATCACAAAAGAATAATGGTGTGAAATAATCATAACATAAGAGATTCATAGGCTCAGAAGACTATGGCATGAGAATTTAAAATACAAGAAGACTCAATCAGGGAATATGCATAATAAATCACACAACATTATCAAAAGACTTAAGGAGTGCAAGGGAAGTGGGAAATAGTTAGGGAGTGATTCTCAAGGATGAAATAGACTAAGTCACACATAAATATAGCATTGAACTATGATAAGATAGGCACTTGATGATGAGGATCCAACATCAAATTATGAATATAAGGGCACAAAGGCTTGGGTCCTCAATGAAATAATGGAATTGACTACCATGACTCTTAGTCCATTGAAGATCATTAGCGAGTCACTACTTGGTTAGGGAAACTAAGTATAAATACCCCTATTTAGAGATTTGTAATTTTGTTGAATGTGGTTGATTATTTTTTATTACCATTCCATTGATGTAATCTAGGATACTATTTTGATATTATTATTTTACTCGATTAGATAGTAGAGTTATATGACTAAGTTTCACCATGCATTTATTTATGTAACATGTGAATATATTATGAATATGATGAATGGACTATGTGTTACTTTAATTTTATCATGTGGAATATGGAAATAATGGTGTTGGTCATCTTAATCATGGTTATTCATATAACTAAATTTATGCCCACAACTACTGTGTATTTATTTTTTTGGTTAATCATTGAGTAAAGTAGATGTTTGAGCATTGGTATATTTTAAGTACACCTTCACATGACAAAACTAATAGGAACCTATCCCTCACTACATGCTTCAGGTGAGCACATAAGAATTATAAATATTATATGAAATGTTAGTGTTCCAACACATTAGGTTTTAATCGCTTCCACACATGCCTAAAGAAAGGCTTATATAAAAAGTGATCCCAACATTTTGATTCCATTACCAAGATCCATAGCACTTATTTTCATGATGGTAGAAAATAGTCAAGTGATTGTCCCTTGATAATATTGGACAATGGATTACTAGTATCAAAGATAAATTTGCAGTACCATTTATTGAACTAGGAGTTTTTACATGTATGGATTGAACAAATTATATTTAATTCCTTATATGAGACTTTCTTTGTGGAAGTACCTATTCATTTACATGCTTTGATCATGGACTATGCTCAAGATCAGTCAAGAAATCATGGATAGAAGATAGCTTGGAAATTAGAGTATCAGACAACTTTAGCACATTTGGGAGTATTGTTGATGTGAGCTATTGATTTTTGGTGGTGAGGGATGTTAAATAGTCACATCTTAGACTACATAGTATCAACTTATTCTTGTCTAGAATAAACTCAATTCCAATTTCTTTGAAATTTATGTGGTTGATATCTTAACCATTTACCTATAAAAGTGAAGTTATTTATTAAATCTAGACTTGAGACTTTTCCCATGGAAGGCTAAACTCTTCTTTGCATGAGCAACATAGTTGGTTGAGGAATGCAGGGGTAATTGTAAAGAATTATTGGTTCAATATGGTATCTAATCAATGAGAGTTATAGAAGTGCAAACATGGCAAAGCTCAGTGAAGGATTATAGGTGTAAGAAACATATGAAGTGAATTTAAGGACCCAAGAAGTGTTATAAGGATATACAGAGAAGTGGAAGAACATAAAGAAGAATCTCCAAATTTTGGACTGTAACCAATGCTAGCTTTAGTATATGCAAGAGAAGCAAGCTAGGAAGTGGATACTAAAGATCTTGAGTTGAATAGACATAGTTCCCAAATAGTGTGATCTCATGATTTTGAGTTAGATGAACTAATTGTACATAATTAGGATATATACAACATAGATTCAGAGATTGAACTTGTAAGCAAAATCTTAGTTAAACATGTTTTAGACACTAGTGTTTTAAATCTTTCTTTTCCTTTGTAAAATAATTCCATTTCCTAATTTTACATGCCTAATGGACCCAACATAAGTAGTGGGCAAAGCATTATCCCAAATATAGTGAATCAAACTACCTCAGTCTCTAACATTTTAGGTGTTTCTATTACTGATGGAGTCACAAGAGGTGGACTAGGTGGTTCTTCAACTAGTGGACTAAGAGGAGGAACATGAGGAAGTGGTAGACTTCCCCCCAAGGAATAAGAGGGATTGAAATTTATTATTAGCCACCATTTCAATCACCTAAACCACCCACCATCTACTATGAAATGATGCTCCATTTTTTAGAATATCAAGGTGTAGAGAATGCCACTAAATATGTTTACAAGTTTGAACTTATTTGGAGAATGTGTGGAATAACCTCCTTTGAGTGGAAAGCCACTTAATTTGAAACCACCTTTCTAGAACAAGCACATAAATGGTATAAAAAATATGATCCTAAACAAGTGATAGTCTATTATGATCAACTTAAGGTAACATTCCACTAGGAATTTCACATTTTGGATTTTTAGTAACAAAGTATTACTATAATAAAATATATCAAACAAGAACTAATAGAGAGTGTGTGTGAGTATTATTCATGGTTCAAGACACTTATTTATAATCTCTCATTTTAGATCAATATTTCTCAATGTGCTCAGTGGTTTATGGAAGGTATATTACTCCCCTTTATATGAACAGTGTCTTAGATAACTTTTACAAACCTACACAAGGCCTTAGAAGCTACCCTTCATGTTGATGTTGTTAGAAATATAGATATAAGAATTATTCCTTTCATGGAGAATTAAATATTTGTAATGGTATCTCAATTATAAAATTTTACTGCACATAATGCTCATGACACTCTCAGTAGCCTATAGTGTGTTGATTATGAGTTCGAATGCCATAATATGAATAGTTATCCTTGTAAGAACATATGTATCATTCTGAAGTAATAATTTAAAATCTACCAAGAAGAACATCATCTTTGATCTTGTCTTCTATTACAATGTGTTACTCAGTAAAAGGTGTCCACTTGTTATAATATATGTGATTCATATACTCATAATACCAATTATTTTTATCTCATTAGTGACATTTATGAGGTACATGTGCATGGTATGTGTCAAGCCTCTATTTCAAATAACCAAGAGAATGGTGGTTATCATGGGTGAGGATGAGGTCGAGGCTATGGAGGTGGATGCTTTCTACCAAGAACTTGATATAAGTGTGGTTCCCTTGAGCACTAGCATCATGACTACCCAGTCTATCCTACATGTGCTTTCTATAAAAATGAGCATCGTCTAGAGGAGTGTCTTGACTTGTACATGTCCATTATTGAGGAAATAAATGTTAATGGTTCTAATATGATATGCATTAAGAAACCACATTGGATACTACTATTTATTACTCTGATAGGCCATAAAGTTAATATTATAATACATAGTGGTGGATAGTCTCAGTCTACATCCACTCTACCTATTAAAAAAGTATATCATGAAGAACCTCATGATATTAGGTATCATAATGCTCAATATAAAAAGGAGGTACTCTAGGACACTATGAAATTAGTAAGGAAATTTCAAGGGGAGATCTAATTTATTAAGGACCATTATGTTTCTCAACACATATATTTGAAAAAACCCATAGATCATCATGATATGGTGTGGGATGACTTCTAAGAGCTCTTTAAGAAACATTAGATGAGGAAATTTTACCATTATTACATAATTGAATAAATAATCACACACTAAGGCATACTAAATATCATCTATTAAAATATGTCTGATGCTAAGATAATCTTAACCCCCTAGCCCACAAGAGGATAAAGAGATATTGGTGAATATCACCATTGATGGATGGGTAATCAAGGACATATTAGTTGACATTGATTCTAAAGTTAATGTTCTCAAAAAGGAAGTGTGGATGAAGATGGATAGCCTAATTTTATAACCTTTTCCTCATGTTTTATTAATATCTAACAAGACTTGTGATTTACTGATTGATTTCCTTAAATATTCCACCATGGATATCCTTAGTGTTAGATTCAAAGAGAACTTTGTAGTCTTAGAGTTGGTTGAGGTTGATTAATTCCTAGCATTGTTCGGTCATCCATGGTGTTATGCCAACAACACTAATTTAAGCTTTAATAAATGGTACATCAACTTTGAAAATAAGGACTAGCACATAGTCATTCCATTGGACCATGCTTATGGGGCCCCATACATTAAACCTATTAATGTTGATGAGGACATTAATCATACATATAATGTCACATCTCAAGGTAGTAAATGCCATGATCCCATTGCTAATGGAATCCTATGATGGATATATGCATAATCCCTTTCTAACACCACTAGTAATGCATGTGACTATTATGCACAGGGTGATTTTGACCTTACTAGAATAGTATATGGTGATATTTATAGTCATAATGATACTCAATGAAAGTATCAAAAATGTCATAGATTTTTTTGTATTGTGATTGGTCAAGTCATGCATTGATAAATCATGGTTTCATTTCCCATAAGACTAGATGAAGCTCCATAGTTTCATAGTCAAATGGAAGTCTAATAATTTGTCCAGTAGCTGGAAGCCTTTTATGATTTTGGCATTGATCATATGTGATCAATTATTCACATTTTTATGGCATAGATATAAGGTGGTGGTGAACTCATTATGAACATCTTCTTACTTGGGATCACATATATTTCATCATGATAAGCATGTACATGGTGTTATTAGATATAGTAGAATTCAAGCTCCAAAACCTCACCTTAAGGATTGTGAGGTAATGTGGATGGCTAGTGAAACCTTTTTACCTAAATACCTATGGTTTCATGTATTTTCTATCACTATGTACACTTAGGATAGAGTATGGTATATCCATGAAGAATGTTATCTAGGTACATGCTCTTGGTTCCTTCTTAGACTAATGTGATTGCGGCATTTTCATATTCATCCCCATAAATGGATTTTCACCTTACACTACAAGTTATACATCAAGCAGTCATTGATGACCTAAGCCCCATTAAATATTGAATTCAAAGCATACATGGAATGTCAGAGGAAGGATTGACCATTTTAATGATATTATTGAGTAGGCATCTTCTTTTTCACCCAAACATGTATTAAATCATGAACTTAGATATGAAATTTGATAGGGTAAACATAAAAGTTGTATTTCAAGTTGATGAGGGTACAAGATCAAACCTGTTAACTTCTCATCTAGTTATCCACGTAGAGTATGGCACTTAAAATTTTCATGACACCATTCTAGATACACAACCATACTTGGATCCACTTCATACCATTTAGCACAATATTGGCATAGAGGATGCATCAAAGTTGTCTACCATGGGGAATTAATGGTATGATACTAAAATCATAAAAATATTTAAGTTTTTGAAAGAGTATTAGGATGTTTTCCAAAGAAATGATGTGAGATGAAGGGTGCCCATTCTTCTTTGTGTAAAATGCACATCAAATTGGTAAAAGGCACTTGCCTAGTTATGAAAATGCCTTATCAAATGAATCTGAATTTACATATTCATGTCAAAGAAAAGATTGATAGTATGTTGCATTCAATATTAATTACTCATATCGACGAGTTTGAGTGGGTAAGTCATATGTTAATAAGTATTAAAAAGTATGGATGCGTAAGGATTTATCTGGATTATAGGTTACTTAACACTGATTGCATTATTGATCCTTTCCTAGCACCATTCACTGAATAGGTCCTTTAAGATGTCATTGGATGTGAAATTTATACCTCTACAGATGGTTTCTTTCGGTACTATAAAGTTTAGATTATAGAAGATAATCCAAAGACTACATTTTCCACTGAGTGGTGGTATTTTACTTATAATGTCATATCATTTGGATTAAATAATTCCCTTATTGTGTTCTCTAAGATTATCATTGAAGTTTTCAAGGATTTTATCCATAATTTCATTCAAGTTTATCTAGATGATTGGATGGTTTATGGTTTAGTGAAATATCAATGTTCCAATCTTTGGCTCATGTTTGAGCAATGTAGGACTCTTAAAAAATTTCTTACTTTAATTAAATGTCTCTTTTCTAATCCATTTGTCATTCTCCTTGATCATATTATTTTCTAAGATGGACTTTTAGTAGACCCCACCAAGATTATCATCATCCTTCACCTTCCAATGTTGACTACCCAATGAGATGTTTGTGCCTTCCTAGGCCACACTAGATACTATATAAAATTTATCTATGGTTATGCTAGGATTCCAATGCCTCTAGAGGAGTTATTGAAACATTATGAACATTTTATTTAGAATCATACATACCAAGAATCCTTTGTTAACTTAAAGGATAAGCTTATCACCATACCAATTATTTAGTTCCTAGACTGGACTAAACTGTTCCATATTCATGTCAATGCTTCTAGCATGGTAGTTCATGCTAACTTGATTAACTTGGAAAGGGTAATTTATATCACCTTATATACTTTTCAAATCAAAATATTACTCCAACTGAATGGTGTAGATCATAATTCCAAGAGAGATCAGTCAACTATTAGTGAATAAATTAAAAAAAATAAAATACATAACTTTTCAAGTCTAATCCTTAGGTTGAGCTATGTGATAATCAAACAATAAATGAAATATTGGAAGATTAAAACACCATTTATACCTCCCTTGAACATTTTCTTGAAAATTAGTGTGAATATGTTGAGCTCAGCTTGTGAGCTAGAAGTATTTGGTAATGCTAGTTCTTTATGGGTAGCATCTCTCCTTATCACACTTAATTTTGGCTTAGCATGAGAATGCATAAGATGAAGAAATTGAAGGTTCTATAATAATTCATGCATAGTAAGTCTAGACTATATATTTTTTTTTCTAAATTGGAGGAATAACCTCTAATTTATATACTTTTAAAATGAATGTGAACCATCCATGTTAAGATGATAATCAAGGGCCCAAAATGTCTCCTACATATTCATGATGAGGAACATGGGACATGTAATAAGAAGATAGGATTTTGTAAAAAGATGTAATATTTGTAAGAAGGTGGGCCTTGACATGTGATTTGAATATTAAATTGGCAAGTTGCTTGGATGATGAGGATAAATAAGAATATTAATTTTTCTATATTTATAATATGTGCATTCCATGTAACCTCATTTAAAGAAGAAGATTAACTAATTAATTGATCTTAATTAGATAATGTAATGTGATGATAATTTGATAGGATAAAGTGTGATAATAGAAGAAATAATTATAATCAACACAAAGTGTTTGATTTTAAATGTCTACATTTTGCCCCTTTTTGAGAAGGCATTGCAAAACACTAGGTACAATAATGTATTTTCAAAGAATGAAAAGGTCATTAAAAAGAAGTTTAATTTTTTAAATTAATAAATAATAGACAATTGATGATACCTCATTGAGATAACATGTAGGGATGAAATAAATAGATGGGCTTTCAAAAAGATAGGAATAATAATGGTGAACTTAACTCATGGATAAGCTTAATCCAAGTGAGCTAATTTTTTCACACAATGATTTTAATGGTTAAGAACAATAGAGTAAAATTTTCCCCAAAGTGGGGAGAAGTGGGAGGGATGCATCCTAAAACAAGCAACATGCTTTAACCAACCCCAAATAGGGTGAAAGTTATGGGCTTGGAATTAGAATAATTTACTACAATAGGGAGAAATGATGGTACAAGGTTCTGAAGAGGATGGTATAAATATGTAAATAGATTCCCTTAGTAGAGCAAATGTAATCATTGATAGGTCCAAATGATTTGCTCTGGTAGGTGGATTTCATTATTAAATTATGAAAATGGTTAACTGATTAATTGGCAAGCACAACTCGATGATTTAACCTGCCACACATATTAAAAATGAGATAAGTGATAAAAACATAGGTTCAATGTTATAATGACTTTACAAAAAATGAATAATCCACAAATAAACATGCACTTTTGAATGATCAAAGTGATAAAATAAATGATAATTAGAAGAACAAGATCATGATTAAAGAATGATGTGATTGGATTGGAATAATTTTAATAAAATGATCATGACTTTTTGTATATGCTTAGATGTATCATGAGGAGCATATATCTTATCCATATGGTCTAGTTGATGGAGATTTAGTGAACAAGGAAATTTTGCATTGTAGCACTATTGAGTATTCTCCCAAATCTAGATTTTTGATGTAGCACCTAATAGTATTCACCATGATATAAAACACAATGATGACTAAACCATAATGTGCATAAGTACTAACCCCCGATCTAATAAATAATTAAAAAAAAAACACACCAATGATAAAAACCATGATGATAATGCTATAAATGCCAATGGATTGAATCAAGTAATATTATGTGATAGGAAGCACCATGATGATGGCCTTGTTGGCATAATGGATTGAAGCAAGGCAACAACAAAAAAGGAAACAAACAAGCAAACACATACACACAAATTTGAAAATAAAAGAAATAAAAAACATCTTGTTGTCTGACCAAGTCTAAATCCATGTGTGAAGGATCAATGAAAATGATACATGGATGGTTCCCCTAAGAAGGATACATGCAAGATAAGGACACAACTACAGGTGGCTAAAATAGTTGGAACCAATAATGAGTCTACCACAAGAGGGTAGATTTGGGAAGGACACATCCCAATAATGGTTTAGGACCTAAAAGGTTTGGAATAAGGATTTTGATTAGATTTAGCACAAGAGAAATGTTTTTGGATTTTGGGGCTTTATATCTCATTTTGAGATTGTAAGTGATTTTTAAATGTTTAGGTTTTTATGGATTTATATCTCATATGGATATTAGAAGCCTTTTCTAATATTTAGTTATTTTGATTGTTTTGAAGGTTTTTGAGTTTTTATAATCTCAACTCAATGGATCATTAAGAGATGCAAAATGTTTTAAAAATAGTGAGAGTGTGGCTTAGGATGCTCACAAAATGGTGAGAGCATGGGAAAGGGGTCACTGAGCTATCCTCAGAAATTGAGCACTACTTACATAGTCCAAATGGACCTCGAGTCAATGTATTTCAACCCATAGCATTTGAACTATGAATCAGTAGTAGGGGTGGAAAATAGGAATGGAACAATGGTAAAATAAATGGTATGGGATTTGGTAAAGGCTGAATAATAATGGATGATAATGAGGGAAAGGACTAGGAGTCTCCAAGGACCATACCACGTGAGAGGTAATTATGTCCAGTGATCAAAGTATAATGTGAATAATAGGATATAATGTTTCCCAAATATGTCTCAATATACCTTCCACTTCCATAATAATGTCAATATGGGAATATTAATGGTCATAATAAGATGGGCTAGGATGAAGAGGAATAAATGGCTAAAACAACTTTAAATGTTAATGGAATGGAAATGGCCAAGAGGGATTGAACATAATGGTTTATAATATGAATAGGGTTTCCCCCAAGTGTCAAGGTACTTATAGATAATAATTAGTTACACATGACACCAGAAACCTAGTTTTCCATAATAACGTCAATATGGGAATATTAATGGTCATAATAAGATGGGTTAGGATGAAAAGGATTAAATAGCTAAAACAGCTTGAAATGTTAATGGAATGGAAATGGCCAAGATGTATTGAACATAATGGTTTATAATGTGAATAAGGTTTCCCCCAAGTGTCAAGGTACTTATAGACAATAATTAGTTACACATGACACTAGAAACCTAGTTTTCATCATGGTACTTGTCTAAAGTACCATAGGCATGGTTTTCACTGTTAGATGAATTATTTCTCTTTATTTTTTGATGTTTTTTTATTTTTATTTTTTTATCATATCAACTCAATCAAATATTACAAGATGTGTAATGTGTAATCTTTGTTGCCTAACCAATACCTATTTAGAATAATTGTTCTATCTAAATCCTATGGTGTTATGAACTGCACTAATGTTGTGATATTCATTAATTGTTGATTATGATTCTTTCAAACATCTAAACAAGATGTATTTTTAGCTTATTTGAAAAATATTTTTTCCATGAAGGATGAATAATGGTAGGAATGGGATAAATGATCTGGTTAAATAATGTAAAATAGGTTATGAATGGAATGTATAATGATTGGTGGACAAATGAAAATTGGTATTTTCAGTCACACACATTATTATTGATTCTAAATTCAACTTGTCTTTGGTTGTGGTGGGGATAGTATTAACTTCAATAATTTCATCATCAATAAATGCATAACTGATTTGTTTATTTATTGGTACCTCAAAGAGGTTTCCACCAATAAATTCTTCTCAATTTTTTTGATATGAATTGTCCAATAGCATCTTGAATAAGGTTTCACTAAAGAACGTTGATAAATCATTTTGATTATCCCTTAGTACCTAAAATAAGGTTTCACATAATGATTTTAAATTTTGATTTTGATTATCATCTACTACCTCAAATAAGGTTTTTCTAGATGATACTAAGTTTAGACTTTGATTGTCCCCAGTGCCTTAAACAAGGTTCCACTAGGAGATTGGCCTTTTGCTTGAATGTTGTCTTGCTTGCCCAGAAATTCTACCACTCAAATGTCACCATGGAATAAGTTAAAAAATTTGTGATTTTGTTGATCCTAATCAATGTTTGTGGGAGGTGGAATGTCAATATAATGGGTAAGTTGATTAATAACCTAAAGGCATGTGTAATGTCAATGTAAGGGAAAAAGGCAATGCAACCTCCATAGAGGATACTAGAATAAGTTGCATCAATGTCGAAGGGAACTTCATAGAAAAACTATATAAGAATCACTAACATCTTCAAACTGATATTATGTTGTTGTTGGTGCTGAGACTAATGTTAATGTTGAAGTTGCTATTAAAAGTGATTTTGAATCTGATGTAGAATTTGATGGTGATTTTGACTCAAGGAGATCTGAATCCAATGTTGATACTAACATTGATTTTGATTCTAATGTTAAATTTTATATTAGTTCCAGAATGGAACCCAATTTTGATACTTATTTTGAAATAAAACTTGATTATGATGTAAATGTAACTACAAAAAGGGGTTGTTGAATTGTGTTGTCCTCAAGTACCTTGTTCACTTTTTGCTTGGAAATGGAGATTTGGATTGAAGAAATGTTTGGAAATTGGGAATATTTGGAAATAGATGAATAAATGGATTTAACTCAACAATAATAGGTTCTTCAAATATGAGCTCATCAAATATGGGTCCTCTATGAAATAGAGGCTCTTTATCAAATAAAGGTAGATCATCAATGGTTTAGGTTTGATTATCTTGATATTTCTTTGGAAGTGGACATATTTTAATCATGATTGAGAATGGGATCATGACATATTCCAGTTGAGTAGTTATCAGACTTGGACACACTTGTATTTTCAATAGATATTGTCCTTTGGAGGGGCAATGTCATAATAGGTTTGGTTTGTAGGATTTGTTGTTGTGTATCTTTAGGAGATATAATAAAATAACATAAGTCTTTTATAGGAAATCCATATAGAATTTTATTACGCATTTCCCACAATATAACAAGATATTCATCCTTGTTATCAAATAGTTGTTTCTCAAATTATTCTTGTTCATAGTCTATACTAGATGACATATTTAGGAGGTATTGCTGATGTAAAATGGTTTTCCAGCTTTGTTATAGCTATAATACTAGGTTAGCTCTTGGATTAATGGCTTAATTATCTAAAAAAGATGTAAAGTACTCTATTTGTTGACTAAGCTGAGTGATCTAATCTATTGCTTTTTGATGTAGGACTGCCCATGCTAGAATAGGTTTAAGATCACAAGATGCCATGACTTGGATTAACCCTAGATTAATGCCCCCAAGTAAGGACACATGTAAATGGAATTGGATTCAAATAAAATGGCACCAAAGAGGGTGTACTTGGTCTTAATGTAATTGGAATGGGCCCCAAAGAGGGTGGTCTTGGTTTAATGTAATTGGCTTGGCACCAAACATGGCATAATATACTTGATTAGAATTGCCCCAAATAGGATGGATTGGTATATATTTGATTCAAATGAAAGAAAGGATGGATGACATGGCTTTGTCATTCCCAACCATCATGTGCAAGATATTGAATGAAAAGATAAGAAATGGTTTGGATTGTCATATAATTGATTCAAATTTGAACTAGAATGGTATAAAATTGCATTGGAATGGTACATAATTAGTTAGGTACATAGTTTAAGATGAACTAGATTTTCCTTTGACTAACATGGTAAATAATTGGTTCATAATGGTACAAAATTGGTTTGGTATATGGTTCAATATGAATCGGATTTGGATTCAAATTGTTTGGTACAAAACTAGTTTGGTATACAATTTGAAGTTAAATTTAACTTTCATAGACATTGAATATTCAAATTGAGTGTGTCAATGCAAATATTAAATGGACTAGTTATTATCAATGTTAACTTTGGCATAGTTTGACACAGGAATTGGTACTTTAGGGCTTGGAATTGGTATTAGAATTTGAAGTTAGATTGGAACTAGAACTAAATGACATAACAACGAAATTTGGACAAGAAATTAGAACTTTGGTCTTTGACTTGGTTTGAAATTAGACTTTGAATATTAATTAGATTAGGTTTAGAACCAAGTGAATGACATAATGACATTGTTTAGATAAGAATTTTAACATTGGTCTTGAATTAGTTTGGAGTGGGTAATTTGGATCTATATAAGACTTTTGGTTTAAATTAAGCATCCTAACTACATGGTTTGGATAAGAAATGTAGATATTTTGACCAAGTTTAGATGTGTCACTTTTGTTTGACCCAAAATTTTGTCAAATTAATGCTTCATTATGTGGGTATTAAAGTGGTTTAGATTTGGACTTGATTTTTGTCTTAAGTTTAAATAAGGTTTCAACACAATAATTAAGTAATAACACACAAGCATTAAAAGACACTTTAGTAACTAACTCAGATTTACATCACATCTATTGAACCTTTTGAAAAACTTACCTTGAGAGAGGAGTATAAAGTTTAAACTTCATTAAAGAAATGATTGCAATCATTGGTAAGGTTTTTAGGCCTCCCTTCTTTCTCAAGGTTCGTACAATAAAGGCAAACTTCAGGAGTTGTTACCTTTGCACCCTTACATCAATGTATGATCCATGGAAAAAAAAAGGAATCTCCAATGTTTTATAATGGGATATCTAGATGGTCCCTATATAAAACACATAATAGGCAATAAGTGGGCACAAAATTATGCAATCTACAGGAGGGGTCTTATCCCTACTACGACTGTACTAGTCTTGCCTTCTAAATAGCAGTGCTACCAGAGTTAGACTCTTCAAAGATGTTATTTGATGGATTGGTGTAGGTTTTCTCCTTAACTTTATGATATTATCCACAGGGAATCATACTTGGCCCTAACAATAATTGTCTTCCATTTATATACCCCATCAGATGTACAAGGTTGGTACGTATGTTAGGATATCAATTCTGAATCATTGTATCCTATAAGGCTTGTAATAAGGTGATGAAATATGAATTTATAATCCTAAAATTAAAAAAATGAAGATATCATTTATAATAATGAATCTTTAGGATAAAACAACTTGACACTTGTGTTTCTAATTCACCCAAAAAGGGGAGAACATATGTACAAAATGCCTCACAAGACAATCAAGAAACAAGAAAAATTTGAAAGAAACTAAATAACATGAAAATGAACAAATTTTGTTATACTTAGGTTAAAATGTATACTTTTTTTATTTCCCAAATTAGAATGTGAGATAAATTGATTTATTTGGCTCAAAATGCCACTTCTTTGGCCAAGTACCTACATCAAACCAATTAGTAGTTTTTTTGGTTTTTTTATTTTGTTTTATTTTTAGGTAGCCTTTGGGAAAAAAAACCTAAAATATCAAAATATTAAAAATATCCCAACCACAAAATAATTTCAAGTTGGGATAGATATGTAAGAAACTAAACTTGTAAGTTAGGAAACAACCAAATGAGATAAAATAAAACAAACAAATAAACATATATAGTTAGTAAAATGACCATATCTCACAAAATAAAAATAAAACTATTAAAAAATTTAGATAAAATAAAAATAAGTAAAATTCAAACCCATTTTTAAAAAATTATAAGAAAAATCATTTCCATATTAGATTATATATTCTATTTAATAGTTATTTTCTTAAAAAATTAAACAAAGATTGATTTAAGCATATCTCCTAAAATAATAATCAAATTAAGATGAAATTTGGAGGGTATTATTTTAACACAAATTAAAATATGCATACCAAATTTAAGATAAAACTAATGAATGAATTAAAAACTATAGTTGTGTTACCATCCATTTTTTCTATTTTTTTCTTAGAATAAAAATAGAGAAGAGAAAGATTGAAAGAAGAAGATGTGGGTACAAAATTGAGTCCCATCAGACATGAAACTATGTAGATAATAAATATAATACATATTAGTTAATTGTTAGTGAAAAAATTAAAAATAAAATTAAATACATAAATTCTCAAGTTTAATCCCTAGGTTCAGCTATGTGATAATCAAACAAGAAATGCAATATTAGAAGATAAAAACAACATTTATACCTCCATTGAAGATTTAATTGAAAATTAGTTTAAATAAGTTGAGCTTGGCTTGTGAGATATAATTATTTAGTAATTTTAGTTCCTTGTGAGAATCATCTCTCCTTGTCACACTTAATTTTGTCTTGGCATGAGAATGTAGAAGATGAAGAAATTGAAGCTTCTAGAATAATTCATGCATAGTAAGTCTAGAATAAAGAAGATTTTTATAAATTGGAGGAAGAAACTCTAATTTATATACTTTTAAAATGCATGTGAACCATCCATTTTGAGATGAGAATAAAGGGCCCAAAATGTCTCCTACATCTTAATGATGAGGAACATTAGAATTGTAAAAAGAGGATAGGCTTTTGTAAGAAGATGTAAGATTTGTAAGATGTAAGATTTCTAATATGTAAGCTTTGTAAGAAGGTCGGCCTTGACATGTGATTTGAATATTAAATTATCAAGTTTCTTAAATGATGATAATAAATAGGAATATTGTTTTCTATATTTTTAATATGTGTATTCCATGTAACCTCATTTAAAAAAGAAGATTAACTAATTACTTGCTCTTAATTAACTAATGTAATGTGATGAGAATTTGATAGGATAAAATTTGATAATAGAATAAATAATTATAATCAACACAAAGTTACATATTTTAAGTGTTTACAAATGGAACTATACCACTACAGATCACAAGGAATTATATATGGTCTATGTTCTTCAAAAGTTTTGAGAGTATCTATTGACAAGTCAATTTAATTTTTGCAGACCATGAGGCATTGAAGTATTTAGTCAACAAGCTAAGTTCACATGGTCATATTTTTTTATGGATAGTGTTATTTCAAGAATTCTAGTTCTTGATTATGGTCAAGATTGGTAAGGCTAATTATAGTCTAGACCATCTTTCACGAATTGAATCTAGCAAGTTGATGCATGCTATAAAATATGACTTACCTGATATGAATTTTTTTATGTCATACATGTCCCTAAGTAATTAGAGGAAATATCCACCTTTTTTAATACCAAATCAGTCCTAGCTCACTTAAGTACTATATCTAAGAAGCAACTCATCATTTTTGCTACTCTATTCCAACTTGTAAGGGGAGACATTTATAAGCTTAGTCGGGATGAGGTAATACAACACTATGTCATGAAACATGAGTGCACTAAGGTGCTCTATGAGTTCCATGAAGGTGTTTCTATAGGATATTGCATCAGTGAAGCTACCTCATGAAAGGTTCTTTTAGCTAGTTTATGGTGGCCTACCCTATTTAAAGATGATAATCTTTACACACGCTAATGTGACATTTTATAGTGCATGGGAAAGCCAAATAGGAGGGATGTAATGCCCCTTCATCCTATTATATGTCAAGGTTTTTTTTTGAAAATGGTCTATTGACATTGTTCGCCCCATCAACCCAATAGGATAGTGTATTGGTTCGTGATATATTATCACCACTACTGACTATCTCACTTGTTGGGTTGAAGATATGCTAACATGAGATTATAAAGTTTCTACTGTTTCATGATTCATCTAGGATAATATTATTACCAAGTTTGGTTGTTCATTGAGTTTCACTAGTGACCATGGTACTCACTTCCTCAATGAGACTATATATGTCCTATTGGCAGAATTCATTATTGTTCACCATAATATAACACCATATCATCCCCAAGCTACTGGTATAACTACGACATTCAATAAGATCTTGGGAAATATTTTAACCAAGATATGTAATATTGGATGAACTAACTAGGATGACCATGTTTTTGTGGTACTCTAGGCTTATCAAGCCACTTACAAGTGATTAAACAAGAGCACACCACTCAAACTTGTGTTTGGTACTGAAGTAGTTCTTCCTATAAAGTTCTTTGTTCCCTCTCTTTGAAATATGTCCATTGGGTGATTTAATGATGAGGCCTCATTGAAATCATGCCTTGATGTTTTATTGTAATTGGATGAAACTCACTTTCTTGCACACTAGGGTTAGGGCATGTAGAAATGAAAACAAAAGGCATGGCATAATCACCACCTCAAGAATAAGACCTTTATTCCTAAAATGCCAACCTTCATATATGAATCCAGTTTCACACACCACTCTAGAAATATTTGTGTCCACTAAGATGGTTCTTTCATTATTCATAGTATCCATCCCACTAGCACATGTCAATTAAAGTGTTTAGATGACTAATTTATTCCTAGTCATTACAATGGTATTCAGTTATGATTTTACATTTTTGAATAAATATCTTTAATTTGTATCAATAAGGCATATACCATTAGTTTAATTTAGGATTTATTTGTTTTCAATAAAATGATGCACTAGTTGCATGCCCATTTAGTTGTTTTATAATCAATATTTTCATTTTTATACTTATATTCTTATGGAGGACCATGAAGCACTATTAGTGCGGGGTAGGGGTGTTACATGTATGAAGTGTCAATATATGGTTTATAGGGATATGCATGAGAGTAAAGGCATGCAAGAGAAAGTGTATACAAAAAAGGGTATGCAAGATGTGGTACATAACCATAATATGGATAAGGTAAAGAATGATTCTTGCCTTTGGTATGAACATCAAAATTTTGGCTATAGTTTCATGGAAAGCATAGGGAAGGACACATAATTAATATAAGGAGATAGTTGTGATGGCAAGTATGCCAACATCACATGATGGAAATACCATCGGTTGCATTTATTACATGAAGCAATGGTCAAAGAATAGGGGTAGTAAATACAAGTTACCCCCTTGAGCTTATAAAAAGATAAACAATTAATTTCACTTTTTACTATTGTTGTGATTGTGAAATTATAGAGCCGAAGGAGCAAACTTGAGCTTTTGCAAAATGGATTTTAATGTATTTAGTTAAGTGCAGAGTGATTAATTTTGACTATTTTTATATCTAGAAGTGTGTTTTATTTGAGATAAATAGATAGAGATTGGTATGATTTTTAGAATTGCAAGTTGTATAGGTTGACATCTATTATTAATAAGTGTTGAATTAGGAGGATAAAGGTAATTACAAAATCAAACACATATTATTTTGGGAACATTAGACAATTGTAACTCAACCTTTGAGCTCCATGAAGGGTGATGTGGCCTAAGAAAAAGGTTAAATGAAGTGAACCATTGCCTATAATTATAGAGGAAGAAGAGTTAAATGTTGGTGTGGAGACAATGTTAATTAAAGAAGAAGTACATGAAGAACTAGGTGTGTGTAAGGGATACATATGGATAGAGATGTTGCACCAAGAAAAAAAAATATACCATGACTACACCACCACCTTTGATGATTGAGGAAATGTAGTACCCTAAGACGGTACTATGTTCTAAAAATTTGGTGTCCAATGTGATGACCTACATTGTCTTTGATTACAACCATTGATAGCCTGAGAATGAATTAGAGTTGCACAATGACTAGAGGGTCAAGCATCATAATACCAGGAGTGAAATGGACTATGACTTGAAGAATTTTAATGCCTTGGATACTTTTTTCCTCTTCTAACTCTTTAACCTTACTTACTTTGGAAATCTAATAGAAATGGTGAAAGTTTTAATCTCAAGGGTTCATGAGGATTAAATATACTTCACTGGGCATGGGATGAGAATCATGGCCAAAAGAATTAAAAAATTATTAGGGTTACAATACTTAAGTGAGGACCTTGCATTTGACCTAGAGGACCAGAATGAGATAGAGAAGATGACCATTGCACTTGAATATCAAAAATAGGGCCATGCCATGCACATCATAAGTCTTAAGGATCCCACCCTCTAAGTGGATGTATGAATCATAATGATAAAGGTTGGAGGCAAAGATAGATGGAAGGAGGTGGATATGTCCCACTTTTATGGTGCACACCGAGTTATTGATGGGTTAAAATATAAATGGGTGCAAGAAGATGACCATAATGATTTTATTGGAAAATTATTGAGGATGTGGAAAAATACCACTAGCTGACCAAACATAAGTTTACATGGGGCATGTTTCTATTATTAATGGTGTTTGATGAAATTAGTGTACCTAAATACACCTCTAGATAACTAAAATAGACATACTCACTTGAGCATAAATCCCCTATATAACAATATAAGGAATTCACCTGCCCTAGTATGATCACTCCATCCTATAAGATAAAGATAAAATCATGGTATGGTGGGATGAAGGAAGCCTTTAAGAATGAATGGCATGTTCTAAAGGACTTGTCTACATAGGTTGGAGACCAAGCCAAGTTTGTTTTAAAACAACACTACTACCTTGTGCACATTAGGATGGCCCCCTATAGAGAATTTTATGTCTAGCTTAAATTGCCTTACATTTTCATGGTGTGATACTTCATGGACATTGTCAACCAAATATATGACATGCATCCTGTGATGATTTCTACTGAATAGATTGATTAGGAAAATCACACTCTCCACCAGGTATATGGATATTCCATGAAGAAATTTTATAAAAAAAGCATTGAGTTAGGAAAAATTGACATAAAGGTACAACAAACATTGGCTAGCAATTCCATTCATACTTTGTTCTACATGTTGAATCCCAAGAAGAAATATTTGGGGAGTGCAGAGCATGAAAAATAAAAACTTCCTTCAGCACCACCATAGAAAAAGAAATAAAAGCATCATGGGCATAATGCCAATACAAGATCATATCCAAGGCCATTGAAAAGGCAAAAGACTGAGGCACCACCAAAGAGGGATCCACCATGCATTTGACCTGAAGGCCTAGAGCCAACTACATAAAATGTTCTCTTGGAATAGAAGATGGAGGCACCTAAGGATGGAGACATGGAAGAGCTGGGAGAGTTACCATAAGGGACCTTGAAAAGAGTTAAAATTGAAAAAGAAGATAATGAATGTGAGAAAACACCCTCCTTGGTGTGGCAAGAAGAGACCAATCTTAAGGAGACATAAAAGGAGATTGAAGATTTACTTGGTGAAGAGAGGGATGGCTCTAAATAAGAATTAAAACTAAGTAGCCTTAACATCAAGACCACTTCCCAAGTAAAGACATGGAGGTTGAAATACTTGAGTGAGATCCATTGAAGGGGAAAGATCCAGTTGGTGACTCTGTTTTCAAAATAGACAATTCTAATGCGACCACCAACCTCCACATCTAGTACCATAAAGGCATCACAGATAAGTTGTTATATTTGTATTCTCATCTTGCTCAAGAGGATGCATCTAAAAAAACACATCATGATATGTTGTTCTTACTCGACATTTAGAATGAAGAATTCCACTTTGAAATGCCCTTTGATAGTCTTGTACTAGATCTATAAGAAGTGATGCTACCCATTACTCTTTGGATAGATTCTTGTCAACTTACCTCTGTGCAAACTAGCATGGCACTTTTGAAACTGACATTTGAGGTCACAATATAGAATTTCCTTTTAGATTCTAATGGATAGTAGGCTGAGAAAAAAAATGCTAAGGTGGTGGCAATATATAATAAAGATGTCACCACTAGAACCAAACTAGAAGAAGAGTTGTTTAAGTTGAAGCACCAATTGGAGGTAGAAATAGCTGCCAAGGTAAAAACATTAAATATCTCTAAGACAATTTTAAGCCAAGATCCAATGCTCATAGATGGATTCCCCCTATCTGATATGGGGATAGACAAACTATAGAATCTCAGGGACCTCCTTTTAAATGCAAATATCAACCTGGCCCCAAGGATGAGAAAGTATGGGCAACAAATAAGTTTGCAAAAGATATGGAGGTGTGTAAGAAAGCCTTGCATAAAGTTGGAGATGTTATTCCCATTTTAGATGGATTTTTTGATAAGCTAGTGTAGCCCATCAAAAAATTTGATTCTCGGCTTCAAGTATAAGAGCTTCAGTGATAAATTTTTTTCTAATCTAGCTTTGTTAATAAAAGACTACTCAGAGCACATAAAAGCATATAAGGATGTAGAGGCCATGGATGAAACAATAAGTGTGCATCCATAGGAAATAAACTCTAAATTTGTGGTATGTTGTAGCGAAAGTCACCATAGTTGAGGGCATTCATAAGGATGCTTCCACATCTTGAACATTTGGTCAATAAAGCAAACAAGTGTCCCAACCAACCTAAGGAGACCAAGAACATAAAAGTGGACATTGAATAAATATTGATGATGTTGCTTAACACCTTATCACATTAGGAAGGTGTTAAGAAGTAGATTGAGCAAGTTGGGCTTAAGTTTTTGGTAGATTCTAAAAGTGATGATTAGTTTGAGATGGACTAATGGCATAGTGTGGGGTGATATTAGACCCCAAATTTTGGTTAAGTCTTTTGGTAAATATGCACAACATGGAAGAAGCAAAATGTGAAAGAGCCATAGGTGCAAAAGACCACGGCACATGATTTCATGGCATGGGAAGACCTAGTTAGGGAATATGAATAATAAATGGAGAACTTGAGAATGAAGGGCTCAGAACACTAGTGAAATAATTGGGGAGCATGCAAGAAGCAAGATACGATTAGGGAGTGATTCTTGGGGATGAAACAAACTAAGTCACACATGAATATATCACCAACTCACGAGAAGATAGGCACTTGGCGATGAGGATCTAGCATCAAAATAGGAATACAGGGGCACAAAGGCCCAAGTTCTCAAGAAAATAATGGAATTGACTACCCCGACTCTTAGTTTATTAAATATTATTGGCAAGTCACTATGAGTGTGATTATTACTATAACTACTTGGTCAGGGAAAACCAAGTATAAATACCCATGTTTAGAGCTTTCTAATTTTTTTGAATGTGGTTACTTATTATTTCATCGATGTAACTAAGGATCCCATTGTAATATTATTATTGTACTCTAGTAGATAGCAGAGTTGTATGACTAAGTTACACCATGCATTTTGTTTATGTAACCTATGGATATATTATGAATATGATGAATGGAATCTATATTACATGAATTTTATCATGTGGTTTATGGAAATAATGGTGTTGGTCATCTTAATTGTGTTTTTTCATATAACTAAATTTATACCCACAACTACTATGTATTTATTTTTATTGTTAATTATTGAGTATAGTGGATGTTCGAGCACCGATATAAGTTAACTACACCTTCGCATGACAAAACCAATAAGAATCGATCCCTCGTTGTGTGCTTTGGGTGAGCATGCAAGAACTCTACGTATTGTGTGAAATGTTAGCATGCCAACACATTGGGTTTTAATCACTTCTACAGCCACCTAAGGAAAGGCATAGATATAAAAAAAATCTCAACAACAAGGTTGAATAAAGCACATTTAGATATTTTGCACCTTCATGCAGCCAATTTAATCAGTTCCCATTTGATCGGCCCAAACACAAACAAGTGTCCAATGAGAGGTAGATATTTGGTCCCTACATCAAAATCATTAAACAGGTTTGGGGGGTTATATTTGTGTTGTCCACCAAATGTGTATAGGACTTGTGTTTTCCCTCTTTCCTCCATAAGAAACTAATGTGTTTATGGAAATTCAAGGAGAATCCACAAAAAGGTAAATTTGTAATGTTGTTATCAAGTTTTGAGATTTGTTGCCAATATTAAATGTGGTAGCATTCATGATTCTCATGTTTGGCATATGCACTCCTAGGTTCCCTTCCATTTACAAAGGGAAAAATTAAGCCTAATGCTTTATAAATAAACCTACTAACCCTCCCTAACTCCTCCACCATGACATTGACATTGCATCAATATTATCACATGAAACACCCTATCCTTTCCCCTCATCATCACCACCTGGTTCACTCTGAAATCTTTCACCACTTTTAAGTTATGTATGACCTTGTTGGAATTTCTCTATGTGGCAATATATTTGTCAACATAGATGAACATAGGTTACAATACAGACTTTGGAACCTCAATGTCTTATTTCCATATCATTGGTACTATTGTGTTGATTTGAGTTGCACATCAGGCATGGAGCCTTCTTGCAATCAAATCAACATCATGTTTTCCTTGTCGACCATTCATGATAGAAAGCATCCAATCAAAAAAATTGCTAAGTTTTAGTACCCATTTCAACCACAATAAAATCAACAAGATACGCTCAATAATCTCAATAATAGATGCCACCACCCTCCAAGCTACAAACGTATTTGTAATGGGTGCAGGGTATATAAATCCAACAAATACCCTAAAGTTCATGAATGTGTATGATATGGGCCATATGGCCTACGATATCACAATAAATAGCCTATCATCCATGCTCATCAACAACTACCATTAACACATTAACAATGGTTTGTAGTGGACTTTGGATAATCTTCTCTCCCATAGAGGGAGAAAACTGATATTTTGTCACAAAACACCCATTTCGTTATATCATTTGGTTATCTCTACTTTGAGGTATTTTTTAATAGTTTTTCAAACTTAATCATGTATAGTTGGCTTGACCCTAACACGTTGGGATCCTCAACTAATGTCTTTGAATGATTCAACAACTCATTGAGTTGTTGACATTTCTATGCAGCCCATACCAACTATCACATTCCCATCCCCATGCATTGAAGAAGTATGGGCGTCTATTTTGTAATATAAACCTTTGAGAAAGTGTGAGCCAAGATAGTAACTGGATTTCATTCAAATCATTTTTCAAAATTATTGAGCATCTAAAAGGAATCTACAAAACCATGAGATGATGGGGTAACTCCTACTAGATGAGAAATAAACCTACCAACTTTCCATGTTGCCTAGGAGCGAGTGACAATCGACCACCTTTTCTCTCAATTGTTGTCCCCTCTAACATGACATTCACATTCTATCATCAGTGATTCCCCATTATACACCCATGTGGCATGCACTTTGCCAAATCTTCAATACTCACTTCAACTACAATGAAAGCAACAAGATAAACTCCATGACCTCAATGTATTACCCCCACATCAATGTCTTTGCATTTTTGATTCAATTCACACATTAGAGGTTGAGTCTCTTCTTAATCAAATAGGAAATAGTCAATATGCAGATGTCAACAAAAAATAGTGAGCGCCAAGTGGTAATCAGTTTTTGTAAAAACAATGGCCTACAAGTGCTATGAAATGCCCCTGTGTCATTGAAATATAAATCAGGACCTGATCAGTTTGTCCACCATAATAACATGACATGAACTTATTTTGACATCCAAATACATTCTTGCACAATATGAAAGCGGTGAAACATTTCAAGGTGTGTTGGGTTTTTAGCGAAGTTTAACTGTCAATTTACACTCTTTCGCTTTATAAAACCCCTCTTACCTATATATATTTTATTTTCATGATTTTATTTCATAAATGTTGTCTTTTCATTTGTGAATTATATTATCCTTTTAAAAGTATACGATGAGAGGATCCCCTATTACATGAAAATTAAACTTACCAATTATCCCTCCCCCCTGAAATCAATCACTAATTGATCACCTTTTAACTCAATCGATGACTTCTACTATTATGCATCCATATAACATGCACTTTATAAAAGTTCCATATTACCTTACAATTAAAACAACATAAACTCTATTATATATATAACACCATGGTCAATAGGAGACGCATCATTATGAAC
The DNA here is from genome assembly GCA_037957365.1 of Torreya grandis. Lineage (NCBI taxonomy): Eukaryota > Viridiplantae > Streptophyta > Pinopsida > Cupressales > Taxaceae > Torreya > Torreya grandis. Next base: position 3,583,578 of record JARHVA010000718.1, on the reverse strand, counting down.
AGATTCAGCTGCTCCATCACCCCTTCCCACACCTATTCATAGTCATATTCCATGAAAATGTCAAAAACAAACGACAAAATCACCAGAATGAATAACAAATGATATGAAGATGGTGAAAGCGAAGTTACCGCATTCCGCCGTTCGACCTCACCGGCGTCATTATCCTCTATGCTACTAGCCAATACTTAACCAACACCATATATATCCGACTGAAGCCAAGAATTTGGATCGCAACCTTTAACGGAAACCACAGGCCTCTCAATAGACACCCATTGAAGTAATTTCGTTTTCAAAGTGGAAAAATATAAAGTTTCGTGCCGCACGTCTGTCCAAACAGCACCGGCCATACCGATGCCTTGCGTCGTAGATCCACATCACACCTCTGCCGTCACAGGCCAGTTCGATGGAGCTGACTGCTTATGCGGCATCGCTTGTTCTAACCTGAATCTTTTATTGTTACGGGATTCTACAAGAACTATGGATTACGTTTTCAGTGTTTATTTGTACAAGTGCACTCACAAATACAGTGGACAACAACTTGTATAATAAAGGATTAGCAGTGGAAAGAAAAACACACACTTGCAAAGATCGGGAAATCAACTCAACCACACACGAGCATTCACACAATGCAAGAAATCTGGCAGAAATGTGTATTTTATTAACTCATCAGAACAATCTGGTCCAAGGTACAATAAACAGGGCAATTAGCCAACATACACAACAACCACCGAGTCGGGCTCAACCGATAATGCTCGGAACCACTCGAATGATTACAATGAACAATTCCCTCCCAAGCTCTGATTAGTCTCTACTTAGGACAACCCAGCCCCTGCTTCACGAAATCTGAGACCAACAGAGCTGCTCACAAATACCGGCACGACGCTTGCACGGACACGTGCCCATAGTCTACATAAACTTGAGACGGACACACACTACTTCACAATTATTCGCTTTTCACCACTTCAACAGTCACACTTACATTCACTCAAATCACTCTGCAAAGAAAGCTAACCATTCGCTCGATCAAGGCAGACCAACTTGTGAATGTAAATAGAAATGTTGAAACAACACATCCCTCATACCTGCCAGGGAATAGATGACAAAGATTTATCTCCATATTTCCAGATTCTTCCACATACATATCTGCCCATATATGTACAACGACATCCTTTGACGAAACTAAAATTCCTATTCAGTGGTGGTCATAAAGAATTTGGATATAATAGGAATGGTATCAAAAGATCTGTGGACGAATTTTAAATGATCATTATAAAAATAATATCAAAAGATTTATGGATGAATTTTAAATACCTGCCCACCAATGACTTAAATATGAAAAATACGGAACATAGTTGATGCAATGGAACACGTAAGACAAACATGGAAAAGAAAAAGAAAAATATTCTATGCAACCTACTTCAATAACGAGGGTTAAGGTTATGTAATCACAAAATTAGAATGATTCCATGAATCGAAATAGTGGGCAAAGAATACCGGAACACAATAGCTATCAATGTGAGGGTCCTTTCCATATGCTGAGTTCTGGCCTGATAAAACAGGCTGATTGGAGGGTGGTGGGCTGCATCTACGGTCTGGATCATTTCCTTCGACGCTTGGATGTGAATCACGCGAATCTAACCGTTCCATGTTATGGGCGAGATTGTTCTTGCTGTGATGTGCCTTATTGGAGTGTGGTGAGGAGCACCCTGGGTCTGGAACACTGCCAGTGCAGTTCCGATGTGAACCAGATGAATCCAACTGCTCCATGCTTTCATTAGTCCCGAGCACAAGCAGCAGCATCAGCGTGATCGTTTTCGTATGCATTAATCTTTCCATATTTAGAGGTGAGATTGCATATAACTCTGTGCTATATAAACAATAATCAAAGTCATCTAGCGTTATTTTTTTTAAAAGAAAAATAATAGCGTTATCTCTACGCAGACATTAATCTTCAGCACAAGCGGTAACAGTTGTTTGTTCGTTTGTTTTCATATGCATTAATCTTGCCATATTTAGAGTGGAATTGCTTAACTCTGTGACATTATTCAAAAGTCATTGTATTTTTTGTTCTTCGTTATTTTTTTTTTCACCGCCATTTTTCGAAAAGAAAAAATAATAGCGTCATCTCTACGCAGACATTAATCTTTGACTACGAGCAGGCTAAGCACCCGCTGCTTGCTTTGTTTGCCTCCACATAGATTTTGTCTTTAACTAACGTCTTTTTCTAAAATTTATTATGTCTTAACTAAGCACCCGACATCCTTATCACTACAGTATGTGAAGTGAAGGGGTAGGCCCCAATACCAAGTCACGTATTGAAGATCAATACAAATTATTCTCTTGAGCATCTAAACACAACTTAAAATTAACCTTAAATTTGCTCTTTAGTACCTGATCTAGAAGCCAACTTTCTTCTTCACACTTTCCAAGGCATAAGCCAAAAGTGATCTAAAAAGAATCTTAAGTTTAAACATACTTTTAGTGTATGTTTGGATTGCCTTGAATTCTTTTTTTTGCTTGATTTTTATTCGAGGCATGAGTTTTCTTCATTCCTTTCTTATTTTATCGCATGGTCTTTACTAAACAACAGTTGAGAAATGAAACCAACCAAGGACCACCTTCCTCATCTTCATCCTCCTCCTGTATGGAGTATTCTTTAGATATTGAGGGTTTTCCTCTTCATTCTCCCCCTCTTACCATGCTTCAGATAGTTGTTGAGGGTGTCACAGACTTTGCCACATTCCTTGATGGCAATCATGTAGCCCTCCAAAATTACCTTAATACCTTATCTTTCTGCACCTCTACTGCTTCGGTTCCTCCCACAGATCCACTCTTTGGTATGCCTCCCCTTCTTATGGTTGGTGTTACCTCCAACCAACCTTTGATTACCCAAGCCTCTTTTTCTACCAATATCCCATCCATTACCACCATCAGAATGTAATCCAACATTCCAATCTATAACCAAACCCCACCTATACAAACCAACACCTCCACTCTAGAGGGAACCTTACTTCTTATTACCTATACCCCACCTACCATGGGGATATCTTTTACCCCTATTTACACCATTTCTCTTACCACCACAAACCAACCCATCTCTACCCTTATTCAAAATTTGGTACTTTCCATACCTCTTACCCTTCCAACCATTAGCACTAGAGCCACCACCCAACCTCAACCTACCACTTCAACTATACTTTTAAACCAACCTTTGTCAATCCCTCAATAAATACTCATGACATCTTAGCAATATGTTCCTAATCCACAAGGATACATACCACCTTCTACCCAACCTTTTGTGCCCACATACTCATATGGGGTATCATCCCAACCTTTCATGACTACATGCTAATATGTGGCATCTTCTCAACCTCCCACCTCTTATTCATACATTGCAATCACCCAACATCAACCGAATCTACTACCCAATTATAGATCTCTTCAACCTCAAATCGATTTAGTTAAAATGTTAATGGATAAAATGTCCAATCTTGAATCATCTATTTTTGGAGCTCATAACCTTCCATCTTATGATGAAATTTACAATTAACCCATTTATCCATATGTTTCTATCTTACCTTATCCTCCTCAATGGGAACTACCTAAGTTCTCCAAGTTCCAAGTTAAGGAGGAACCTAAACAACATTTGAGAGAATTTTGTCATTCTTACTATCTAATCGCATATGATGATGTTCTTCTTCTTCGTATCTTCCCCATGTCCTTATTTGGACCATACTTTGATTGGTATAGTTCTCTTACTAGGCACTCTATCTTCTCCTTCTCTCAAGTAATCCAAATATTTTTAGATCACTTTTGAGTTAATATATGTAAAAAGGTTTCCATTACAAACCTCTATTTTATTAGGTAATTCGATGATGAATCGAATGCCGATTTCATAGCTAGATGGAGAGGTCTCATTAACCAAATTTATTTCTCATTACCCCAACCAAAATTAATTGAACTCTTTTCTTGAGGTTGTGCCAAACATATTGCTCCAAATATTTAGCTTCAAACTTTTAGAACCTTTGATGAAGCATTTACCATGGCATGCAAACTTAAAATTAAAGCCATTGATGAAGGGAAATTGAAACTAAAAAACAAGAATTCTAGCTTTAAATCTAATGACCCTTCTTCAACCAAAACCACTAACCAAATCAAACCAATTCTTATAACCCATCAAACCAACAAACTTGCAACCAAAATCAAACCACTCTAAGGCAATTTACTCCCATACGAGAATAATATGCTTCAGTTTTGGGTAAACTACGTAAAGCTAACCTCATCCAACTTCCACCTATCAAACCACCCCAATAATTCAATGTTTCTTACCGCGCACTTGGATAGTACAATGAAAATGATCTATGTGCCTTCCATCACATCATTATACATGATGTGAGTAGATGAAATACCTTTAAAACTATTGTCCAAAACATGATTGACAAGGGTAAACTCACATTAGATAATCTCAATGCACCTCCAAACTAATCATTAGAAATATTTCAAAAACCTTTTCCTAATCATGTACCTTCTACCAACCATGACAACAACCAACCAAAATCATCTCACACTCATGAGGTAAACATGGTTAATGTTGTTACCATTGAGCCTATTGTTGAGAAAACCATTACCTCAACTACCTCTTCTTCCACCCCATATATTGAAATGTTAGAATCTTCTTCTATTCCTTTTAACAACCAAACAAAGGAGGAAACCTCCTCTCTTTCAATTGAAGAAACCATTGACCCAACCACCTCTCCTTTTATAGAAATATAAAAGGAGGTAATCATTACATCAACCACTTCTTCCTCCAATCCACTTATGGAAGTGTTTGAATCACTACTCTTTCCTTTGGACATCCAAACAAGGGAAGCAACCATCCCCCTTTTTACATCTGAACAAACCATACCATCCTTACCTACCATAGAACCAACCACTCCTTTGGAAACCACTCCAAAGGAAGAGATCATCTCATCTATTCTTTCCATAGAGGCACCATATTCCTCAACTATCAAACCTTCCACCCAAGACAAAGATGAAGAAATTATTCTCTCACCTCAATCTATGGGCTTGATATTTGAAACCAAGGATTAGGGAATCAAACCCATCTATAAACCTTTTTCTAGATTGGTTCAAAGTCTAGAGTTTACTTCTCAACCTAATCTAGATAGGGCCACCTTTTTGCACCATCTTGGAATACCTTACCAAAACAAAAAAGAACCTTTAACCTCACTTAAATCTACCCTCAAACATATCATTACCTCAACCCCCTCTTTAGATACTTTTTCCTTTAAATCCATAGGGCAATCATCCAACCCACCTCAATCTAGAATTGCTAAATCACCCTACACCCCTTTGACTAAACCCATCAATAACCTAGGAATCCTTCCTACCCCTAGCTTATCTCATCCATCTTTGAAATTGGACTTAACCCCATCAAGTCCACAAATAAATATTTGACTAAACCTATAAAAAAGGTGGAACCACCCAAACCATTTAGAACTAGATCCATACCACCCCCTTCTCTTTTACCTTCAATTTTAGGACCCCATCCATCTACTATCCCCATTACCTATTCCTCCTCCAAGAATCCTTCTCCTTTTATCCTACCCATACCTACCTCCACCAAAATAACAAAATCCCCATCATTCTTAATAACCTATCTACCTCTACCTTCTCATCTATCACTAAACCTTCACCCTCCACCTCTAAATCTTCTACAAAACCAACCGAGAAATCCCAACCAAAAACACCTACCAAAACCATCCCACCACCTCCAACCTCCGTGGTAAATCCTACTCCCAAGAAGGGTCTTAATCTTAAAACCCAAAACCCAACACCCTCAACACATTTGGTCGAACCTTATTTGACCATTATACAAAGGTTGTTACAGACCTCTTCTTTAACCTTACCACCCATCAAACCTTTTGACCCTTCACATCTTAAACCAACATGGTTCAATGATAATTTGATTTGACTATACCATAAGCCACCAAGACATGATATGAAGAACTGCAAAGCTCTCCAAACACTTGTCCATAACCTATAGGATGAGGATGATTTTTATTAGATAAACCTCCTTTGAGCCCATTACCAACCCAACTACCACCTCGAACCATCCAACATCTACCTAATTCCCCCACTCTCACCTAAGACTGAAGAGGAATCAAAGCACCAATCTAAACCAATGCACACCATTCATATGGTTACCCAATCCTAGGCCCAATAGAAAGATAAGGGAAATACTAAAGTGTCCATATCATGCACATACCCTTTAACCCCTCAACCTTCCAATAGAACCCAAACACCTTCACCATTACCTAAACCAAAGTATCCATATTGGATGCATCCCCTTTTAACCCTTTCAAATCCATTTAGTGTGTAGTTTTGAAATAACTTCACCACTAATGAAAATGAGATCGTATGAATTAATCAACACCTCCCACCTCACCATCAAACACTGATAGAGATTCTAAAATCCATAGAGGTTAAAATAAAATATCCTCAAACCCTTGTATCCTTTATCATAGCCCTTCAAAATTCTACCTTAGTCACCTTTAAGGATTCAAAAATACCTTCTATATATCCTGAGGATCTTGATCCTCCCCTTTTCATCACAACATACATCAATCAAACCCATATCAAGAGGGTAATGATTGATGGAGGAGATAGTATCAAAATTATATCTTCCCATACTTATGACCAACTTGACTTGCCAAAGAACATCATGTCTAAAATTACAATGATTATTTTCTCTTTCAATGACACCATGGCCACTATGTTGGGAACAATTATTATCCATATTTATTTGGGACCTCACACCATTACAAAACTCTTTTACATTGTAGAGGATGATTTACAATACAACATTTTGCTTAGATGCCCTTGGATCCATGATATGAGTTGTATCCCTTCCACCCCACATCATTGCATAAAATTTGAGCACAAAGGTCATGTCATCACCATACCGACTAACCCTAGTCCCTTTTCATCTTGTAATATGATGTACCAACCCAATGATGTTCTTTTTCTTCATCCATCCACCTCACCTCCAACTACTAATAACTCTACCCATATTGTTGATGAAGCTTTAACAAGCTCATTTATTCCTTGTTCATATATCCTTATAGAGGACCCCTTGGAGCCAACATTCCAACACCTCTCACTTGGGGAGTATCATCTTCTAGCCTTGGATGCTTTCCATACTCCTCAAGAGTATAAGAACCTCACCCATGATCCCAGTTATGACCCCAACATTAGAACTATCATCCCTTTTGGGTTACCCAATAATTAAACCAATTTCATCTATGGGGGACTTGACCATCCATTTCTTGCTACCTCTACCACCCTTCATATTTGAACATTCACCTCTAACTTTTCATATCTCAACAAATACGCATTTTCTAAAATGTACCTTCACAGGTGTGCTTAGAAGGGGTTTGATCTTAACCTTTATGAATAGGGACCTCACGAGCTACATAAAAATTAAAACTCAAAAACCCCATGAGTTATTTGGCCTTGGGTTTGTACCACCAAAAATACCCACTACTCCTAAACCCATCACTACCATCAATGAGAATGTCCAATCTTCACCAACCCTATATACTAAAAAATTAGAGGACTCTGATATCATCCCATATAACTCTTTTTCTTGATCAATACCATTATTTTGGGGTCCCTGACCTATCAAAATGATGGATGAACTAAAATTATTCCTCTCATCCATCTTGAAATGGTAGAAAAGAATTCTCCTACCATCAACACCATCCAACATCAAGATGATGATTCCATTCTAACCTGCCTCAGTGTGAGGGACTCTTCGACCCATAAATCCCTTCCCCTTGAGAACCAAACCATGTTGAATGAATCTATCATTGATGTCAATTTAGGTACTCAAAATAAACCCTATATCATCAAGATCAGGCAATCCTTGAATTTGATAGAACAACATGATTACCCTTCCTTCCTTCATGACCACAACATAGCATTTGCTTAGTATTATTAGGATATGCCTGGGATTGACCCTTCCATTGCTCTCCATAACATTATCACTCATCTTGATGCTAAGCCTGTTCATAAAAAGCTTTGTAGGATGCACCCTCGTATCACCCTTCTTGTAAAAAAAGAACTTTAATGCCTCTTATATGTTGACTTCATCCAACCTATTGACTATCCTTAATGTGTTTCTAACATTTTTCCCATTACCAAACCTATAAGGGGACTTCACCTTTGTATTGACTTTCAAAATCTTAACCTCACTTTCCTAAAGGATGACTTTATTTTACCTAGCATTGACCAACTCATTGATCTTACAACTAGCCATGAGATATTATCTCTCATTTATGGTTTCTTAGGATACAATTAGATCTGAATGCTCCTAAAGATCAACATAAGAGCTATTTCATCACCCATGAAAAACCTTCTACTACAGAGTCATGCCATTTGGTCTAAATAATGTTGGTGTAACTTATTAGTGAGCCATGACCTACATCTTCTATAAAATCATCCTTAAAATCATAGATGACTATGTGGATGATCTCCTTGGAAAATCCAAATATCTTAAAGATCATCTGGACATTCTCAAAATCATCTTTCAATACCTTATCCACTTCCATGTTTTCCTTAACCCAAAGAAATGTATTTTTGGGGTCTTGTTAGGGAATCTTCTTGGATTCATCATCTCCCTTAGAGGAATCGAGGTAGACCCTACCAAAGTTAAAGAAATTTTAGAAATTCCACCTCCAACCCACTTTAAGTAACTTTGCATCTTGTAAGGGAAGCTCCAATCAATTTGTCAATTCATCTCTCAATTATCTAGTAGATGTCAACCTTTTCACCATCCTCTTAAGAAATATACTTCCTTTAAGTGGATCAAGGACTACCAACAAGCCTTTGATTTACTCAAAGAATACCTTCTTTCTCCACCTATTTTGACCCCTCCTGAAGAGGATCAACCCTTCTACCTTTACATCTCCACCACTAACCATTCCCTAAGGGCAATGCGTACTCACAGAGATGAACATAAAAAATAGGAAGTAGTCTATTACATAGTTCAAACACTTATAGAGTATGAGACTTATTATTCCCATCCTGAGAAACTTTGTCTCGCACTCATATTTATAGCTTCCAAGCTTCACCAATACCTTATTAATCATAAAACTTATGTCATTACTAACATTGAACCACTCAAGTACATGCACTCTAAATCATACCAAAACCAACATATGGCTAAGTGGCTCATGATTTTAGTTGAGTTTGACCTTGAGTTTTATAGCAAAAGTCACTTAAAAGGTAAGTGATTGCTGATCAAATAGCTAAAGCTCCTCTACCAAATAACCAACCACTTCCTCTTGAATTTCTAGATGAATCCATTGTGACTCTTTTTCAAGAGGACCCTACCTACCAAATGACCATGTTTTTTGATGGCTCCAAATGCCAACATGGTGGGGGTATAAGAGTTATTCTCATTCCCCTCAATGGTGAACCTCTTCCCCTCTCCTTTAAAATTGACATTGAATGCACCAAAAATGTGGCTCAGTATGAATCCCTAGTTAGAGGTCTCCAAACTACTTTAGCCTGGGAGTAAAGACAATTAGTGTCTTTGGTGATTCCTAACTTATGGTCAACTAGGTCAATGGATATTATCAATGTAAGGATGATGTCTTACTAAATTAAAAATAACTTGTAGATGTGTTCTTAGCATCATTCGATCATTACCTTATCCAGTAAATTCCATGATCTACAAACAAGTTCATGGATATAATGGTTTCCCTTGCCTTCCAAACCCCATCTCAACCTCCCAACTCTAAAATATTTTTTACCATCAATCATGTTATCACCCCTTCTTATATCCATTTTGACCTTCCTACCATTTATAGTGTGGAAGTATCTCCATCATATATATGGTATGAATAAAATTTTGATTACCTCAGCCTTGATATCATTCCTCCCAACCTCTCCAAGAATTCCCACATAGCCTTTGTTTAGACTACCTCTCATTACACCACACTAGGGGAATCCTTTATAAACATGGCTTTGATAGCCTCCTTCTTTATTACCTTTGCAATCATGAAGCTTTCCATGCCATCAAGGAAACACATAGTGGTATCTATGGGAGAAATTTTAGTGGTTTAACCATCATTAAATGCACCCTTCACCTTGGATACTATTAGCCTACCCTTAACTAAGACTATTGTGATTATGTAAAAAGTTATGTCAAATGTCAACAGCATGCTAATTTACACCATGAACCAACCCATGGCCTATAAGTATCCAAATAATTTTGGCCATTTTCACAATAGGGCCTAGTCTTATTGGGGAAATCAATATTCATTCATCACAACATCACTAATGAATCATTAATTCCACCAAATAATTCACCAAATGGGTTGAAGCCATTTCTCTCATCTCTGCCAAATCTAAAAAAATTGTCAACTTAATCAACCATCACATCATCTATCATTTTGATGTTTCTAATAAGATCATCATCGATAATGGTAAATATTTTAAGAATAAGAAAGTCCAAGGTATTTAATATGCATTTGGCATTAAGTTAAGCTTTTACTTACCTTAACATCTACAAGTAAATGGATAGGTAGAAGCTTTTAACAAAAACTTTAACAAAATGTTGACCAAAGTCATCAATACTTCAGGTCGGGATTGGCATTTGCACATCCCTTTCACTCTATGGGCCTATTGCACTAGCATTCAAACCTCTACAAGTGTTACCCATTTTTTATTGGTCTTTAGAGCAGAGGCAATTTTACCTCTTAAAGTCTATATTCCTTCTCTTCTCATATCTTTACAAGAGATCATTTCTGAGAATGATTATCATCAAGAACATCTTGCATGACTTGCGCTACTCGACAAATATCAATTTATAGTGCTCAACCATCTTCATGTCTACCAAGAACTAATCAAGCATGCCTAAAATAAACACCTAAAAAAAAGAGAATTTAATATTGGAGATCTCATCCTTAAGGAAAACCAACATATAACTAACATGTAAAAAAGCAAAAGAGGTAAAATTGCTTTCAATTGGCTTGGACCCTACATCATCACCCATAAGTATGGATCAGAAGCTTATTGTTTGTCCTCTCTCAAAGCCAAACCAAAATATGATCCTATCAATGCTTCACATCTATGTCCTTTCTTTTTTTAAAGAAGGATCAAAATCACTTTTTTTTCTAACTTAAACTCGTCCCTTGATTTACTATATTTTCACCTTCATCTAACCATCCCTCTCCTTTTAAGGACAACCAATTAAAACATATAACCATGTGATTAACCATCATAGTTATAGCCTAATCCTAAATATGTGTACCATGAATCTACCCATGGCATGGTTCTCATGGATACTTTTCATCTCTAACAAGATAGAATCCCATGGTCATTGTCTCTCAAACCATTCCTTTCACCTACCATTAACCTTCTTTATGATAAAATTCTTTCCCTCATAAAGGTAAACCTCTAATCCTAATTAGACTTGTCTATGTCTAAAAAATTTGAAATCCAAAACAAATATCATTTGGGTCATATATTTCTAACATGCTAGACTACTCCCTTGAAGGACAGTTGTACAAAACTAAATTTCTAAAAAGATAGACTGCTCCCTCAAATGACAACTATCAAACATATAAACCCAAACTTAGACCACTCATTTTAAGGATTGATAAGACAAATGGATCAAAATAAATAATTTGAAGCTTCCATCATTGATTAGATTCATAAACTATAAAAAATAAAAGCAATAAATAAAAGACCTTATATCAAAATCAGCTTTTATATCTAGCACTAGTAGACTTCTGTCATCAATTAGTCTACACCTAGCATTAAGACATGGACTTGTCTACTATGGTTCTTAGGTCACCTAAATAAGGGGAAAGCTAATCCACACAAGGTTACCTTATCTATCAACTCATTTACTTTTCACTTACCACCTATCCTCCCTTTATATCATCTTTTAATCAAGGGATTATGAGCTTACTTGACATGATGTGATCAAGACACCTTTTTATCAACCAAAGCATGCTAATGCAAAGCATACGAAAGATTTAGTTTATTTAAGCCAATCTAACTTTAGGTTTGTTAGGTCTTTACCAATGAAAAGGCATCATGTTTGTTTTCTTATCTTTCATTATTGGTTATGTAGACATAGATCTCATGATTCTCATCTTTTTCCTACATTTAGTTTGTTATCTAACTTATTTTATGTGTTCTCATCATACCCTTAACCATAATAACATTACATCTCCATGATCCTAAACAAAAAACATCAATGATGAACATAACATTATGAACTATAATCATGAACCACATCATCTATCTATCTATATCAAAACATCATCACACATCATCTCTCTATTTATAATATCATCCTATCAATCTACCATCAAAACATCATATGAACATACATCATATCATAAGAAAACTTAATTAATCAATTCATCATCATATCCATGAACAAAATCAATAATCAAAACATCATGAATCACATCATACATCATCTATCTATATATCTATGTATCATCCTATACATTTACCATAACATCATAATAATTCATCTTATAAATATCAAATCATAAAACCACACCATCATAACAATAAATAAAATCAGCATCACAACATCATATGATAACATCAAACCATGAACCATAAACATGAGCATAAACATCACATCAAAACATACAACCATGAACATACATCATATATATATATATATATATATATATATGATCACAAAACATCATCATATACATCATGAATAATAAATGTAACAATGTATAAAATATATCTCTTATATACATCTCACATCATCAACACATAGGTCAGTATCAAAATCAAAAACATATAAATCATATAATATCATATATTAGGCCCCTGGGACACCACTACCATTGACCCCTCCTGCTCCTCCACCTGCACTACCATTTGGTGTCAGTCCCCTTGATCTACCTAATTGACTCACTATAGAAGCTCACTGACCTAGAGTCACCATGGCTACTCCACCTACTCTTAATTTCCACTCATTCACCTTCTATCAAAATCAAATCAACTAAATATCAAACTAATCCAAAACTACTCCAATTCACCTACTATCATAATCAAATCAACTAATTATCAATTTTAAAACATCTCCTACCTTATTCCTCGATTACTATCAAGGTTAGATCTAGTATCCATCCACTCAACAATAACCTCATCCACCTTCCATCTCAATCAACACTTTATCTCCTCGAACACATGCTAAACCAATAACCAAACTACACCTCAACATGCTGGGTCAACTCACCACAAAATGCCAATATACACAAATGTCAAAGCACAAAATATGGAGCTCAAAAATTCAAAAGTGAAAATGATTTTTCATTTTCACTTTTTATGTTTTAGATTTTTAGGGTTCCCCCCTGACTATCGATGGTCAGGGTGACCATTGACGGTCGACCTTGGGAACTCCTGACCACCGATGATCAGGGTCCCCCACTTTTTTAATTTTTAAACACCCCACCTAGGTGCTAAACTTTAGAGATCACCTAATATCACTTAAAACCAAACTTCAAATTTTGGAGATTACCCTTCTTTGACCAACCATTGGACCATGTCCACCTTAGCATTAGCTATTTTGACCCAAATTATTTGCATGTTTTACGATGACCTCGCATTGGTCTTTTTGATCACATTGACCATTTTTTCCATGTTGGCCATTTAAATTTTTCACTACCTCATGCAAAACTAGACCATTTATGTTTTACATGAGAGTACTTCCTACCTCAGATACCTATAAAACACTTACCCTATCTAGGAGACTTACAAATTGATCTGAATAGCTATGACCAATGTTCTGGACTGGTTACCTTATCACTTGTACTTTTAAAATTGACCTTATTTTTACTACTACTAGAAAATTTAATCTTTGCATGACCTTGACTATCACATTTAGTCACATTTTATGCACATGTTTATGGTTTAAATGCCCAACCCTCTTGTCACCAACGTTGTGACTCATGATCAATTGCTTATCAAATCCTGACTTGATTTTGGTTTTACCTCATCAACTCCTAGTTTGAGGGGGGATACTTCCTCCCATACTCAAGGAAATCAAAACTTTACCAAAAATCCATTTTTGTTTTGAAGCTTGTTAATTCAAAGCCACATAGCAAAAAGGGGGAAAAAGTAGACACTAAAAAATTGCACATGATAGTTCTAGTTATCAAAATGCATTAGGACCCCTATCAGACCCTAAGTTTAGTTGATCACCTTGTTGGCTAACTCATCAACTTACTAACTTAACATTTAACCAAACCTTTTAACTCATTATTTTCACTTCATTACCCTTAGACAATTGACTATTGATGGTCATCCTAACTATTGATGGTTAGCCTAATCATTGATGGTCAGGTCTCCTCACCTCCTCACCTTCTTAACCATCACTAGCTGTGTGGGAGATAACAAGGAAAAATTTAATATGTTCACTTTATGTAGTGTTAACAAACTTCCAAGCATTGTGATTAGCAACCTTACCCATTATGGAACCTTCATTTCTCCATCTCTCTTTACCTATAAAAGGAGGGGAGTGGGAGGTGAAAAAGATCCACGTTCAAGATATAAAATCTTCTTGCACATAGGTATTCAAGATCTCTAGTATCCAGTCTTCTTTCAATAAATAAAATTTAACAAAAGAGACCTAAACTTCTACTAAATTTGATTTTGACACTAAAGTACCATTACTCTGGCAAAAATTTCTTCATCCTTTAACCATCATCCAACTAGAAATCTATAAGTATATCAGTACTTTAGCATTGTTATTTTAGATTTTTGACCTCCTTGACCTGATCAGACCTATTTGCACCTTATTTCCTCCCCACCAGATCCTCAACAGAATCTTTGTTTTCCCATATACCTATTCTACAACTCTTTTTTATCACCTTCAAAAACACATAGGCAACCCTAATGGTTACCCAATTGTTGATAGTCACCCCAACCAATGACGATTACCTAATTGTCGATAGTCAACTTAATCACTTATGGTTCACCCAACCACTGATGGTCACTATGGTAGAAAATAATAAGTTATTTTCCTAAACATATAAAAAAACTATTATTTTTTCTATTTTTTCTCTTAATTTCTTCTCATTTCTTAATTTTGGAAGAAGACAAAGAACAAGTAATAAGGGTGTGGTATAAATACATGGTTGGTGATGTGCATATAATCTAGATGAAGATGGAGAACTCCTCTTTAGATAATAATAATAATAATTCATATCTTCAAAGGTGAATTTTTTTATCTCATACATAAGAGATTTAATCCTCTATAGGATAATAAGAGCTATTCTATTTTGAAATCTTTGTTGTGAGATGATGTAGAGAGATGCTAAAGATCCTAGGTAAGGTTTATCTTGTATGGGCCTAAAAAAGGTTTTGAATCTACTATATCATGCCTTAATTGAGTACCAAGTAAATTATTATGTAATCTTATTCCATTTTATAAGAAATAACATCCTATTATGTTTATTTCCAAGGGACTATGTATTATTTTATTTAATTATTTTTTAATAAATATTATTTTACTCCCCCAACTTTAAGGAAATATTTTTCTAAGATTTTTTAAAAATCATATTAACTTTTATTCAAATAAACACTTAAATAGATGAAATTTCTTTCATTTAGATAAACTCATAATATTTTCTATGCAACAAACACTAGTAAATGAAGCTCCCTTCACACATATAACATAGATAGATTTTATTCCATATGCACTACCATATGAATCTTATTTATGAAAATAAATATATTTTAATTCAATAAATAATATTTGAAATTATTTCTATTAAATAAATTAACACAAGGACATAACATAAATCTTCAATTTAATTCATTAAACAATACTCAAAATTATTTTTATTAAATAAATTAACACAAAGAAATAACAAAAATCTTCACTTGGACATAGTCAAAGTATTCTGCTTATATATATATATATATATATATATATATATATATATATATATATATATATATATATATATATATATATATATATATATATATATATATTTCAAAAATGCAACTTTATTTTCATAAGTTTTTATATATAAAATATTCATATAACTTATGGGAGTTCTTATAATCATAAAATTTTAGAATACATTCTATGGACCCAATCTTTGCTAGCATAACATTAAAAAAATCATTTTCTTCACAACATTAAATCATAACATTAAAAAAAATAATTTTCTTCACAAAATTAAATCATAACACTTTCTATTTCATCCATCCATCCATATAAGAACAAAGTAATGAGTAAACAAAAAAGCAACATAGTTTTTTGTAGCTACTCAAAAATAATAGGCATAATGGGGAGGTGCTCACTTCCCAACCATATGATATTATCCGATATCTATGACCCTCATAAACCCCCAACTACAAGAGGTAACCAAAAAATAGTCCAACACACAATCATAGGCTTGTAAGATAGGAGATAAGTTAGTCATATATTGCTTCAAATTGGCCAAAATATTTACATATCGAACTAAGTATGGGCTCTTAGTACTTTGTGTAAATGATATGAATAAGGAAAATAGGAACAACATTAAACACATCTACACTTTTATTTTAACATGGTTTTCTACAAGATTATAAGAAATGAAATTGATCAAAAAACCCATAGGATCCCAATATTCTCCTTTATGTTCATGTATTCTCTAGAAATGTCTTCAAAAATATACATAAGAGGGGAAACCATCAAGTAGTCCATAGAGCACCAAGTTTCTACTTTAGCAAGATAAAATGAAATGGAAATCAGATTGCATCCCTCAAGACCAAAAAATTTTATTTAAAAATTCCACCCTTTAGTAGCCACATCCTCCAAGTATATGCCATATAGGATTTCACATACAATCAACATATACTTGCAAAAAATTCTCATAAGGGAGTAAGTGCATGGAATTGGGGAGAAAAAATGGGGTCTTAAGTTGATATTTTTTCCTTAAAAATGTAAAATTAACTTCTATAGATTATTTGAGATTCTTACACTCAAATTTTGAAGATTCTATAAGAACATGAATTATAAAATTTCTATTTTAGTTTCAAAAATACTATTTTAAAAAAAAAATGGTCAAGTTTAAGTACATAAAACAATTGAAATTTGAACAAATAATCCTATTTTTTTAAAGAAAAAATGGGATAGATAGTTGGCCATGTAACTCCACATTGTTTGAATTTCATTTACTCTATTTTGAAACCCTTTTGTGGAAATTTATATAAGAGCATTTAGATTTAAAACTATTATATTGTTTTTATTTTTAGTGAATATTTTTTCTAATAATATTATATTGAAGCTATTATATTGTTTTTATTTTTAATGAATAATTACATTAAAAAAATTATTTGTTTTAATCTATGTATAACTAGACCTAATTTTCAACCCTAAATTTATTTCTAATTTGGATAAACCGAATGAAAGATTAATAAATGTAGATAGGTATGTATAGTTGCATCATAAAGCAACATAAAACACATGCTTAGAAATCAATATAGATGGAAAAATCAAATTATATATTTATATAAAAGCATCCTCAACATCATAGTAATGTTTTTTGAAAATATCTCATTTAAATTCATAGTGTTTATAATGGATGAAGTTAGTTTTTTTCATTTTTTGTAAGTGTAGGCCTAAGGCTTAGTAATCCAATTCATTTCTAAACTTAGAGGCATGTGTTTTAAATGTCATAGAGAAAAAGTGAATGCATGCAAAATCATGCATATGCATAATAATAGATACATGTAATATTGCATATGTGGTTTTTTTTGTATTGACTTCATAAGTGTATGGGCATGGAATCAAATTTCGTGTAAAACTTTAAGTGGAACATTTTTTATGGATAGAAAGTGATGAAATTTATTATTGTTTCTATTTTTTTACTTTTTCATAACATATAATTTTATTAACAAAGAATGTAATTAAGTGTAATATTGGAAAAATAGTTAATTTTGGGGGAAGTAGACATAAAAGACATCAAACTTAAAATGGGTGTCTTAAAAAAAATAAAGGTTTTTTTAAAGTGAATTGTTAATATTTGAGAAAAGTTCCTAATTTTTATGTGATTGAATTTATGTATATATGCAAATAAGATTGATTTATAGAAAAATAAAGTGTTATTTGATAGTTTATGGGGAAATGGAACATCTATGAGCACCATATAAGGTGTTATTTATTGATGTTATGTGATTTTGGGATCAAGTAGCTCCTTGAAAATAATTGAAACTATAGGATGTGATTAAGGATTAAATTAGCCCCAATTTCAACATGAACTGAGAAAATTAGTCAAAGGGTGAAATCAATAATGTGATTTGGGCCAAATTGAGCCTTGTGAATTGAATTTTGATTGTATAGGATGTAATTTCAGGCTCAACCAACTCAAATATTATCACATAATGAACCAATAGTTGATTGTTTCAATCATGAAGGAAATTGAGGCCAATTTGATCCGCTTGAATCCAACTATGACTATACTATGTGATTTGGGGTTAAATTATCCTCGATATCATCATGGATTCTATTAATTAGTCATTTGGTGTAATTAGTGATGTGATTTGGGCAAATTGAGCTCCATGAATATAATTTTGACTCTATATGATGTGATTTGGGGCTTAATCAACCCTAATGTCAATACAAAATGAATCAAAGAGTATATTGATTCAATGATATAGGTAATTTGGGATAATTTGAGACCATTCAACCTAATTAAAACTATATAATATGTTGAGGGCTCAATTTGCCTTAATTTTGTCATAAATTTATCTAATTATTAAATCGATACAATTAATGACCTGATTTGTGCCAAATTGATCCTTATTCAAACCTAATTATAATTGTATAGGATGTGATTTGGATATTAACTCTCACAAGATAATAAAGGCCACAATGTGCACCTAGTCTATCTTATCTAAAGCCTTTTCCTCGACCTTGAAACTATGAGTAATCAAAATAATAAGGAATTTAATTGAGTCCACATTTTCAAGAGAGTTTCATAAAAAATTACAAAGGAACTTCATGGTTTTTACAAGGTAGGTGATCAAATACCATCTATCATTAGTTCAAAAAATTGTCTCTTATCAATTCAAGGTCATACTAGTGGATTGGGAACCATTTGCATGATAATAGAGGTGGTGCATTAGTTTTTAGATTAGTGAATATTACAAAAAATTTGTATTTTGTTATTTTTTTTCTCTCTCTCACTAGTTATTGATAAAATTTTAGCATATTAGGAATTGTATATCTCTCTGTAAGCTACCCATTTGTCAATTTAACTTTTGATGAGTCAAATTCACCTAGTAGTAACTCTAATTTTGAGTGGGGGTTAGTCGAATAGTGGTCCTTAATTGTCCTTGTTAACTCCTAAATATGTATTTTGTTTTATTCTATGTGTGTCACCAAATCCTCTTGACTACCTTGGGGGTCTTATGGAATTGTATTAGGGTTAAGAGGGTTTTGCATAATTTGATCTTCATCTTCAAGTCCCACATTTTATTCTTCACATGAAGAGGTTTGATGGGTTGTAAAAATTGAAAAATAAATGAATTTAAAAAATAATAATGTAAATCCAAAAATAATTACTAAATTTGATTTTAATTATCATGAAATTAGTCTATTTACCTCTCCTCTGGTGTGGAATTTTTTTCTATCTCACTCATAGATATTTTAAAGAGATTTGGAGAATTTTTTTAAGGAAAAATCAAAATGTTATGGATTGGGAGTGTAGGGTTTAGAATGAAAATTAATTTTTGGATAAAAAGTATTTAATTTTGTTTTATGTATAGCACATGGACCACACACATAGTATAGTGCTTATGTATTATACTATGTTTGTAGTATATAATTGGTAATATAAAGCCTATAAAATTATAATATGTACATGACATTTTAAAAATTCATGTACATTTGAATGGAAATCATGTTTTATTAAAAAAAAATTCACTTTATAGCCTCCAACTTCATGTACTTACTTGAGAAGGCAAGTACACTTGCCTCAACTGCTACAAGTCAAAAATTTCCACTATCATTTGTCCTGCCTTAATCCTTATGAAATTTATACTTCCAAATCTTTCTAAAATTCTATTATATTAAAAAAAATGGACAATGTTTGTATATGTTTTATACTTAACTAGGAGAATGTTGTACTATTATATATCCTATAAAAGAGAGAAATGTGTCAACTAAAGGCACAAAATCCACCTCTCCTTAAGACATGCCTAGAGAGGCTAAAAAAATATCTTGTGTCCATTTAGAATGTCCCAAAAGTTCTCATATCCATGCCACCTTTATTTTTTCCAATAGGAGGGAAAAATAATGTTTGTGTTTTTTTATAATTTATGAAGTCAAGGAATTCAAAAAATCCAAATTTATAAAATAGTTTCCTTCATGTTCCACATACATAGGATTAATCATGTGATGGATATTTAATCAAGGTATTTTATGGAAAAAATACAAGGTTGATGAAGTCAACAAAAATTATTTTTAACATGAGCATAATCAATAAAGGTATGTGTATATGCATAATATTTTAAAATTTTATCAAATATTAATGCTTTCTCTCTTACAAGAACCTATTGAGTCTCAATCTCTCTAAGTGCACACCTTAAATAGTACATCAAGAAATGGATGAGAAGACCATTGGTACTTCACAAGATTGTTTTCCCCTATACCACCACTTACAACCAACACAAACCTTTCCTATAGATATCCATAAGCTTTTTCACCTCCCTTACACACTCCTCCAAGTAATTCACTGCCTAAAACAACCCCTACCTAAGACAAAACCTATTTTTAAGTTTTAACAAACAAATTTAGCCTAGGCTAACCCTATACTTAAAATATATGATCATGTTACAAGATCCGATCGGCCTTGACTGACTCAGTCATGACCTAACTACTTTCATTAATTATCAATATAAGGCTGATTGGACTAAATATATCTACCATAAATTTGGAATATTTTAGGGTTAGATCCAACTATATATACACATCCATTTCTACCATTTCATAAAGAAAAAAATAGAGGTAAAAATTCATTTGCA
Organism: Torreya grandis; assembly: GCA_037957365.1. NCBI lineage: Eukaryota > Viridiplantae > Streptophyta > Pinopsida > Cupressales > Taxaceae > Torreya > Torreya grandis. The sequence continues at coordinate 3,562,506 of JARHVA010000718.1, read as the reverse complement.
CTTTTTTTATAATTTGCTCTTCCACCATTCTACTTGAGGAGTCATTACTTAGGATTTACACTTGAAGAGAAGGATATTATCTAATGGGAAATTATTAGATGGTATTGTGTCCAACAAACCACTTTTTATTCAAAATAGGGGACCCATATAAAATTTCTCATGAACCAGAGCGTTAGGGTTCTTTATTTTGTACATATTGATAGTGCCTACCTAAATATTTAGAATATACATCGCCTTGATTTCCCTAAGCAACAATAGGCCTCTTTTATTTTTAGGACTAAGGAGAATTTATTATTTTATGAATCATGGAACTAACATTGTAGATATATTTTCAACAAAAGTTCTTGGACTATCATTCCCTTCCAAGATCAACAAACCCATCACCATTTGTAGTAAATCAAAATCTCAATGATAGATGAGTAATTTTAATGCGTTAGTTCATTTTAATTTCTTTTTTTTTGTCAATTTTTTGAAGCCCAATATATCTCAACTAAATGAGAAGGTGAAATGTCATCGAGTGTCAAAGAGGATAGTCCCATAAACCTATCAAAGATGTCAGAGCCTGGAAGAGCTCTACCAAATGGGAAGGTCAGATATCACCAGAATGGCCAGTTCTCAGACCTATTAGAGATTTGAAATACCAAGAGAGACCAAATGAATGAGAAGGTGCCATATCACCATATGTTAGAGTGGCCAATCCCCCAGATCTATTATATATTTTAAAGCCTAGGAGATATCGATTGAATGAGAAGGCACCACATTATTGAGTGTCATAACAGCCACTCCCATAGACTTGTTAGATATGTCAGAACCCAAAGGATCCTAAATAAATGGTAAGGCCCCATGTTATCAAGTGTTAGAATGGCTAGTCCCTTAAACCTATTGGAGATGTCAAAGCTTGAGAGAGCTTGATTGACTGAAAGACACCACATCACCAAGTGTTAGAGTGACCAGTCTTTCAAAACTATTAAATATGTCAATGCCTAAGAGAGCCTGATTGAATGGGAAGATGCCACATCATTGAGTGTTAGAGAGGCTAGTCCCCCAAGAATTTCATAAATGAGAAGGTGATACATTACCAAGTATCATAATGGCTAGTCCCTAAACCTATCATAGATGTTAGATCCTAAGAGATCCCAACCAAATGAGAAGGTGCCACATCATAATGTGTCAAATTGACTAATCACCCATACTTGTAAGGGATGTTGGAGCTTGAGAGATCTTGATTGAATGAGAAGGAACCATATTTCCAAGTGTTAGAGTGGCCAATCCCCAAACATGTTATAGATGTTAGATCTTGAGAGAGATTAGTGGAATATGAAGGTGCGAAATCATTGAGTGTTAGATTGGCCAGTCTCCTAAATGTGTCATAGATGTCAGAGCTCAATAGAGCTTGAATGAATGAGAAGGAACCATGTTATTGAGTATAATAGAGGCCAATCCTCTAGACCTATCAAAAATTTCAAATTTTATAATAGCCCAAATAAATAGGAAGGTGAAAAATCATCAAGTGTTAAATAATCTAATCCCCAAGACCTATCAATGATGTCAAACCCTAGGAGAGCATAACCAAATGAGAAGGTGCCATGTCACCCAATATATAGATGCACTAAAAACCACCTAAGACCTTAGGAACCTCAAAATAAGGTATAGACAAGGCCAAAAAACCAATCAAGATGTACCATGTGTCCCTAGGTGACACATCACCCTTCTAAGGGAATGATGTGGAGTACAAAGTTGTGCCTAGGTGCTGACCATTATAGAAGCCTTTAAAAGATGTGGTCGCATGCCTATCACATGATGGGTATTAACAAAATAGAAATTTGGGCTTGATTAGATAGTTTTAAAACATCCCATCACTATTTCTATATTTGACTGGTAGTAGAAGATTATGGGATCCAAATTAAACTCTAGATTTAGAAGTAAATAGAGAAAATCTAGCCACCAACTCAAATTTTAATTCAAGACAATTGAGCCATTAAACACCATTAATATATGGGTTGTATGACTTTATTTATAAAATCTTAAGATAAGCTCACTAATGATTACCACTGATGCCTTCAAAAAATATCTAACTCCTTAATTTCTAATTCTCATAGAGTACCCCTGTATTTTGTGCCTTATGCACTAAAAACTCCCCAATTGTCCTTCCATCCTACTATAATGGTTGCATCCTCCTCAAACCCAAATTCCAAACTTTAATACAAAGATACCACATTCCTAATGGGATTGACCAAGCTCAAGCACTACAATGACTTATTTAGGATGGTTGATCAAGGCCCCAAGGATTTAAGCTTAGATGATGACCAATAGGTATAATTTGAGGATGCCATTAGATCCCATAAAAGTATAAAATTCACATATACATAGCCAAAAAAGAGGCATTCCCTTATGATAAATTAATGAGCAACATCCTTTACAATGCCATCTGCCTCTAGGATGAAGTCCATGACTAGGTATGCTCACCCAAATATTGACACTAGATTGTCAATATCTTTAGGAATACCTTCAAGGCATACTACTCCCTCATGGACTACACTTTCTCTTATGATATAGTGCTATTAATATTCTATATGGGGACATACCAAATATGCAATGTACTCAATTACTAGGATGATAACCCAAATTATAAATGGGTTAACAAGGAGGATACCAATGCATACATGGTCCATACCTTCTAGGAGGAAGTATAAGTAGGCGTGATCTTATTTAATTGACTATTTAGAGGCCATGACTACTTTCACATCAATGAGGTATGGGTTCCTCTTCAGCACATGATCCTTATATTGTCAAAAGTCCTAAACATGGGAGAATTGATCAACTTCAAGTTGGTTAATGCTATCATAAATGCCCATGCCACAAGTAATTTTTACATGATGAACTACATATTAGACATAGTCTACAAGATGCTCTATTTTAATCCGTTAGAATTTCCTATGTGGGTTCCTAGGGTATTGATAATCCATGTGGTATTTTACAAGTTATATGGCCACCAGTTCCATAATCACATCTAGGATATATGTGAGCATTTCTATGTGGTGGTCTACCATTCCATCAATGAGGCCCTGATGCCTTGGCTTCTTGAAGGCAATCCAATATTCCATCATAGCCATCAGAGATTACTAGATTTATAAAGATTAAAGTGTGATAAATATTAAAGGTTTCCTTAAGGATCCCCTTTGCCTACCATATTTCATTCTAGACTATCTAGTAGACTAAGAGATTTCCTATCAACTAGTGGAGGGTATCTTTGGGTTCTACATCTATTGTTAATAGAAGGTATTTCCACCACTCTCAATCATAATTAAGCACCACATCAACAAGGTCTTCCATATAACTCAAAATATGGCATTTGAGTGAGACTCCTTCACTCTTGAAAAATGTAAGATCTAGAAATGGGACCTTAAAGGGATAATTAAAGTTCACTTGGCGTGGTACTCAACCCACCTCAATATCAACTATGGTCATCAGGTTGAAGATGATGATTAAATCTATCTAAATTCAACCAAAGACTAAGAGGTGTTAGATCATATTATGACAAAGAATAAGAATAAAGTAAAGAGGGCCCATCCACCCTTATTTTGACTCCTTCTCAGTATACAAAGGATCTAACTCTAATAACTCCCACCGTCTCCTAGATAATATTTCAAGGCATTCCACCACCTTCACTTTTACATATTTAAAGCTAAGATCCACATCATTTAGTCACTCCTTGCACTCCACCACCTTCTCCTCCTCATGGTCCAAGTCAAACTCTACCTCCTCCAATTACTCCTCACTCTTTTCAATCTTATTCTCCTTGTGTTCCAATTCCAACTCTACTTCCTATAATAACTTCTACTCCTCATGCCATAGACTTTCCTCCACCTCCTCTAATCACTCATTATACTCTACCTCTAACTCCTTTATAATATATAATACCATGGTCATTAGAGATACAAACCTGAGCTACTCAATGTCGAGTAACCCAAGTGTAGCCCACTTAGCCACCATCACCTCAAACCCATTCTATAAAAACCTTAAGATTTGATGTGGTTGGTATCCCAAGATAAAATCCAAGTTCAACCTCTCACACCTCTAAATTTTTCTATTTCCCTTCCACCCCTCACTCCCATCATTTTTCAACTTCTAGTCCTGACACACACCAATTTTTCTGTCCCCAAAAATCCCCTAAGTCATGCCTCCTCTTTTCCCCATTTCACCCCATCCATAATTTTCCCAAGTACCTTTACCCTCAATATTCCTAAGATTCATTACCTCTTCATTCCCCTCTACTCCTTCCATCTCAAAACATAGAGTCCTCTTAGTCCCTTCCTTAGGTGTGCTTTTATCATCAAGCATGACTGTGACTTTTGGGAGCATACCACTTATAGTAGGGACCCTCTTAGTTCCCACTCTATTTATCATGATTCTTCTCTCAATAGATCTGATTCCTCCACCATTAGCCTCTACATCTCCTATCATCTGATTCATACTATCTACTATAGCATCTAGAGATGACCTAGGTAAGAGGCTAAAGAAGAAGCATAAGATAACTCAAACTTTGGACCTAATTTAAAATCCTACTTTTATATAATCTCATTTATAGGCACCAATAGTTATTCTATCCCTAGTTGCAACATCTTATCACCTAGTTTCCTAATCCCCTCTCTCCATCACCCAATGCACCATGGGACTTGCCTTCAACTAGCCCATCTCTTCCCTACTATTTTACTACCCTTTCCTGAGGGCAATTCCTCCTCAAGTAAATATAACCTAAGAATAGTGGTGGGCATAATTTTTCCCTTGGGACTCCTATTTTTTTATCCCTCCTTTCAACCCCATGCCCCCTTTGCCTCTACTACTTTCCTTATTAACTCCTTCCACTTCCTTCATCTCCTCTCCACTTCATCCTCCACCCTTCACTACCATTTCAACCATCCCTCCTACACCTCCTTCTACCTGGGGAATGGTCCTAAGGTCATAAGCACTATATATGATTGCCCAAGGTGACCTATATGTACAATAAAGCTTCAACCAAGCCTCCAAAAGCATGAAAAGTACATTAAAATAGAGGTTTATGTAGGAGTGAAAATTGGTGTTTTAGCAGACCCATCAAGATCTATTTTCCCTCATTGAGCTAAGGACTACCACTAGATAATAAAGGATGGCCAAGGACCCATAGTCTATTCTTCATGTGACTCATGATATGACTAAGAATATCCTTGAGGATATGGAGAGGCAGGTTCAAAATTTATAAGCCCAAGTGAAGAGCACATTTCTCATCAGGCTAATTGGATAGGTCAAGGATGCCCTCTTACTACTTTTTTTAATTCTTTAGAAAGTAGTGAAGACTATGGCTAAGACCAATGTACTTATCTATTGAACCAAAGCTTACATTGAAAGGATTATGGAGATCAATGTGAAGTGTCATAAGCTACAAGTGGTGGCCAACAAAGGAATGTTCCTAGAGCTAAAACTTATGTCGACCTTAGACTTGGGGCTATACCAAACATACACTAGGAATATGAGGGCTATTATAGAGGAGTGGTTAGACATGGATCAAATTAAAAAGAGACCCTTAGAATATGGAAATAAAAATATATCAACCAAATTAGAAGTGGTCAATATCTCTATTTTATTCCATTTAGATGGCACCCTTTTGGATCGAGGGAAATTTAGAGTCGACCTCAATCAATTTGACTAGGTCATGAAGGATAAAGTTGTCAGATCAAACTAAGAAGGGAACTAGGTGGTGTTGGATCTATCAATATAGTCCATGGTGAGCATCAACTAGGTCTCTAAAATCCAAGCATAAATGGAATCACCCTTTTAAGTCTACCAAAGACTAGTAGATTAGGCTGAGGTAATATTCAAGGACCCCCAATGAACCTCACCAAGCTAGACAATGAGTTTGACCTCATTTATACTATGTTGGAAGCTAGGGATGAAAATTCAAGGCATTTAGGGTTCAAACTTTCTCAACTACCTCCTCATGTCAATTAAGTGGTCCCCTACAGATCTGTTGTGGGTTTGTAGGGATTGTCTTGTTTTAAATTTTGAAATATAGTTATAATTTTAATGAGTGGACATTATGGCCCAAGATGGGATCCTAATGTTATTTTGAGGTGATCCCCATCCTTATATATATAAGGAAGAACTATATTATTTTTTAGGGTTAACCAAAAATTGATCAAAAGTGTTGTTGGATTATAGCCAAGATTTCACCTCTTTTTCTTTCATCACTCTAGATTGTAAAATCAGCCTAGATTAATTATTGTAAACACAATTTACCCATTTTAATGAATATAATCCCTATTTTATATAAGAGATTTTTTCTATGTCTTAATTATATTCCATCTTCATATTTGAATGATTATTAGTGCTAGGTTAATTAGATCAATACTCTATTTCTTTATGTGTGCCATGGTTATGATGTGCATAGATATTATAATCAATATGTGAATTCTTTCATTTCCATTTTGGTAGTGATGATAATCTATGTGTCAATCTAAAAATTCTCATATGGTGTTTATGTGTATTCTACTATAAACTCCTAGTACTCATCATTAATGATAGCTCATATTGAAGGCATACTCTTGGTTCCCTTAGACTCTTCCCATTTTATGTTTTTAGAGGTAGAAATTTAATGAAACTCAGTTTACAATGGTATAATTGTGATAGAGTCACTTAATTTAATGATCAATGCATTCAATTCATTTTAGACTTGGAGGCTTCCCTTTTCTTCCACACCCTTCTCTCTCTTTTTGTGTTTTTTATTTGGAATTAAACTGCCCTTCCCCCCTATGTTTATAAATAGTAATCATAATACTCAAAATATCATAATAATCTTTGACCTACATGTAATAACTTTAAATTAAAGTTTTGATGGTGATATTGTATCTCTTAGAGAATGTAGAATCTATTTATGAAGTCAAATAACTTCAACTATGCCATGTGTTGATCCTTGATCAGTCCTAAAATGAAGGACAAAAGGTCATACATGTCCCCATCTTCCTCTTTTAAGGAATGTCAAATCTCATGGGCATTTCATGAGAAGGATTAGATTTGAGAGAATAATAGCTAGTGCTAGAATGAGGGCCAATTGGAATACTTCATGCTCACCATTGATATCTTTGATGAGTATATTCAGATCAACTTATTGGTAATAATGTGCTAACTAATGTTTGATTGTGAAGCATCCTAGAGACTAGTTTTCCTATTACCAAGGCTAGGTCCTACCAAGGTCGATTGGTAATTTGCCATCTAATTTTCCATAAAAAACCTAGATCCAGAAAACTTAGAGCTACCATGATTCCCATCAATTCATCCCTAGAATCTATCCTAAATTTGTATCCCAATATGGCTAGGTTAGTTGGCTCTACCATTAGAATCCTAGGAGTCATCCATGATTTTCCCAAGAACCTTGAGAGTTGTCTCCCTCATTTCAACCTTGGCATGGGATGAACTGTAGAGTAACACATAACATCTTAAAAAATTATCATGAGACTTCTAAATGTAGAACATGAGGTGTAAAGTTCAATCTTTTCCCATTTACCTTGATGGGATATGTTGGAAGCACAATGACTGAGAAGGGGGTTGAATCAGTCTTCAAAAAATCTCATTCAATTCTATATACACATAATATTTTCAAATTTTATCAAGTACTGATGCTTTGTATCTTATAGTAACCTAGAGAGTCTCAATATCTCTGAGTGCATGCCTTAAGGTGTGTACCAAGAAAGGGGTGTGAAGACTATTGGTGATTCTTAAGATTGTTATCCCTTATTACCAATCCAACAAGCTCCTAAAAACATTCCCCTAAGCTATTAATCCTCTTTTACACACTCCTCTAGTCTTTTACCAACTTTCATACCAATTTGCCTAACCTAAAACCTCTTTTGATAGTTTACATGACTATGTCATTTGTGTTGACCTTGTACTCTTATTGGAAATAATCATTTATGATCTAGTTTGAATCTTGGTTGACCTAGTCTATGACCTAGTGAATTTTTGTCAATAATGATACTAGGTTGACTGAGTTGACCCTGTTGGCTAAAATTTTTGTAAGGGTTTAAGGTTAAATCCACATATATAAACACATCTATTTCATCATTATTAGAGAGACATCAAGAGATTTTATTCATTTGTTCTTCTTTACAATTTAATCTTCCACCATTATACTTGATGAGTCTTAGCTTAAGGTTTCTACTTGGAGAAGAATCATGTCTTGTGGAGAAGTTTTGGATGCTTTGGCATTTCTTAATGATCCTTACAAACCATAAAAACCTCTTTCAAACCACCTTTGGCCAAGGGAGAGATTGAGTCTCGATGAGTTCATCTTCTAGTTAAGTATCTCTAACTTTACTAATCTCTTTAGTAGATAGAAGTAACATAAGTATTAGCTTTTGAATAATATTACTCTTCTTCTTCATACATTAGGGTCTTACTTATACATAACTTAATTAGGATTCTCTTATGCATGTTTACTTTCTTTTGTTTACTAACCCCCATATTATGCCACAAGCTTTGGTGAGCACTATATTATATTTATTTGATTTACTTGATATTAGTATCATGAATATGAAAACATAGGACTTAGTTAGGGTTATTACATGGTTTTACTTAACTAGAGGATTTGGAACCCTCCCTAATGATATTATTGTGATAAAATATCCCCTACTTGGGTCTAGTAGATCCACATATTAGTCATGTTCTTGATTATCTAATGTATCCCCAATCAAAAGTGTAAGTAGGATCTATCTTATTTGAGCTAGGATTGATTTATAGTTCTAATGTGTTTTTGATTGCATACATTCTGGTGAACCTGACATGAATCTAACCCTTGTAGGTTTTATTTCAAATTTTTCATTTTTATCATTTTATTTATTATTTTTCTATATTTATGATACTATGTTGAGAGGGCTGGTATAGTTTTTAACTTCTATTCATAGGTTTAACACAGTCATATCAAAAATGACCTTGTTCTTTCTATACAACTCTTTATCAGATATAGGTTACTAGATTGAATAGGTTGACACAATACTATTATTCACTTCTAGATAATAAACTAGGTCAAACAAGTCAACATATTATTATAGACAACTTCTAAAAAACATACTAGGTCAATTAGGCCTATATAGTCATCTTAAGAGGTTTCAACGAATAGGGAATTGTTGAACTAGGTCAACCTAGTTTACAAAATTATTAGAATGTGAAAGAAACATTTAAGGAAATTCAATATAAATCTCATAGTCGTCAACATATTCCAACCCACCAATTTTCCTTTATTTATCTCTTTTTTAATTTAGTTCTTCCTCACAATTCTATTTTGAAAAGTTTATAGTGTTTAAAACTACCATCATACAGTAAACTAGGTCAACCTCATTGACCTAGTTCTATATTTTATCTTCTATCTAAAATACTATGTCAACTTGGTCAACTTAGTTATTAAGTACCATTACATATATAATACAATATAGACACTATCAACTCTATTTTATAATATTTGCATACACAATCATTTGAACCAACTATGTATTATGTTTCAAATTAGGAATTAATAACTATATGTTAGTAATTAATTCATACTTTCACTTTTAGTTGTTTGCATGCTTAGATTAGATCACATAATCTAATTATGTGGTTTTTTAGTATTCCATTTAGTTTCACTATTTTTATCTTTCTTACACACACTACCAAATTACATAATTTCAAAACACATTTAAACATTTATCTACCCAAGTCCTACCTACTTGGATTTCATCACCAAGGGGGAAGCTGACTTGGTTTCTTGTCTAAGTATAAACATGTGGTTAATGGTATACAATATAAAATTACTTGACACCCTTATCACTACAAGATTGTGAAGTGAGGAGGTAGGTCGCAATACTAAACTAGTACCATTGCTAACATAGATCCCTTTCAGCCTAAATGTCATGAAACCATCTATAGATTGCTTTATAGTTCCTTAATTTTAGACAACTTCACTATCACATTTAATATAACAATTTATAATAATCTAACAACATTCAGGATGACCACTTATCTATAATTTACTTTTCAATTAACTACTTGGTCTTTGTTCATTGTATGTTGTATTGAAAAAACTTGTATTGGCCAGTGTTGGTGCAAGGTTTTATGCTATGTACCTCAATTGGATCATTCTCATTAACCTAATTAAGTGTATTCTTAATTTCATGTCTTGATTTGAAGTACATTTCAAAATCTTTCCTTATTTTTTAGTACATTATCATTCTATTTGACACAATCTCTTATAGTCTATTTTTCCTTCCCACCTATAGTCCTAGGTCCACCTAGTCAACCTTGTATCTCTTTTTCTAGTAAAATTATAGTACTAGGTAAAATTAGTTAGCTATGTACTCTTATCAGACTCTATTTCTCCTAATTTTTAGTACTTGGTTGACCTAATCGAATCTATACTCTTAATATTATCCTATCTATTTGACTTAGTTCCTTATTTTTCCTTAGCATTCTCGTCATTTTTTTAGATCATCATGAGTCCCTTACTAGAATCTTATTAGAAAACCTAAATCCATTTATATATTATATGGGATGTTCATTTATACATTTTTTCCTCCCAAGATAACCCTCACTCTTGGAACACCTCTTCCTCTCCATCTGTGGCTTATAACATGGCTCAAATCACTCATCAAGATGAAGTAGGTGAATCTGATCCTTTTTATACCTATCAAGATAATTCTCATCCTCAAACTCTTCAACATAATGTGGGATAAATTGACAAAATTCTATCTAATAATCCCACTAATAATCCATCTTCCAATAAACTTCCCCTAATACCAATTCGGGGAGTTCTCCTACAAACACTAACCCACCAATTAATATGACTTAACTTCTTACACAATTTATACCAAAAATGAACATAATTCAAACCTATAACATCTATCTGATGATGAAATGACAATGTCATTTAATCAATATGGCTAATCGACCTCTAGCTCCCAATCCTCAAACCAACCCAAATTTTATTCCTCCACCTCTTAGAGATGCTCAAGAAATGTTATTCCTCAACCTATCATGAATAAAAATATTCTTCAAAACATTAAAAATGAGCCTTTATATCTTTTCATTGTATCCATTTATATTGGTAATATATCTCCAGCTATCAAGTATGATGGGACTAAATACCTTGCATCTTTTCTCAAAGCCTTTGGCAATCTTTACAAAGAGTGGATCCAAACTAATACTTTCACCATAGCTAAACTCTAGTTAAAATCTTCACTGGTGATGTATTAGAATGGTACAATAAAATTCCCCAACACTCTATTTAGAAACTTGAATATTTCATCAATCCTTTAGTCAAAGAGTTTTAATATAATGATCTTCCCAAAAATTACCTTAGCCATTTCATCAGTGCTAAGCAATCTCCCACCAAATCAGCTCATGATTTTATCAAATGATGGAAATATCTAGCCCATAAAGCCAACCATAACATGACTAATGATAATTTATTTACCTCTTTATCACTTATTTAACTCATTCTCTTTAATATAAGGTTCAAAATTTTGCTCCTTAAACACTTAATGAAGCTCTTGACCAAACTAAACATCAAGATTTCCACATGAAGTAGTTAGAACCTAATCCTAAACTATTTAAAGGATCTCTTCAAAGTTATACTAATGCTCTCATCGATAATACTCCTCAAACCAAACTAGGATTTTCCAAATTTAAAAATCTACCATCTTCTCATATACCACTCACTATGCAACAAATGAAATAATTCTTACCACCCTCTAAACCCATTACTTATCTTAATAATCCTCGTAAGTGGTATGACCCTAATTATTTTTGTTAGTTCCATACTAACATTGGTCATTACCATGAATCTTGTAGAGGGATTACTAAATTTGTTGTCTCCTACATGTTTGGTTATTCCTTTAATCAAGAAGCCATGACAACCTTCATCATCAAGAATACAACACTACTTCTCTGTTATGCCCTTAACCATTGGCATGTCTAGGGTTATGTGTAGTCAACTTATGGCTTGAATAACCCTTTTGCATATTATTTTAAATTTATTTATGAATTAATATACTTATTAGGTTAGCCTATGGGTGTCACATGGCCTTGTTATACTATATATTGGAGGTAGGGTTAGTTATTCATCATATATTTGAATATTCATTCTTATTACAAGCATTTGGGAGGTTTCACCCACAAAGTGGATTATCTATTATTCATATTTTATACTATATTTCCATATCATTATGATAGAATAATATATATATGATTATTTAGTGAATTAATATCATTTCAAGTGGTATCAGAGCATCAATTTAGGCCATAATTAGGTAAAAAACTCTAGATTTTGAAATTTGGATATATCTTACAAATGGGTGAAAATTTATCTAAAATTCTTTTATTGGAGTTGTGAAATAATTTAATTAAGTTTAAATTAAAATTTAAGCTCATTTGTATATTTTAAAAAAAATTCTATCACCATTTTAGTGTTTTTAATAAATTTTCTCCATAACACATAATTTATAGATTTTTTCAATTTTTTGTATATTTTTGGAAACCTTGGAAAAAATTAGTTTGGGTCTATTCTTTGATATTTATGATTTGAGTCCAAAATATTATAGTGGTCAAATTTGGGTCAATGGGAAAAAATAAGGTTCACCATCAAGCCTTTGTATGGTTGGTCCTAACACCTATAAATGGGGGAAAAGGAAAGACACCTCTAAAACTCCATAGGGGATGACATGGAGTTTGAATCATTTGATATGATTTATCAAATCCAATCAAATCTACATGGCCTTATGTAGAAGGAAGTGAAAGTCTAGACTCAAATATCATCAAAATTCAAGGGGAGCTTAATGGCATGAATAATTAGTTGCATCAAATCATGACACAATTGGCTACCATTTCATCTCATTTACTACTCAACAACCCTCCACATTTTTCTTCTGGTCCTCCTCTCAATACTAGCACTACCAATACAGGGGTAAAATTGATGTTATCAAATGTAGACGTGTACAAATTTTATGGAAAAAATACACTCACTTGGATTACTCAAATTGAAAATATATTTGATTTACAACAAACTCCTAGCTCTCAAAAGGTGGTTGTGGCATCTTTGTATCTAGAATGCAAGCCATTCATTCAGTATCATTGGTTTTGTGCTCAAAAGAAGAAGACCGGTGATCTTATTACATGGTCAATATTATCTGATTAACTAATGTCTCATTATCAAGATAATGTTTCTAAAAAATACTTTAACCAATTAGACAAACTATGACAAATAGAAATAGTGAAGGATTATATTCATCAATTTTAAATCTATCCTTACGTGTGGAGGATATCACTTAGGCAAATTTGACTGAACTTTTTTTGGGTGGACTAAAAGATAGTATTCAATTGGAGTTTTATATGTTTAACCCCAAAAATATATCCAAAGCTATACCAAAGGCACACTTGGTTGAAGAAAATGTGATGATCAAACATCATCCTTTCACTACTAGTTGGGAATGCATCTTCCCAACTCCATCATGGACTCAACTTACCAGATTGACACCATAATAAATTGAGGAGAAACATGGTAAAGGGTTGTGTTATTGTTATGAAAAAAAAATAGATCAAAGGTCATCGATGTGTTGAAAAGAAGTTATTTTATATTAAAGGGGCTGATGAGGATGAAGAAGATGAGGAGGTATCTATTGAGGGTTTTAAAAGACCCGAAGATGAAGCTATAGATTCTCAACCTACTATCTCTTACCATGAGCTTTCATGTATTTCTACTCCTTAGACTCTTAAGGTGGTGGGTTTCATTAAGAAACAAAAGGTTACAATGTTGATTGACCTAGGTAGTACACACAATTTCATCAATAGTAAGTTGGTTTCTCATTTGAATTATTTCATCTACGCAGCCCCAAAATTTCAAGTCATGATTACAGATGGCAGTATAGTTAATTGTTTTGGAAAATGTCATAGTATTAAGTTAGTAATAGGGGACTATTTGTGATATTGTCCTATGTTTTCTATTCCTATGGGTGGGACTGACATTATTTTTGGAGTACAATGGCTCACCACATCAGGTAATTTTGAGATGAATTTTCATGAATTGTTCATGCATTTTTATTTTGAAGGTAAGCACATGGAATTATGGGGATTAAGATTTAAATCTCCATAAATGGTTAACATCAGATGACCAAGATACTAAAAAAGGTGCTAAAGTATTTGTGACACATTTGTTTTCCATTGATGTTCAAAAAACTGAGTCTACCCATCTTGAGTTACAACAAAAATTGGATGATAATTTGGTTATTTTTGGACCCATGCCAAAAGGTCTTCCTCCTAGTCATACTCATGATCATGACATCAAACTCATTCTTAGAGTTAAGCTACCCAACATCAGACCATATAGATATCCTTATATGTAGAAGAGTGAAATTGAAAAAATGGTACAAGAGTTGTTGGAGGTAGGTACTATTAAACATAGCCAAAGTAAATATTCTTCTCTAGTAGTCATGGTGTGAAATAAGGAAAAACTTGGAGGATGTGCCCAGATTATAGAGAGCTCAACAAGTATCAAAGATAAGTTTCCTATTCCTGTAATTGATGATTTTTAGATGAATTACATGGTGCTATTTATTTTACCAAATTAGATCTTCTCTCTTGGTATCATCAAATTTGGATCTATGAGGAGGACATTCATAAAATAGACTTTCGTACTCATGAAGGCCATTATGAATTTTTGGTCATGCCTTTTGGTCTCACCAATGCACCATCCACCTTCTAGAGTTTGATGAATATGGTTTTTAGGATATTTTTGATAAATTTTGTGCTCGTGTTTTTTGATGACATCCTTATTTATGGAAAAAATTGGGAAGACTACTTGCATCATGTGAAATAGGTAATCTTAGTTCTTGAGCAACATCATTTATATGCTAAACCATCCAAATGTTCTTTTGGAGTTTGAGAAGTGGAAAATTTGGGTCATATTCTATCACATGAGGGAGTAAAAGTTTATTCTAAAAAAATCCAAGCCATCATGGAGTGGCAGATTCCTAAGACACTTAAGAAACTAACAGGATTTCTAGAGCTAACTGGTTATTATCATAGGGTTATCAAACATTATGGTAGTATTGTAGCACCACTCACTTCCTTGTTAAATAAAGACTCCTTCTAGTGGACTGATATAACTACCAAGGCATTTGAAAAATTGAAAATGGATCTGTGCACCACCCTAGTATTGGCTAATCCATATTTTTCTAAAATGTTTGTGGTTGAATGTGATGTATTTGGATATGGTATGGGTTTAGTAATCATGCAAGAGGGTAGGCCCATTTCCTTTGAAAGTAATCAACTGAAGGGTAAAAATCATCTCAAACCCATCCATGAGAAAGAGATGATGGCTATTTTACATGCATTCAAACAATGGAGACCTTATCTATTGGGTCATCACTTTCAGGTAAAGATTGATCATGACAGCCTTAAATTTTTTTTAGAATAATGGTTATCTTCTAAATAAAAAAATGGGTGACAAAAAATGTTAGGTTTTTATTTTGAAATAGTCTACAAGAAAGGAAAAGAAAATGTGGTGGCTAATTCACTATCTAGGCAAGATGAACTAGTTTTCGCATTATTATGTGATATGACCATTTTGTAAGCAAATGGGCTCAAAGAAGCAAGGGAAGAATGGGAGAATGAAAGTATTGCCCATGCATTGATTTAGAATATACAATAAGGTTATGATGGGATTGAAAAGTTTACATGGAATGGGAATGCATTATGGTACAAAGATAGATTATATCTATGTTAAAATTCTCTTCTTAAATAAAAAATCCTTCAAGAACTTCATGTGTCTCCACTTGGCAGTCACTCAGGGTTTTTGAAAACCTATCATAGAGTTAAGAAGGATTTTTTTTTAAAAAGGACTCAAGGGGATATACATAAATATGTGGTTTAATGTATGGTATATCAAAAAAATAAAGGTGAAACCATTAAAACCTTAGGTCTTTTACAACCCTTATCCATCCCTAGTCAATGACAGGAAGAGGTATCTATGGATTTCATTACTGGGTTACCATGATCTGAAGGTAGAAATGTTATCATGGTTTTTGTGGATAGACTCACAAATTATGGTAATTTTTGTTCTTTATCTCAACCATCGGTGGCTAGTATAGTAGCTTCTACCTTAATACAATTTATAAATTTCATGGTACTCCCAAGATTATTGTTAGTGATCAAGATCCCATATTTGCTAGT
Source organism: Torreya grandis (assembly GCA_037957365.1). Taxonomy (NCBI): domain Eukaryota; kingdom Viridiplantae; phylum Streptophyta; class Pinopsida; order Cupressales; family Taxaceae; genus Torreya; species Torreya grandis. Next base: position 3,546,279 of record JARHVA010000718.1, on the reverse strand, counting down.
AATTTTTGGATAGAATTATATGCATGTTTGGGAACCTAGTTGGCTAATATCTCATTCTATAATCCTCAATATGATGGAAAATTGAGGTAGTCAAAAAGTGTTTGGAAGGGTACCTTCACTATTTTGTTTTAGATAAATAGGATAAATGGGTTCAATGGCTGCCCTTGGTTGAATGGTGGTTTAATAATTTAGTACATAGTTAATCCAAAATGCCTCCTTTTATGGAATTTTATGGATACCATCCTCCATCCCTAATTTCAGCCTTGAAGAACCAACCAAATTTATGTGAATTGGAGGAACACCTTCAACATCAATAAGAAGTCCTTGCTAGTTTTAATGAAAATTTAGCTTTGGCTCAGAATCACATGAAGCAATAGGTAGATCAAAACATGAGTGAGAGGCATTTTTAAATTGGTCATTTGGTGTTTTTTTCTTGTATCCATATAAATTTTTTTCCTTGAAGTAATATAAAAAGGATAATAAGCTGTCTCACAAGTATTATGACACTTATCAGATCTTGTAAAAAATTAGTAGTGTGACCTATAAGCTAGAATTTCTTCCATCCACTTGCATTCACCCAATATTTCATGTATCTTTCCTTAATAATGTCATTGGATAGAGAGTTACCACTCAAACCAGATTACCAAAATTAGATGAAGAAGGGAGGGTTATTATTTATCCTGAAGTGGTCCTTTAAACATGCACTAAGTAGCTATGGTCTAGATTGATTATTGAGTATTTGATCAAATGGAAGAATTTACCTTCTGAAGATGCTACCTAGGAGGATGAATCATTCATGAAACAAAATCTAAGATTTATTTAATGTTCAGGACAATGTTTTTTGAAGGGGAGGGGCATGTTACATCCTTAACCATTGGTGTATCTAGAGTTATGTGTAATCAACTTGTGGCTTGCATAACCCTTTTGCATATTATTTTACATTTATTTATGCATTCATATACTTAGTAGGTCAGCCTATGGGTGGCACATGGCCTAGGTAAACTATATATAAGAGTTAGGGTTAGTTATTCATCACATATTTGAGTATTCATTCTTATTGCAATCATTTTAGAGGTTTCCCCCTCGAAGTGGCTTATCTATTATTCATATTTTTTGCTATATTTCCATATCATTATTATATACTAATGTATATATAATTATTTAGTGAATTAATATCATTCCATTCTGAAAAATGACAAACTTCCAAAGATTCTTTTAATAATGAAAAATATTTTTTCATAACTAATAATAAACAACATACCAAGGATGTTTATGTTATTATTGCTGACTATGACCAATATTACAAGAATTCTAAATATTTTTTCACAACTAAGGTTAATTATCATTATAAACTAGCTCATAAAGATCTTGTCACAAAACCCAAGAAACCATGTTTAGAAGAATAAATTATCAAAGATACTACAACAACTCATCTATTTTCACAAGCCCATGAGGAACCACCTCCTCCTTATGAACCCCTAATAAATTCTATTTCTTCAAAATCTATTTGACCTTATAAAACTCACACTAGTTATTCTTCTAAATCCCATTGGAACTTTCTTAAAGAGCTTAACTCCATGCCTTATAAGATTCCACTTATAGAATTAGTTAATACTTCCCCTTATCATCATAAGTTCCTTATGCAATAATTACAAGAAATTTAAGACCCATCTCTTATAAATGAAGAACCACATTCTATTGAAACTCAACCTACCAATGTGCATACCATTGAAACTATTTGTCATTCTTCCAAACCATCTATTGAATTTCTTGAAGAAGACATGACTAATGATGAAATCCTTTTTCACATTGATGATCCACCACTATTCATCAAAATATCCATTAATACTACCCTTATCCATAAATTTTTAGTTGACAAAGGCTCTGATATTAATGTGACATCTTTGTGGCTCATCCAATAACTTGGTTTTAATAAGGATCATCTCAAGCGAGCCCACCTTACCTATCATATATTTGATAAAAATAATCAAAATCTACTTGGTTGTATTTGGCTTCCCCTAACAATCTTAAGACCGTTTGAACTAAACTTATGGTCCTTGATTTGCCATCATATTATAACATTCTCCTTAGTTGCCCTTAGACTCATAGAATGAGGGATATCACCTCTTCTGATAGACAATGCATTAAGTTCTTATATAATGAAAAATAATATAAGTATGAATCTTATCCCAACCCTTGTAGTATTCAACTTTCTAATCTAAAATATCAATATCATATCCCTACCATTCCTACCATCAATAATTTTCCCTTGCTTGAGTTCATTAACATCAATCCAGACTTATAAGTCACTCTTGCTAATTTAGAGGATGATGAACCTAAAAACTTACAACATACTTGTAACACCACCAAGATACCTCCCTAGATATCGAAGTAGATTCCTTCTTATTTATTACCTCGTGATTGTACTATTCCTCTCAGTGATGAGATCACTAATTTTACCCCTCCATGAAATGTTCAGGAACCTTATTTACTAGAATACACCTTCACATGTAATTATTGAGTGGTCAAATTATTTTAAGACCCTCTAATCATGTATCCATGTAAATTTAGTAACATTGGGATATCAACTTCTGAAAATCCCCTTAAATCTTAAGCATGTACCATTTCTCCAACCTATGAAGATAACTACATAATGTCCCAAGTTCAATATCAAGACTTGTATGTTTAACATTATTAGAAAATCTTAGATCAAATACATTATTTTAACTAGGATGTTCATACCATTTACATGGATCATTAATTAGATCTCGAAGGTCATGTTCCTCCTTTTAATTTTACATTTATTGATATTCCTTGGATGGTAGAACAAATCATACCTTTTAAACCTCTGGATATTATTACATCTTATCTACCACCTATAGATCCCATCACTACATCTGATTCATCCCACATCAAAGAAATTAATGATAAACCAATCCCATATGATCCATTTACTTCTCCTACTCCTGAGATTACATTAGATGCCAAGGCCATTGATGTGCATTAGATACATTATGAATATGATCACCATGGTAATCAAATTCTTGATCTTGAATTAGATGTTAATTACTATGGTCCTTTTCCCACTTTACCTAGTTATGAAGATATTATTGAATTACTTCATGCCCAAAAACCTCAACTTCCTCAGCAACATCACAAACTTAGGAATTTCAAATACAAAGCCCATTCTTTCAATAACTTCATCCCTAGCTTCAATCATAAAGCTGATCCATATTATTATTTACCTAATGCACCATACCATTTCCAATATGGTAATGTTATTCTTATCAAATAAAATACTCACATTGAATATGGTAATCCATCATTTTGTTTAGCTATTAGTGTCTTTCACAAAATCTCACCTATTGAACATGATAACTTTAGTTTATTTTTTTGATAAATATCATGAGATCTTCCTCTTATGAGGAAATGCTTGGTATTGATCTGAGAATTGTGGTACACAATATCATCACTTATCCCAATGCCAAACCTATGCATCAAAAGTAATCTAAATTTACACCTAAAGTTTCCACCTTATGTCACAAAGAAATAATCAAACTTCTCGATGCTAAGTTTATCAAACTAGTGGGTTACTCTGAATGGGTTTATAACATAGTCCCTATTCATAAAAATCTCTCCATGGTCATTCACATTTGAATTTATTTTCATAATATTAATATTACTTGTCCCAAGGACAATTTACCTTACCTTAAATAGATTACATTATTGATTCCACAACTAGTTATGAAATGGTATCTCTTATGGATGGTTTCTCAGGCTACAATCAAATTCACATTGCTCTTAAGGACCAACATAAGACCACTTTCACCATGGAATGGGGCACTTATTTCTATGTTAAAATGTATTTCAGCCTAAAAAATGTTAGAGCTAATTATCAATAAGTGATGCCTCATATGTTTCATTATATTATTCACAAAATTGTATAAATCTATGTAGATGACCTCATTGCTAATTTTAAATGTCATATGACTCATCTTTCTGATGTTGCCGTCATCTTGAACCTCTTCTCAAATACAAAGTTAGACTAAATCCTTAAAAATGTGTCTTTGGTGTCACATCTAGTAAACTATTAGTATTTGTAGTCTCTATATGGCATTGATGTTGACCTTGCCAAGATTAATGTTATCATCAACATGACCATTCTTCATTCTATTCTAGACATTCACACTTATCTCGATAAACTTGAGGTAATTAGAGATTCATCCTTGAAATGTCCTACCATATCCAATTCATAAATTATCATTTTAAGAAAGGTAATGCTTTATAATGGATGGATCCTTGTCAAAAATCATTTTATAACATAAAAGAATCATTGTTTCAATAACCTACACTTCATCCCACTTTTAACAATCAACCTTTAATCTTATATATTTATTCTACACCCATATCATTTGGGTCAATGCTTACTCAAAAATTTGATATTAGATGAGAGTATGCCATCTAATACATCATTCAAGGCCTCATTGATTATGATAAATGTTACAAAAAATTTGAACGTGATTGGCTCATCATATATTTTGTAGCTAAAAATCTTTAACATTATATGATTTATCAGACAGCTTATGTCATCATTCATTCTAATCCCCTTCACCACTTATTATCCAAAGATTTTATTCATAGAGATAGAATTAGGAAATGGATGGTTCTTCTCATGGAATTTCATCTTTTAATTGTTACTCAAAAAGCTATAAAATGACAAATCATAGTTGATCAACTTGTCATAGCTCTATGCCCACTACCAATCACCTTCAAGATAGTCTTCTTGATGATAATATTATCTATATTAAAAGTCTCAAACAACCCATATCTCTTAAAGATTACTTCCATAACTTCACTGCTGATCTTGAAGTGAGTAATCTTGATGAATCCACTCTCCTCCCCAATACTCCTCCCCAATACTACTAAAATAAAAGTAGTCCTTGAAGATATTCCTAAAATTAATGTCAAATTACATGAGGATACTTGGAAACTTCACTTTGATGGTGATAAATGCCTTCAAGTGTCTGGGGAAATTTGTATTCTTATAATCCCTCTTGGTAAAATCACGACTTCATATTTTTGCTTAACATTTGACATCATGAACAACATAGAAGAGTATGCATATTTAATCTTAGGCATGAGTGTTTCTCTTGATTTAGATATCCAATATTTGCATTCTTTGAGTGATTCCTAGCTCATTTATGACCAAGTCAATGGTGATTACCAATGTAAAAGTGAGAATCTCATTTCTCATCATAAAATTTCAACTACTCTCACTAAAATTTTTATTTCTATCACTATCGAGCCTATCCCTCGAGATCAAAATTTTATTTTTGATTTCTTCACTTCTTCAACATCTTTTTTTCATCTACATCTAGTTCTTTATGATCACACTTTTCTTATCCAAATAAGAAAATATATGTCTTTTATTCAACCACATGATTCACTAATCTACCACATTGAGGATGTCACCATCCTACAAAGCACATGGTACAAATACATCATTCAATTTTTTGAACACCAAGCTTATCTTTCTAACCTAGAGTCCTACCAAAAGACTCATATTTACAAACATGCATTTAAATATGTATTTATATATAACATCCTATATTATCACAATGCTAAATGTACCTTGCTCTACTGTGTTATGAAAGCTGAGGCCCCTCTGCTTCTTGAATAAGCACATGGGGGAATTTGTGGTGGCCATTGTAGAGGACATGATACAACCTAAAAATGATTATGTATGGGATAATTTTGGTCTAATCTTGAAAAATATTCCATTTAATTTTCTAAAAGTGCACTCCTTACCAATTTCATGATGATTTAATTCATTCACCCCCAGTCGAGCTTCAAATATTCAAATCTCCCTCGCCATTCTCCATGTGGAGATTATATCTCATAAGCAAATTACCTTGATCTCAAGATGGGTATGTCTTTATAATTACATCAACATAATATTTTATCAAATGGGTCAAGGTTATACCCCTTGTTAATGTCACTAGTACCACCATCTCCAAATTCATCTTTAATGAAATAATTTGTTGCTTTGGTTTCCCTCATACCATCATTTCAAATAATGGCGGTAATTTCAAAAATAAAGATGTCATACAACTCTATGCTAAATTTAAAATCAATCACAAATTCTCCACATCCTATCATCCATAATGTAATGGCCTTGAGGCCACCAACAAAATTATCTAAAAAACAATGCATGAAACCCACATGGATTAGAAACTTCATCTCTATCCTACTCTTTGGGCCTATTGCACTAGCATACATACTACCATTGAGGCAACACCATTTTCTCTAGTCTAGGATTCTGAGTCAGTCTTCCCATTAGAAGTTGAGATTCCCTCTCTCCATATATATCTTCAGGGAATCATATCTGATCAATAATTATGTGAAGGTCACCTTCATGATCTTGATCTCCTCAATGAACTCCATATTTTTTCTTTGAAACATAATCACCAATACAAGGCTCGTATTGTTGTTTATACTCAAGCTTTAGATTTTATGAGGAAGGCCTTATAATGGTTATGAGTGTTGATCCTTATTCTCAATCTTTAGATTTTTCTTCTTTTGATGGATGTAATTTTCACAATAATCCATGTTAGCATGTTTTCCTCCATTTACCTCATTCTTATGATAAAGAATCACATTTTTATATCATTGTATACCTCTTTCTCCCTTTATCACATTTTTTGTGATTTGAAGTAATTAAAATTGTTTATTATTTCATTCCTCTTGTTTTCTTTTCCTTTTACTCCACATTAGATAAAACAAGGTTGAAGTCAAGATAACACTTTTATTTCACATAGATTTATGAGACTCTTAGACACCATGCTCTCTAATTTCTCTCTTAGCAACCAAGTCCCACATATTCAAATGAAATTCATCTTTAGCACTTATGTTTGGTTTTCCAAATCTATATAGAAGGGGGATATAAAAAACCATCAATAAATTTAAAAGCCCAATAATATACAAAAGGAAATAATATATAAAAGGAAATAATACACAAAAGACCACATACAAATAAAGAAAGTCAATATCACACTAAAATAAATGATTCCAAGCACATATTTTATCTCTAATTGAAGCTCAAAATCCAAAATTGGACTCACAATAGAGCCAAGGTCCATTGGGGTATGGTCGGTTAGTAGATTGGAATAGGATAATTCAATAAACTCTATGGTTCTAGCTACTTTTTCATGCAATTAACCAATCTTTTTAGTAGATTGATGGCTTTGTAAGGGGTCCTAAAGAATGGGAAACCTGTTATGGGAAGGTAGTTTCATTTTACTTCTCATGCATATAGCCTTTATGGGATTCTATACATACTTCATTTGTTGACCTAAGACTTATGTGGCTAAGAGAAGTTATTCAATCCTCTTGTTTTTACAAACCTAATTTGAGTGTCTTGACTTTGATAAAGAGTTATTATACCTTGTTTTTCCTTCATTCTCCCCTCCACCCATTTCATTTTCCACCTTGATAGGAAACATGTGATTTTAAATATATTTTCCCTCTTCTCTACTTCCTTCTTATTCACATCTTAAAAACATGATATCACTGCTTTGTTTCAATTTTATTTATCCTTAGAGCATAACAACATGTTTAATCAACTATGGATTACTTTACACATAACACTTATCACCGCAAATTTCCAATCACATCCCATCCACATAGCACCAATTATCTTGGATTTCTTGGATTTATTTGTTTTTTTCTATTTAATTTTATATTCTTGGGTTTGTCAAAAGTAGTCTCTACACCCTCCACAATAAAAAATAAAAACATAACAGATAACCATATAGTGATAAAAGTAAGTCAAGGTATGCATTACATTTAATTTTTAATTATTTTACTTTCCATAATTTAAATTTTAGTTATTTTTGCTTTAAAATACAACTTTTTTTAACCTCAACATTGTGTGTTATTATGTTCTTTTTTGAAGCACCATCCCCTATTGCACCTAAGTTACATGTGATGAGATTTAAGTGGGGAATATTTATACACATAATATTTTTAAAATTTATCAACTATTGACATTTTTAATCTTTCAAGAACCCATCGAGTCTCAATCTCTTTGAGTGCATGCCTTAAGGGGTGCATCAAGAAAGGGGTGGATAAACTATTGGTGTTTTACAAGATTGTTGTAACTTAGTTCCACTTATTACCAATCCACCCAACTCTTAAAAACATTCCCCTGAGCTATGAATCCTATTTTACACACTCTTATAGTATTTTACCACCTTTTATACCCTTTTTCCTAACCTAAAACCTCTTTTGATAGTTTAAATGACTATGTCAACTATGTCGACCTTGTACTCTTAATGGCAAAACTCATTTAGGGTCTAGGTTGGCTCTTGGATGACCTAGTTAGTGACCTAGTGAATTTTTATCAATAATAATAGTAGGTCAATTGGGTCGACCCTATCAATTGAAAATTTCAAAAATATTAGGTTTAAATCCACATATATAAACACATCCATTACATCATTATTAGAGAGACATCAAGGGTTATTATTCATTTTCACTTCTTTACATTTTGATCTTCCACCATTCTATTTGAGTCTTAGCTTAGGTTTTCTACTTGGAGAAGAATATTGTCTTGTGGATAAGTCTTGGATGATTTGGCCTTTCTTAGTGATCCTTACAAACTACAAAAACCTATTACAAAGTACCTTTGGTGAAGTGAGAGATTGAGTCTTAATGGGTTCATATTCTAGGTAAGTATGTCTAACTTTACTCCTCTTTTTAGTAGATAAAAGTAGCATAAGTATTGGCTTTTGAATATTATTAATCTTCTTATCCATACATTAGGGTCTTACTTATATATAGATTAATTAAGATTCTCTTATGCATATTTGATTTATTTTGTTTACCAACCCCCATATTATGCCACAAGCTTTGGTGAGCACTAGATTAGATTTATTTTCTTTACTTATTATTAGTATAGTGAAAATGAAAACATAGGACTTATTTAGGGTTATTGCATGGTTTTCCTTGACTAGAGGCTTTAGAACCCTCCCGAATGATATTATTATGATAAGAGATCCCCTAATTGGGTCTAGTAGATCCACATATTAGACATATTATCAATTATCTAATGTATCCACAATCAAAAGTGTAAGTAGGATATATCTTCTCTGATCTAAGATTTATTTATAGATCTAATGTATTTATAATTGCATACAAATTCCATTTAGCATTCATGAATCATTCAAACAATATAATGAACTATCAAAAACATCAAGAACCATTCATATGAGCATGAGACAAGAGCATAACAAATATAACAATGATTTGAGTGGGAAACCATCAAGGGGAATAAAACCCATTGATATCTACAAATGGACTACTATCCTATAAAACAAAAGATCAAGTTCAGTGAAGCACCAACTCCACATAGATAATCCATTCCAACTAGCTAAGCACCAACTCAGATAGGATTTAACAAGTACCAACTTAAAAGGAGGAACCAACTCCCTGAATGAATCATCACCAACTTAGCCACCTAATTTATTGAAGCACTAACTTCACATGAGAACCAACCCCAACTAGCCAAACACTAACTTGACTAAGCTTTTTTAAGCACCCACTTGTCAGGAGGTACCAATCCCCTAGATGACTCAATACTAACTTATCTACCTCAAAAATTTGATCACATTTAAAACCATTTGTTTCTTATAAAACATATAATTATCTCCTTATTTATCTCTTCTCATTCTTATATCCCTCTCAAATTGCCTTCTAGGCTTCTTTGCTCATCTAGGTATCTTCAAGATAGATTAGGTCATATGACCTTGATATTAATCTACAGTACCCATGTTATATCTTTATGTCAGTTTCTATACACCACTATGATGTTATAAAAGACCTTATTTAGCTCTTCAATGTGTTATTTCCTTCACTTGCACCCTCCAATTTTCTCATTAGACAATATGGCCTATTAGGCCTTGTTCTTATACAATCTTATAGTTTACACACCTCTTGGTCAGCCATAAATAATTAAATAATTTGATTAAAATTAAAATAGGTCTTATGACATGTTTCATACATTAATCAATCATTATAATAGTTCATCCACAACTTAAAATACCAAAACCTCTTTTAGGCCTTAAGGAGACCTAATTCAATTAGGCCTTCATTAGTACACGTTACCCTTTGATATCCTTTGAACACTTTAAAACTTCACAAAAGGAAGTAAAATTCATATACCACTCAAATATACCTTATATAAATTTTATTTGGGTCCACAATACCTTTTAGGGCTAACCACAACTTGAACCTTTTCTCAAAATACTATTCACAATAGGCTTGTGCATACACATAAAATCTATCTTTAACGACTAAATCATAAAAACAATTTTTACAAACAACCATGGAAAAAATCACATATACAAAAGCCTCATGATGTTAGGGTCATCATTTTATACATTATAACTTACAAATCAAATCAAAAGTACTCAAACTCTTTTCTGCAAGATGCTTACTCTAAACTATCGACTAGCTTCAAAATATAGTCAAGGAAACATTAAATTATAATACCTAAAAGAGCACACTCAAGGTCATAAAATGTATTAAAATTATCTCATAACATACTTAAAATAAAATAAAATAAATACATGATAATATCTAATGTGAACTATTGGTCTTACAAAAAAATCTTTTGACTTTCTCTCTTACAAACTTCACTCAGCCAGACAAGCCATTTTGGCTTCAATGTTTCAACCTCTTACACTAAATTAAAATATTATAAAAATAATGGATATATATTTAATTCAAAAAAAATTATGTGAATTATATATATCAACTCATGTCATATAGTCTAAAACCCATTATTGCAACATGCTTACCCAAAATTGATAATTTTTCTCACTATCTGCACCACTAGGTCTATTAGTAACTGGTCAAATTAAATGACCATTTTATCACCCATAAAGGTTAAAAAATACTCATAAACCACCATGGACATAAGATAAAAGTATAAATATTCAACCTTCATCTAATTAACAACTTTTAATTGGTGAACTCTGCCTACTATATCAAATCTATGAGAAACAAGGTCTTTCTTAAAGGGTTTACTAACTCTCCTGATAGACCACTCATACTAGGATATGATTAATAAGTTTAATTCATTATATAATAGATAAAATAGACAAATAATTCCATTATAATCACTTTAGAATAAGTTATTTTACATCAAGTCACTATTAGGGTTCTTTGAGGGTTTAAACTATCTTATATTCTTAATGATCATTCACAAAGATTAGACCCTTATTCCAAAAACCAATGCTTGTAACTTTAAGCTAAGACCCTTACCCATATATCATTAATATCTTATTTTATCATGCAGATGCTAAACATGCCAACTAAAACTTAGAAAACCTTCTTGGGTAGACAACTCTTCATTTTATGCACATGAGAGACCATAAAACATTTTTTCAAGCCTTTTATTTCAAACTTTTACCTAAAAATTCATGAATATACTTGGGACAACCTATAATACATCTAAAAAATATCACCTATCCATCCTTGCCTTGGAAACTAAACTTGATACACCATTATGCCATGCTTTCTCTCTTTGATCTCTAGGCTTTGGCTTGCAAGTCTTATTAGGTCTTGAAACTAACCTTCAAACCTATTTACACCTCACATGCTAAACAAACATCTCACATGATCAAAAAATTTCAAACATACTTCATTTGGCTTGACAATACCTCATGATACCTCATTAGGTTAGGTAGGGTCTAGAACTAGTTTAGTTGTAGATTTGAGCTTAAGGAATTACCCCTGTAGGCTTACCTTAACATTCTCCTGATTGCTCTATCACCTCATATACTTGCTCAAGTGACCTTATACAACCTATTTTTTGGAAATTCAATAAAAAATCTTCATATCTCGATGGAGCATCTTTGAAACTACTTACACAGATCTTGAGAGTTACATTAGTGAATCTTCAGAGGTTTGATGGAATGTCTTTGGATCTACTTGGTAGATATTCAGATCTTAATTAAGGATATTCATAGCTCACTATGTTTTATGTTGATTCTTTATATTAGGAATACAAGCTCATACCCCACACATAATTCATCTTGACATCAATGAGCTTCGATAGAATGTCTTCAGAGCTACCTGGTAGATCTTTAAAGCTAGACTAAAGATATTTGTAGCTCATTGTGTTATATGCTAAGTCTTCATATCAGAAATACTAGATCATAACCCACACACCATGCATATTAACATCAATGACATCAGCCTTGACATCAATGACAACACTTCTCAATAATAGAAATAATGCTCAATAATCTCCCCCTTTATGATTGATGGAAAACCATACTGAACATTGATCATCCTCATCTCCCCATACTAGTCTTTCTCCCCCTTTGACATAAATGACAAATTTTTGTCTAAAATTATCTAGATCACACTCCTATCACCAAAATACTCAACACACAGAACTTATGATTTTATGAGACATAAAATAAATATTCACCCCTTATCTCCATGCATACCTTTTTGGAATAAATCACTTGTTCTTGGACATAATAAACATGATTAACACCCTCTCATCACTTGAATTTTTCAATGATTTCTATGGGTATGAATTATACATAATTCCTATCTTAAGTGTTCAAAAGTTACATTTGAAAGTGGTTTGGTTAGGATATCTAAAATCTAATCCTATGTATAAACATATTCAAGTTTGACACTTTATTCACTTACCTACTCTCTTATAAAATGATACCTCATGGGAATATTGTTTGGTCCTTGAATGCATGATAGGGTTATTTGAGAAACTTATAACACTTGTATTATCACACTAAATAGGACTAGGACCATCATACTCCACACTATAGTCTTTTAGGGTCTATCTCATCCATAAGACCTGAGTGCAACATGAAACTGTTATAATTTACTTAGCCTCATAGGTGGATAAGGATACTAATGGTTTCTTTTTTATTATCCATGAAACTAGGCACCTACCTAGGAATAAATCTCCTTCACTGGTACTCTTTTTATCGTCTATAATTCCTTCCCAATTTGCATCTGTGTAGGCTATACTATTTAACTCCTTGATTCTTGGGTACCATAACCCATACATCATAATCCCCTTAAGATACCTGAGTATCCTTTTGACTAATTTTATATAATTCTTATTTGGATCTACTTGAAACCTTGCCACAAGACCTAATTATTTCATGATGTTAGGTCTAAAGGTATTGGTATACATTAAACTTCAAATCATTAACCTATATGATGTATGATTGACCTTTGAAGACTCATCTTCTTTGTTGATCTTACATCTTATGATCATGGGTGTACTAACTCCATTGTAATCTTCCATCTCAAACTTTTTCAACATCTCTCTTATGTACTTGGTTTGTGAGATGAATACACCTTTTTCAGATTGAGTGATATGTAACCCAAGAAAGAATGATAGTTCTCCTAGTATAGACATCTCAAATCCTTTCTTCATCACCTATGCAAAGGACTTGATCATGTTTTCATTATTTTTACCAAAGATGATGTCATCCACATAGACAACTACTATTAAATGATGGTCATATTCTATTTTCATGTATATATTACTATCTATAATTCCTTTTTTGAATCATTGATCCAATAGATAGTTGTCCAACATAGCATACCAATCTCTAGGAGCTTACTTTAAACCATAGAGAGAATTTTTCATCATAAAAACATAGTATTTATAATCTGATAGGGATAACCCTTCAAGTTTCTCAATGTACATTTATTCTAGATTCCCATTCAAAAAGATATATATTTAACATCCATTTGGTATACCTTGAATCCTACATAAGCTAGAAATAATCTAATGGCCTCTAATTTTGCAACTAGTACAAAATTCTCCTCAAAGTCTACCCCTTCAACTTGTGCATATCCCTTTCATACTAATATAGTCTTGTTCTTAGTGACTTATCCATATGTATTTAACTTGTTTTTAAACACCCATTTTTTGTTAATGACATTTTTGTCTTTAGGCCTAGGAACTAGTTCCTAAGTCTCATTCTTCTCTATTTGATCAAAATCCTCATTCATTTATCATATCCAAAATTTATCTTTACTTACTTCTATAAGAATCTTAAGTTCAATCTTGGATAATAGAGAAACATTCTCTTGATTTATATTAATTACTAGTCTTCTCCTTATTTTCATACCTGCATTCTTATTACTAATGATTTGAGATTCAAGATGATCTCTTTGAATCTTTCTTGAGGTTCCTTTCGAGTCTTGTCTCTATTCAACTTATTCTTCTTACTCATCAACCTTTATAATATCCTCATAATTATTTAAGTAAAAATTATCTAAATTATTCTTTGACTATGAGTGATATTTCAGTGTCTCATCAATCTTTACATTGGTACTTTCCACTATATTTTGTAGTCTCTTATTATAACATCTATAGGTTGTGCTCATTGATGAGTATCCTAAGAATATGCCATTATTAGTTCTAGAATAAAACTCACCCAAGTATTCATCACCTCTTTTGATGAAACCACTGCTCCCAAACACTCTAAAGATTTATATTGGCTAACTTTAGCCCACATACAAAGCTTCTTCCTGAATAGGTTAGTTAAACAGAGTACCTGATTGACTAAATGATCAAATGGACTAGAATCAGATCTAGGATTACAAAATTAAAAAGAATAGTAGGGTTTCATGGTGTTTTAATAAATTATAGGCATGAATTAGGTTTCATAGGTTTTAGAAACTCATTTTAATCCTTGAAAGTTCTTGCACAAGCATAAAAGAGCCAAATCATCATCAACATGTCATGCAGAAATGAATAGATTAGTTTGGTTGGACATTTAATAAATACACCTGGGAAGCCTCTCAAGATAAAATATTTCATGGAAATGAATTTATTCATGCCTAGATCATGCACTAAATTTTTTTTTTATCTTGATGTCTTTTCTATCTCAAGATATAAAGCTTCAAAGTTAGACTTGTAAAGTGAAATGTTCATGGGGACATCAAGTTAAGGATTCATAAAATAGCAATTCAAATTCAAATGTTTTTGAGGATAAATGTGTAATTGAAAAGTATCAAGATCTCATGTACATAAATATATATCTAATAGTGAGCATTGATTGACAATGCCAGTGGGCCCAAATAGATCTATGGTATGTGTTTAATCATCCCAAAGCATATCAATGGTGAGTGAGAGGTCAATAAGTTAATGGATATTAAAGGATAATGGGAAGAGGATAAGTGTCTCAACTATGTTATACTGGTAGAAGATCTATGGCTCACATTCATCTATATAGAAAAGGATCAATGGTATAAGCAGGGTCAAAGGGTCAAAGAGCCTAGATCAAATGCAAGAATACCACATGGTGCAAGTGTGTTAAATCATAGAACTAATATCAAGATCCCAAGAAATAACGTTTAGTTGAAAAGAATTTTAATCTTGATGGACTAGATCAAGATCAATGGCTAATGTCAAAAATTAAAATCCAAGGACTTCATGTAGAGGTCAAACATGTGGCATATGTTAAATAAGAGAAAATGATTCAAATAACTATGTTGCCATTGGAACTCAGTTGAATGCCACAAGTAGACATAGTTATATAGTCAAGATGGTAAATGATTAATTTTTTTCACTATTAAATCATAGTCTTGACCTCTAGTTTAAGGATTTAGAACTTACAGAGCCCATCTTTTGTGGTTGCAAATTTTTTTCATGTTTGTGATCATTGATCTTTAAAGAATATCTATGCATACAATGAGTTATTGGTTTCTATAGACGATTAGATGTAAAAATAGGTCTTTTAAGGCCCAATATAGAGATCAAATATGGACTAGAATTTGTTGAGATAGGACTATACAACCTATAATCTTTCATCAATATGATAGCTATAGGAAAACCAATAAATAAGATTGGTTTTCTATCTATAATGAATCTATATTCAAGATGGGGTATGGGGAAAATATTTGATTATGAAAGAGTGTCTCATATTCTAATATAGTCATAGCCTCAATAAGTAGGTATTTAGTAGACATGAAGATGAATTTATAAATATTATAGATATGATTATTGTCTTCTTATAAATAGTAAAAGCAAGTGGAAGGTGGCATGGAGAATCAAATCAAAGAGATCTAGTGGTTAAAGAAGAATTTAGATCATTAATTAATATTCAAAACCATAAAGATATTTTCTCTAATAGACTTAGTCATGAATCATCATGTAAATCAATCCCTTGTCTTCTTATGGATCTCTCAGCCAATGAGAAAAGCTTAAAGACTATTAGAGAAAATACAAGCTAATTTGTTGATGAAATATTAGTCTTGATTGGATAAAAAGGTGGTGGAGCATTCATTGAAAGTGGCATCTCATTGATTGTTCTTGGTTAACATTATTCCTCTCTTCTTCTTCCCCTTTTATATATATCACCCATTCTTTCCCATTTGTAAGGATACTCACTTTTTGGGATTATCAGGGAACTCTTTGAGATATTGCAATATATTCTCCTCTTGATTTGGGGAAACCCTATCAAGCATTTGTAAAAATTGAATCTTAATGCAATAATATAATTTCTTTACCTATCTCTTGCCTTGGATCTATGTTTAGTGAGTTGTGCATGATGGTATAGTGAAGGAGAATGTTCCTCATCCATTGTCCTCCTTTCTGACCTACTTTAGGGTGTTTTAAATATATTATAGGTCTAGATTAGTGTTTTTATACCATTTATGTAATATCTTAGTGAGTCTTAGAAGTATTATTTCTTTTCATTCTTTGCTTCCTTAACCTAGTCTATGAAATACTTATGCAATTAGCTTGATTTTGAGGTTGTGTGAGATAGTATTATCTTGTGTTGATCTAATGTGGGTTCAAGATTATGTGAGTTTCCCCTTTTTATTTTGTGCATCACATATTTAACCTTATTAGGATCCCTTTTCCATTTTATAACCTTTTTCCCTATGATAACATCAATTTAGGTGATTCATTAGAAGGAAGTTGGCCTTCTCTAGAGGTTCAACCCCACCATAGAGTACCCATAGCCTAGGTTTATTACCAAAGTGTAGCTCAATTGGAGAGAGATTGAATAACCCTCTCCAAGGGTGAAAATTGATGCTAAAACAATTTTTGGTATGCCTAGTAGGACATACCACATTATTCACTAGTGAAGAGTTTTGATGTTCTCTTCATGTAATCAGCCTTTAGAGGTAAGTTTTTAAACACCAATGGAAACTCTAAGTATTCACTAGATTGTTTAAGAAACTTAGGTAAATAGTCATCATCATTTGGTATGTGTCATCACTCATTTGATTAAAATGCATGTTCTTGTTGGAAATATTGTCATTAATGTCAGAGATCTAGCATTATTAGTGATAAAGGCCCCATTACATTTAATAATGTTTATAATAGATATATCTTGGCTAATGTGTGTTAATATTTAATTAATATTAAAGAATATATTTTTAGTTGCATATGAGACAAAAGAAGGGCCCATGGAGAAGTTAAAGAGCCATGAGGTAAAGACAAAAGAAGGATGGGATGCATTTTCCCATGAAGAGTCATCTTGGGGAATTCCAAGAGTCACCAAGTGAAGACAAAAGAGGAAGGGCACAATTTCTCATGAAGGGACACTTTGAGGAATACGAAAAGTCACCAAGATAAGGATAAAAGAGGGAAGGACATTTTTTCTCATGAAGGGTCACCACACGACTTTTCAAAGGCAAGGATATGAAGGGTCATACAAGTTTGGTGCCATTTTCCATGAGGATTGAAGGGTCACAAAGGGGGAAGGCCAAAGGTCATTTGGAAAGATATAAATAAAGGCTTGAGAAGCCATTTGTAATGTGAGTGATAGAGGTTGATTTGATATTGTAATATCTAGCTTAGAAGATCAATTATGAGAGATGAATATGATTTGTATTTATTATATATAGATTAGAAGAGCAAAGGTGAGAGAGAGGAAAGAGATGTTGTAATGAACTATCATTTTTTGAGATAGCAACATTGAGAGATAGTTGTGTGGTATACATAAAGGGGTTGGTGCTCTTGTGGGTTGGTGCTCATGAATTATTGTTGTGTTGGTGCTCAGCAAAGGGGTTGGTGCTCCTGTGGGTTGGTGCTCATGAATTGTTGCTGTGTTGGTGCTTAGTAAAGGGGTTGGTGCTCCTGTGGGTTGGTGCTCATGAATAGTTGTTGTGTTGATGCTCAACAAAGGGGTTTGTGCTCCTATGGGTTAGTGCTCATGAATAGTTGTTGTGTTGGTGCTCAAAAAAGGGATTAGTGCTCCTGCAAGTTGATGCTTGTGAATATTGTTTGGGTTGGTGTTCATTCATATACTTGAAATTGTTCTCCATGGTTTTTCCCACATTGGGTTTCCACGTTATATCTGGTGTCTCTCTCTATGTTGTGTGGTGTTTATTGTTTTAGTTTTATTGCATATCTTGAATGTTTGATTAAGTGGAATTTGATAAATGGAAAGTTTTATAAGATATATGATATAATGATTCAGCCCCCCCCCCCTCTTAGTATATCCCATGCTTAACAATTGGTATCAAAGTAGGTTCCTTTTGAAAAGTTTTAAAACTTGAAGGTAGATCAGGAAAGCACGATGGCTAGATCACATGAAGGATTTTCTACAAATAAGGCACCTTTGTTTGATGGGATGAATTATTATTTTTGGATCATGAGAATGAAGGTTTATTTGATGGCCCTTGGATTTTACATATAGAAATCAGTGGTGGAGGAATATGAAGAGCCACAGAAATCTACAATTACTCCAATAGAAAAGAAGGCAAGTGAATGTAATGCTAAAGCTTTAAATGCTATTTTATGTGGTTTATGTAAATCTAAATTTGTTAAAGTTATGCAATGTAAATTTTCTCATGAAACTTGGGTAAAAATTGAGAATATTTACAAAGGTGATGGAAAGGTTCAGCAAGCTAAGTTTCAGACTTTTAGAAGATAGTTTGAAAGTTTGAAGATGGAATAAGAAGAAGATATACAAGTTATCTCTTATGAGTTGATCAAATAGTAACTCAGATTCAAGGTCTTATAGAAACATTGGAAGAGTCAATGGTGGTGCAAAAGGATTTAAGATCTCTACCAATGAGATATGATGCAAAGGTTTTACCAATCGAGGAGATGAAGAATTTAGCCAAACTAAAGATGGATGAGCTTCATAGTATTCTCACGGCATATGAGATGTAGATAGAATAAGATAAACCCTCAAAGAGAGAAGCAGCTTTCAAGACATCAAAGAAAGAGAAAGCTAAGATTCAAGAATCAAGTGATAGTTCTAGTGATGATGAAGATGATAATGGAGCACTTTTCCTTTGCAAGCCAAAAAGGGGAACAGGTAAATATAAAAGAAAATTACCTTTTAAATGTTTTAATTGTGGAAATATTGGACATTTTTCAGCTAGATGCCCAAATAAGGGTAATGATGATGAAGAAGAAAAGCCTACATACAAGAAGAATTTTAAAGGAAAATCCAAGAAGGGATTCGAGAAGAAGAACCTATATTCTAAGGATCCTGGCTTAGTCAAAGATAGTGGAGTCAGAGATTCAGAAGAAGAGATTTTATTCATGGCCATATATGAAGGTGATCAAGAAGAAGAAGAGGAGGAAGTTGAAGTGAATATGGAAGGAGAACTCATTTGTGCCCTAGAAGAGTTAGAAGCTGTTGAGAAGAAGAATCAAAGATTGATGGACTAGATTGAGAAAAATGAAAAGGAGTCAAAAGAAATTATTGATGATCTAACAACGCACTTGGAAGAAGCCAAGAAGAATGAAGAAGATCTCACAACATTGTTGGAAATAGCAAAAAAAAATGTGAAAGGTATGTTATTAAAATTGCCTCTTTAAAAGAAGATATTGAGAAAGCAGTCAATGATAAAGTAGTTAGTGATTCAAAATTTGAGGATAACACTAACATGATGAATAAGATATTATAAAGTCAAAAAGAAAATTTAGATAAGATAGGGATTAGATTTGAAAAGAAAAAGAGCTATGTTGAAGCTCTTACAAAAGAGGAAACAAAAAGGGAGAAGTGAAGAATATAGAGGACATTTCATATAGAGAAGGCTAGAGAGAACAAAGCTACAAAAGGCAATCAGGTCAGAGATATACAGATAAGTCTTATTTTTATGGCTATTATTTTTATTGTAATGAATATGGTCATAATAAATTAGAATGTAGAAAAAGAGCTAACAATTTCAAAAAAAGAGAGAAGGAAAGTCAAGTAGAGTCAAGCAGAAGCCACAACCCTTTTGCTCCTCTATCAAGCTTTTATGAAGAGACCATAGTATGCTACAAGTTCAATAACTTTGGACACATAGCTTTTTATTGTAAAAGCATGTTGAATTTAGTCAAGAAGGATCAGAGTTTCAAAGCTCCATTCATCAACAAGAAGGATCAAAATTTTAAAGCTCCATTCATCAAGAATAAGGTTTAGACATGTTCATGGTAGAAGAAATAACTTGAAGATTCTATGATGGTTCAAACAACTTTGCATGTAATAAATAAAGATTAGTCATGGTTCATTGATAGCAGATGTTCAAGGCATATGACATGAGATAAAAGTAAGTTCATAACTCTAAAGAAGATCAATGGTGGCACAATGAGATTCAGAGATAAAACCACTGCTAGGATAGCCAGAAAAGGTACTTTGAGTTTGGATTATGGTAGAATTAAGACTAAAAATATTTTATATGTGAAAGGTCTTAGGCATAATCTTTTGAGTGTTAGTCAAATATGTGATCAAGGATACACATTAAAGTTTCATATAGAAGGTTATGAGACTAGAAGAAAAGATTCAATTAAGTTGATTGCAAATGCTCAAAGGACAGGGAATAATGTGTATGTATTATCAGATATCTTCTCAAAGGCATGATCAAAAGATACATTCAAATATTTGCAAGAGGAGTTGGAAGTAATTTATATTACTTTCTACCATTGATGTTCAGCATTAGTTTAGGGGGAGCTAAGTGTTAGCTTTAAGTAGGCCCTTTGCCATTGATGTCAAAGGGGGAGAACAATAGGTACAAGTACAATCACAGAAATAGGTACAAGGAATAGGTACAATTTGCTACAGTAAGGGGGAGTTACTATATGTTTTTAAATGACCATATGTGTAGGTGATAGGATGTAGTAGTTTTATGATTGAGGTTGCCATCAATGACAAATGGGGAGATTATTGGAAATATTGTCATTGATGTCAAAGGTCTAGCATTATTGGTAATAAAGGCCCCATTTCATTTAATAATGTTTGTAATAAATATATATTGGCTAGTGTGTGTTAATATTTATTTAATATTAAGGAATATATTTTTGGTTGCATATGCGACAAAAGAAGGGCCCATGGAGAAGTCAAAAAGTCACAGGGTAAAGACAAAAGAAGGATGGGACACATTTTCCCATGAAGAGTCATCTTGGGGAATTTCAAGAGTCACCAAGTGAAGACAAAAGAGGAAGGGTGAAATTTATCATGAAGGGACACTTTGAGGAACATGAAAAGTCTCCAAGATAAGGACAAAAGAGGGAAGGACATTTTTGCTCATGAAGGGTCACCACATGAATTTTCAAAGGCAAGGATATGAAGGTTCATACAAGTTTGGCACCATTTTCCATTAGAATTTAAGGGTCACAAATGGGGAAGGCAAAAGGTCATTTAGAAAGCTATAAATAAAGGCTTGAGAAGCCATTTGTAATTTGAGTGATAGAGGTTGATTTGATATTGTAATATCTAGCTTAGAAAAGCAATTGTGAGAGATGACTATGATTTATATTTGTTATATCTAGCTTAGATGAGCAAAGGTTAGAGAGAGGAAAGAGATGTTGTAATGAACTATCATTTGTTGAGATAACAACATTGAGAGATAGTTGTGTGGTATACACAGTAGGGTTGGTGCTCTTGTGGGTTGGTGCTCATGAATTGTTGCTGTGTTGGTGCTCAGCAAAGGGGTTGGTGCTCATGAATTGTTGCTATGTTGGTGCTCAGCAAAGTGGTTGGTGCTCATGTGGGTTAGTTCTCATGAATTGTTGCTGTGTTGGTGCTTAGCAAAGGGGTTGCTATTCCTTTGGGTTGGTGCTCATGAATAGTTATTATGTTGGTGCTTAGAAAAGGGGTTGGTGATCTTGCAAATTGGTGCTTGAAAATATTGTTTGGGTTGGTGCTCATTCATATACTTGAGATTGTTCTCCATGATTTTTCCCACATTGGGTTTCCACGTTATATTTGGTGTCTCTCTCTATCTTGTGTGGTGTTTATTATTTGAGTTTTATTGCACATCTTGAATGTTTGATTAAGTGGAATTTGATAAATGGAAATTTTTATAAGATATATGATATACTGATTCACCCCCCTCTCAGTATATCCCATGCTTAACAATTGGTATCAGAGCAGGTTCTGTTTGAAAAGTTTTACAACTTGAAGGTAGATCAGGAAAATAAGATGGCTAGATCACATGAAGGATTTTCTATAAATAAGGCACCTTTGTTTGATGGGATGAATTATTCTTTTTGGACCATGAGAATGAAGATTTATTTGATGGCCCTTGGATTCGACATATGATAAGCAATGGTGGAGGAATATGAAGAGCCACACACATCTGTAATTACTTCATTATAAAAGAAGGCAAGTGAATGTAATGCTAAATCTTTAAATGCTATTTTATGTGGTTTATGTAAATCTAAATTTGTTAAATTTTTGAAATATAAATTTTCTCATGAAACTTGGGTAAAACCTGAGAATATTTACAAAGGTGATGGAAAGGTTCAACAAGCTAAGCTTCAGACTTTTAGAAGACAGCTGGAAAGTTTGAAGATGGAAGAAGAAGAAGATATAGAAATAAAATAGTAAATCAGATTCAAGGCCTTGGAGAAATGTTAGAAGAGTTAATGGTGGGGCAAAAAGTTTTAAGATCTCTACCAATGAGATATGATGCAAAGGTTTTGGCAATCGAGGAGATGAAGAATATAGCCAAGCTAAAGATGGATGAGCTTCATGGTATTCTCATGGCATATGAGATGCATAAGGAATAAGATAAACCCTCAAAGAGAGAAGCAACTTTCAAGACATCAAAGAAGGATAAAGCTAAAATTCAAGAATCAAGTGATAGTTCTAGTGATGATGAAGATGACAATGAAGCACTTTTCATTCGCAAGCTAAAAAGGGGAACATGTAAATATCAAATAAAATTACCTTTTCAATGTTTTAATTATAGAAATATTGGACATTTTTTAGCTAGATGCCGAAATAAGGGTAATGATGAATAAGAAGAAAATCCTACATACAAGAAGAATTTTAAAGGCAAATCCAAAAATAGATTTGAGAAGAAGATCCTGTATTCTAAGGATCTTAGCTCAGTCAAAGATAGTGGAGTCAGAGATTCAGAAGAATAAGAGATTCTATTCATGGCCATACATGAAGGTAATCAAGAAGAAGAAGAGGAGGAATCTGAAGTGAATATGGAAGAACTCATTTGTGCCTTAGAAGAGTTAGAAGCTATTAAGAAGAAGAATCAAAGATTGATGCACCAAATTGAGAAAAATGAAAAGGAGTCAAAGGAAATTATTGATGATCTAACATCACACTTGGAATAAGCCAAGAAGAATGAAGAATATCTAACAGCACAGTTGGAAATAACAAGAAAAGAATGTGAAAGGTATTTTATTGAAATTGCCTCTTTAAAAGAAGATATTGAGAAAGTAGTCAATGATAAAGTAGTTAGTGATTGAAAATTTGAGGATAACACTCATATGATGAATAAGATATTTTAAAGTCAAAAAGAAAATTTAGATAAGATAGGGATCATATTTGAAAATAAAAAGAGCTATGTTAAAGCTCTTACAAAAGATGAAATAAAAAGGGGAGAAGTGAAGAATATAGAATACATTGCAAATAGAGAAGGATGGAGGGAACAAAGTTGCAAAAGGTAATCAAGTTAGAGATATATAGACAAGTCTTATTTTTATGGCTATTGTTTTTATTGTAATGAATATGGTCACAAGAAATTAGAATGTAGAAAAAGAGCTAACAATTTCAGAAAGAAAGAGAAGGAAAATCAAGTAGAGTCAAGCAGAAGCCACAACTCTTTTGCTCCTCTATCAAGCTTTGATGAAGAGACCATAGTATGCTACAAGTGAAACAACTTTAGAGACATAGCTTGATATTGTAGAAGCATGTTTGAGTTAGTCAAGAAGGATCAGAGTTTCAAAGCTCCATTCATCAACAAGAAGGATCAAAGTTTCAAAGCTCCATTCATCAAGAAGAAGGTTCAGACATGTTCATGGCAGAAGAAACAACTTGAAAATTCTATGATGGTTTAGACAGCTTTGCATGTAAGAAATAAAGATTAGCCATAGTTCAATGATAGTGGATGTTTGAGGCATATGATAGGAGATAAAATTAAGTTCATAACTCTAAAGAATATCAATGGTGGCATAGTGAGATCCAGAGATAAAACCACTACCAGAATAGCCAAAAAAGTTACATTGAGTTTGGATTAAATATATCTTGGCTAATGTGTGTTAATATTTATTTAATATTAATGAATATATTTTTGGTTGCATATGAGACAAAAGAAGGGCCCATGGATAAGTCAAAGAGCCATAGGGTAAAGACAAAAGAAGGATGGGACACATTTTCTCATGAAGAGTCATCTTGGGGAATTCCAAGAGTCACCAAGTGAATACAAAAGAGGAAGGGTGCAATTTTTCATGAAGGGACACCTTGAGGAATACAAAAAGTCACCAAGATAAGGAGAAAGGTGGGAAGGACATTTTTGCTCATGAAGGGTCACCACATGACTTTTCAAAGGCAAGGATATGAAGGGTCATACAATTTTGGCACCATTTTCCATGAGGATTGAAGGGTCACAAAAGGGGAAGGCCAAAGGTCATTTTGAAAGCTATAAATAAAGGCTTGAGAAGCCATTTGTAATGTGAGTGATAGAGGTTGATTTGATATTGTAATATCTAGCTTAGAAGAGCAATTATGAGAGATGAATATGATTTGTATTTGTTATATCTAGCTTAGAAGAGAAAAGGTGAGAGAGAGGAAAGAGATGTTGTAATGAAATATCATTTGTTGAGATAGCAACATTGAGAGATAGTTGTGTGGTATACACAAAGGGGTTAGTGCTCCTGTGGGTTGGTGCTCATGAATTATTGCTGTGTTGGTGCTCAGCAAAGGGGTTAGTGCTCCTATGAGTTGGTGCTTATGAATTTTTGCTATGTTGGTGCTTAGTAAAGGGGTTGGTGCTCCTATGGGTTGGTGATCATGAATAGTTTCTATGTTGGTGCTCAGCAAAGGGGCTGGTGGTCTTGTGGGTTGGTTCTCACAAATTTTTGATGTGTTAGTGCTCAATAAAGGGGTTGGTGCTCACGAATAGTTAATGTGTTGGTGCTTAGTAAAGGGGTTGGTGCTCTTGCAAGTTGGTGCTTGTGAATATTGTTTGGATTGGTGCTCATTCATATACTTGAGATTTTTCTCTATGGTTTTTCCCACATTGGGTTTCCACGTTATATCTAGTGTCTCTCTCTATCTTGTGTGGTGTTTATTGTTTCAATTTTATTGCATATCTTGAATGTTTGATTAAGTGGAATTTGATAAAGGGAAAGTTTAATAAGATATATGATATACTAATTCACCCCCCTCTCAGTATATCCCATGCTTAATAATTGGTATCAGAGCAGGTTCGATTTGAAAAGTTTTACAACTTGAAGGTAGATCGAGAAAGCACGATGGCTAAATCACATGAAGGATTTTATACAAATAAGGCACCTTTGTTTGATGGGATGAATTATGATTTTTAGAGCATGATAATGAAGATTTATTTGATGGCCCTTAGATTTGACATATGGCAAGCAGTGGTGGAGGAATATGAAGAGCCATAGACATCTGTAATCATTCTAGTAGAAAAGAAGGCAAGTGAATGTAATGCTAACACTTTAAATGCTATTTTATGTGGTTTATGTGAATTTGAATTTGTTAAATTTATGCAATGTAAATTTGCTCGTGAAACTTATGTAAAACTTGAGAATATATACAAAGGTGATGGAAAGGTTCAGCAAGCTAAGCTTCAGACTTTTAAAAGACAGTTTGAAAGTTTGAAGATAAAAGAAGAAGAAGATATAGCAAGTTATCTCTTTCGAGTTGATCAAATAGTAAATTAGATTCAAGGTCTTGGAGAAACATTAGAAGAGTCAATGGTGGTGTAAAAGGTTTTAAGATCTCTACTAATGAGATATGATGCAAAGGTTTTGGCAATCAAGGAGATGAAAAATTTAGCGAAGCTAAATATGGATGAGCTTCATGGTATTCTCACGGCATATGAGATGCAGACAAAACAAGATAAACCCTTGAAGAGAGAAGTAGATTTTAAGACATCAAAGAAAGAGAAAGCTAAGATTCAATAATCAAGTGATAGTTCCAGTGATGATGAAGATGACAACGAAGCATTTTTCATTTGCAAGCCAAAAAGAGAAACAGGTAAATATCGAGGAAAATTACCTTTTAAATGTTTTAATTATGGAAATATTAGAGATTTTTCATCTAGATGCCCAAATAAGGGTAATGAATAAGAAGAAGAAAAGCCTACGTGCAAGAAGAATTTTAAAGACAAATCAAATAAGGGATTCAAGAAGAAGAGCCTATATTCTAAAGATCCTAACTTAGTCAAAGATAGTGGAGTCAGAGATTTAGAAGAAAAAGAGATTCTATTCATGGCCATACATGAAGGAGATTAAGAAGAAGAGGAGGAGGAAGATGAAGTGAATATGGAAGGAGAACTTATTTGTGGCTTAGAAGAGTTAGAAGCTGTTGAGAAGAAAAATTGAAGATTGATGTGCCGGATTGAGAAAAATGAAAAGGATTCAAAGGAAATTATTGATGATCTAACAATGCACTTAGAAGAAGCTAAGAAGAATGAATAAGATCTCACAACATAGTTGGAAATAACAAGAAAAGAATGTGAAAGGTATGTTATTGAAATTGTCTCTCTAAAAGAAGATATTGAGAAAGTAATCAATGATAAAGTAGTTAGTGATTCAAAATTTGAGGATAGCTCTAACATGATGAATAAGATATTGAAAAGTTAAAAAGAAAATTCATATAAGATAGGGATTGGATTTGAAAAGAAAAAGAGTTATACTGAAGCTCTTACAAAAGAGGAAACAAAAAGGGGAGAAGTGAAGAATATAGAGGACATTTCAAACAGAGAAGGCTGGAGGGAACAAAGCTACAAAAGGCAATCAGGTCAGAGATATATAGATAGGTCTTATTTTTATGGCTATTGTTTTTATTGTAATGAATATGGTCACAAGAAATTAGAATGTAGAAAAAGAGCTAAAAATTTTAGAAAAAAAGAGAAGGAAAGTCAAGTAGAGACAAGTAGAAGACACAACTCGTTTGATCCTCTATCAAGCTTTGATGAAGAGACCATAATATGCTACAAGTGCAACAACTTCAGATCCATAGCTTAGTATTGTAGAAGTGTGTTTGAGTTAGTCAAGAAAGATCAGAGTTTCAAAGCTCCATTCATCAATAAGAAGGATCAGAGTTTTAGAGCTCCATTCATCGAGAAGAAGGTTCAGACATGTTCATGGTAGAAGAAATGACTTGAATATTCTATGATGGTTCAGACAGATTTGCATGTAAGAAATAAAGATCAGCCATGGTTCATTAATAGTGGATGTTTCAGGCATATGATAAGACATAAAATTAAGTTCATAACTCTAAAGAAGATCAATGGTGGCACAGTGAGATTCAAAGATAAAACCACTGTCAAGATAACCAGAAAAAGTACTTTGAGTTTGGATTATGGTAAAACTAAGACTAAGAATGTTCTATATGTAAAAGGTCTTAATCAAAATATTTTGAGTGTTAGTCAAATATGTGATCAAGGATACACATTAATCTTTCATACAGAAGGTTGTGAGATTAGAAGAAAAGATTCAAATGAGTTGATTGCAGATGCTCAAAAGATAGGGAACAATGTGTATGTATTATCAAATATCTTCTCAAAGGCACGATCAAAGGATACAATCAAAGATCTATAAGAGGAGCTGGGAGTAATTTCTATTACTTCTTACCATTGATGTTTATCATCAATTGAGGGGGACCTAAGTGTTAGATCCAAGTAGGCCCTTTCCCATTGATGTCAAAGGAGGAGAATAATAGGTACAGGTATAGGTGTAGAAATAGGTACAGGGAATAGGTACAGGTTGCTACAATAAGTGGGAGTTACTATATGTTTTTAGATGATAGTATGTGTATGTGATAGGATGTGGTAGTTTCAAGATTGAGGTTTCTATTAATTACAAAGGGGGAGATTGTTGGAAATATTGTCATTGATGTCAAAGGTCTAGCATTATTGGTAATAAAGGCCCCAATGCATTTAATAATATTTTTAATAAATATATATTGGCTAATGTGTGTTAATATTTATTTAATATTAATGAATATAATTTTGGTTGCATATGAGACAAAAGAAGGGCCCATGGAGAAGTCAAAGAGCCACGGGGTAAAGACAAAAGAAGGATGGGATGCATTTTCCCATGAAGATTCATCTTGGGGAATTCTAAGAGTCACCAAGTGAAGACAAAAGAGGAAGGGTGCAATTTCTCATGAAGGGACACTTTGAGGAATAAGAAAAGTCACCAAAATAAGGACAAAAGAGGGAAGGACATTTTTTCTCATGAAGTGTCACCACATTACTTTTCAAAGGCAAGGATATGAAGGGTCATACAAGTTTGGCACCATTTTCCATGAGGATTGAAGGGTCATAAAGGGGGAAGGCCAAAGGTCATTTGGAAAGCTATAAATAAAGGCTTGAGAAGCTATTTATAATGTGAGTGATAGAGGATGATTTGATATTGTAATATCTAGCTTAGAAGAGCAATTGTGAGAGATGAATATGATTTGTATTTGTTATATCTAGCTTAGAAGAGCAAAGGTGAGAGAGAGGAAAGAGATGTTGTAATGAACTATCATTTGTTGAGATAGTAACATTGAGAGATAGTTGTGTGGTATGCACAAAGGGGTTAGTGCTCCTGTGGGTTGGTGCTCATGAATTGTTGTTGTGTTGGTGCTCAGCAAAGGGGTTAGTGCTCATGAATTGTTGCTATGTTGGTGCTCAGCAAAGGGGTTAGTGCTCCTATTGGTTAGTGCTCATGAATAGTTATTATGTTGGTGATCAGCAAAGGGGTTGGTGCTCTTGCAAGTTGGTGCTTGCAAATATTATTTGGGTTGGTGATTATTCATATACTTAAGATTATTCTCTATGGTTTTTCCCACATTAGGTTTCCATATTGTATCTAGTGTCTCTCTATCTTGTGTGGTGTTTATTGTTTCAATTTTATTACATATCTTGAATGTTTGATTAAGTGTAATTTGATAAAGAGAAAGTTTTATAAGATATATGATATACTGATTCAGCCCCCCCTCTTAGTATATCCCATGCTTAACAATTGTTATCAGAGCAAGTTCCTTTTGATAAGTTTTACAACTTGAAGGTAGATCAGGAAAGCACAATGGCTGGATCACATGAAAGATTTTCTACAAATAAGGCAACTTTGTTTAATGAGATGAATTATGCGTTTTGGAGCATGAGAATGAATATTTATTTGATGGACCTTGGATTCAACATATGAAAAGTAGTGGTGGAGGAATATGAGGAGCCACAGACATCTATAATTACTCCAGTAGAAAAGAAGGCAAGTGAATGTAATGCTAAGGCTTTAAATGCTACTTTATGTGGTTTATGTGAATCTGAATTTATTTAAGTTATGAAATGTAAATCTACTCCTGAAACTTGGGTAAAACTTGAGAATATTTACAAAGGTGATGGAAAGGTTCAGCAAGCTAAGCTTCAGACTTTTAGAAGACAATTTGAAAGTTTGAAGATGGAAGAAGAAGAAGATATAGCAAGTTATCTCTTGTGAGTTGATCAAATAGTAAATTAGATTCAAGGTCTTAAAGAAATGTTGGAAGAGTCAATGGTGGTGCAAAAGGTTTTAAGATCTCTACTAATGAGATATGATGCAAAGGTTTTGCCAATCGAGGAGATGATGAATTTAGCCAAGCTAAAGATGGATGAGCTTCATGGTATTCTCACAGCATATGAAATACAGATAAAACAAGATAAACCCTCAAAGAGAGAAGTAGCTTTGAAGACATCAAAGAAAGAGAAAGCTAAGATTCAAAAAATAAGTGATAGTTCTAGTGATGATGAAGATGACAACGGAGCACTTTCTATTCACAAACCAAAAAGGGGAAAAGGTAAATATCAAGTAAATTTACCTTTTAAATGCTTTAATTGTAGAAAGATTGGACATTTTTCAGCTAGATGCCCAAATAAGGGTAATGATGAAGAAGAAGAAAAGCCTACATAGAAGAAGAATTTTAAAGGCAAATCAAAGAAGGGATTCGAGAAGAAGAGCCTCTATTCTAAGGATCCTAGCTCAGTCGAAGATAGTGGAGTTAGAGATTTAGAAGAAGAAGAGATTCTATTGATGGCCATACATGAAGGTGATCAAGAAGAAGAAGAGGAAGAAGCTGAAGTGAATATGGAAGGAGAACTCATTTGTGCCTTAGAAGAGTTATAAGTTGTTGAGAAGAAGAATCGAAGATTGATGCACTAGATTGAGAAAAATGAAAAGGAGTCAAAGAAAATTATTGATGATCTAACAGTGCACTTGGAAGAAGCCAAGAAGAATGAAGAAGATCTAACAACACAGTTTGAAATAGAAATAAAATAATGTGAAAGGTATGTTATTGAAATTGCCTCTTTAAAAGAAGATATTGAGAAAGCAGTCAATGATAAAGTAGTTAGTGATTCAAAATTTGAGGATAGAACTAACATGATGAATAAGATATTGGAAAGTCAAAAAGAAAATTCAGATAAGATAGGGATCGGATTTGAAAATAAAAAGAGCTATGCTGAAGCTCTTATAAAAGAAGAAACAAAAAGGGGAGAAGTGAAGAATATAGAGAACATTTCAAATAGAGAACGCTGGAGGGAACAAAGCTACAAAAGGCAATCAGGTCAGAGATATATAGACAGGTCTTATTTTTATGGCTATTATTTTTATTGTAGTGAATATGGTCACAATAAATTAGAATGTAGAAAAAGAGCTAACAATTTTGGAAAGGAAGAGAAGGAAAGTCAAGTAGAGTCAAGTAGAAGCCACAACTCTTTTGCTCCTCTATCAAGCTTTTATGAAGAGACCATAGTATGCTACAAGTGCAACAACTTTGGACACATAACTTAGTATTGTAGAAGTGTGTTCGAGTCAATCAAGAAGGATTAGAGTTTCAAAGCTCCTTTCATCACCAAGAAGGATCAGAGTTTCAAAGCTCCATTCATCCAGAAGAAGGTTCAGACATGTTCATGGTAGAAGAAACAACCTAAAGATTCTATGATGGTTTAGATAGCTTTGCATGTAAGAAATAAATATTAGCCATGGTTCATTGATAGCTGATGTTTGAGGCATATGACAGGAGATAAAATTAAGTTCATAATTCTAAAAAAGATCAATGGTGGCATAGTGAGATTTGGAGATAAAACCACTGCCAGGATAGCTGAAAAAGGTACTTTGAGTTTGGATTATGGTAGAACTAAGACTAAGAATGTTTTATATGTAAAAGGTCTTAAGCAAAATCTTTTGAGTGTTAGTCAAATATGTGATTAAAGATACACATTAAATTTTCATATAGAAGGTTGTGAGATTAGAATAAAAGATTCAAATGAGTTGATTGCAGATGCTCAAAGGACAAGGAACAATGTGTATGTATTATCAGATATCTTCTCAAAGGCATGATCAAAGGATGCATTCAAAGATATGGAAGAGGAGTTGGGAGTAATTTATATTACTTCTTTCCATTAATGTTCAACATCAGTTGAGGGGGAACGAAGTTTTAGCTCCAAGTAGGCCCTTTTCCATTGATGTCAAAGGAGGAGAATAATAGGTATAGGTATAGGTGCAAAAATAGGTACAGGGAATAGGTATAGGTTGCTATAGTAAGGGGGAGTTACAGTATGCTTTTAGATGATAGTATGTGTAGGTGATAGGATGTGGTAGTTTCAAGATTGAGGTTGCCATCAATGACAAAGGGGGAGATTGTTGGAAATATTGTCATTGATGTCAAAGGTCTTGCATTATTGGTGATAAAGACCCCATTGCATTTAATAATGTTTGTAATAAATATATCTTGGCTAATGTGTGTTAATATTTATTTAATATTAATGAATATATTTTTGGTTACATATGAGACAAAAGAAGGGCCCATGGAGAAGTCAAAGAGCCACAGGGTAAAGACAAAAGAAGGATGGGACGAATTTTCCCATGAAGAGTCAACTTGGGGAATTCCAAGAGTCACCAAGTGAAGACAAAAGAGGAAGGGTGCAATTTCTCATGAAGGGACACTTTGAGGAATAAGAAAAGTCACCAAGATAAGGACAAAAGAGGGAAGGACATTTTCTCTCATGAAGGGTCACCACATGACTTTTCAAAGGAAAGGATGTGAAGGGTCATACAAGTTTGGTGCCATTTTCCATGAGGATTGAAGGGTCACAAAGGGGGAAGGAAAAAGTTCATTTGGAAAGCTATAAATAAAGGTTTGAGAAGCCATTTGTAATGTGAGTGATAGAGGCTGATTTGATATTGTAATATCTAGCTTAGAAGAGCAATTGTGAGAGATGAATATGATTTGTATTTATTATATCTATCTTAAAAGAGCAGAGGTGAGAGAGAGGAAAGAGATGTTGTAATGAACTATCATTTGTTGAGATATTGAGAGATAGTTGTGTGGTATACACAAAGGGGTTAGTGCTCCTGTGGGTTGGTGCTCCTATGGGTTGGTGGTCACAAATTATTGCTATGTTGGTTCTCAGGAAAGGCGTTGGTGCTCTTGTGGGTTGGTGCTCACAAATAGTTGTTGTGTTGGTGCTTAGCAAAGGGTTGGTGCTCCTACAAGTTGGTGCTTGAAAATATTTTTTGGGTTGTTGCTCATTCATATACTTGAGATTGTTCTCTATGGTTTTTCCCACATTGGGTTTCCACATATATTTGGTGTCTCTCTCTATCTTGTGTGGTGTTTATTGTTTTAGTTTATTGCATATCTTGAATGTTTAATTAAGTGGAATTTGATAAAAGGAAAGTTTTATAAGATATATGATATAATGATTCACCCCCCCCTCTCAATATATCCCATGCTTAATAGTTATTTCATTTAACATCCTTCATATCAGATTGGAATTATTTATGGCTTCACCCCAAGTGGTTCTCAAGATTTAGTACATTAGCTATCTTAAACTCAAGATGTCCCTAGTTATTCCCTAACTCGAGTCATCTCAATTTGGAAGAAAATGATCTTAGGTTATCAAACGTACATGCTATACCTTAATACATAAAGGGTATATGGTCAATATATCCCTAATCATATCATTCATTACATGAGAAATGAATTACATCTAAAGAAGGAATAATGAGTACCTATTGAGGGATAAAATTAGAAAAACCTCTGAAGTGAGATGATAGATGTAAGTGGTTACATTTAAAGCATCGATGATAAGATAAGATACCTTGAAAAACAATAGGTCCAACTCCATCAACCTCATGTGTCTTCAAATACACCACATTATCCCTCTTATATGCCACCCATTCTTCACAAAAATATCACTCTAAGTGACTTTTTGAGTGTTCCAAATTCTTCATGTGTTCCTCAGACCTTCCCTTCCTAGAATTCAATCTAAGAGGACATTCAAAGAAAGAAGGGGATTGATATGGATCACCCTATTGTTCAGACCTAAGATTCCACTTATCTTCCTCAAGAATCCTCTTTTAGCTCACACTATCCCTCTTTTGCTCTTATCTTTATAAAGCCCCTAATTAATTTTAAGAAAATATATTCCAAGAGAATATAGATAGGCAAATCAAAGAGTTAGTGTTGAAGATGAGGAAAGAGGAAGAGAGTCAAATTCAAGAAGAGGTGACTATTTCTTACACATTCCCCTCATGGATGTCAATTCAAAAAAAAATTTAGAAGGAAGAAGTGCTAGCTAAAGCAGCCCAAGCACCAGTTCAAGAGCCACCAAAGAGATCATTAAAAGTCCCTAGATGGAAAGATACTCTTATGATCTACAATCAAGGTGAACTTATTCACACTCCCACCATCTCCCTCTTAGATAAATAACCTATTATATCAATGATAGAGGAGGATCTTGTAGTTATGGGTGAACTTGAAGAAGGTAATGAAAGTGTCTATGATGAGGAGATCATGATAGGCAGCACAATTCATTTAAAAGGGGAAGAATCAAATTTAAACCAACCTTATTGGAATGGATTTGGAACTAATGAATTGGATATTAATGAGGACAATCCTCAATTTGAAAATAGAATAAACCTTGAATGGACTATTGAAAGTCCATTCTACATAGATGAAAAAGAGGATCAGAACTAGGAACTGGATGTTGGTTCACTTTAGGATGAGTTATAAAATGAAGATAACCCTAATATATTAGAGCTAGAGGAAGGTAAATTAGACCTTGATCAAGATGAATGTGTCTTTTGGACCTTGGTTAGTCAAATCAACCCTCATTTTCAATTGAAAAACAAGATGAAATCTTGAGTGAGGTTGATGAAGAAGACATCTCAAGTGCTCAGGTAATGTAGTTTGATGAGCTACCACTTTATGTCATAGAAGAGGACCTTGAAGGTGGAAAAAGATTTTAATATGAGCATGTACTTAAATGAGAATATCCTAATCAACTCAAGATTAGATTGCATACACCAATAGTTGAAATGGAGTTGGAGGACTCATTTGAGATCTTGGGAGTAGGTTATGTTCCTTTCCAAGGTAACTATGATTTAATTGTGCCTAAGGAGCATAATAATGGAGAAAAAAAGTGTAAGAGTGAGGTAAAATATGATTGATTAATGTTTTTACTAACAAGAGGATGTCCTATTAGGAACCTAGCCTGGTTGAAAGATGATAAAGAGGAGCCATCACTTGTTATGATTAATTTAGAGCATGAAGTTGAGCATCAAAACAAGCTAGATCATATTTCCTATCTAGTCCAAGATGCTTGTATGTATATTCAATCATATTGGGTAGGTGAGTTTGTTTTTATTATTATTCTTGGATAAGTATATTAACAATATGTTAAATATCCACTTCTTCTCCATATTTGGTTGGCTACCCTCAAGCATGTAAAGCATATTAGATTAGTGAGAAAGGGTAGCTATTTTATACAACCAATCAATGGTTTTATATAGGTTCCATTCTGATCATTTAATTTAGGGTAGGTATATTTTATGCTTTCCTCTAAGTGCCTTATGGACATTTAATTTTTGGTCTATGTTTCTTTAGATAAGGGACTTAGGCACTTTGTTTTGTTTTGTTTATTTTTACTTCAAGAGAGGGTTTTAAAGAAAGGGACAACCTTACTCATCTTAGATTAGCTTATGACTCCACGCCCAATGGATTATACAAGGTAAATAGTTTGGGTTCTCAAGCATTGTTGGCATGCTTCTTATGAGTGACCAAATATGTTGGCCAAGTTTAGCCCACATATATAGCTTCTTTTTGGATAAGTTAGCTAAGTAGAGTTTATAGTTGACCAAATGATAAAATGGCTTAGAATCAAGTTTAAGATTGTAAAATGAAAAAGACCAAAAGGGTCTCATGGTGTTTCAAGCATTTAGGGGCATGAAGTAGGTTTCACAAGTCTCAAAAACTCATTTTAATCCTTGAAATTTCTTACACAAGCATAGAAGAGCATGAACATCATTAACACATCATGTATAAAATGATCAAGATAAATCTAGTTACATGTTTAATAAATGCACTTGGGGAGCCTCTTAAGCCAAAATATTTCATAGACATGAAGTTCTTCATGCCAAGTTCATGCTTTACAAATTTGGTATCTTGATGTCTTTTCGATCTCAAGATATAAAGCTTCAAATTTAGATATGCAGAGTGAAACATTCATGGGAATATCATTTTAAGGCTTCATGAAATAGCCATTTAAATTCAAATTTTCATGAGGATAAATGTAGAGATGACAAGTGTCAAGATATTAGGTACCTAACTAGAGAACCAATGACAAGCATCAACTGATAAGGAAATGGGCCCAAATAGATCTATAATATGCATTTAATTATACCAAAGCAGATCAATGGTAAGTGAGATGTCAGTAAGTTAGTGGATATTTAAGGCTAATGGGAAGATGAAAAGGGTTTAAACCATGTTATACTAGTAGAAGATCTATGGATTACATTCATTTATATAGAGAATGATCAATAGTGCAAGCAGGGTTAAAGGGTTAAAGAGCCTAGATCAAATATGAGAATGTCACATGGTGAAATCACATTAAATCATAGAAATAAAAATAGGATCCCTTGGAATAATGTGTAATTAAAAAATGTCTTAATCTTGAGGGCCCAGATCAAGATCAATGGCTAATGTCAAAATTTGAAAGCTAAGGACTTTGAGTAGAGGTCAAACATGTGACCTAGGTTGAATGAGAGAAAATGATTCAAGGAGTTATGTCATAATTAAAGCTAATTTGAATGCCAAAAGAATACACATTCATATAGTCAAGATGGTCAATAATAAAGTTAAATCACCATTAAAGCATAGTCTTGACCTTTAATTCAAATATTTAGAACTTACAGATCCCATCTTTTGTGGTTGCAAAATTGTTTCATGATTGTGATCATTATTCTTTAAAGAAGATATATACATACAATGAGTTCTTAGTTTCCATAAATGCTCCAAAGAAAAAATAGGTCTTTTAGGGCCTAATACAAATATCAAAGATGGGCTAGTAGTTATTAAGACAAGACTATATAGCCTAAAGGTTTTCATTGATACAATAGCTATAGGAAAACCAATAAATGAGATTAGTTTTCTATCTATAGCGAATCCTTATTCAAGATGGAGTATGGAGTAGATATGTTATTATGAAAGATTGTCTCATCTTCCAATATAGTCAAAAAATCTACAATTAGGTACCTATCACTACTCAAAGTAGACATGAAGATGGCTTTGTCAAGGATTCTCTTCTCATAAATAGTAAAAGCAAGTGGAAGGTGGCATAGAATATTAAAGCAAAGATATCTAGTGGTTAAAGAAGTAGTCATAACATTCATTAGTATTTAGAAATGTTAAGATATTTTATAAAAACAAACCCTTATCTTCTAGTGGATCTCTCATCCAATGAGAAATGTTTGAAGAATATTAGAGTAAATACAAGCTAATTTGTCTATGAAGGATTAGTCCTGATTGGATTAAAAAGTGGTGGATCATTCATTGAAAGTGGCATCTCATTGATTGTTCTTGGTTAATGTGATCCCTCTCTTGTTCTTCCCCTTATATATATATCACCCATTCTTTCCCATTTGTAAGGATGTTCATTTTTTGGGAGTATCAGGGGACTCTTTGAAATATTACAAGATATTCTCTTCTTGATTAGGCAAAACCCTATCAAGCATTTATAAGAACTACCTCTTGATGCACTAATAGACTTTCTTCACCTATCCCTTACTTTCGATATGTGTGTAGTGAGTTATGCATGATGACATAGTTAAGGATAATCTCCTCATCCATTATCCTCCTTTCTGACCTCCTTTATGGTGTTTTCAAGCTACTATATGTCTAGATTAGTGTTCTTTCTACCATTAATGTAAGTTTTTAGTGAGTCTTATAAATACTCTTTGTTTGCATTCATTGATTTATTGAACTAGTCTATGAAATACTTATGTAATTAGGTTGATTTTGAGGTTGTGTGAGCTAGTATTGTATTATGATGATCTAGTGTGGGTTAAAGCTTATGGGAGTCTCCCCATTTTATTTGGTATATCACCTATTTATCCTTATTAGGATCCCTTTTCCATTTTATAACCCTTTTCCTTGTGACAACATTAGTTTAGGTGATTCATCAGAAGGAAGCTGACCTTCTCTAGAGGTTTAACCCCACCATAGGATATCCATAGCCTGGTGTTGTTCCCATAATGTAGCTCAATTGGAGAGAGACCAAAGAACCCTCTCAAAGGGTGAAAATTGATGCTAAAACATGTTATACACTTGAAGGTCTTCCCTTCCATAATTCATAAGGAGTCTTATTTCCATTAGTCCTTATATATCCTTTATTGAAAATGTATACAACAATTCTTGTTAGCTCTCTCCAATATCTATCAGATAATATAGATTCATTAAAAATAGTTCTATCCATCTCTTGAACTATCCTATTTTTCATTTCCACTACCCCATTATGATGAGGTATCCTAGTTGTTGAGAATTATCTCCTTATTCCATGAAGCTGACAAAATTCATAAAACTCATTGGACAAAAAATTTCCTCTTCTATTAGATTTTAGGCACTTTATCTTCCAATTCTTCTCATTCTAAACAAAGGCCTTGAATACTTTAAACTTGTCAAGATCTTTTGATTTATCTTTAAATAATGTAACCCAAGTCATTCTTGTGTAATCATTAATGAGTAACATGAAGTATATATCTCCTTAAATTATTTGAATTATTATAGGTCCACGGAGATTAGTGTGGATTAACTCCAAAGGTTTTGTGGTAGAGTACTCCTTGGAATTGAACCTTCTTCTAGTCTACTTACCATGTTGACATGCCTTGGAAAGTATGTTTTTAGGTTTGATGATCTTAGGCATGTTCTTCATAGACTTCTTAGTGCTAATTCTCATATGGTTGTCAAAGTTTAGGTGACCTATACTTCTGTTCCATATCCAAATTTCATTTATATTTCTCATGAGACATCTTTCCTTCTTGATCTCATTTAATACATATAGGTTGTTCATAGTCCTCTTGACATTGGCAATTAACCTTCCTGATTTGGCTCTCCTTATCTCACATATATTTTCATGATTGTACCCTTGAATTAAATAACAAGGTTATGTTTCAAACCTTCCACATTAAACACATTTTGGGTCTTGGTCCTTCCATTATCCAAACTGAAGACACCCTTTCCAACTATATTGGTAGTTATGTTGTCTTCAAACCTCACTATTTTTGCAACATTATTTTTGAGTGAGATGAACTTATTTATGTCTCTAGTCATGTGGATTGAGAAACCACTATCTATATACCATTTCATGATTTCATATTGAATTTGAAAGGTAGTAAAAGCTGGCATAGAATCCTCTTTGGTCTTTTATTCCTCCTTAGTAAATAGTCCATCTTACCTCTTGAGCTCAATATGTTTCGTCCTAACTTTCATTGGCTTCCATACAAATGTTTGATCCTTTTTGTGAATTATAAGAGCTTAATATGTCTTGTTGAATCTTTTCAGCCTTCTAAATTTATTAGAGTAGAATCTTGTAATGTGTCTTGTATTATTACAAATGTAGCAAACAACATTCATGTAATTATCATGGTTCTAAGTTGACTTATCCTTAATTGTATTGGGATGCATGATTATTTTTTTATGTTGATATTCTTGACTAATATGACTTCTCATGCTCTTTTTCAACCTTGTTAATTTTATCTATTAGTTTCAAATGCTCAAATCTCAACTGGTCATACTCAAATTCATTTGAATTGAACCTTATGTTGACATCTTCTAACTGATTATTGAGATCATTGATAGTATTATTTTAATGCTTCAAATCATCAAGGGATCTTATGAGCTCAAATTTAAGGTCTAATTTTTCATCATAGATTTTACCTTCTCCCTATTGATCAAAACTCATATTATACTTCTTAGGATCACCTTAAATCTATTAGACTTATCACAAAAGACCAAGATCTAATACCAATTGTTGGAAGCACAATGACTAAGGGGGGTGAGGTCTTCAAAAAAATTAATTCAGTTCCACTTAGCATTCATGAATAATTTGAAAAATATAGTGAACTATAAAACACATCAATAACCATTCATATGAGAATGAGACAAGAGCATAACACATAAAACACTAATTTTAGTGGGAAACCCTCAAGGGGAAGAAAACCCACTGATATTTGTAAATGGACTACTGTCTTATAAAACAAAAGATAAAGTTTAGTGAAGCACCAAATCCACATGGAATAATAAACCTAAATAAATAAGCACCAATTTAGATAGGTTTTAACAATAAACAACTTGCAAGGAGGCACCAAACCACTAGATGACTTAGCACCAACTTCACATGGAACACTAACCCCAACTATCTAAGCACTAACTTGACTAATATTTATTAAGAACCCACTTGCATGGAGGCACCAAACCCCTAGATGACTTAGTACCAAATCAGTCATCTCAAACATTTTATCACCTTCAAAACCCTTTGATGATCATGCAAAATATTATGATCTCCTTCTTCATCTCTTCTCATTCTTCTATCCTTCTCAAACTACCTTTTAGGGTTCTTCACTCATCTAGATCTCTTCAAGATAGTTTAGGTCATATGATCTTGACATTAGTTTATAATACTCCTATTAGATAGTCATGATAGTTTCTATACACCCCTATTATGGTCAATAAGACCTCATTAATCTCTTGAATGTGTTATTTCTAATTCTCTCACTAGACAATAAGGCCTTATTCTTATACAATCCTCTATCTCACACACCTCTTGGTTGGACATACATACTTAAACACTTGTATTACCCTTAAAATAGGTCTTATTACATGTTTCATACATGAATAAATAATTAAAATATCTTTTCCACAACTTAAAATACCAAAACCTCTTTTAGGCCTTAAGGAGACCTAATTCAATTAGGACTTCATTAGTACACATTACCCTTTAATCTCCTTAAGACACTTTAAAACTCCATAAATGGTAGAAAAAATTCATATAAAATTCAAACATACCTTATAAACTTTAATTTATGTCCAAAACACCTTTTAGGTATAACCACCACTTGAACCTTTTTTCAAAATATTGTTCACAATAGGCTTGTGCATACACAAAAAATCTATCTTGAAAAAATGAAGCATAAACACAATTTTTACAAAAAAACATGGAAAAAAAAAAAATATACATAAGCCTCATGACCTCAGGGTCATCACCATGTGAATTATACCTCATAAATCAAGGCAAAATTATTTTAACTCTTCTTTGGAAGATGCTTACTCTAAACTACCGACTAGCTTCAAAACATAGTCAAGGAAACATTAAATTATAACACTTGAAGGATCACAGTCAAGGTCTTAAAATTTATTAAAATAATCTTATAAAATATTTATAATAACCTCAAATAAATATTTAATAATCATCAATGGAAATTATTAATCCTACAGACCAATCTGTTAACTTTTTCTCTCACAATCTTCACTTAGCCAAACAAGCCATTTTAGCTTCAATGTTTCAACCTCTTACACTGAATTTAAATATTATAAAAATAAAATATAGATAATTATGGTAAAAAAATATGTAATTTTGTGTATTATATATATCAAATCATGTCATAGAGTCTCAAATCCATTATTGTAACCTGCTTACCCAAAATTGTTAGTTTTTTCTCACTATCTGCACCACTAGGTTTGT
This sequence comes from Torreya grandis, assembly GCA_037957365.1. NCBI lineage: Eukaryota > Viridiplantae > Streptophyta > Pinopsida > Cupressales > Taxaceae > Torreya > Torreya grandis. Next base: position 3,504,789 of record JARHVA010000718.1, on the reverse strand, counting down.
TAGCAATTGGTCAACTTATATGACTAGTTTAGCAACCCTAAGGGATATAAACTACCAAAAACCCACCATGTAAATAATATACAAGTCTCAATATTCAATATTCATCTAATTAGCAACTTTGACTTGATCAACTCTACCTTCTATAGCAAATCTTTGAGAAACAAGGTCTTTCTTATAGGGTCCATTCACTCTCTTGACAAACCACTCATATTTTAAGGTTATTATGAGATTTCAATTCATGGTAAAATATATAAAATATCTAAACCAATCCATTATGAGTAATTTCAAACAAGTTCTTTTACATCAAGTCACTATTAGGGGTTTTTGAGGGTTTAAACCATCTTATAATATTAATGCTCATTCCAATAGTTTAGCCCATTATTATAGAAACAAATGCTTGTAAATTTTATCTAAGAACCGTATTAATATTTCATGAATATATTATGTTCTCATGTAGATGTTGTACATGGAAATGGGCACTTAAAAAACATTCTTAGGTAGATAATTCTTCATTATTTGCACATGGGAGAACTTAAAACACTTTCTCAAGCATTTTATTTCAAAATTTGACCTAAAAATTCATTAATACACTTGGTAAAACCTATTAAACATATAAAAAATATCACATATGCATACTTGCCTTAGAAACTGAACCTAATACCCCATTATGCCATGCTTTCTCTCTTTACTCTCTAGGCTTTGAATTGTAAGTCATATTAGTTCTTAAAACTGACCTTCAAAACCCTTCACACCTCACTTAAATATTAAAAAATCTCACATGATAAAATAATGTTAAACATCCCTCATCTACCTTGACAATACCTCATAACACCTCATTAGGTCAAGTAGGGTCTAGAACTAGTCTGGTTACAGATTTGGGATTAAGGCCTTACCCCTATAGGCTTACCTTGACATTCTTTTGAGTAATCTATCAACTCATATAATTTATAAATTAACCTCATACAACCTCTTCTTTATATATTCAATATAACATCTTCATATCTTGATGAAGCGTCTTCAAAGCTACTTGGGTGGATCTTTAGAGCTTTGATGGAATGTCTATGGAGCTTCCTGATTTATCTTTGAAGCTTGACTAAGGATATTCATAGATCAATGTGTTATATAATAATTATTAATATTAGGCATATAATCTCATACCTAACACACCATGCATATTGACATCAATGAGCTTTGATGGAATGGATTCAAAACTACTTGGTAGATATTTGGAGCTTAACTAAGGATCTTTATAGCTCACTATGTTCTATGCCAAGTCTTCATATTAAGCATACAATATCATAACACATACACCATGTATATTGGCATAAATTACATCAACCTTGAAATCAAATGATATCAATCTTGACATCAATGATAACACTTCTCAATAACAAAAACAATGCACAATAGACTATGCATATGATTGGTTCCTTAACCTTTTTGAAGACTTTACCCTAGGTTAAGACCATTTTATTTATTCTTTCCTTTCCTAATTTTGGAAAGTGATACACCCCAATGTCTTATATCATCAATTTACTTTCATCAAAAGGGATCCTAATGAACCTATTCAAAAATTTATTGCTAGGTGACTGTTTTATCAACCTAACCCTAAACTAGCCCTTTAAATGTATAAGAATGCATTGAACCCTCAGACAAAAATTTTCCTAAGGATGTATGCATCCATAAAATACCTATACTAATCTCATGTAAGGGCCATCAAAGTGGTTAGGCAACTGAACCCATAAAGTCACATAATGACCCCCACTCCTGGTGCACTACCATTGATGCCTACATTAAACTTATTGACAAATATTAAATAAAATGTCCCAATGATTTAGCCACCCCCTGTAATTAATCAAATCCCACTAGAAGATCTAACTTCAAACTAACTGCTAGGTTTCCTAAACCTAGGGAAGCATGAACTAGTCCCCTAGACCTTACACCAGGTAATGGTTATAACTAATAATACCCAAACTACACCTCAAGAGTCATAAAGATTGAGTTAGATGCCATTCAATGGATGGTAAAAAAAACTTAGCAATGAATTCTTAGGGTTATAGATATAAGTGTGTAACTCTAATGTAGAAAGTTCAAATTAAAAAAACACATATCAAAGACTAAATAAGAACTATAATTGTCCTCACAATCCCCCAAAACCTTCACCCAATAGGTTGCCCAAGATCAATATCTTTGAGATATCCCTACCTAATCTATTTCAAGTACATAACATGACAACACATGGGGAACTATACTACATGAAGTTTGTTTCTACTTTTAGGATCTTCTAGAAATAGATGGAAGAATATGAGGTGGTACCTAATCATCCTAAATCTTCTAACTTGGGTAAATCCCCTAGTATTATTATGGTGTTAGAAACTATGAATTTCCTTAGCCAAGAAGAAAATGAGCCAGAATAGGGTATTCATGAAGTGCAAGAATTTTTGTAGTTCCAAAGGAGTAATTATGCCATCAAGAATAGGAAATAAGAACAACCCCTTACTAATTCAATACCCCTACTAATGGTTCAACCTTACCAAATCAAAATGCTTAGAATGATCCCCCACATATATGACCTAAATAACATAAGGAACCTATAGAAACCCCATAAATATAAAGTAAAGGAAGTTACAACATAGTGTATGATATGAAAAAAATCAAAGCTAACATCACCCTTCATGAGCTTGCTCAAATCATACAGTAACAAGATCCCTAATTGACATATTTGACTAAAAATTTGATCCCATATGCACAACCAAAAATGAGAGAATCACATGCCAATGTTATCATTCAAAAAAACAAGATGGAGGTGACCACTTTTATTTTAACCATTTGGGTTTTTGGAAATAATATTTATAACTACTTAGTAGATTTATGGGCCTCAACCAATGTGATGACAACAAGCACATGTGATAAAATCAATCTAGTCCCCATAAAGTTAGACAAGGTAATAGTCCAACTAGACAAGTCAAAAGTTAAAGTGATAGGTGAGTTGATAAATATCCACATCTAGTTATAATCTTAGATTATGATTCAATAATTCATATATATCTAAGTGGTGGATATCCCAAAGGCATATATCATGCTTCTTAGTAGAGATTGGTCCAAATCCCTGGTATATGGCCATAGACTTCTCTCATATGTGGTTGCCATGGAGGGGAGTAGCTAATAAAATAAGGGTAGATAGAGAAACCCACATGAATTATATAATAACTAAGTATAATTCCATTAATGAGAAGATAAACATGGTTTCCTTAAACTTAAGCATATATACACTAAACACAATGCCTCTCAAAAACCAAACTAGTCATAGCCTAGGTTTGCTTGGCATGTTGTCCCTTTATATAGGTGGAGCTTTCTCTAAATAAGGCATTAGGTCTGGTGTTTTTATTATAGACCTCTTACATAGAAAATATATAGCATCATATAAGTTACAATCTCCTTGCATGAATAGCCTAGTGGAGTATGAAGTTATAATCCTAAGATTGTAATTTGCATTAAGACATAAGGCAAATGAACAAAGACAATTTAGTAACTCTAAACTAATAGTCAACTATATTAAGACTAAGTTTCAATGAAAACTATCATACCTCAAAAGGTATAAGCATAGATCTAGGGACCTAATTAGAATGTTTAATGCATTTAATATCATTCCTATTCTTTAGGATGAAAACCAAATAGAATACTCACTAACATCTATGGTGGTAAACCTAACCCCCTTAAGTGACATTGAGTTACAATAATTCTCTATGAAACTCATCCCATGTCCTTATATCCCTAACAAGGTGATAAACTTTTAGGTCTTTGAGGATGACCAATAGATCATCTAATTCTTTAATAATGAGGGAATGTTCAAGGCCTAAATTATAGATTAGAAAGACAAAGACAACCCCATGAATAATTTGGATAAGGATGGGTTATTGAATATTTAGGGAAATGGGATCTTAAAGGGGATTATCTCATTGGAAAGTGAATTTGATGCATTATATCCCACTTTTCAAGTTAGAAAACCTAAGTTTGAGGACCAAACATGTCAAATTATCAACCTTGATCCTAAAAAAAATCCCCAAATGGTCAATGTGGGTCCTGATTAGACATACCACAAATTAGAATAGTTATGAAGGTTATTACTGAGATATAAGGATGTGATTACTTAGGCTTATAGAGACCTTAAGGTCTTCAACCTAAGAGTAATCACTCATAATATCCCCCTAAAATGTAGCCAAAAACACTTTAGATAAAAGCATAGGATGGTAAATCCAATATTGGAACGCTTGATACACAAGGAAGTGCATAATTTTCTATCTATATGTATAATTTTCCTAGTTTTCCACTCCACCTAAGTGGCTAACTTGGTCCTGGTGAAAAATAAGAATGGAGAAATATGTCTATTCTGGACTTACAAAACTTGAACTGGGCCTCAAATAAAGATAATTAACCACTCCCTCCATAGACTAGATGTTCCAAATGGTGAGTGGATCTCAAATGATGTCCTTGGATGGCTTCTCAAGATAAAACTAGGTCATGGTCAACCTAGAGATTGAACTAAGATTGCTTTCACCACCAAGTGGGGCATATTCACTTATAAACAAATGCATTTTAGGTTAATCAATACTAGTGCCACTTTTCAAAGTGAAATGGACTTTAATTTAGAAGGACTAATAAGTAAATGTGTAATAATCTATATGGATTACCTAATTATGTTTTCAAAATACAAGTCAGATCATGTATGCCACTTGGAAATGGTATTTAAGAGATACAAAAGGCATGAAATTTCCTTCAACCCAAAGAAGAGCATGTTTGGTGTCACCAAAGGTAAGATCGTAAGTCACATTATCATGAAAGAAAGTATTGCTATTGACTTCAAAAGGGTGGATGTAATTTGTAAACTATGTTTACCTAATAAAAAGAAGGAAATAAAATCTTTCTTTGGGAAAATCAACTTTGTGCATAAATTTATTATTGGATTTGATGATATATTGAAGCCCTTGAATGAAATTTTGAAATAGGATTTGAAAGTGGAATGGTATATAGAATCAAATAAAACTTTTTAGGATATGAAAGACATAATCATGCAAGCCTTAGTCCTCATTAGTTTGGACTATATGTAATATTTATATATCTATCCCTTTTCTTTTGAGCACACCATCACTACTTGCCTCACCTAAAGGTTAGAAGGAGAACAACACCCTATGGATTTTATAAGAACTAACCTCAATGATGTCGATATTTAATATTCTATCATGGACAAACATGCCTAAGCCTTGGTCAAGGTAGTGAAGAATTCAGGCATTACATCCTCTATAATATATTGCCTACTATTGTCTTAGACCCAACTATAAAATAAATGTTGGAATAAAATAAACTAGGCAAAATAAGAGGTTGATGGATGATAAAATTACAAGCATATGATTTAGAAACCAAGTTAGACAAGATAGTTATAGGACAAAGCCTTACTCAATTAATAATGGAGATAAACCCAAGGATTATGGTACACTAAGTGGACTAGTAAATGGTGCTACAATAATACTAGTACACCTTAATCATGATTTTTTTATTGTATGTAAATGCATCCCCAGGACTCAACCACATACAAATAATATCCCTCTAGTTGAATGTCACACAATATATGATGAATAAGGGAGTTCTCTTTAAAAGAAACCATGAAGGAATATACCTCTAGTGTGTATCACCAAAAGAGGCCAAATAAATAATGATAATTTTTTATGAAAAACTGGGAGACATCCATCCTAAAACAAATTCCATGGTACACAAAGTTATTTTGGAAGGTTACTATTAGCCCACACTATTCAAAGATGTACACACCCATGTTTACTTCTACCATTAGTGCCAGACCTTTACTAAGAAAGAAATGCATGCATTAATTCCATTGAAAAATTTGTACAATGAGGACTATATTTCATGGGGATAATTAGCCCTAATTCATTATCTAGTCATAAGTTTGTTCTTATGAGTATGGAACATTACACTAGATAGTCTGATGTAGCTACAACAAAAAGAAGAACCACTATCAAAGTCATCAAGTTCCTTGTGAACACCATAAACACCTATTTTGGGGTCCCCATTTCTTTAGTATGTGATAATGATCCTACCTTTCAATCTATAAAATTCATAAAATAGGCCTACGATAATGGGATCACAATAAATTTCTCATACAATCACTACTCATAAGGAAAACAATTGGTGGAGTCCACTAACAAGAGTTTGATTTATGTCACCAATAAATTAGTTGGATAAAATCCCTAGGAATGGCACTCATTACTAAAGTTTTCCCTATGGGCAAACTGAACTAGGTATAAATATGCCCTCAAAATATCTCCTTTCCTTCTAGTTTCTGGATTAGATCCAATCATGCCATTCATGCTCAAGCTATTGTCTTATAAGTTCATGCAATAATTCATGAAACCTAATGACAACGTGAATTATAGATGATTTAACCTAGTTATATTATAGGACGCCTAGGATGAAGCCTTGTTAAGCTTTACCAAACACCAAGATACAGTTAAAAGGTGGTTCAACAAGAGGGAAAATATTAAGACCTTTATAATTTATAACCTAATCCTAATTTTGGACAAGGCTTATAAAAAAAGGTTAACATTTAAAATTTGATCCCCTCTAGATTGGATTATAATAGATAGTTGAAATATTAGGCTAGAATGCCATATATCTCAAAGATCTCAAGGGAAATGAGTTACAACTCCAATAAATGGGTAGTTCTTGGAGCACTATTTCTAAGTTGTCCCCTCTAGTGTAGCTTTTGAGTAACCCAGGTAGAGGTGGTAATGTATAAATTAGATAGATTTGAGTTCATTGTGTGTTTGATTTCATTTTATGCTTTTTTTCATTGCATACTTATCTTTTATTTTTTGTCTTACCCCTCTATCCCCCTCTTTGTTTTGTGATGTTTTTTTGATGCCCGAACCTCATTAGTAACTACTCTAGGTGATGGCCTAAGCCCAGAAAGATTGTTGATAAGCAAGAAAACCCAAGTTGAAAGCTTTTATACCTATAATTTTGGGGTGGTAATTAAAACCTTTGATTCTCTAGATCTGAAAGGCCAATGATTATAAGAGAAATAGGTGGATTTTATAACCTACACCCTGATAAATCCACCAAGTTGCACCTAAAATAATGTCTCAATAAAATACAAGATTATTCAAGTTGATCAAAGACTGTCTAGTTATTCAAGACTTCCTCATCATCCATCCACAATTAGATTGGTCATGAACCCTCAATATACAAGCCTAACAAATGATAATATTTCATGAGAAAGCTTGGAAAGAATATATAAATCATGTAGAATATAAATTCTAAGTTTACCTTGAAAGAGTTATACAGACAATCTCTACCATAGGCTTTTCAACCTGGCTAGCCATGAAAGAAGGTAATGAATAAGACCAGAGGCATATCTATCAAGGATGTGGATGCCCATATGGTATCAGATCAATACCACAACCATATCCCCTCTAAGCCATCAAGTCAACAACACCTAGAATGAAGCCTAATAACTATTCTAATTTTGATTACTTAGATAAAGTTTGAAGTGAATGGAAAATGAAAATAACTTATTATACACAGTGGTGGCCATCTACAAGGTGGAATATTAGTATGCCACTTGTTATTGTGAGACTTTAGTGCCTCATCCTTTTTATGGTGAATAAATTCCCCTCTTACAATCTCTATATTGATTAAGGAAAGATGAAAAAACTAGTTGGGTTCTATATGCTTGTCATCACTTTCCTCATGGAAGTCACCATTTTTTGTGGCCAACACAACCCCCTTTTCTTTAAACTAGGGGATGCCTCTAAAAGTTCTCGTAAACTAGATATTCACTATTTTTTATTTTGTAATTATCAATAGTTCCTACCTAAATATTTGTAATATATGTTTCCCTAATTTCCCTGAGTAGTAACAAGCCTCTTTTATTTTTAGGACTAATTAATATCTATTTTTTTATGAATCATGGTGCTAATGTTACAATTATTCTTTCAATTAAAATTACCAGATTCTCATTCCCTTCTTAGAGCAATAGACCCATCACGCTTCATGGTAAATTGAAATCTCAGTGACATATGAGTAAGTTTAATGTTTTAGTTCCTTTTCATTTATTACATAGTCTTTTTTTTAAATTTTGTAGAGACCAAGAAAGCCCAACTAAATGGGAAGTCACCACATCACCAAGTATTAGATCATATAGTCTCTCAGACCTCTCAGATATGTCATATCCTCAGAGAGGTCAATTTAATAGGAATATGCTAAATCATTGAGTGTCAGAATGGCTAGTACCTAGACTTTTCAGAGATGTCAGAGCTTGAGAGATCCTGACTAAATGAAAAGGTGCCATGTCACCATGTGTTAGAGTGGCTAATCCCTCAGACTTTTTAGAGATTCCAAAAACTAGGAGATCCTCATGGAATGGGAAGGCATCATATCATCAAGTTTTAGAGCATTTAGTCCCTCAAACCTATCAGAGATATTAGAGTCTAGGAGATTCTAGACAAATTAGAAGGTGCCACATCATTGAGTGTCAAAGATACCAATCCCCTAAAGCTACTAGAGATGTTAGATCCTAGGAGAGCTTGATCAAATCAAAAGGTACCACATCATTAAGTGTCATAATGGCTAGTCCCTAGACCCATTAGATATGTTAAATCCCAAAAGAGCCCAACCAAATGATAAGTTACCATGTTGCCATTTGTTAGAAGGTTAGCCCCCCAGACCTATTAGAGTGGTCAAATATTGAGAAATCCAAATCAAATAAGAAGGCATGACATCACTAAATGTTAGAGAGACCACTCACCTAGACCTTTTAGAGATGTTAGAGCCTGGGAGAACATGACCAAATAGGAAGGTTCCATGTCATTGAGTGTCAGAGTGGATAGTCCCCCAAACCTATAAGAGTTGTTAGAGCCTAGGGGAGACCAATAAAATGGTAAGGAACCACATCACCAAGTGTTAGATTGGATAAAACCCCAAACCTATCAAATGTCATATCCTAAGAGATCTTGGATAAATGGGAAGGCTTCACATTATCAAGTGTTAGAGCGATAATTTCCCTGAACCTATTAGATATGTTAGAGCATGAGAGGTATTGAAAAAATGATAATGTGCCACATCATAAAATTTTATAGAGGCCATTCCCTTAGACCTATTATAAATTTTAGAGACTGGGAAAGTCTAACAAAATGAGAAGGCACCACATCACCCAATAGGTGGATGAACTAGCTACCACCTATGACTCTGGGAACCTTAGAATAAGGTATGGATGAGGCTAGAAAACTAATCAAGATGTTCCATATGTCCCTAGGTGGCACATCACCCTTCCTAAGGGAATGATATGGAGTATAAAGTTGTGCCTAGGTATTAATTATTTGTATGATGACCAATGAATAGATGATACATGTCATAAAGTGGGAATTAGCTAAGAAGCCTCTAAGAGATGTGATTGTGTGCCTACCATATTTTTGGCATTAATAGAATAGAGATTTGGTTCCAATTGGATAGTTTAAAAACATACCATTACCATTAATAAATTGGGCTATCATCAAAGGATCATAGGCTCTAAATTCAACTCCAAATTTATAAGTAAAGAGAAAAAATATATCCACCAACTCAAATTTGAATTCACACCAAGTGAGCCACCAAATACCACTAATAAAATGAGGTTATATTCTTGAATTTATAAAATCGTAAGTAAGCTTGCTAATGGTTACCACTACTAACTTTGAAAAATATCTATCTCTTTGCTTTCTAATTCTCATAAAGCACCCTTGTATTTTGTTCCTTCTATGCTCAAAATTTTGCAATTGCCCCTCTGTCTTATTATGATGGTTGTATCCTCCTCAAACCCAAAGCCTCAACCTAAAGACATGGATACCGAATTCCTAGTGGGATTGACCAAGTCTAAACACTAAACAAATTATTTAAGGTAGTTGAGCAAGTCCCTAAGGATTCAAGCTAAGATGACAACTAACATATAGAGCTTGATGATGCCCTTATATCCTAAAAGAAGTGTGGACTTCATAGAGTTGTGTCTAAACTAGAGGAATTATCCTATGCTAATTTATTGAGCAACATATTTTATAATGCCATCTACACGCAAGATGGAGTCCATAATTAGGTATGCTTACCTAAATTTCATCACCATAATACAAATATCTTTGAAAATGCCTTTAAGGCATACTATGAACAAAGAAATTGATGTAGAGGGGATATTACTATGGTGTTAGTCAAGACATCAAATCAAATAGATTAAAAACTAATACCTCTAGCCTTAACATTCAAGGAGGTAGATAACTACACCATTTATATAACAAAATGAAAGAAAAACAAGATATTTTACCTTCCATGAGAGAATGTGTTTTGAGTTAGAAATGGAATGATGTGCTCGATTGTGTGCTCAATAAATCTTTGTCAATGAAGCTCCATTTCTCCACCTCTCCTTGTCACCTTGGTAATATTAGTTACATTTGGTTTGGCCTGGCTTATGAAATTGGCATGATAACACTAAGATAATGAAGATTTTTTGAATTATTTTTTCATCACAACATTACACATAAAAATCTTATTATGTATTTGTGAAATATTAAATTAACACTAAGAGATATTATTTATCAATTTGTTGGGCCTTGTATTTATAGCCTCCAAAGTTAACTCTAACCTAGTATCGTTAGGTTAGAATTAACCATGATTGAGTTCAAACTAACCCTAGTTAAGCAAGTCTAACCATAATTGAGTTAAGGAGTGGACATATAATTAATAGTTGGGATAGACATCCCATTTATTAACCATGGCTCCCCATTTATAAATTTATTACATTTAGGGAGATATTTTGATTTCTTTGACTTTGAGGATGATGATATCATCATGAACTCATTTTTATTAGATTTTCATTTTTATAATTTTTTTTCAATAATTACACATGGAAAATTAACTTAAGAATTTAATTTGGTTTGATTAGTTAGTTTATTATGCTTAGCATTTTAGCACTTTAGGAATTTTTCAAATGCCTTGCTTAATGGGTCCAAAAGCCAAGCTACTAGTTATTAGGTCATAAAGAGACTAGAGATGAATCTATGAGAGGTTACTATTAAATACATGATAAAAATCTAAATATGGATGCATTAACATAATCTTAAGCATTAATGTTTGATGTGTGGATAAAATTGGGACATTCAGTGGTTCTTAGGCTTAATTTGTATTATTTGGTAGAAATCAATTTGAAGTCGAATTGGAAGCTAGTTGGGGCTAGAATGTGGTGTCTATAGTTTTCCCATATTTGGTAAGGCATTTAAATATATAGACACATTAAAATATTCTAAAATAATGAAAAAAATTCAATGCCTAATGCCCTAAAAGGCAATAAATGAGTCATGGATGCCCCTCAAGGGAGCAAGTGATGAATAAGTTCACTGATCATTCCCTTAAAAAGAAGAAAATAATGGGACCAAAAGGTAAAGGGGTGGAAAATAATTGATTTTGTTAGAGGTGGTTATAATCAGTGGCATAGTGAGATGCCCTAGTTGGGTAGATATAAAAAGATGATATGCTCAAAGGCAGTTATAATCATTGACATAATGAGGTGAAAATAATGATTTGCCCAAAGGTAGTTATAATCACTAGAAAAATGAAAAAGGCCCCTATAGAGTGGATAGAGATAATGATTTTCCCAAAGGTGGTTATAATTATTAGCATAATTAAAACATGCCCATGTAGGGTATAAAATGATAATGATTTTCCCACATACATTTATAATCATTAACATCTAGATAGATTGAAGCACAATGCTTTTCTCAAAGGTGGTTATAACCATTGGCATGATGGTTTGGGATAATATGTAAAATAAAAAAAGTGGGAGTACATGTTGAATCTATATTTATAGAGTAAGAGTAAGATAATATAGAGGATAGACATGAATTTGGGCTACTTGCTAGTATGGAGATGTACACCCTAACTAGTAGGGATTTAAAATTTATTTGTGATTTAATTACTCTATATTTAGGTAATGTTTATATATGTCAAAAAAAATTAGGTGAAGAAGGAGTAGTAAAATGACACCATTTCTTGTAAGATCAAATAAGCTAATTTTTATTGTATCACATTATGATATGCACCATGATATAAAACACCATAATAAATTAATCATAATATGCACACGGACTAACATGTAATCCAATAAACAAGTGAAAATAATGTATAAATGATAGAAACTATTATGAAAATGTTAACATATGAATATAGATAGATTTAAGTATAACTCATAAGGAATCACCCAATGAATGCATGTATACTAAGTCAAGGCACAATAGTGAAAGAAAAAATAATCAAATAAAGAAAAAAATATGAAAAATAAAACACCAATAAATAGAAACATAACAAAGCACCAATAAACAAAAATTGAACAAAATAATCAAAATAAAATGAAACAAACACAAACAATGGTTAATCACAATGTTAGTGTAAATAGAAAACAAATTTTTCATTCATGTGTAATAGAGGTGTTACACTTGGTGATAGGGCGACCCTAATCTAGACAACAACAACACAAATAAAACAATGTAATAACAATTGGCATAAGGTTTCCCATAGGATATAGGCAAACAACACAAACAAATTGACAAACACTTGTCCCTAGGATATAAGAGTTAATGAAACAAATAAAAAATGTGGGGGGGGGATAGAATAAATAGAAGGGGTAGCCGAGCTAACTCCAGATACACTAGTAAGTGGACATTGCCTACATAGTTCCATAGATGAAAGATCCAACATGAACTTCAGGCCAAATGTAGTTCTCCTAAGATATGGGATAGAAGAAAATCGATGATAAGGAAACATAATTGATTTGTAGAAGAATAGAGGAATGGTGTCACAAAATTAGGGGTACATGAGATGATAGGGATGATGTTCACAATCATGAAAGCATCAATACAAATAAAGTGCAAAAGCACAACAATATGATTTAGGCTAAAACGACACTAAAAAGATAATACAAAAGCACTCAAAGATGAACTAGGTTCATAATGCTTACTATGTCTAAGGTTGAGAATGAGAATGAGCTTGCAAAATGGTAAGACCATAAAATGAAGCCAAGTAAAACTTGAAAAAATGGAGAGAACATATGGCTAAGGCCAATAAGGATGGGGAGACTAAATTCCAAGTGGTTACTTGTGAAATAACTAGGAGTCCCAAAATCCTTAAGGCAAAGAAGTGTTCCAAAGTAGAAAGGAAGGTGTTGTCGAGCTAACCTAAGATACTCCATGTATCTAAGTGATGCCTACATAGTCCATGCGGACCTTAAGATAATTTAGTTTTCCCAAAAATGGGGAAAAAAAACTAAGGTGGCCTAGAAATAAATTAAACAAACAAGATGGCCCATCCTAGAAATTCTTGATGGCTTTATATATCACATGGAAATTGTAAGCCAATTTTCATGATTTTATATATATTTTACAAAGTTTTTTGTAATTATTTAAGCATCTCAACATGATTGGGAAGTAAGAGACATAAAATGGTTTAGCTCAAAAAATGGTGAGAGTGTGGCTTAAATTTAAATTTGTCATAAAATGATGAAAGTGTGGAAAAAGGGGTGACTGATCGAACCTCAATGTGGATCAATCATTTCCTACATAGTCTTAAAATGTGACCTCAAGTCACAATAATTACTTACAATGGAGGAATCTGACTAGGTAGAAGCAAGTTCATGAATTAGGCAAATGGCAACGTATAACATAAGAATGTCAAGGTGATGTAGAAATGCATTGTAAAGGCATTATTTCTAATTTTACCATAGGTGGTTATAATTAAGAAATAATAGCATATGTCAATGATGTTAGAGGTACAATCCACTTAAAAGGGAGGGTAAATTAGTGGTGGAAAATAATCCAATTCAATTTATAAACCCTTGCACATACTTAAAGCATTAAACATAATCATTCATAGCAGTGAACAATAAACATATTGAAATATCACATACACAACACAATATATACATGGGAAACCTTCTTGGTGAATAAAATGAACTCTAAAGCTTACAAACACATGGACTACTATCATGTAATATGATCACAAACAAGAAACTAATTAAGTCTTTCTGATCAGGAACCTTGGTCAAGTCCTTCTTACCTAAGGCCTTTAGTGTAAATAATAGTTCCACAAGGAACACCTACCCCAAATATGATTAAGTCCTTTTGACCACTGGTTTGGTTAAGTTCTTTTGACCAAAATTCTTTAGTGAAACCTTGTTTCACAAGGAGTAACTACCCATAAAGAAGATTAATTCCTTTAGACCCTTCTTGAAAAGAATAATTCCACCTTAGAATTGATGTCTTCAACACCTAATTATGGACCTATAATTATCTAACAACTACACAAACTCTCTCTCTAACTCATACAGGCCTCTCACATAGGCATGCCACAATCTCTCTCCTTATTCACTCAAACAGTCCTCATATGCACACAAAAATATCTTCACATAGCTTCAAAATACAATAATGTTACAATATCAATAGAAAAATGACCTATAAATCATACACATAGTCAACAAACTATTCTACTCATTAACTAAACCAATAGGCACACTACTTATCCTTTTCTTCACAACTCTCACATCCACCTTGTAAAATACTTCCATTTACAAGTATAGAAAACAACACATTTTGGTTTCACTATATATAGATTAATATTGAATTATTAATTCCACACTCTTTACTTTTAGGCCAAAAAACATACCTTCACCCTTAAGGCATCTCGCATGGGTCACACTTAAGCACAAACCACTTTCAAATAAGCCTCAATCACTTTTAAGTCATATGGAGACCCATTCCCATTTTTGATACATCTTCAAGAAAATCAAGAACTCAAGACCATTTAAAAATACATAGGTCCACTCCTTATGTCCCTTAAGACATCCTGAAATGATCATAGTTATAAAAACAATCATCTACTAAAGCACAATTAGCTCAAACAGAGACCTTATACATAGGAACACCATTACCAAACACATAATCAACTTCTTAAGCATTGTTCATACTCAAGATAGATTGATCACACCTATAAAATAATCATAGAACATCCTCATGGAGTCTACAACACTCCTCAATAGCCATTTCATCAATATATATTGAAATAATATAAAAATAAGATCGAATAATCTTCTTTGGTTACTTACAGTCCATGCACGAACACATAGTTTACTTTGGAGATAAATATATTTGTCTATACATACTTCTAGATCTTCAAATCCATATTACCAGATTCATCTTGGAGTCCTCTACCACTTTGATTTTCAATACAATAGTAAATTCAACTTCTATTGAAAAATATGGTCAAAATATAGAGCTCTAGTTTTTCCCTATGTTAAATTAAAATATTTGAATTCAAATGGTCACAGTTAAACCTCGACCACTTTGCTCACATCTCATGTCCTCACTGATCAGGTCAATTTTTCACCATTGATCTTATTTGATCTTTAATATATAGTTTTCTTCTAAAGCTAAATGTTAAATATCTGATAGTTGACCTCATCTCATACAATCTAGAAACTTTAATTCATTATGCTCCATTGATATCTTTGGATCAATTAGGTCTTTATCATGTGGCTTGTACCATTCAATCAATCTGTACGAACACCCACTCACCATTAGATCCTTATATTGTACCTTTACTTAGCCATTAAAAATCATGTAGCTACCCTCATCTCACTACTTCCTAACTTCTTGGAGTAATGTGTGTCATTTACTTTTCTCAAAATTTAACTTGTGTAGAAATTACTTTGTATGGGTACCCTTTCAATATGCCTGGAAGGCCAACTTTGAATAGATATATCTTTGTATACAATCAATCTCATGTCCCATAAATTGCATAATATGTTCTCCTTCTAAAGAGTAATCCAAGCATGTACCAAAATTATCCTAAAACTTTTTCACTTGTAATATATAATTCCATTAAAATGCCTTCTCAAACTATTCTATCATAGAGCCAACTATGCTTAGAATTTTTCTGGGAGACCAACTTTGCTTGTGTATAACTTTTACCATGATTCAATGCATGATCTAGAATTTAGTATAAATCAAATATGATCAAACAAATACATATGATTAGTTTCTCTTGACACCTTTACATGTGAAATATATATCACCATAAAAATTCTTACTCAACTTTTCTTGTCACATGCAAATTTGGCTAAGTATGGAAAAACACAATCAAATTGCCTGGGAGCCCAACTTTACATATGCATATATTTTGATGTGCATTATCACATGATATAAATATTATAAAAAATAAAATAGGAAAAAATTAATAAACCCATATGATCACCTTCTCCTGAAATGTCCACACATGAGAGATATGCCACCATTAAAATGATTACTCAGCTCTTCTTGCTACTTTATAAATTTGGCTAAGTATGGGAAAACATTATCAAAATAATTGGAAGCCCAAATTTGCACCCATATATATTTGACTATGATCAAGTGCATGACCTAATATTTAGTTCATAAAAACTAGGTAAAAATTTGATCACAACCATATGAACAAATCCCCCTAATTCATCTACACATGGCAATGGTGACATCAACAAACTGCCTACTCAGATTTTCTACCACTAGACCCAAACTATCTAGATGAAAAATATAGACTACTAGATGAATTCCACTTATGAAAATAATCTCTCAAAGCATATATAACATATTAGGGACATATTTCACATGCTTAAATCACCATACTCATCTGTGAACATCTCTAATCATGTCAAAATTGAAGATCAACCAACCCTCCTTTAAGCACATTAGAACAAACACATTGCACACTTTGTCATTGTCACTTAGGCTATAAAATAGCTTAATCCTCTCACCAAGACACATCAATGACATCACCATTACATTACTAATAACTCTCCAACAATCTTCCCCTTTATCATTAATGTGACCAAACAACATATATAGAAATATACAACTCACCTTCTCTCTTTTCAAGCTCTCCTAGAATAGCAACTTTATTCCCCTTTGATATAATCACAAAGGTGGAACCAACTAATATTGAGGACCTAAAAATAAAATAAATATGAAAGGACCATCTTATCAATATGATACAAACTCCCCCTTACCTTGAGCCTACTTTTACTTGTCTTGACAACTTCCTCTTGCTCTATGTCAACACTCTCTTCAATTGAGAACTGTAACCAATGAATAAAGAACACACAAAACACTAAAATCAGATGGAAATTACCAAGAGACATATAATAGGGACTCACCTTAATATATCTAAGCCATTGTATCATTTGATCATATTTAGATCTCCACACATCATGAATAACCACCATACAAGCTTACTAGCCTTCTCTCTTAAGATACTTCCATAAGGACCACCAACAAAACTTAATGACACTCAAAAAATAGGAAACATGAAACAAACCAACTTTATAACTCACCTTGAAGCACACATACCTTTATCTTTTGGAGAAACTAAGGGAGAATCACTCTTATTCAAACTAGGCATGCCTAGCCTCCTTATAGCCCTACCTAGAATGTGTAGAGCCCATAATTTTTAGTAGACACATCTTAAAGACATAAAAAATAATATATGAATCAATCTCATATGCCCCCTCAATTAAACCAATTTTCATCCCCAATATCATCTTCTACAACATACTTCACAAACTTACTAGCCAATTAACTCTCCATATTGACAAAAACTTGAATAAATTGAGAACCACAAACCTTAAATTCTTTGTGAAGATTTATTTTACCACCCATTTGGCCCATTAAACATATTAAGAATCATCAGACCTCAATTCACAAGGTAGACCACTTTTATATTATAGCCCAAAACCCTAGAATCTTAAAACAAAGTCAACAAACCTCTTTTTGATCAATGCATAATTATATAACTTATTACACACCTAGAGACATCCATCACACACTTATGTACCAAAAATTGAGCCACCATACCATTGGTAAAATAGACTTCTTATAACCCATTTTAGGCCTTCTTGCCCATAAGCCAAAAAATTAAGAAAACTGAGAGTACTCAAAAATATTTAATTGGCACAAACATACCTTTAAACCACAAAATCACCTAGAGCACATCACAAAGAAGTATATAAACCTTTCTAAGTATCAAAATATTCTTATCATTTTCATCAATCTCATTAAGCCACCAAAACCACCCATTTTGACTCTATACTATAACTCATTCATAAACCTCTAGAGTAAACTCATGAACTTGTTACTCCCCCTTAACCAAAGACCTTATAATTGGAATTATCATATTGAGCACATAAACTTTCTTCTCTTTAATAAAATATGTCTCCTAAGAAGCATAGGTAGAGACACCCTCTATACTATAATTCTCTACCATGGTGTGAAAGTAGGAGTTGCCTATAACTCCTCATATTCCTTCTCATTCTTGGTCATCTGATAATTATAGTTCTTCTTATTCTTCTTCTTAGGCTTAAGAGAAATAACTTCCTCAGCCACAATAACATTCTCCTTTTGTTTGATGATTGGATTGATAATACATGGAAATAACATAGATTCATGACATACCTTTTGATCTATATAATCTTCCTTGTAGCTTGGAACCTCATCACTAGGAATAGAAAATTGATGTTCTTTACATGAAGCTTTATAAAAAATACTAGGATGTTCAATTATATCCATACTTACCTCCTAAATAGCCTCACCCAGTATCATGGTCTTCTCCTTGAGATTAGTCTCTTCATTCTAAACATGAGTAGACAATGAGGCCTCTTGGGACTCTTCAAATTTAGAAGCATTCTCTATCATAGAAAATAGATTACTTGGACTATAGACTCATAATAATTCCTACTTACCACCTTTGTTCTCCATGAGTTCACTTGCATTCTACCTTGCACTCTAGGATCCTGATAAAATCTATTCAGACTTAATGGCCTTTATTTATAGAATCTAGCAATGTGACCTCTCTATTCACAGTTATAGAAAACCATACTCCTTGATGGAAACTCATCTTGTCTTACCTTGTTCAACAAAAAACTATAAATGTGTCCAATGTCATGATAACTAAAAAAACTACTCTTTTTGAAGAAGAATTACCTTACCTTTCCTTATTTGGATAATTCTTAGACAAGTGTCCTTCATTAAGACAATTGAAGCACTTAGCTTTCCTTAATCCTTTTGATAGATGACCCCCATCATAGTCCCATGCAAAATAATTTTTAATAAGTCTTCTACATTCCCTAGTTCTATGCCCAAACTGATTAGAAGTATAGTAGTAACCTTTAAAAATTTCATACCGCATGGCATTTGGTTATCTGATCTAATTTAACTTTAATCTATTTTCACCATCATTCTTTATCTAATGATTTATCTTCAAAGGCTGATTATCCTAGTTCACATTAGTCTTCATATTGTCTTGAGTTACATTCTTTTTTTCTTCTTCATACCTAAGACCAATTCTATTACTAACATGATTTTCACCAATTAGAATATTATTTAGATCACATGAGCTCTTTTCAAATCTCACCAATTTATTCACCTTATTAGATGTCTTCTCCAACTCAGATTTCAAAGACTCATTTTCAGAAACATACCTTGATCATTCATCTTTTTTAGCTTTTAGGCTTATAGATAGAATTTACAATTGACAACTAAGATTATTGATCATATCTTCATGCTCCTTAGTGTCTTCATTCATTCTTGCCTCATAAACATTGAATTTTTCCTCATAGTCCTTTATTTTATATTTCATTTTCTTATTGATCTTCTTCTTAATATTTAGTTCTTTAAGGCCATTCATCAATACAGTCCACCTCATCTTCATCATTATTTGAATCACTCCAAGTAGATTCCTTCTGATGTGAGTAACTTCCTTTCTCATCTATGAATAGAGATTCATCTTTAGTAGGACCATTATCTTCATGATCATATTTTGAGTCACTGTCTTCACTCTCATTTGATGAGCTACAATCCTCTTTGGTGTAGAGATTCTTCTTATCTTTAAAGTACTTGTTGTCAAACCTTTTTAATCCCTTTTTGCTTTTATCAGACCTAAATTTTCTCTTGCCATCATCATGCTCTTCATCAACATCCTTATTTTACTTATGAGGGAACTTATTATCAAAATGTCCTACCTCTCCATAATTAAAGAATTTGAAGGGTAGTTTACCCTTATACTTCCTTAAGCCTATGTTTAATTTACTGGTAATCAAAGCAATTAGTTCATCCTCATCAATGCCAAATGAGTCATTCTCTTTGGATTTCTTACATTGGAGATTTTTCTTAGGCTTTATCTCTGTCTCGAATGTAACTTCCTTATTTGGTGGTATATCATCATTTATTCTCATCTTAGATGTAGTAAGGGTGCCATGAAATTGATCCATATTCAACTAAGTAAGATCATGAATCTCTTTTATATAATATACTTTTAGATCAAACTTGAGAGATAAAGACCTTAATACCTTTTGGACTATAGTATCCTCTTCAATATTCTTTCTAAGACCTCTGATGAGGTTCACAGTCTCATCAACTCTTTACAGAAAGGATGACACATAATCTTATTCCTTCATCTTCAAACTTTAAAATTACCTTTTGTAAGTTTGAAAATTAACAAGCTTGACCTTTGAATCTCCTTCAAAAGTGATCTAAATTTTGTCCTATATGTGTTTAGAAAATGTACAATGGATTACCTTGGTGTATTCAGTCTCTAAAAGACCACAAGTGATAGCATTCATTGCCTTGGAATTATACTCAAATAACTTTTTATTTGTAGCACTAGATGGAGGATTAATAGGATCAACACAACCATCTAGAATACATTGCCATATATTAAACCCTAGGGACATAATTTATGTCCTCATCATTTCAATCTAAAAATCATAATTGGATCTATTGAACATCGGTGCTTGCTTAGTAGAGAAACCTCTTTGATGACTAACCATATCATACTTTGGATCACCTTCAAGCTGTTAAGCCTTTACCAAAGGAATTTTTCTGATACCAATTTCTAAAGGTACATTCCTTTGAGAGGTGGGGATGAATAAATGGTGGTAAATAATCCAATTTAATTTATAAACCCTTGAAAATACTTAAGCATTCAACATAATCATTCATGAAGCATATGAATCATTCATAGAAGTGAAAAATGAATATATTGTAATATCACATCCACAACAAAAGATCTATGTGGAAAACCCTCTTAGGGAATAAAACCCACTCTCAATCCTACAAACACATGGACTATTATCCTATAAGATGATCACAAATAAGAGACTAATCAAGTCCTTCTGATCAGGAACCTTGGTCAAGTCCTTTTAACCTAAGGCCTTTAGTGAAATAATAGTTCCATAAGGAGAACCTACCCCTAATATGATCAAGTCATTTTAACCACCTATTTGATCAATTCCTTCTGACCTATAACCTTGATCAATTCCTTATGACCAAAGGTCTTTAGCAAAACCCTATTTCACAAGGAATAACTTCTCCTAAAGAAGATCAAGTCTTTTAGACCCTCCTTAAAAAGAACACTTCTACTCTAGAATTATTGTCTTTAACACCTAATGATAGATATATGATTATCTAAAAACTACACAAACTATCTCTTTAACTCATATAGACCTCTCACATAGGCATGCCACAATCTCTCTCCTTATTCACTCAAATAATCCTCATATGCACACTCTCTCCTTCTTCACTCAAATAATCCTCATATGCACACTCAAATCTCTTCGCATAACTTCAAACTACAAGAACACTATACTATTAATAGAAACATGACCTATAGATCATACACATAGTCAACAAATTTTTCTACTCATTAACTCAACCAATAGGCACACTACCTATTTTTCACTTCTAACTCTCACATCCACCTTGCACTATACTTCCACTTATAAGTCTAGAAACCAACACATTTTGGTTTCAATATATATGGAGCACTCATGAATTATTAAGTCCATACTATTTCCTTTTTGGCCACAAAACATGCCTTTACCTTTAAGTCATCTCACATGGGTCACACTTATGCACAATCCACCTTCAAATAGGCCTCAATCAATTTTAGGTCATATGGAGACACATTCACCTTTTTGATACATCTCCAAGCAAATCAAGAACACATAAAAATTTAAAAAATATAGAGGTCCACTCCTTATATCCCATAATACATCTTCAAATTATCGCAATCACAAAAAAATTATTATATTAAAGCACAATTAGCTCAAACAGAGACCTTATACACAAGAACACCATTATAAAACATATAGTCAACTTCTTAATAATTGTTTGTACTCAAAATAGATTTATCACACGTTCAGAATACTCATAGACCATCCTCATGAAGTCTAAAACACTCTCCAATATCCAATTAATCAAGAGATATCAAAATACTATCAAAACAAGCTCTAAAAATCTTCTTGGGTTACTTACAATCCATGCATAAACACATAGTTAACTTTGGAGCTCAATATCTTTGTTTGCACATACTTTAAAATCTTTAAATCCATATTTCCAAATTCAATTTGGAGTCATCTACCACTTTTCTTTTTACCACAATATCAAATTTTATTTATATTAAAAGATATGGTGAAAATACATAGCTTTTGTTTTTCCTTGTATTAAATTCAAATATTTGAATTCAAATGGTAATAGTTAAACCTTGACCACTTTGCTCGCATTTCATGTCCTTGTTACTTAATTAAATTTCACACCATTGATCTTATTGGATCTTTAACACAGTCTACCAAATCTAAATGTTAAAAATATGATAGTTGACCTCATCTCATGAAATTTGGAAAATTTGACTCATCATACTCCATTGATCTCTATGGATCAGTCAGGTATTTATCATATAGCTCATACTATTTGATCAATTTGTACAAACACCCACTCACCATTATATCCTTATCTTATACCTTTACTAAGTCATTAAACATCATGTACCTATCTTTCTCTTACTACTTCCTAACTTCTTAGAGTAACATGCACCATTGATCTTGCTCAAATTTTAACTTGTGCATAAATGACTAAGTATGGGGGCCCTTTTAATATGCTTAAAGGTAAACTTTGGATAGATATATCTTTTGCTATGATCAATCTCATGTCTCAAGAATTGCACCATATGTTCTTATTTTAAAGAGAAATCTAACCATGTATGAAAGTGCTCCTAAAACCTTCACACACATGATATATAATTCCATTAAAATAACTTCTTAAAATATTTTGTCATAGAGCCAACTATGCTTAGAATTTGTCTAGGAAACCAACTTTGCTCCTACATAACTTTGTCATGCTTTGATGAATGATATGGAATTTAGTAAAAATTAACTATGATCAAAACTTAAGAAACCCATATAATAAATTTCTATTAACACCTTTACACGTGCAAGATATAACATCATCAAAATTCCTACTCAACTTTTCTTGTCACGTGCAAATTTGGCTAAGTATGGAAAAACATAGTCAAACTACCAGGGAGCCCAACTTTGCATATGCATATCTTTTGACACACTTTGTTGCATGATCTAAAAATTATCATGAAAAAAATGGACAAACCCATATGATCACCTTCTCCTAAAATGTCTACATTTGTGAGATATGACACCATCAAAATTCTTACTTAGCTCTTCTTACTACTTTACAAATTTGGCTAAGTATGGGAAAATATTGTCAAAGTGCTTAAGATCCCAAATTTGTACCCACATATATTTGACTACACTTAGATGCATGAATTAAGATTTATTACATAGAAACTAGGTAAAAATATGATCACAACCATATGACCAACTCCCCCTGACTCATCTACACATGGAAATGATGACATCAACAAACTTCCTACTCAAATTTTCTACCACTAGAACCAAACTATCTAGATAAAAAATATAGACTACTAGATGAGTTCCACTTATGCACACAAGTTCTCAAAACATAGATAACATATTAGGGACCTCTTTCACATGTATCAATCACCATACTCATCCCTAAACATCTTTAATCATGCCAAAACTAAATATCAACCAAGCCTCCTTTAAGCACACTAGGATAAGCACATTACAAACTTTGTCATTATCACTTAGGCTATCAAATTACTTCATACACTCACCAGGACACTTCCATGACATCACCATAACATTATTATAAAATCTCTAACAAATTATACTAATTTTCTCAAAGGTATTTATAATTAGTAGCACAATGTGGAACACTAATTTTCCTAAAAGGTGGTTATAATCGGTAGCACTCACAATGAAATGGAATAAAACATGAAGGAAGTAACTACCAAACCACTATCATACTAGTCCAAGGAAAAAACTCTATGTAAAATACTAAATCAACTACTAAAAATTTATTTAAATCTTCTTGTTGAATATGCCAAAAGAACTAATGGAGCAGAACCAAGGTCTAAAAGGGTGAGTAGGGAGGTTAAAACAAATTTGGTCAATAGGGATGATATGGTTGGAAAAATATATTATATGGAATAAGGATGATGATGTTATGAAAATTGGATATAATGGTAATAGGTTTGCCTCTAAGTGAAAAGGTAAGGTAAATGGTAGGGTATGAAATAACACCAAGGCGAATGACAAATGGAAAAGGCAAGGTAAATATTTATATTGTTCTTGTTGATGTGGAGATGCACATCTTGATCAACATATGATACAAATAGAATAGTCAAATGTTTAAATTAATAACCCAAAACTCTTATGAATAAATAATTTTTTGAGAACCTACTATTGATTTGGACTCTAATAGTGTTGTTGTGATCTTCATTAGTCATTGATTCTGTTTCCTCCAAACTTTGAGACAAGATGTTTTTATAACCTCTATAAAAGAAAGTATAACTAGGGATGGTAAATAAGGATAAATAGTGGATATATGGTCTAATTTTGAAATGTATATACGGATCATAATGGAATGTATAATGGTTGGGCAATAGATGAAGATCAAGATTTTTAGGCACACACAATGTTGTTGATTCAAGATTCAACATAATTTTAGTTGTAGTGGGGCTAAAGACTTCTAAATTTGCTCTTAGTAAGACCACCATATTTTTATTTTTTTTGGGCCTTAGAGTAGTTACTATCTAATTATGATATAGATTGAAATATTTACTAATGTTATCTTTAATAATGTCTTCATCAAGCATTAAAACATTGTTGTGCTCAACTATTGGTACCTTGAAGAGGGTTTTACCAATAAAGTTGTCTTGATTGTACAATTGTGCCTCTAAAAAAGGTTTCATTAAAGAATGTTGACTTTTAACTTTGAATATATTATAGTGACTTAAAGAATTTTTCACTAGAATACGCTGAGTTTGGAATCTAATCGCCCCCTAGTGCCTTTGAAAAGGTTTCAATAGGAGATTGTTCTTCTTATGCATGAATGTGGACTTAGTCCCCCTAATATTCTACAATTGATATGTCATCATGAATGCATTTCAACAAGGTGTGACTCTTTTGGTCTCAATCAACACTTTTGGGAGGTGAAATGTAAATATAATTTCTATGTTGGGTAGTGTTAATGGTATGTGTAATGGTAATAAAATGGGAAGAGGCAACATAATCCTCATAGAATATAGTAGGATAAATTGTGTTGATGCTGAATTAATAATGCTAAAAAGTAATTGAAGGATAAAAAATGTATTTAAATTAATCTACAAGTCATGTGTAACTAATGTTATAATAGCCATAAATGTATTATGATTATTAAGTTGAGTCTGACTCAAGGGACTCTGAATCTAATGTTAAGATTGACATTACTTCTAATTCTAATGCTAAATCTAATATTGGTTCAAAAATAGAACCTAAATTTAATGTTCATTCTTCACCTAGTGTTGTGGTAATGATACTATATTAAATGTTTGGTATCATATGAGTAATGGTTGGGGTTGAACAATGGGTTCTTCAAAAATAATCTCAGCTAAGAAGGACTCCATAAATACTGGCTCGTCAAAGTGAAGATTCTAAACATAAGGAAAACGGTCAATAAACACATTCATATAAAATAGATCATCAAAGTAAAGCTCCTTAAAAACAAGTCAATGGTCAAGATAATGATTTACCCAAAGGTAGTTATAATCATTATGGGGTGACTCAACAAATACTGTCTTGTCAAAGTGATTCTCCTCAACCAAAGGGAAAGTGTTAACATGAAACTCCACAAATACTTGCTTGTAAAAGTGAGGCTTCTTAAAAATAGGGTAATGGTCAAAGGGTGATGAAACATAGGTTAATTCATCACATATAGGTGTTTCAAGAAAACATCATAGATTAGCTAGTTTTCTTAGCCTTGGTTAATATTGGTTGTAAATTATTAGATTTGGACACTTCTTAGTTTTTAAATGATGGCTCCTGAAGAGGTAATGATTGGCTCTATTTTGGTTCAAATAGCATCATAGATTTTCTAAAGTTGGGGAAGGTTGATAATGGATGAAAAATTATTTATTTATACATAGGATCATCTAATATGGGTTCAACAAAGGCTGGTTGCAGGTTTAGGATGGTATTTATGACCCATCTAGTCATGATTGCACAACTTTATTGGGATAAAGAGCTACCATACTTTGGAGGGCCTGGAATAGTAATGAAAGGGTGTTGTGAATCTTGGTTTTTGATGCAAGCCAAAGTAAGAGGACCTAGAATGGTAATGAAAGGGGACTACAAAGATTGGGTGCTAATGCAAGCCAAAGGATGAGGGCCTATAATGGAAATGAATAAGTAATGCAAAACTTGGTCACTAATGAAGGATGAAGGATAAGGTCCTAGAATGGTAATCCTTGGGTAATACGGATCTTGGTTACTCATTAAAGCTAAATTATGAGGGTATGGAAGGTAATCCTTAGGTGTTATGGAGCTTGGTTGCTTATGCAGGTCAAACGATGAGGTTCTAGAATGGTAATGAATGGGTGCTATGAAGATTGGTTTCTATCATAGACCAAAGGAGGGTTAATAACATAAGTAGGGGATCATATACCATTATCATTTAAATGAAAAAATTAGTAGTCTATTTGTCCCAAAGAAAGGCAATTGTGCTATATGATAATCAACATGACTAGGTTTGTCAATTAGCCCAATGAGGACGGTCTTGGTATATGAAAATGGTTTGGGTCTAGGTCTAGGTTTAAAAATGACATTGGTCTAGGAATAGGTAATTGGTATATTTTTTCAAATGGTTTAATCTTGGCATAGAATGGAGATTTTCTACAAAATCATCAATGTAAATTTGGTATAAAATGTCCTTAAGGTCTAATGTCTCATGCAAGTGGTTAAATGGTAAGATTGAATCATGATTTTCCACAAAGTGATTCAAAAAAATGTAATATAGGTATTAAAAAAAATGTTTCTAGGTCTTTGGGAACAAGGCACAAATATAGGCTCAAAATAAATTAGGTCTAAGAAACAAGAGTTAAAATTCTAGGTGTTGACCATTTTGACCACAAGTCACAATGGGTCAACCTCCTATCATCAAAAACTTATATCTAGACCTAATATTTTTTCATAGGGTGTGTTATAGTTTATGTAATGTCATATCATATGTTTTTACCCTTGTTCATAATCCATGTTATTTCTTGTGTCATTTGTGTCACATAGAGGCCATTTTAGAGCATTAAATGCAAGTGGTATAATTTTTAAGGTACACATGCATTACTAAATCCATTACAACATATAATGTGTTAATCAATGTCAGACATGTTAGTTTCTATCTAAAAACTTGTAGGTGATAACTAAACACCAAGAAAATAGGTCCAAAAGAGGAGTTTTAAGAGGTGTACAACGTATGAGAGAGAATGACACATAGGAGAATGTTAAGGGATGGATATTAATATTAATTAGACTCATTTACAATATTTAAATGATTTATGAGTATTAAAAATATTAAAAAAATATTTTACTTATCCATCACTCTACCATGCACATAAAAATGGTCAATAAGTTTTTGGTTGGTATGGCCAGTAGGAAGAATTTCAGATCAAATGCCTTTGGGGGATTATAATAAACTTGGTCAGATTAAATTTCATTCTTTGATTATATATAATTATGTCTTATACTTTATTAATCATATCTAATAGTTGACTATGTTTTTCTACCTATGGTGTCCCACACCCTACAGGTTTTGTTCTTGTTTAAACTAGTATTTATAACTCGATTGGTGATTTTTATTCCATATGATGTTTAATATTTAATTTAATTATTAACATGATTATTTTCATGTTTGGATATTATTTATTAGGACAAATAGTTCAAGGTTTCAAGTTGATGTTCCAAGTGAAGTTGCAGTCAAATTTATTACTTGCAAAAGGTTTAATTATCTAAAAGGGTTTTGTGTAGATGTGATATGATTTTATCCATGTCTATAATGTCATATAAATTAAATTATTAATTATTTGTCTTACAAGTTCATTCTTTGGTTTAAATACATAATTATATCAATCTTACAACTAGTTTTTTGCTTATTCCCAACTACATTCATGGTGTGTGGGGTCCTGAAAACATCCATATAAGGTTATGAAGTGTTCAAAGAGTTTTTATATCTTATTATAAGTATGAAAAATCAATATAATCCCATCCAAGTGATACAAAAGGGACTATGATATTAAATTCCTCATAATATATAGTCATGCACTATTGACATGCATTAAAGATGATTTTGTGGAATTTGTCTGCAACTCCAATCTCACATCTTTATGAACAAAGCCTAAGGGTGGAAAGAGCCTAAAACCCTCTGAAACCATGATTCATGACTCTATGGAGGAAATGAAGCAAGAGAGTTATCCAAATGGACTAGAATGGCTTGGGAGATGGTTGAATCTTATAGGGGACTCTACAGGGCTTTCCCCCCATCTTATTGAGTTATACCCTACTTGTATGGACATGGGAGAAATGAGGCTTTCTTGACCTTTTTTGATGTTTTTTAGGTTATATGAGGTTTTAATATATTAAATAAAATTTTGGAGAAGGATTGGGAATTGAGATAATCCCTCATATCCATTTCATTTAGAAGAAAATTTCTTAAGTGTTTATACAGGTGCCTCCACTTCAGCCAATCAAAACTGCTAAAGTGAATAACCTAGTAAGAGGATGAAATTTCTATATGAGAGGAATTTTGAGGTCTACCTGATGAATCTAAGGATAAATAAGGTATTTAAATGTTTCATTCACTCCCATGTATGTATTTTCATGGAAAATTGAAGCCAACTTTGAGGCCAAGTGTGAGGAGTGAGGGAAAGAGGAGTTATTTAAAATATAGGTAGTGACGACTCATGTGCAAAATAATATATAAGATTATGGATGTAAAAAATTAATTTTTAATCATGTATTAAACAACTCCCTCTTATTTAAATCATGATATCTATCCCTAGTTAGTTGTGGGACATTCCAAAAGGGCCAAATGATGAAGGCAATTTTTTGAGCAAGTAGAAGGAATACTATGCCACATTTCATGGAGTTTCATACCTTTGAGGGAATTTTTTCTTATCATACATTACATGGTATATCGAAAACTCAATCCTCCACATGTATAACTCCTTTTCTTATCATGACACATGGCCTAGTGACTCTTGAACTTCATTCTCCTCTCTCTCTCTAATTCTATAAATAACAACCATTTTAGCTATTAAAGCTATTTCCACTCCATATATGATAAATACCTACTATAATGACATTATATTTTGTCTTTTAAAATTAATTTAAGTTTGTTTTTGAGTTCATAAAAAATTATCTAAGTGTGTAAATTTATGTATGGTGATTCAAAGTGATAATCGTCTATCCTTTCTTCTCCTTGTCTTCTCATGTTTATACAGGAGTTCATATTCTATTAGGTCATATGAAGTGTTATAAAATGTATGGGTATGTATTTTAAGTATAAAATGAGCCTTAGTGTCTTAAACTAGCATATGTTCCACTTATTTTGGATAGCCTTCATACATCTCACCTCCATATTGAAACACTCATGTTAGAATGTTTTAGGACTTGGGAGCTAGTTTGTATGCCTTGTTTCATAGTGAAATAAGTATAATGGTTATATTAATATCATCTTGGTGCATCACCCCCTTAGAATAGGTTAATTTCATGCAAACTTGTAACTCATTTTCCATAATAAATCACTAGTTTAGGTGATAAGAATTTCAAGATACATTTAGAGAGCTACCTATTAGTAGAGGTTCCTAGTTTAGTAGAACATGCTAAAGATGAGGATATATATGTTTTATTAGTATGCACATGATAGTACAAGGAATTTATATTCACCAAAACCATGACATAGATGAGGTATTACATGATTTAAAAGGAACTATGATTAACCAGAGTTTTATTTAAGATTACAAAGCATTTGGATTACTTTAAGATAGATTAAACCAAACATTAAACATGATAACACATACTTGTAATAACATAATAAATATGATAGGTAACCATAAACTTGAAAGTCTATATTGATCTCATAAAATGTCATCAACTTCTTCATACAATTATACATATACATATTTATAGTCACTATAGTTCCTGACTATTCATATTATTCTTCATACATTGGTGACAAAATGAGGAGGTTGTTCATCTTATATCCTTTCACAAGTCAAGAGGATAATAAAAAATATACATAGATGATAATTTCATATATAATGCACAAATATTCAAAGAATATCTTGTGAAAATTTTCTTATCTAATTTTCTTCTCCCAACACTTTCCCAGACTTAAAGTGTTGTCTCATCTTGAGACAATGTATTAGGTTTATCTAACTGTGTACTAAGGGTAGAAGTTAAAAATTTGAGTAGATTAGAAATATTTTTAGTAATTGGTCAAGGTGCCATTTCCAATTTTCACCTCTTACACACTACTTAGCTACCCTTTTGGGTTTTTAGCTAAGTAGCATACTAACCTACCATCCTTTCAATTTTATAATAGGTTGGTATAACTAGGTGGTCACCCTTTATGGGGTTTCAACCATCCTAGCCCTACTTGTCTCATTAGTCATCCCAATTACAAAAAAAATTATCAAAATTTTACAAAAATGTCTAAATTTTATGCATTACATAGTACTCAACAAGAAGGAGGTGGTGTTTATAAAGAAGAAGGCTAGCCAATAGGGTATAAGAAGTCATGCATTTCATGAGCTCTTGCTAGAATTTTGATAGTGTCCTATAGATAGGAACTTTGACCATTGGGGTTACCTCACTATAGAGCAGAGCCAAGTTAGTCTTGAATGCATCCCAATCAAGCATCACTTCTTAGACCATGTGGATCAATACACCCAATAATTTCCTATAGGTTTATGTTCTGAGTGGTACTTAGGTCTACCCTTACATTACTAACCTTCAATTGAATTTATATGCTTCACTACTCTAACTTTTCTATGTGTCTTTATACCTATTCTCTTAAAAATTCACTACATCATAGGACCTATTGCTAGCTAAGAATTTGGTCATGCACATTATCCCTAATATTTAAGGATTTTTTGATAGAAAGTTAGGTTTTATCGATCGACGTAGTCAGGGTATGCATGGTTGTGTGAGTTATGGTAACTATAGTAAAATTTGCACTTGAGCTAGTTAGGGTATTATTAAGCTGCTACTTCCAATATAGAATACTACATATGATCTAATGGGTTTGGAGGGCTATGATTTCAAATATACTTATATACTCATCTATTAGAGTAATCAAAGTCATGGTTTCATTCTTGAAGTTGTAGCCTAAGTTTCCAAGTACATAAAGTTACTATTTTGTGCACCAGTCTTTTGTGAGATCCATCACCAAGGTATTAAGCTAGCTATGGTCCAACATGACTTATTCCCCTATGAATAAAAAGGCCAAGTTTGGGCAAGTGTATTTAATTATCTTCAATAATTTACACATGTAAACCTTGAGTTTCATTTTTTTGCCTTTGATTGATCCCACCCTTGATCTAAAAAGGTAGATATTTATGTGATAAACTCTTAGAATGATATGACACCTTCCAATTATTTCTTCAAACATAGTCGAGAGACATCTAGAGAGGCCTTCTACCTAATTAGAAGAGTGTCTAGTGTGTTTATCATTACTACAAGATCCTATTGTGTCATGGTGGCTAAAGGGAGGGAAAAGGTGGTGTACCAAGAAGTGACTGAGGGAACATTCTAGATCCATACACCTCATAATAGAAGTTGTGGTGATTGTGATTATGCCTAAATTTTGATTTATACTTGCTATTACATTATGGCCTTTGCTATCAGATTATATTTCTACATAATTTCTTCAACCATTTTATATTTAGCCTCTTCCTCTTATTTCTTCTTCCTATCTTCTTCCTCCATATTTATTTTCTCCTCATCTTCTTCTACTTCTTTTTTGCTTCATGTCTTCTCTTGTCCTATTCTTTTTTCTTAGTCTTATCTTAGTCTTCCTTATTTCTCTCATATTTTTCTCCTTTCTTCTTTTCTTGTTCTTCCTTCTTCCTCTATTCCTCTTATTATTTATTCTTCTATTATTTTTCTTGTGTAGATTGGTCTTATACTTGGGCTTATACTTGTGCCTACACTTGATATTATCATAGGGATTCATCATGTTCCTCCTTCTTCTTATTAGTAGCTTCTTCTATCTATTACTATGCTTGGTCTACTACATCTTGTTTCCATTTTTCTTCTTATTCTTTTTCCATCTTCCCCTTTTCCTCTTGTACTTATTGTGTGGTGACTACTTCTTGGGTTTGTTGGGATATTTCTTAAGCCTTTTATATGTCTACATCTACATCCTTGGAATTTTTAGAGGCCTTCACTTCCTTAGATTAATGTTATTAACATTTTAACCTGCACCCAATGAGGAGATGGGACAAGCTTATCCTCATTCAAATGAGAAAATTGAACCACCTCAAGGTTGTGGGTATCCCAATTAGGAGGTAGATATCTCGATTAGGGGCAAGTTCTCCTTGATGTATCAATGAGATCAAATCTTACTACTAAACTTAGGGATGAAAATGGATAGAGAATTATTGAAATTAAACCTAATTTATGGGGGTGATACACCAAATATTTTTTTCTCTACTCATACCTTTTATATACACTTGGAACCAGGAATAAGTTACTTATGCACTTCACTCAATATCAACTCTCTCACACATCAGTGTTTCAACATGGGCTCTATGAGATAACATAGGTTAGGAAGACATAAGAAATATGCATTCCAAGACACTATATTGAATTATTTGTTCACTATATCTAAAAATTTGTTTGACACTTCTTGTTGACCTACCAAAAAGAGATCTTAAAGCACTAGGTATTAATAGGAGCGACATGTGAAGGTCAATTAAAACCACACTTGCACAAGACTAAATACTATATTTATACTTAGTGTAATCCTTGAATGACGTAAAATTACTTTTATTTATTGATTTAAGGTACAAATTTGGTATGGATTCAGCATACCCATATAGAGATACAAATAATGGCTAAGAGGGCCCAATTTATAGAAGAAATGGGAAAATAGAGAGAAGGGAAGTCCAAGAGTCACTTGGACATGTGTCACCAAATGAATATTAGTTAAAATTACATGTGAAAGAGGGGTGAGGTGAGTCATTCCATGTCAATATTGTTGGTTGAATATTTTGTCTATTAGTGTACTGGTAAACAAAATAGCTCTGATCAGCCAAAGTAGGAAGATTAGTCATCCTAATGTGTAATTTTATCACATCATAAGGAGACTTCTCTCTCCTCTCATCAAGGGGAGGTTCCCTATGGATATGATGTGTGTGTGTGTGTGTAAATAGAAAATAATATTCAAGGGTAGGACAAGTCATCCATCTCTCTTTCTTCAGAGATGATGTATACAAAACAAATGAAAAACTCAAGGGAATGATAGACAACACTCCTCTTCTTTTAGGAGAACTATTCATCCAGCCACAAGAATACTCTTAGAAATAAAAGTAGAATGTGACTAAGAGTATGGTAACCAACAAATCGAGACAGAGCACAAAGTCTCTACCTAAAATACTTAAGAGTAATATAAGAAGGGAAATGAAAGTTCAAAGTCTTTTCAAAGTCCTTTACACAACAATGAAAATAAAACACACTGAAGGTAGCTATGGGGGCACAAAGTCTCTCCACAATTGATTCTTCAAGACACCTTCCTGACTAATTTTACTAATTCTGCTTGTTAAATTAATGGAATAGAAAAGATATCACAGCACAAAGTCTAAAAAAGTCCCTTGCTTTCTTATTCCATTAACAGAATATGATCAATAGACTAAGCATAAGGTCTCAATGATGCCTCTCAATTTGGGCAGAGTTTCATTCAAATTGTCAAAAAAGAGATATTTTTACAATGAAATAAAGTCCCTTATATAGCCACTTCAAGAAGGACTTAGGAATAGTAATACATCATGATGCGTTGGGAACTATTAGGAAGACAGGCTAGAACTTTGGGGCCTTTTACCCATTTGATCTTTTCAATGTAGATAAACAAGTCACACAATTGAAAGATTACAACTTTCAATGCCCATCTGGTGGTATGATCTTGTCTTCATCGTTCCTCCTTTCCAAGTTAATTGAATTAGGTCTTGGATTCATCCATTATTCTGTCTTTCTTCGCTTTCAGCTAGTTTTGGTCTTGAATTCTGGGAATGCATTTGGGTCTATAAATTCAAAGGATAAATGGCTATTTCATGGACTTTAAAATTGATGTTTACATGCCTGTCAATGTGCTCACAATGGCTAGTTCACTGCTTGGAATTTGACCTCTTTGGGGGTGTCACCCCTTGGTCTTCTTTTAGCTTTTGGCCTTGCCCTTCCATATTGGACTTGCCCTTTCGGGCCTTGAGAAATGAGTTATGTTGAGTTGGAATAGACCTTTACTTTGGCTGCCAAGAGTCCCCCATAAGGGTACCTGCCCTTTGGGTTCCTTCGGTAGCCCTTTGTCTTGGTAGTTCCCGTGGATAAATCCCTGGGTTTTCTATTTGAGTTTCCCGTGAAAGTTCCCCACAGACATTTTCCTTGGGGAAAATTCCTTGATGTTTTCCCTCCTAGGTAATTCTTGCAGACATATCCCTGGGTTTTTTATTTGAGTTTCCCATGAAATTTCCCCACAAACATTTTACTTTAGGAAAACTCTTGGATGTTTTCCCCCACAGGTAATTCCTGAGGACATTTGTTTCACAAGAATTCTTGTAGACAATTTGTCTAGGGAAAATTCTCGCTGACAAAAGTCTATAAAAATTTGTTCCACAAAGTCTTTGAACAAGTCTTTGGATTTTGCACCCACAGCCAACTTAGAATTCTTTCAAACTTTTTTCTGAAGGAATTCCTTCAAACAAAAGTCTAAAAGAATTAAGTGTTAGTCAATTTTCAAATGCCTTAAACAAATCTGAAAGAATTACCTTTTAGCTTCCTTGAAAAATGACCCTTTCAAAGGGTGCTTTTATTTGATTAAGTGTCCTCTGCAAGGGCACTTGTCCTTTAAGAAGTCTCTTTCTGAATTTGAACCACTCCTTTAAACTTTGGTGATGAACTATTGGATGAACTTTGACATTGAACCAATCAGTTGAACCAAAAATGGTTCAAGCCGATGGTTCAATTAGATGAAACAAGCCAATGAACTAAGCATTGAACCAAGATGTTGAACTTGCCTTTGAACCAACAATTGAACCATTTGATTGAACCAATTCATTGAACCAATCCATTGAACTGGTTCAATAGTTCAACGAAGCACGTTTAGCCCCTTTGAACCAAAGGCAGATAAACCAGCCAATGAGCCAAGCGGTTGAACTAAGTTTTGGTTCAATAGTTCAAACAAAGCTTTGAAAAATGTCTTTAAACTTGATGTCAAACCTATAGACATTGAACTAAAAAGATGAACTGAAAGAATGAACCAACTGAGTGAAATAAAGTGTTAAACTACTTGGTTGAACAAGCCATTAAACTGTTCCTTTGGTTGAACCCACCATTGAACTGTTCCTTTGGTTGAACTCGCCATTGAACCTTGAACCCATTGAACCTTTGAACCAAATTAGTTCAACAGTTCAATGGTTCAAGCCACCTTGATTTGGCCAAGTGTCTTGAACTTGTTGAACCTTGAACCCGTTGAACCTTTGAACCAAAGTGGTTCAATGGTTCAACGGTTCAAGTTCTTTTTGCTTGAATGCTTGCCGATGGAGATTTCTATTTGAACCAAGGCACTGAAACAGTTATAGAAAATGACAGAGTGTTTGAAAATTGATTCTTTTGACTAAAACCACCTGCAGAAGCCTTTGAATATGTATAAATGAAACTACCTATAGAGTCTGTAGAAGCAATGTCCATAGAAATCAACATGTAAAACCCATTGAACTTGACCTGCAAAGTCCATATATTTTTTGAGAAACTTGGAAAATGAGGAATTTGAATGTCTAGGACAAATTTTTGGAAATGGAAGATACAATTTTAGTCTGTAGAACCAAAATAGTTCAAATGTTGTCCCAAAAATGGCTATTATTTTTGGGGGACAACAGTTGGCTCCAGTGGGGAGCTTATGTCAATTACAAAATGAATTGAAAGGAGTAGAATTCAGAATCTCTAGTGTCTTCAAGTATGCCAATGGGTTATAGAGTCATGTTACCTAGAAATGAAAGGCTTCAAAAATGGAAACAAACAAAACAAAATAGAATTAAAAACTATACATATATACATATGCAATGATCTGATACTTCAAGAATTGAAGTATTTCAGATGTTGTTTCCTGAGATTTAGTGAAAATAGTGTGCCATCTTGGTAAACCATCAAGAGGACATTTTGTCCCTAGAAATGGTGATGGGCGAATGGAGATCTCCACTAGGAAACTAATTTTTTATGTCTTCTTCTTGGCCTTTTCTTCTTCTTGTTCCAAGGTAGGATGTGGTCTTCAAATCAGAAACTATCACTCCTTGCTTTCTTGGTGAAGGATTACTTTGCCTAATTTTGGTTTACAGTAGCATGATCCACCATCATAACTTGTTTTACTAGTTCAATCTAGCACATGATTGGATCATCTAAGTCAAACTCTTGACACACTGTCAGATTATCATCTCCTTTGATGTGAATGAGTTTGACTTCTTCATCTTTAACAATCTCCAATTTAGGCAACAGAGATTCACATCCAGTTGTGCTGTTGGTGTTGCTAACTTGTGAATTGCATGAAGGAAGAATATCTCTTTAAGGAGATATCAACCTAGTCCCAACTCTATCATTGGTGGAAGAATTGATGTCATCATTAGAAGCTGATCTCTTATCATATTTCTCTTCATTAGAGATGGAAGATCCTTCCTTGTTTATACTGTGCTCTACCAATTCTCCTGAAGTCTTATTTGGATCAATTCCTGGATTGTCAGCTATAGGACTTTCATCTATAGGAACATGAGTATCGTCTATGGTAAAGAAATAATTACCCCTGCCTGAAGATTCAAATAGAATTTGTGCTGTAGGGGATGATGTTTGGGTAACCACATATTTTGCCTTCTTTTTTAGGGAGTAATCTCTTTATTATGCCTTAGACAGGGATGCTTGCTTCAAATAGGTCCATGCTTAGTATTCCTCCTACGTCCTTGCAAAAATTTCTTCTAAGTAAAATGCCATAAGATGTTGGGACGTCAGCCACCAAGACAGTCATCTTAATCCTCTTTTTTAGAAAGGCTGTGAATGCAAATTGGGCATCTTTGATTTGCCCCAGCAATGGTACTTACTTGTTCTCCATGGAGAAACATCTCCCAAACATCTTGGTTAGTGTGAGACCAAGAGACTCAACAACTTTAGTAAGCATGACATTATCAGATGTGCCTGAGTCTATTATATAGTTACTCAGCTTGTGGCCATTGATTAATAGGGAAACATAGAAGGATTCTATTTTTCCAGAAGTGGCTAGAGGAGTAATGATCAGATTATTTGGAATAGGTGTATTCTTTGGAGAATCAAAAGTTACTTTTTAGCCTTTTTCTTGTAGGGATGGTTTGATTTTTAACATATTGAACCAGCTTATTCAGTTGATTTGGATTAGACTGTAAGTATTCAAATTTAGACATATGTATTTTTGCCTTTTTGACATGATCAATTATGTCAAATGGCTAAATCGATCTAGGTACAAAAAAAGGTACTTCAACTTTCTAAGTTTTTAGAGGGATGGGAGATGGGTTGGTTTGCGAATTATAAGTAAAAGGGGAAGGTGCAACAAATGTATTTAACTTTTGAGTAATGACCAGATCTTTCGATTGAAAAGGTAGAGCTATCCTGTGCTTGACAATTGTGACTACTAGCTGTGGTTGCTCTTCTATCTTCTCTTTATCAGCCTGCTAGACTGATTGGTTTTTAGACCTGGTAAACACTGCATATGATCCATCTGAAACTTCTCTTTTGATTTTGGGTTCATCCTAGTAATTTAGGAAACTAATGTGGGAGTTGCCAGTTGATTCTTCTTGATTGTCTTCAATGATACCAACATCATTTTCTTGATTTAATTCAGGCTGATAAGAGAATTCTGATTCTGCTTCAAGATATCCCATTATTGAATTAATTAGAGGAGCTTCTAGGGAAATTTTCCCTTGTGGAGGAGGAAGGTGATTTTGTTGCCCTTGGTTTCTGGCAACATTGCCTTGATATGATTGATTTGGGAATGTCCTTTTGTATGTAAGAGTAGAAGACATTCCTTGAGCCATTTGCTTTTTGAGGGCAATGAGCTCATTTGCTAATTTTTGCACCATTGGATCTATGGTGCTTGTAGATGTAAATTCAGAAGATGATGAAGCTCTATTTCTATTTGGATCTCTTCTTATCTTCCCTGCTAAGATGAGATCATCGTCTACTTCAGTGGCTAAAAGTTGAGCTCTAGTGAGATCTATTTTACTAGCACGTCTTAGGAGAAAATTGACTTTAGGTAGCTAAGAATTAATGAAAAAGCATTTGAGATTCTTATTTGTAGGTCAAGCAATGACAAGAATTCTATTTCTCAATTTGTCAAATTTAGCTATGAAGTCTCTCATAGGCTCATGAGGCTCTTTCTTCATCTATGTACGTTGAGCCAAAAGTGTATGTGCATCTTCTGCAAGTTTGAATCTAGCTTCAAACTTAGCTTTTAGAGTATTCCAATCAGTCACAGATTGACCCTATAGATGGTAAAACCAATCTACAATAGCACCTTGTAGTGTTTCAACAAAAATCCTGACTGCTACATCTTTAAACTCTACTTTGATTACTCCACAAGCTATACTGGATGTTGTAATGTGTTTGTCAGGATAAACTTTGCCATCACCATAGAATTTAGGGAAATTCTTCCTTGAAATACATAGAAGCTCATGTAGAGGAGGAGTAAGATTGAGAAGACTAAAAGCATTACCCCAGGGGCCTTAAACTACCATTATATGATACTAAAAAGGAGGAATAACAAATCTCAAAGGGGTAATTATAGGCACGTCTTTATCAACAACAGAAGTAGATACTTCATTTGGTAATAGGGATATAACTTTAGTAGGAGGGAAGCTCTTGGTTCATTGGAGATGAGATGGTGAAGGAAATAGATCAAAATCACTTTGTTGTACCAGCTCGAACACAAGGTCAATGATACCTTTAGCCCTTTATCTTTGTGTATACCTTGAATCTGCTAGATTGTGAAACAAAAGTGGAAAAGAATTAACCTTGCTTTAATTAAAGCTTGGAGCTTTAAACTGTGCATTCTTTCTTAGTTAGTGTGGAGGTGAATGGATAGGCTATAAATGGATAATGGGTATTTCCCCAACAGAGTCACCAAAAACTATTGGTTGAATATTTTGTCTATCAGCGTACTAGTAAACAAAATAGGCTTGATCAGCCAAAGTAGGAAGATTAGTCATCCTAATGTGTAATTTTATCACATCAAATGGAGACTTCTCTCTCCTCTCATCAAGGGGAGGTTCCCTATGGATATGCTATGTATATGTATAAACAAAAAATAATACTCAAGGGTAGGACAAGTCATCCATCTCTCTTTCTTCAGAGATGATGTATACAAAACAAAGGAAAAACTCAAGAGAATGAAAGATAACACTCCTCTTCTTTCAGAAGAACTATTTAGCTGGCCATAAGAATACTCTTGGAAATAAAAGCAGAATGTGACTAAGAGTATGGTAACCAGCAAATCGATATAGAGCACAAAGTCTCTACCTGAAATACTTAAGAGTAATATATGAAGGGCAATGAAAGCTCAAAGTCTTTTTAAAGTCCTTTACACATCAATGAAAAGAAAACACACTGAAGGCAGCTATGGGGGCACAAAGTCTCTCCACAATTGATTCTTCAGGACACCTTCCTGACTAATTTTATTAATCCTGCTTGTTAAATTAATGGAATAGAAAAGATATCACAACACAAAGTCTGAAAAAGTCCCTTACTTTCTTATTCCATTAATAAAATATGATCAACAGATTGAGCACAAGGTCTCAATGATGCCTCTCAATTTGGGTAGAGTTTCATTCAGATTGTCAAAAAGGAGATCTTTTTACAATGAAAGAAAGTCCCTTATATAGCCACTTCGAGAAGGACTCAGAAACAATAATACATCATGATGCATTGGGAACTATTAGGAAGACGAGCTAGAAATTTGGGGCCTTTTACCCATTTGATCTTTTTAATGTAGATAAACAAGTCACGTAATTGAAAGATTGCAACTTTCAATGTCCATCTGGCGGTCTGATCTTGTCTTCATCATTCCTCCTTTCCATGTTAATTGAATTGGGTTTTGGATTCATCCATTGTTCAGTCTTTCTTCGCTTTCAGCTAGTT
This sequence comes from Torreya grandis, assembly GCA_037957365.1. NCBI lineage: Eukaryota > Viridiplantae > Streptophyta > Pinopsida > Cupressales > Taxaceae > Torreya > Torreya grandis. The sequence goes on along the minus strand of JARHVA010000718.1, from coordinate 3,464,081 downwards.
TTGGTCTTGAATTTTGGGAATGCATTTGGGTCTATAAATTTAAAGGATCAATGGCTATTTCATGGACTTTAAAATTGACGTTTACATGCCCGTCAATGTGTTCACAATGGCTAGTTCACTGTCTGGAGTTTGACGTCTTCAGGGGCGTCACTCCTTGGTCTTCTTTCAGCTTTTGGCCTTGCCCTTCCATATTGGACTTGCCCTTTTGGGCCTTGATAAATGACCTATGTTGAGTTAGAATATCCCTTTACTTTGGCCTCCAAGAGTCCCCCGTAAGGGTACCTACCCTTCGGGTTCCTTTGACAACCCTTTGTCTTGGTAGTTCTCGCAGATAAATCCCTGGGTTTTCTATTTGAGTTTCCCATGAAAGTTTCCTACAGACATTTTCCTTGGGGAAAATTCTCAGATGTTTTCCCCCATGGGTAATTCCTGTAGACATATCCCTAGGTTTTCTATTTGAGTTTCCCGTGAAAGTTCCCAATGAACATTTTCCCCGGGGAAAATTCCCAGATGTTTTCCCCCGTGGGTAATTCCTACAGACATTTGTTTCGAGGAAAATTCCCATAGACAATTTGTCTGGGGAAAATTCCCGTAGACAAAAGTCTATGGAAAATTTTTCCACAAAGTCTTTGAATAAGTTTTTGGATTTTGCACCTATAACCAACTTAGAATTCTTTCAGACTTTTTGTCTAAAGGAATTCCTTCGATCAAAAATTGCAAAAGAATTAAGTGTTAGCCAATTCTCAAATACATTAAACAAATCTAAAAGAATCACCTTTCAGCTTCCTTGAAAAATGACCCTTTCAAAGGGTGCTTTTATTTGATTAAGTGTCTTCCACAAGGGCACTTGTCCTTTGAGAAGTCTCTTTCTGCATTTGAACTGCTCCTTTGAACTTTGGTGATGAACTATTGGATGAACTTTGATGTTGAACCAATCGATTGAACCAAAAAAGGTTCAAGCCGATGGTTCAAGCCAATAGTTTAATTGGATGAAACAAGCCGATGAACTAAGCATTAAACTAAGATGTTGAACTTGCCTTTGAACCAATAGTTGAACCATTTGATTGAACCAATCCATTGAACTAGTTTAATCGTTCAATGAAGCATGCTGAGCCCCTTTGAACCAAAGGCTGATGAACCGGATAATGAGCCAAGTGGTTGGACCAAGTTTTAGTTCAACAGTTCAAACAAAGCTTTGAAAAATGTCTTTGAACCTGTTGTTGAACCTATAGACGTTGAACCAAAAGGATGAACTAAAATAATGAACCAACTGAGTGAAATAAAGCATTGAACTGCTTAGTTGAATCAAGCCATTAAACTATTCCTTTGGTTGAACCCGCCATTGAAATGTTTCTTTGGTTGAACTCATCATTTAACCTTGAACCCATTGAACCTTTGAACCAAAGTGGTTCAACGGTTTAATGGTTCAAGCTGTCTTGATTTAGCCAAGTGTCTTAAACTTGTTAAACCTTGAACCCATTGAACTTTTGAACCAAAGTGGTTCAGTGGTTCAACGGTTCAAGTTTTTTTTGCTTGAATTCTTGTCGATGGAGATTTATGTTTGAATGAAGGCACTGAAACAGTTCTAAAAAATCACTAAGTGTTTGAAAACCGATTCGTTTGACTGAAACTACCTATAGAAGCCTTTGAATCTATATAAATGAAACTGACTATAGAGTCTGTAGAAGAAAAGTTTGTAGAAATCAACATGTAAAACCCATTGAACTTGACCTGCAGAGTCCGTAGATTTTTTGAGAAACTTGGAAAATGAGGAATCTAAATGTCTAGGATAATTTTTTAGAAATGGAAGATATAATTTTGGTCTGTAGAACCAAAATAGTTCAAATGTTGTCCCAAAAATGGCTGTTATTTTTGGGGGACAACAAATATGTCTACTTGTTTGAAACAATTCATAAGAATAGTGAAAAGTGGTATAAAACATTCAAAATTGGCATAAGAAACTACCTCCATCAAAGACCATCCATAAACGTTTGAAACTAAAAATAGGAGATTTGACACATACAACTATTTGAAGGAAATAGAACTCATGGAAAAAATTATAAAATTGTCCTTCTAACTTCTAGCTATCTTTTGGAAACCTATGTTTGTCAATTTCATGGAAGCTCCTTGATTTGGGTCAGCGGCCAACAACAACTCAACCTATCAACCTTTTTCACTTGTTTTATCTACACCATATGATAAATATATTTCCATTTATTACCTATATATTTTATCTCAAGTTTTTTCCAAGTATTTTTTACTCCAAAGGCTATTTTCCATAGTTTGAAATTGATGTTTGTGGGGCCATCACCTTCCTTATTCATTCAAAAAATTCCCTTAGACTTAAGTTTCTTTCAGACTTTTGCCAAGTTTTCTTTAACTATGGAAAGTGCCCTCTAAATCATGGAAATTGACCTTAGAATCAATGTATGACTCTTTTTATTTCAATGTATCCTTCAGATAACTAGTTGGGGCAATTGGCTTCAGAGGTGTCCTTCAGGAAGATTTGTCTCGACCACTTTTCATGAAAGAATTCCTTTGGGCTTTTTGATTTCAAAAATTTTTGTGGACAATTTTATAAAATAAATTCCTTCAAGATTTTTTCTTGAAGAAAATCTTTTGGGAATTTTTTTCAACATTTTCTATTGAGAAAATTCATTCGGCTCCTTGCATTAGGTCTTCTCCTTTGGGTTTTTGAATAACACACCCTACTTGAAAATTACCCTTTGGAAATATTATGATGCACCTTTCAAAACTTATGTTTGGTCCACCTTCTTGTGAAAATACCCTTTGGATTTTTATAAATTACCTTTTATCTTTTTAAAAACTTCACTTTGGAAAAGTTGAAGTGACCCCTTTAGAAAAGTTGAAAATGACCTTCTCGAAAAGATGGAGGTGCCCTTCAAAAAAATTTGAAGTGGCCTTCAAAAATTTTGAAGTGCCCTTCAAAATTTTTGAAGTGGCCTTAAAAAAAATTAAAGTGGATAATGTTCCTGAAGGACTTTTGAACCTTGTCCTGAAAAAAGATACCCTTCAGGAAAATTTCTTCAGACAAAATGTCTGAAATAATTTTTGACCCTTAAACAAAAAAACCAAAAACAAAAACTCCAAAAGAATGAACACTTGCTCTTTTTCCATGGGTTTTATGTGGAACATCTCCTCTAAATTAATTCTACATACTAGACTTAGTGAATAGGTATAGACTTAGATAACCAATAATTCATATAGGGGTGCCCAATTTTGACTTGAAAGGCCAAAATTTAGTCAACAAATTGGTGACTCATAGGGGTAGTATACCCACTATACTAACCATATCAGTAGCCTAATTAGTCCATTGGGTATGGAGTCATCTAAGGACATAAATAAACAATAAACCTTGACCATGAATTAAAACCTTGATCACTAAGATAACTAGTTACTACCTCAACCACACAAAGGGAAATGACACACACAACAAGTAAGTACACTCACAAGATACACACATTTGCATAATCACTTAGGGGAAATATAGGACACAAATGAAAGAAAACTAATATGTAAATATAACACAATATATTTCTCCTCCTCCTGGATCAAAGGGGAAATTTATTAGGTCTCCTTCATGATAAGAAACCTTATGGTGGTAACTAGGTAGCTTGTTAGAGTGATAACTTGGTGACTCACCATTATTGTTTGTCACTTTGATTGGAATGTATTCCAATTTATCAAATTTAAACATGTCCTTAACCTTCATGTATCCATTTTATTCTTTGATACATGTCTGATGCTAGTTCTTCATGATAGTGTAGTCCATGAATGGATCAATGGTTGTTATCTCATCATCATAGGGTTCATTTAGATCATGGCCCTCTTGGTATGAATCATGGACTAAATCATTCTTTTTCATCCTTTTGAGAAGCTATTCAAACTGATCTCTTTATTCATCATATCTCTCTTGAGGAAGGGTGGTTTGTGTCATATTTTATCTAAGGTAAAAAATTCTAACTCATTCCAAAAATAATCATTTTCTTGCTCATGATCTCCTTCCTCAATGCTTCTATCAAAACAATGTGATCCCTCTCCTTCTTGTTCACAAACAAGAGTCTTTAGTTGATCAACAACATGCTCTTGAACTTCATTCAACTCAGGTACCATGATTTGATCACTATCTTCATCAAAGCAAGAGGAAAATCCATCAAACAAAAAAGAAGAGAGATCACCATGTTTAAATTCTTCATCATCACCTACTATAGATTGTTTAATATCTTCATCATGACCAAAATGAAGTTCATCAAGTAGAGATAATAAAACCTCATCATGTCTATAAAGATATATATCTATTGCCTCCTTTCCACTCATATTATCTTTTCCACCCTTAAATTTTTCAACTTCATCTTCCACCTCACACAAGATATCTTCTCCTTTCTCCAAGGAGAGGGTGGGAGGGAAAGAAACATCCTTGACTAGGTTGAAAGATAATGGGACATTTTCATGCTCTTATTTTCATATTACAATCATCTTATCAAATATGGGAAAAATTCCATTATTTGAACATATTTCAAATTGAGGAGTATGAGAATGACTTACCAAAATAGCATTTCTATCCATAAGAGTCTCATCAATCTCCTCATTCCTCTTCTTTTTAGGTTATGTTTGAATTTTAATAACATCCTTCCAACATGTGAGACCAATAGGCATAGCTTCTTCTATCTTTTCTTCTTCAAAATTTAGGGATAATTCATGATGAGAACTCTTACAACTTATAATCTTGACATCATGTGTCTCCTGTTTATGATAGGTAGCAACTTCATTCATTTTCTCAAGGTCTTGAGCTATTTCATGATATAAATTTCTCCAAATTAGAATATTGACATTACATCGAAGGTCTTGAGGAGGTTGGGGAAGACTAGGAAGAGTTTACACACACATAGGAGGAGTTGTTTGAATATAGATGTGTTGGTTTCCAAAGGAAATGGGATGGATTTCCTCAAAGGAGGGCTCACAATCTAAGGAATTGAAATAGTTAATTTCTATATAAGGTTGTTCTAATGTCCTTTGGTGTTGGATTACTAGGCACAAAGGATTAAAAACAAGAGTAGTTAATGAATTAGATGGGTTAGAAGGTTGGCTCATTTTATTTTGGTGAGCAAGTGATATTTGATAAAAATTATTTGGTGTAAATAAGGAGGGTTTATTTTGTATAAGATAAGGCTATCTTGGGATGGAAGAAGGTGTACAAGGATAACTACCTTGAGTGGATTGACTTCTCCATCTTACTAGTTTCTCTTTCATGGATTGCATGACTTGATCTTGCCTAAACAAGTACTCCTCCTTATACATAAGCTCTTGTTGATACCTATTTCTATCATTCAACCTATCTACCTCTAGCATTTACTTTTAAAATTATAAAATTTTCTCCCTAACACTCTTGGACTGACTAGGATAAGGACCATTAAGATAGGTATTTGAGGGGATTCCATGAACAACACCTGCTTGATCAAAACTATATGAAGGAACATAAGGTACATACTACTCAACAATGGGATTATACATACCAAATATGATTTTTGATGCATTGGAGCTGCTTAACTATTTGATTTAACTCAGATTCACCATTGGTGTTGATTTAAATGCCTCTAAAAGGTTGATTGACTGAATAAAAAACCAAGAATTCTTTAACTCTTTGGACAAATTATCCCACTAGGTGTACCAAAAACTATTGTCACTTGAACCTACACCTAATGAAGAGATGGGAGAAGCTTCTGCTCAATCAAGTGAGACAATTAAACCACCTTAGGACTATGGGTATCCCTATTAGGAGGTGGATCTCTAGATTAGGGGCTAGTTCCCCTTGATGTATCAATGAACTCAAATCCTACTACTAAAATTGGGGATGAAAAGGGATAGAGAATGACTAAAACTAAACCTACTTAATGGGGGTGATACACCAAAGAATTTTTACTGTACTCATACCTTTTATATACACTTGGACCCAAGAATAAGTTACATATACACTTTACTCAATATCGACTCTCTCTCTCATATCAGTGTTTCAACATGGGGTATAAGAGATAGAATAGGTTATGAAGACTTAAGAAATAGGCATTCCAAGACACTCTATTGAATTATTTGTTCACTATATCTAAAAATTCACTTGACACTTCTTATTGACCTGCTTGAAAGAGATCGTAAAACACTAGGTATTACTAAGAGCGACATGTGAAGGTCGATTGAAACCACACTTGGAAAATACTAAAAACTATCATTTACACTTAGTTTAATCATTTAATGAGGTAAAATTACTTACCTTTATTGATTTAAGGAACAAATTTGGTAGGGATTTTCCATACCCAATAGAGAGATATAAACAATGGACAAAAGGGCCCAATTTATAGAAGAAATGGAAAGATAGAGAGAAGGGAAGTCTAAGAGTCAGTTATACATGTGTCACTGAGTGAAAGTAAGTTAAAATTTCATGTGAAAGATGGGTGAGGTGATTCATGCCATGTCACTATGTCTACTTATCTGAAATAAGTCTTAAGAATAGTGAAAAGTGGCATAAGACATTCAGAATTAGCACAGGAAATTGCCTCCATCAAAGACCATCCATGAATGTTTGAAACTAAAAATAAGAGAGTCAACACATAGCACTATTAAAAGGAAATGGAACTCATGGTGAGAGTTATAAAATTCTCCTTCTAACTACTAACTATCCTATGTACACCTGTGCTTGTTGATTTCATGGAAGTTCCTTGATTTGGGTTAGTTATTAGCAATAACTCAAACCATCAACATGTCTATTTTTCACTTATTTTATCTACATCAAATGCTCTATATATTTCCATTTTTTACCTTTATATTTTATCTTAGGTTCTTTATAAGTCTTTTTGACTCCAATGGCTATTTTTTGTAGTTTAAAATTGACGTTTACAGGGCCATCACCTTCCTTATTCATTCAAAACATTCCCTCAGACCTTAGTTTCTTTTAGACTTTTGCCAAGTGTTCTTTAACTATGAAAAGTGCCCTCTAAATCATGGAAAGTGACCTATGAATCAATGTGTGGGACACTTTTTCTTGAAAGATATCCTTCAAATAAATATTTGGGGCACTTGGCTTCAGAGGTGTCCTTTAAGAAGATTTATCTCGGCCACTTTTCCTAAAAGAATTCCTTCAAGCTTTTTGCTTTTGAAAAATTATACAAATAATTTTCTTGAACAAATTCCTCTATGATTTTTTCCCAAATAAAATCCTTCAAGCATTTTTTTTGGAATTTTATCCTGAGAGAATTCATTCATCTCTTTACATCAGGTCTTCTCCTTTGAGCTTTTGAATAGGGTACCCTGCTTAAAAAATACCCTTAGGAAAGATTGGAATGCACCTTTTAGAACTTCTGTTTGGTCCACCTTGAAAAAATACCCTTTGGATTTTTTTAAAGTACCTTTTAGCTTTCTAAAAATGTCCCTTTAGAAAAGTCAAAAATTACCTTTTCAGAGAGATGGAGGTGCCCTTCAGAAAAATTGAAGTGCCCTTCAGAAAAGTTGAAGTGCCCTTCAAAAAAATTGAATTTCCCTTTAAAAAAATTGAAGTGGAAAATTTTCCCAAAGGACTTAAAACCCTTAGCCCAAAAAAAGATACCCTTTATGAAAATTGCTTCAGACAAAATGTTTGAAATAAATTGACACATAAACAAAAAACTTGAAAATAAAAACTCCAAAAGAATGAAAACTTGTACTTTTACCATAGGTTTTGTGTGGATACACTCCTCCAAAGTAATTATACATATTGGACCTATCCAAAAGGTATAGACTTAGATGGATGAAATTTCATATAAGGGTGCTCAATTTTGACCTGAAGGGCTAAAATTTGGTCAACAGCTACATTGCCTAATGGTGTTGTGTTTTTAATTTCTTTCTCTTCTTTTCTTCCTTCCTACACCTATGTTTGGATATGTGAACAAATCATTATCTTACAACCTATTTTTATTTATATGTGATTTATTTTGGTACAATTTCTTCAACATCCTATTCTTATGGTGATTTTAGGGAGTCCTCTGGTTATACTTATGAACCTATAACTTATTGTTTATTTTTGCTAGACTAGTCTATGCAATGGTGGTGGTACAAAATATTTAGGAATTAGTTGTGATTCTTATGTAGTGACTAACCTACCAAATGAACATACTTATAGGGTATGGAGGATCTGATTTACCATATCATTCTCATCCTATGCACAAGCTATTTTGGTGGACTCTCTAGTAGAGGTACAAAGATGACATTAGGTGAAAATATTGGAGAAATCGATGTTTGGAAGAATTCCATTCTATGCCAAAGTTTTTCCTCCTCTTCTTTGACTATATCAACAATAATAGAAGGTGGAAAGGCTAGGAGTTCCACCCATAGCTCAGGTAGAACCTGCTTGTCAATTTGAATTATGTATACCTCTTTCCAAAAAAACAACTCTTTTTCTTCCTCCTTATTGTAATAATATCTAGCCATGTTTGCCAACATGAATTAGTAGACTTCCTATGCATAAGTTCCCATCTCCATGAGATCATAGGAGCTAGCTATTTGGGTCACCTTTAGGTCATCCTTCCATATTGTTATGTTACATGTTATGCACTTTGGAGGAGGAGACGCTGAGTGAGGGTCTACTTTGTGCTTCCCCTTATGCTATTGTGAACTAGATGTTAGCTCTAATGTTTGCACAATAGGAATGTTTTTACCTAGTGGTATTGATTATAATGGTGTTACTCACCTAGATATGTGTTCTTTTTGTCTAACCACCTTGTCCTACACCATATACATCATGTTGAATAATGGAAGTGGTTTGAAAGGTAAGCACAATAGCTCATGAATTATGATGAAAATTCCCTTAGGTAGTAGTATAATTATAGCATGTTATCCCAAATACTAGAGGCTGTCTAGTGGGACTCTATGGTGTATGGAGATGAGGTATAGACATTCATCCCACTAAAATTTAAACTTACCTCCATGTGCAATGGATCCACATTACTACATCTATATGATGTTGTATAACTACTGTGATGGTTAGTAGTTCATATTTGGGTGAACTTCTCCCTTAGGTGATTTCTACTGTGTAAAAGAAAGGAGAAGGATGAGGAACTTATACTAGAAGGTATGCCTTGGAGTGGTGTAACACTTGTCAATTTTTGAGAGAAATTATATTACAAAGTATTTAGGCTAGTTGAATTTTTCACCTCGATGCAACATCGTATGATTGATGTCTACAATATCCTTAGGAATTTGTTTAGCAGAATTGGTTGTCTATCAAAATAATCTAGTGATGCATTAGACAAGAATACACATAGGTTCATCTAAAATTTAATCAACTAAGATCCCTTAGTTTTAATGCACATATAGTTCCCAAACTTCTTGCAAGATAGGATAAATTTTGGTTTTATAGGGTAGCACGGAGTCTTCATGTGTAGGCATACCCAATGCTTAGGAAATAGTTTGTGTATTGAAGACTAACATCTCATATAATCCTAAATAGATATCATCATCATTATATTTTCCAAGAAATACTTAAACAATATCTCCCATATCACCAAAGGTTGGCATTCATAATAGATGCTCAATATCTATGTTCTAAAATCTATGAGGAGTTACGAGGGTGAGTGGTTACAACATCAATAGTGTCAGGCTAGAAGATCTTTCATTTAGCTTCATGTAGATATTTAAATGGATTTTTATCACTATATTTAGTTTATATAAGAACCATGTCAACACCCATGGATTCCATTTATGCTTCAAAGAGGGCTTAGATTAGTGGCATGGTATCTATGGTGATGTAAGAAGAACATTAGCTAATTCTAAATAATCTATACAATAGAAATAGTTTGGCTCTTGATAGTTTCAACTCTTCAAAAATATGCCAAGGATGAAATGTGAACATGGAGTTTAAACTTAGATTTTATAGATTTTACACCTCTTGGATTCTATGTCTAGAACTTGCCTAGGTATCCACTCATATTAAATGCAATTGTAGATGTGGTGAATCCATTTTTTATCTACCCTTTACAGTAGTTAGTTATTATTGCATGTGTGAAGTTATGCCTTTATTACCTCAGGCATTTATATGAGGGGTACAATTTATGATGTTGACTATCCATTGATTTATTAAAGATCATGTCCATCAACCCTTGGCTCGTACATTTACTTTTGGTAGATGACCATTATCTAATGGATATCTTTTTGATGTGACATTTTAACATCTTTCTTGGACTTAATATTTTTTAGTCACTCCTCTTTGAATTCTCTAGTGGTACACATAGATCTTCCTACACACCTCGTGTGCATGCAATGCTTGGTATTTTTACTCCACTAATGTTAATGTTGAGATCATATAAAAATAAACAAAATAGAAAACAAACATACAAAAAAAACTTACAAAATAGAGAGATCCTAATCTACATGGTACTACTCATTACTCACTCAACTTGAAAAATGAGATCAATAGACTATTAGCAATAGGGATTAAGCCTATAAACATTTAATTACCCTACCAATATAGTTCTTAGTAGATCCATTAAAACTACCATTCCTTTCTACATTAAGTCATGTATAATGTAATAACCTTTCCATCATATTTGTGGTTTGCCTAGGAATGCTCTAAATCAGCTATCATATAGCAAAACTAGTTGATCTTTGTGGAATTCTTTATGGCATAGGTTCCTATCATGCCATGCTTTTTGAATTTTCTTATGTACTTCCTATGTGTATGTTTCTCTTCGTATGAACTCATCCATCCTTTTTAGTTGCAAGACTAAATTGATAAGAGATTTTTGATCTCCTAAATACATGACCATAGTAATGCACAGGTTGGGTACTAGATAATCCATTAACATGACTAATTCCTGACCATACATCAGGTGAAATGGTGTAAATCCTTTATCCCTTTTATAATTTATACTATATGTACATAAGATCACATTAATATGATTTTCCTAGTCATCCTACTTAACATCATAAACATTTGTGAGTATTTTCCCTAGTACCTTATTTGAAGCTTCAGCCTATCCATTCACCTATAGATGATAGGTAGTGATTTTATAATGAGCAATCATAAAATCTTTAGTCAAGGCCTTGATGGTATTGTTGAAGTTCATTCATCTATCACTAACTATTTGATCAAACATCTGAATGTGATAATGATATTTTCATATAGAAATTTTCTACATCCTTCACACCATAATTAAATGTGGTAACAAATTTAACCCACTTAGTAAAATAATTTTTCATAATAATGATGTATCTAGCTTTACTACACTTTCTTGGTGGGTTTATTGGTTCTAAAAAATCAATACCCCATTATTCAAATGGTTTCTCTACTAATAGGGGTTATAAGGGCATATCATCTTTTTGGAGTGGTTTTCTCATATGTTGGTAGACATAACAATGCTACATAACTCTATGTGCATCCTAGAATAAATTTGGCCACCATAGTCCACTCTATCAAATATTTCTAGCTATAGCCTCTATTGAAAAATGTCCTCTTATGACTCCTTGATGATCTTCCTCCAAGAGTTAAGCGTGTTCATATTTGAGGACAACCTTGTGTAGGACTTTATCCTTTCCTAAGTGATATAGTAGTTCATTAATGATAGTTTATGATAGTGGTATGGTCATAAACTACTTTTTATCCTCTTCTTGAAAGTGCACAAGGAATATTTCTTGGTCAAAGAAGCTAGTAATGGCTTCAAAGTTTTCAGGAATCATAGAGATACAGAAGAGGTGTGTATTAGGTGAGTCTTTTTATAGTTCTTTTAGATATTCACCATTCAAAATATGGCTGAGGTGGTTAGGCCCCACATTTTATCTTCTTGGTTTCGCATGTATATGGAATTGAAATTACTAAAACATCATCAACCATCAAGATATTTATCCTCCTAACATTGGTTTGTTGACCAAATACTATAGGGATTGATGGTTAATGAAAACTTCAAATGATTTCACTAAAATATAGTGCTAAAATTTATAAAGTGAAAAAATAATGGCCAATGCTTCGCATTTCCTAGTTGTATAATTTTTATCTACATCTAACAATTTCTATTTAGCAAAGTGGATAGGGTGATAAAGCACACCATCTCTAGGATATGCAAGTAGAACCCCAACTGTGATGCCCAAAGTGTCTATATGTACATGAAATAATTTACTCCAATCTTGGAGAATAAGTATGGGCATAGTAACCAATCATTATTTCAATTTAATGAAATCTACTTGGCATTCAGATGTCCATACAAACTTAACATTCTTGCATACTAAGGATTCCATTGGAGATAAAATCACTGCATAGCCTTGGATAAATTTTTGTTAGTAACCTATGTTATTGAGAAATAAAAGCACTTCAATGGAAATAATAGGTGGTGGCATACTCAAGATTATTATGATTTTAGACTAATCCACCAAGATGACATTGCTGTAAACAACATGTCCAAGTTAAACACCAATAGGTGTAAATAATAATTTTTAAAAAAAATTAAAGTGATGCATAGATCTCAACATTATTCTAACATCAAACACAACTTGGACAAATTCATTTTGAACAAGGAGAATACTGCCCAATCATCTAGGTAAACTTCTAAGACATAATGGATGAAATCTTTTAATGATGTAACTACTGTGCATGAGAACACCATAGGTGCATTATTTAGGCCAAATGGCATGAATTAATATGAAAAATAACCCCACTCTATTGTAAATTGTTTTTTGGCTCAATCCTCCTCTACAATCAAAATCTGATGGTATCCACTTAACCCATCTATAATAGAATATACTTCATGTCCTGTGATAACCTCCAAAACATTGTCTATAAATGGTATATGGAATGAATCATTTATGCAGGCATCATTTAGAATGTGATAGTCCCCACATACCCAAATTTATCCTATTTTCTTAGGCTAAAATACCATTGGGCTTACCCAATTATCTTTTTCTACTAGATAGATTATCCTTGCATCTTGCATTCTATCTAATTCTACCTTTAATTTTAAATATATGTTAGGATTGAGTTTATATAGCCACTTCTTGATCAAATGAGTGTACTCCTTCAATTAAATGTGTATCTCACCAAGAGATGCATCAACTCCTCAAACCTCTGATAATTTGGTGGGAAAGACATCTTGGTAATCCCTCAAAAGTTGTAGGGCTTCCAAAATTTTAGTCTCCATCCAATAGTCACTAATGCTTGCTAGTTTTGGAACCTCCTTAGTTTCGATGTTAGTGACATGATTCTTGAGAGGGTGTTAATAAATATTTAATTTCCAATCATCTATACATTCTTGGATTTTCCTTTACCCTTCTTGTTCTAGGATTTGGATGCTTTGAAACTTATCTTCAGTTAGTGCTACAATGGTGTCCTTGAGTTGTTCTATTGGTTGCTCAGGTCCAAATAAATCATTCAAATCTTAATAAGCATTAGAATAAAAGTCTTCACTATTTTCTACATCATCCTAGGTTTGGTGATAAGGCTACATCAAAGTTTTTTCTTCAATCTTAACAAAATTATGCCTTTGAATTACCGAATTAATATTGAAGGCTATATTTTTTCATGTAATTGATTATGTTGTGATGTTCAAATATTCCATGCACCCATGACATATAACATACTTGAGTTTTTATAGTGCATTATGAACTAGAAGATTTCCATCATCAAAGACAAAAGTTTGTATGAAATCACTCCATACTTATGCCCAATGCTTGGTTCTCTCCTACACTCTTGGTGCATATACCATGGTGTAGGTATTGGAACAAGTATATAGTGTAAAATGTGAACCCAATACTTGAGTGTCACACGTTCCTCATTGTAAAATTCAACACATTTATGTACATCAATATTAGGGCACTCACCTTCTTGAAAATTTGGTTAGTTAGTGTGGATGAATTATGTTAGATAAAATCTATTGATCATGAGTTCACAAGCCTCATATCACTCAAGATAATTGTCTTGATGAGTTTCCCACCAAGTTGTAATAACTCCATTAAAGGCATAGTTCAGTGTGCTAACCTATTGATTGATAGTTAGAATATGCACTTGCAGGTGTAGAATAAAATAATTGATGTCCTTTATTACATAGTATATAGGTACTTGAAATTCATGTGCAAAGACCATCCTCATGGGTTAGAGTTCATAGTTACTATGGGCATATTTAAGGAGATAAGTATCTAAATTTTCGTTGATAGATGAAGTTACTTAATAGGGCAAGGTTCCTTCCCTTGTTAGCTATATGTAACCCTGCATGTGATAATTAGATTGATATAGGAAATTAAATTTTGAGTGAGTGGGAGATTTTGTAGACATGAAGGCATAGTATTCAATAAAAAATTGATTTATAATCAATTTCATATATATTATTTTTAGTATCTATTTTTTTTATATGTTTAATTATTGGGTGAGTAGTGAATATAATTTAGTTTTGGCCTATTGGTATAGGAAGTTACAATATGTTGCACATAGAGCATTTGGTTTCTCCTTCGTATTGGCCATCATCCAACTAGTTTTTTATGACACATGTGGAGAGTTTAGTTTATCAAGAATTATGTATGGTTTGTGTGCTCTATTTAGAGGAATGACCACAAACATATCACCTTGATGTGCCTCAAAATAGTTGTATAATATATTAATAGTCGTCTGACCATCATAAGCCCATTTTTTCCTATTGGTGCAGGGTAGTACATTGTTATAGTTTTTATGTCTATAACCTCAAAATATCCTCATAGAGACAATTCTAAAACTTTGATCAAAAAATAATCAAATATAACAATAGGCTCAACTTTTCCATAGTCATCCAAGCTTAGAGTTACTACGATGTAGCCAAGAGCTAGTCATCCAATCACTTCCCATGTTGATCTGGGAATCATATTTACTATGCTACCAAAATAAAATAAAAAATTTATGATCTTATATCTAGAAACCTCAATATCAATCCACATGTTAACATCCCATGGATTATTTATCTTGACATACTAGACCAATTTTTATGTCCTTTGTTGGCCATGTTATGTACATTCCAAAAGATTATGTAAGAAATTCATGATGTTCTATGATATGTCTTCATTATGTAGAGTACTCAAATTTATTATTAGATCCATGAGCACAGTGATAAATCCATATTGTCATATGATGTGAAAAATTTGGCCATACATTTTCACATTGATTACTACAACATCACCATCAATATTTTCCTAATGTTGAATGTTTTTCAACAACTACACAAATTTATTCATAAGACTCTTTTTTGTAGCTAGATCTGGTATTTATTTTCTCTAACCTTTTTTATGCCTTGATCTTGAGGAATCTCAAGTGGAGGAAATCCTTTTTCTACATGTTTTTGTCATGTCAAAACATTTATAAATGAATTTTATTTAGGTTCTACACTTACCATGTTTACATTTCAAATATTTTTGTCCTTCCTCTACTTCTTTAGAATATGACAATCTTCTATATCATGCTAATTGGAGACTCTATAGTATGTACAATATGATTGTCTCTATATATTCATTAGGCAATTTCTTTGGACATGATTATACTCTTTGAATAGATAACATTATATGGGAGGCCATTGATAGTTATTTCCTCTACCATCTTGGTATCCTCCTCTATGACCACCTTGACCTTCTTATTTATTATATTGATATCCCATTTTGTATCCTCCTTGTGGTTACATAGAATTCCAATTCTAGTACTATTGATTTTTATCTCTTATATTGAATTACTATTTCATAACTAGAGAAGTCCAATTTGATTATTATGGTTATGTTATGGGTGAACTCCAAGGTGATGCATACTAGTATTAAGGGGATAGGGGTGTCTAGCCTAGTGAAGAAGGGGTCCATCCATCTAAATTGTGAGGCTCGTACTATAGTGAATTCAAAATCTACTATGGACCCATTTGGGTCACACATTTCTTATCAACCTTAGGGATTAGGATTTTTTGATTCACTAAGGATATTTGATGTGTTGCAATAATAAACACATTTTTGGATATACCCTCTTTAAGTTCATATAAAGCTCTACAATTATTCTCATCATGGTTAGTTGATTTGCATAAATTATAATATAGATTTTGAGGATTTTTGATATATTACTATAGAAGATGGCAAAGTGTTGTGGCATGCCCTAATACTCAACAAAGTTTTCAAAATTATATATTTACTTTAGGATAGTCATTTTGGTGGTGTACTTCTTTTCTATGCTCTATACACCATAGGTTTAATTTAGGTTTTATATTTCATGATACTAATCCATTATTTTCATGAAATACTACAATGTTTTTTCAAATTTGGAGTTAGTGGTAAGAACTTAATAATCTTTAATATATTCTACATGTAGTGTAACACATCTAACATCAACTTTTGTCTTAGATTGTGATTATATAGTGGTAAACCGAATCATACTTTGTATTCATTAAAAAAACCATGTTTCCTTATCTTTAACTATTAAAGTTAATTATACTTTATTAATTATATCACAAAATATATGATCATAGTCACAAACTGACTCTCCAGACTTTTGTGTTATCTCTTTCAAGTCCTATATTATCTAGCTAGTACATTTCTTAATCTTAAATTCTATGATGAGCCAATCTTTCATGTCTTTAAGACTTGCCTTTTTAAGATATCTTATATATATGTAATCCAATACTCTCTTAGCTAGAGCCCTTATTAATTTTCACTTTTGTAAATTTTCATCAGTGACACCCTTAACTTTCCATTTCATTTTATAAGTTAGTAGGTACCATTCAGGGTCTGTAGACCCATCATAGATGGCCAAATTTAAGAATCCTCTTGACTAATTAATCATAGTGATTGGTATAGATAGATTATTCTATGTAACTTTTATGTGAGGTGACTACATTCTAAGTGATCCTATCTATGTACTACTTTGTACACTAAAGGAATTTTTGTGTGCACTCTGCTTGTCTACACTTCTTTCTTATTATTGCTCAACTTCAACTAATCCTATATACTTCAAAACCTTCCTAATATATATTTTTTGAATATTCATGCCCCAATAGTTTACATTCTCTAAAAATGGTTTATCCTAAATCTTCTCCTCCTACTTAGTTGGATAAAAATTTCTACTAGTATGTATAAGATTGGGCTATGGGAACACATACACTTCTGGTGAATAATCCTTTCTAGTGAATTCTTTCTCTACTATGCTTGAGCCTATGATTAATTTGAAAATAAGTTCTATTTCTATTTATAATTATTATTCTTATATCAATACCCTTTTCTATAGCTAAATACTACTTCTATCTTCTATCTTATCTACTCCTAAACTACTATCATCTTCCTCTTTACACGTCTCTTCTTCTACTCATTCTTCATATTCTCTTTCTTTTTGTTGACATACAACACATTCTCTTTATTTGACCTTCACTCATCATATTTCTCATCACTTATGTGTACTAATTTATCATCTACTCTATTACTATTCTTACTTCTATTTGTATCTACTTGGGTATTCATCTATTTATTCCATATATTCTATTGTCATAGTTCCCTTTCTAAATATAGAGTTTTCTTATGACTCTTCTTACCTCGCATCTCCATTCTATAATCAAGCTCAATATATATTCACTCATATATCCTTCATTCACCATCATGTACACACATCTCCATATGCCTAAAGTGACTACTCCATTCTGGCTAGAGTAGGCACCATGGCCTTTTCCACCACCATCTTTAACAAGAGAGTTAGCTGCTATAAAAAATTTCCTCTAATTCTTTTGGTGAAGTGGTATTATATAGATTAAAAAATTATATATCCTTATAATATGAACTTAGAAGTGTATTTATCTGTAGTGGTGGAAACCCAGTAGTCTACCACTCTTGTCCAATCAATTTTTAGTTTCACTAACTACTCTATCTTTTCTTAAATCTAGGTAATTGTTTCTACTACTCTAGGATGGAAATAATAATAATCTATTATTGTAAATAAATTAATCATAAATTTGGGTAGTTGGCACCAAAAAATTTCATATATTTCACCATATATATGTTCCTCAATGATTTCACTCCTTATGAGACCCATCCTTTTAGATTCTTCTTCTATGAAGTGCCATATTTTTTAGTCTATCTAGGTTTCAATATCTCATTGTCTCCATAACCATATTATCATAGCTTATTTTAGAAGGAATGTTTCCATGATTGGGATACCATTATTAGTAGAGGTTCCTAGTTTAATAGAACATTCTAAGGATGAGGATAGCTAAGTTTTATTAGTTTGCATAAGATAGTACAAGGAATTCATATTTACCAAAACCCTGATAGAGATGAGGTATTGCATGATTTGAAAGGAACTAAGATTAACTAAAGTTTTCTTTAGGGTTATAGAGCATTTAGATTAATTTAAGATGAAATAAACCAAACATTAAACATGATAACATATATAATAAATAACATAAGAAATATGATAGGTAACCATAAACAAAAAAGTCTATATTTATCTTAGAAAATGTCATCAGCTTCTTCATACAAGCATATATATTTATAGTCACTACAGTTCCTGATTATTCATATTCTTCTTCATATATTGGTGCCAAAATGAGGAGGTTATTCATCTTATATCCTTTCACAATATGAGAAGATAGGAATAAATACATATACCAAAAGTTTCATATATAATGCATGAATATTCAAAGAATATCCTACACAATGTTTCTTATCTGGTTTTCTTCTCCCAACACTAGCCCTTAAATTTAGAGGTACACTTCCACTATAGGTACACCCACATACCTAAAAGTGTTCCCATGTTTACCAAATATGGAAGAGGCTTGAACACCCTATTTTAGGGTACAAGATTTGGTGAAAATAGTTCTAAAATGCTTGGTAGAACTCATTATCTTCAAGATAACTTGTCAAGGTGAATGCTTGTCTTGACAACATCAGCTAAAAATTGGTGTGATACTCAACATTTAGCAACTCCATCAATGTAAAATATATTTCAAGGCCATTTTTTTGTCATAAAATTTCTCTCATGATTCATGGTTATTAATATATCATCATCTAGTAGAGTATTCAATCCCATTAATCCACCTATTCATCATAAACTTCCTCTTAAAATTTAATCCCCTCATCCTAATCTCCCCTTTGAAGACCAAGAAGATTTTTATAACTAAGGAAGTGAAGAGGTGGAAGAAATTGAATATATTGAAGTAAACATGTAGATGCCTCATGCCTTCCCTACCTTCAATAATAAAAATCCAATTAATCTTCAAGCATATTATGCCATTCCCCTAATGCCACAAAAGGTATGCTTACATTCAATGGTGAGAGTCATGTTACACCTGTGAACACAATAGGGATATCTCTAAATTTTATAGCTTCCAAAATATCACTCAAGAGAACATTGACATTAGACTCATTTCCATGTCCCTTAGAGGGAAAAATATTGATTGGTATAGGACTTTATAAGGTGGATGCATCACATCATGGGATGAATTTGGGGTGTTGATAACTTCAAGGTTTGAAAATGAAAGTGACCATGACTCTCTCATACATTAGCTCAATGTGATTAAAAGAGGATCCAAGGAAATAATTTATGATTTCAATGATAGGATTCAAAATACTTGGTATATATTTCCTCTTCCCATGAGGCCACCTACTATTTTTATGTTCCCTACCTACTTGAGAGCCATTGGTACAAAAATTGTTATCATTCTTCAATCTATGGGTGGTTCCACTCTTATCAAAGCATATGAACTTGCCATCACAGATGAAAATGGTATTATTCAAGATGTAATATTACCTCCTAAGGTTTGTATGCCTTTATTATCTCATACTTTTGATAATACTCCAAGTGTAGCCCAAGTTCCCAATGCCAACACTAAAACTAGATCTGCCCCTAATAAGGAAGAAAAAGTCATGGATCCATATGCAATAATTCAAGCCTTAGAAGCTAATCTTAAGAAAGAGATAATGAAAAAAGGTGCCTATCAAAATTAATATCCTTACCAAAAATAATTTGGCCAATAATATGGAATAGGAAGAAGTCAATGGTAACCTAACTCCAACAGACATACCAATGTGAATAATCCTTATTCCACCACCAATGTAAGGGAGATGGTACAGGTTCATAGTAAATTAATAAAAGGAAAATATTAGAAATAAGGACAATTCATTAATTATAATTAAGGTGGATATTAATTTATTATTTCTCAAGGACGAGTCACTCCTCTCTTATTAGCTAAAGATGAGGTTATGATGCAAGCAAATGAGGATTGGTAGCCTCATGGAGAAAGTTTCACCAACTTCTTGGTGGTAGACACTTTTGTAATCAATCAAGGCACATTTTTTATATAAAATAAAAGGGACAATAGGAAGGATCTAAGAGGTGATAATAACATTCCTACAAGCTCATCTAATCCTCCTCCAAGGTAGCAAAGCATGGATGTAAGCATGGCATCTCTAAAAACACCTACATCTCCTTGAAGTTAAAACATTTAAAAATATACATAAGGTGTCTCTATCCCTCAAGTTACAATAAATATTTTCCCTCTAAGGACTCAAAATAAGGTGAGTAATACTACCCTAAACATAGTGGATTCTTTGAAAAATGCCAAAGCATCTATCTCTTTGTCGGAGGTCCTCTATATGTCTACCCAAAAAGAGTTTTTACAAAAGTAATTATCCACCATTTCAACTAACCTTTCATATTCAAGTCAAATTCATAGTCATTTTGTCCTTTAAAATGTCCCTAATACCATTGTTGAACCATCTACTAAAGCTGAGGAACCTCCACCATTCTATCTTACTATCATAGTGGGTAACAAGTTGGTACATAATTGCATAGTTGATAGTGGAGCCTCTACTTCAGTCATGCCCAAGGTTTTAGCTGATAAGTTGAGCCTAAAATATGAGCCTCATATAAAATGAGTATTATAACTATATGGTACACTTTCCAAGACAATAGGGATGATAATAAACTTGAAGGTATTCTTGCATGATTGTCCTAGTTTTCCTATCCTTTAAGACATAGTTGTTATTGACCTCCCAACCCATTTTTTAATCTGCCTTTCAAGAGACATTACAGACAAGATAGGTGGTTATCTCTTAGCTTACTACTCCTTCTTGGCCTTTAGAACAAGGTATGGAACCAAGGTTACCATTAGAACTCAACCTCTTTCCAAGTTTCACATTGAGCCTTACATTGAAATAAGTTCTAACTTGAATTATGTTATCCATGAGAAGGAGGAGCCTAATGTGGATAATTTATCTCCTAAACTTGAGGAAGTTTTTTATTTTCTTTTTGATTATTATGGTACAAATACATATGATCATGATCTTTATGGGTATGTTCATGGAATCAGGGGACAATTCCATGGACATACCTAACAATGTGTACACATTATTAACTAATGCATACAAATTATGTTCATAATACGTATACATTTTTTAAATAAAGGATAATTTGTTTATAAATAGGAATACAAAAACATTATAGTAACACATATGCATTATTATAACTAAAATTAACATGTATGTATTACCTAAACTTTTTAAAAAAACCTAAATTCTTCATTTTGCTTTTTCTCATTTGCATTCACATATTCCACTTTGGCATTCACATTTTACCCTCTATCTACCCTCTAGATTGTGTGTAAATAATTTATTTTTCTCTTGTATTCATAAGATCAATTATGATACCATAAATAAGAGGTATGTTTTGTTGATTAAATAATTTTTTTAATGAAATTTTGGCATAGTTTGATTTTTAATTTTTCTCGAATAGGTTAGCATGCTCCACCTAACCCTCCACCTAATATTCTACCTAACCCTCTACCTAACCATCCTATATTTCCACTAGATCCCCTAGCTTTTTAAAAGAATAAAATTGGAATTGAGTAGATAATTAGGAGAATGAGGGAGCCCAATTCCATGAACATCCACCATACATGTTTGGCTAAAACCCTAGAGTTAGTATTAGGTTAAGTTAATTTGATAACAAGTTAAATTGATATATGGAGCTAATATAGGTAAACTTATAGGGATTAATATTTTTATAAATTATCAACATATGAAGTGAAGAAGAAAGAAATAACAAAAGAATAAGTTTGTGCCTTATTTATCAACCCAATCACCAATACACCATTTCCCGTAATAACCAAATGTTTCCCAATCCATCGATGCCAAAATAATTTGATTAAATAAATTTTTTGGGAGTGATGATGGATGGTGTTTGACTATCCACCTTGTAATAACCATGAGGTCCCTTTGTAATTTCTAAGGAAACTCTATTATGAGTTCATCCTCAATGAAATTCTAAATTATTTTGACTATGGTGAGTTTCAGGGCAAAGGGAAAGGCTCCATGTAAGATCAACCAAGTATACATCATGCACCTAATTATCCTAAAATTATCCCTATCTAAAAGCCACTTCATTTGGAGATTCTATCTGTAGAGAAAGAGGTTGTGGAGATATACACTTTGCATGCACTTAGTGCACTTACTGATACACTCATTCATCATATGAGTAGGCTTTCAAAGATAGATACTCAAGATAATCAAGCTAGTGGTTGTACCCAACCCCACCCATGATGATGTTATGTTTCTATATACACTAGACCTTAAAATGATGATAGTGGTGGTTCAAGGGGCTTAGAAGATATTGTATTGATTAATGAGTTGTTGGCACAAGTATCTACTTTGGATATGTTGGGACTCTCTACACACATGCAGGTATATTTTATATAAATTTCATGTTATATTTTTAATATATATCTTAAAATTAAAAAGGTAAAAATTAATTTACACATTTAAATTGAATAATATATATGTATGTTTTTGTGTTTCAGGAGGAGATGTTGCCTTGGACATCATAACTAGGTAGTGGTCTAACCCCTACTACATCTATCTATGTTAGTACAACACCTTATACATTTATAGAGGTAAAATCTCAAGTGAATATTATATACTCTATATTTATATTCATATACCTTAATTGCATCATTGGTATATTTTGTGTAGTAAAATATAAAGTACCTAATAAAAATTTTTTAGACTTTTTATTATTTGATGTATTAATGTGGATTGGCATAGTGTTATAAACTCATCCTCCATCTTAACCTTTTTTCTTTTATTTTCACTTTAAAACTATGTTCTCAATAACCAAAATAATGAGTTGAACATTTTCTTTATATCTCATTATATGTAATTCCCACAATGGGTCAATCCCAATCAATAGGATTGGATGTATACATATATATAGAATTTATTTGATAAAAGTTGTTTGAAACATATATTTCTATCAATTTCCCAATCGAGCATAGAATATCTTTATCAATATGCACATCACTCCTTTATTTTGAATACTAGACTCATAGACAACCACTTCATTCTTTGGTATCCTAATTGTTGACCAAATTTGACCCTCCAGGTCAAATTAGGACCCCTATAGGAAAAAACATGATATTTAGAGGTTTTATGGGTATAATATTATTTAATAGGGTGTATTATAGTCCATTTAATGTAATTTAATGTCATATTATCCTTGGTCATTAGTCATTTTAGTCCTTATATCCTTTTGAGTCATTTTGAGGGTCAAAATAGAGGATTAAATGACTTGTACGACCTATTAGGGAAATGTGAATGTTTAAAATAATGATTTCACATACCATATATCCTAAGAAGTCTTTAGTAACTATTACTAACTAAAAAGTGGTAGAATCTTTAAGAAAAGGGTAGTTTTCTTGAAAAAATGAGCATTTAATGAGGTATATAGAATTGTATAGACTCCTATAATTGAGGACATTTTAAGAGTTTCCCTTAGTCTTCCATACACTTAATTTAGTGATTAGTTTCATCATAACCTTCAATAAATGAATAAACCCACTTCTTTCTTCTTCCACTAAACTTTGCAAGTAAGAATGGTCTTTAGGGTTGTATTTGGTACAGTCAACAAAAGAGGTTTTATGAAAAATGCTCTTGGGGTGTCTTCTACACTTATTCACATTCCATTTTATTTTTGGTTTCAAAGGAATTTTGATCTATGATTTATTAACCATTCCTAAGAAGTTAGATTATCTAGTTTGCTTGTTAATTTGTGCACCCTATAAGTTTTGCCTTAGTTTGAATAAGTCTATAAAATATAGCTACTAGTATTGATTTCAAAGGTCTTTTTCTCTCCTTTCACATATTACCTATCCTTTTTTTCAAGTTTAGAGTTGATTTGATGAGCTAACTAACTCAATTTATAAAGAGTGGAGTTGCAGTCATTTCTTCTAATTACTAAAGATTTCTTCTATGTTATGGTTTGAAAATGAAGTGAAGTGATGTATTATTTTTAATATATGTCTTTTATTCATATTAAATTCCAAATCTAACTTCAAGAACCACTTCAATAGCCAAGAGAGGAATTAAAGTTAGAAATAACCACCTACAACACTTGTATAGCATGCCACTTCTTAGAGGAACATGAAATGTGTGTTTGAGCATTATCTAATGTTTAGAGGGTCTAAAAATGCTTTGTCATCATTTTTAATAATGTTGAATAAGGTTGAGGAAATTGGATACACTAAAATGGTCTTGGAGCAATCTTGTAGCACTTTGGGACCAATTCCCAAAACTATCAAAATAGAGGTCTAGGCCCTTTTTTGAGGTTTATCATATAAGATTCTATTGAGTTTTAGGACTTCCAAGTACACTTGTCTTCAAGCTCCCACATAGGTATATCAACTTGAAAAATAATAAAGGTGTTTGAGTTGAGAAGAGTGGTTTTCAAAAGGCCACAAGTTGCTCTTTGAATACTGAAATTCCATAGTGCTATCAACAACAAGATGAGTTAGTAATATTTCTAGGCTGATACGTGGATTTGATGCTTAAAAATAATTTAGAATGTCTTGTTTCACTAAGGAACATATACTTTCCATATAATAACATCAAGGAGGTGAATAGAAGGGTATTTTTCATTCACCAAGGATGAGTCAGTCTGTAGAAATGGCCTAGGCATATTTACCTATTGTAGCATAGAATTACACCCTTGTGGGAGAGTTGTTTAGGCTCTCTCACTCCCAGCTATAATATTAGAGAAACCTTAGGCTGTCAGTATCTTTTAGTGAAGTGTAACCTCTAGGATTTTTTATGAGGCTAGATCCTCAGATGCTTCACTTTGGCTTGTTACCCACACTAAAACCTACCACTAATTAAGGAAAAGGGAAAGAGAGATGACGTGAAAGGGAAAACCAAAATAAAGATGGTGATGCACCAAAGATGAAATGATCCAATTTTAGTTAGAATCCCTAATGACTACTATCAAATTTAAATAAGACATAGACTAATCTGATCCTATCTCAAGGCTACAAGCATAAGTATTTTGTGTGGAGGTTGAAAGGAAACCCTAAAATTTTAAGGACATAAGGAAATAGGTCCGTATGAGACACTACAAGATCATGACACTTAAAGAAGGAACTGATGTTTGACACTTCACACAACCTATAAGGAACCCAAATAATTAGAGCAACATATGTGGAGAATTTATAAATGATGAAAAGGGACATACATCTACAAATTAAAACTCTAATAATGTACACTTGGCTTCAAACTAGAATCAGAAAATTCATCTTATTTCTTCAAGAGAGTGTTACAAGGTAATTTTGATAGAGTAACTTTATCACCAATTGAGGGATCCATTTTTTAGCTCAAAAGCCTCTATATATAGTAGAAAGTGATGAGAGAAGAGGGGTCTTGTATGAGAAGATGAAGAGGGGGTTATAATGATCAAGATATTTTAGTAGCTTCCTTGAACCCTTGACTACATTAACTCTCTTTTATTGCTAGGACAAGGTCCCCATACTTATGCACTTGGTAGCATCATGATCAAACCTATTTTTGGTGGCTACTTGTCAAGGGTATGGCTCAAGATGCTCTTCATTGAATGTAGACATCATATCTAATTTTAAAACTAGACTTGGTCTCATTATAAAGAAAAACCAATCCAAAATATTGGTTTTCTTGGATTCTAGATGTTAGGGACTCAGCTAGAAGCATGGTTTCACTTCTTCATTTATATCACTGACCCACTTGTGTCTTTGATGGGTCTTAATGATGAAGTCTGACCTTTATGTATATATTAGTTCCACCTTTGAGTTGGTCATACTTTTGTTATGTTTGTCCTCACTTCTCCCTTGTCATTGGATCTAATGCTTTGCTCTACATCATTGATCTTCTTGGTCCCACTACCCTTTAATATCTTGAATGCCAATGGCTATTTTATGAGACCCATCTTTGACATATATGAAAATGTCTAAGGTCTTTCAAATCCAAATGGCTACTTGTAGGGGTTCAAATTTTGACATTTGAGGGCCCATCTTGGGATATTTAAATCCCAATGGCTATTTTATGAGCTTGAACTTTGACACTAGCATGAACATCATTAATCCTTTTAGGTCATTTCCTTTAGACACTTTCCTTAAAATTATTAGGTCTTCAGACTTTTTTTAGTGGAACTTTTTACCGAAAGAAATAATTTTTTTAGGATGTTTACCTTCTTGAATAATTTTTTTGAACTTTTGCTAAATGTTATTTTTCAAAGGGAAAGTACCCTTTAGAATTTTGTAAAATTCCCTTTACTAAAGGGAAAGTACCCTTCATAACTTTGTAAATGAACCCTTTTCCTTTTTGAAAAGAAACCTTCAAAGTTTTTGAAATGGACCTTTCAACTTTTGAAAAAAATTTTTTTTTAAAGGGAAGGGACCCTTTGGGTTATTTAAAATCCCCCTTTTTGATGAGAAAAGTGCCCTTTGGCTATGGAAAAAAACCCTATTCTCCTCAAGAAATGCCCTTTAGAAATTGAAAAGTGGACCATTTAATAATTTGAAAATGGTCTTTCCAAAAGGAAAGTACCCTTCAACTTCTCTATTTAGACCTTCTTGCTGAGAATATTCCTTTGTAAATTTAAACAAGACCATTTCCATAATAAAATTACACTTTGAACAAATGTTTGGGACACTTTTCTTGGACAAGAACTCCTCAAGATTCCTGCTTTGAACAATTCCTTCATACAAATTATGTAGATAATTTTTCCAAAAGGAAATTTGACCCTTTGATCTAAAATAAATTTCCTTCAAGGAAAATATTTTGAAAAAATTTCCCCTGAAGAATTTGTTGATGGTTAAAATTTGTGCTTTATTCTAATCAACAACAATGGGAAGTTTCAAGCTATGGGATATTGTGGCTTGAAACAACCTCTAGATTTTAGAGAAGTCAGTCTATTCTTTAATATCAAATGTGGGGGGAAAAAGGATAGAAAATTAAACAAAAACACAAATGTAGGGAATGAAACCTAATTATGGTGATGCGCCTAAGTGTAATTTGATCCTAATCTTGAGCACAGTGAGACTATATGTAGGATTCATTCACATTTAAGAGCAAACAAGTGCATGATCAATGTAAAAGATTGAAACAATAGAAATAGAGGCTCATAAAAGAGGCTTCTTTTGATGATATATAGGAAATGTCAACAAAGGCATAGGGTTCAATCTTCTTGTAATAATCTTCCAATCACATAAGAGGTGCAAAAACACGTACAATTATGTAGAACTTCTGATTCAAGAAAATGAGACAAAAGCAAATGACATTCCTAATCACAACTCTAGAGAATATACAATATAGACTAATTTTGCAAATGACATAGATAATATCAACAAAGGCATAGAGTTCAATCTTTTTAATTCATTCAGCCACATAAAAGGCACAGAAACATGCATAGTTACATCAACTTTACAACTCAAAAAAATGAGACAAAAGCAACTGATATTTCTTAATCCTCTGCTCTAGAAAGTCTAAAAACTATATCATCCTCCTCTTCTTGATAATGGATCCCCTTCTTTTAAAGCCTCAAATGTCTACTTCCATCATCCCCTTTCCCGCACAATTCTACTCCACCCTTAACTCATAGGGGACAAACAAATGGCACTTTTAATGCCTTGGATGTATCCTAGTCTTATCAAGATGGGCCATGCTAGAGCAAGATGGCTATTCTGACTAAGAGATGTTGATTCATGTTTAGTACCTCCTCCCATGCCTGAATTTCCTCATTCCATCACCTACTTAGCCACGCAATTGTCCATTCTCCTCCACTTATAGGGGATAAATAGATTACCCTTTTAATGTTTGCAGGCCCCAAAAATCTACCCAGTGAACTGCTCCATCTACAAAAAATAACTCCCACCGAGCTTCCCTCCATCTCACTTTATGGCAACAGATACACAGAACACTCTGTTCTATTGAAATGGAAGAGGACACTTAGTCAATTTCCTAAAATTCTCCTTGTCACTTAGAAGGCACTAGAGAATGACACTTGGCACTTTTTGCCTGATTTATCAAAGACACGTGGCTCTCTCTGCTTCTCTTTAGCTATGCTATAGAATTATTTGGGGCACATATTAGGCTCGTGTAGATGGTGACACTTGGTAGCTTTTGCAGACCTTTGAAATAACACCCAAGACCCACCACAATTTTTATTCGGCAATGAAGCTTGAAGATGATCTCTTGAAAGTTGACATGTGGCAGCCTCCATTGTTCTTCTAAAGAGTAGTCCAGGGCCTTTTGTGACTGCCACCTCATGATTTTTGCTTCTTCCTATTACCTAGCTTGTTGAAAACCTTCATCAAGATGTAGAATGAAAGGTAGGTGCCAATATGAGATGCAGATGTTGACACGTGGTGCATTTTGCTGAGTTGCTATTGAATACGTGGCACATTCTATAGTTCTCTTGAAAGTTAGGAAAGGTGCCTCGGATGACTCCTCTTGGCTTGTTTAGTAACTCAAAAAGTGACACTTGGAAGCTTCTACTATCCTTTGACACTTAGGTGGAAAATGAATCAAAATGAATAAACCTGCGCTCTATTTCAAAACTTTTGCTGCCACAACCAAGGTATGCAAGAACAAAACTATAGTGCGCAACTGAGAATTGAAATATAATTTAGAGTAAAAATTTACTCTACAGTTACTAGCGACCCCCAGGAATTTTAAGCCTACTCAAAAAGAAAACTCCACCTTCTGCTAGATCAAAAATTGTGAAATTTATAGCTTCAAAAGAGCCATTGACATGTGTTTAAAACACTTATTTTAAAAAAAAGTGAGAAAACAATGAAAGAAAAAAATGTGAGAAAGGGAAATTATTTAACTATAATACATTAGAGACCCAAGTTAATTGAAATACTTCAAATAAATTCCATTTACAAGAATCTCTTCAAGTTCTCCTTCCATTGATTCTAGCTTGAATGAATTCTTCTGCTTGCACGTGCAAATTTTATATGGGCCAGTCCATAATGCTTCAAATTTGGTATGCTAACCCAGCTTGGCAGCCCTTGCATCCCATTTCAAAAAAATTGAGCCTACTTCAAAATTAGGATTCAAAGTCCTTTTATCAAAATAGTTCTTAACCATTCCCTGATGCTTAATCAATGAATCATGGGCTATATCCCTCTTTTCCTAAACTTCCAAAAGTTCTATGAGTCTGACCTGCATGGGGCCATTTTCTTCAATTTCAATCTATTTGATCAGCTGGAGAGTAGGGATTTCCAAGATTAAGGGGATCATAGTAGACTTTCCATATACCAATTCATATAGGGACATTTTGATCACCTACTTAGGCATGATTCTATCAGCCCATAGTGCCAGATTAAGCACTTTATGCCATTCTTTGTGATGATCAGCCCCTACTCTTTTGATGAGTCTTATCATGTTCTTGTTGGTTGATTCTACTAGACCATTACCTTAAGGGTAATAGTTAGATAAAGTTTTCAAATATATTCCATGTTTCAAGGAAAAGTCAGATACTTTAGACCCCAAGAATGCCCTAGAATTATCTAAAATGATGGTGTGAGGAGCCCCAAAGTGAGTAGTGATACTCCTTAGAAAATCTAGGATCACTTTCTCTGTTGCTTCCTTAAGTGGGACTACCTCAGTCCATCTGGTGAAATAGTCTGTGGTAGTTAATATCCATTTGTGACCCATACTGAACACTAGGTTTATCATTCCAATGAAGTCAAGACCCCATTGAGCAAAAGGTTCATCCACAATTATAGGACTAAGGGGCATGGCTGCATTCCTCCTCATCCCCATATAATACTGGCAAGATTGACATTTTCTAACTAGCTAATAATAATTTTCAAATAAATTAAGCTAGAAATATCCTACCTCACTTATCTTTATGGCTGTGGTCTTTGCAGAAAAATGCCCATTGATATTCCATGATGCATTTCATGTAGTATTCTCTTAGCTTCAACCTGTTCTATGCATCTTAACAATTTTCCATCAAAATTTCTACTGAAAAGGACTTGTTCAATTAAAACAAAATGAACTCTTTGTATCCTATAGTATCTCCTCTTATTTTGAAGGAGTTTTCTCAGATAAATCCCATTTTTCATAAAATGAATCCTGCTTGTGACCCGAGATTCCTAATCAACCTCTTCTAATTTTAGCACCATCTCCGTCTCTCCTTCTACATCTGCTTCCTCAGGTAACATCTTTTCAAGCTCTTGGGTTATAAATTGGCACAAACCCCTACCTCTGACTAGCTTGGTGGGTTTGACCTCTATATCATATTCAAGGATCTTAGTGATCCAATTGTCTCTTTTATCAGTAATTTCTCCCTCCATGATGTTTTCCCTGACACTTGTGTGAGTTACAAGTATCAAAATTTTGTTTCTTGATATCAGATGCCTAAATTTCTTGAGGGCTTTTTACCATGGCATAGGCTTGTCTTTCCATAAAATTGTATCTGGTCTCATAATCCTTGAGATTTCTTGAGAAAAAGGCTATTGGGTATTCCCCCTCCAGCCTGTCATTCTTTTGAGTCAAGATAGCAACAATACTTGACTCTCCTCCATAGACATACATTACAAAGGGCTTGAAAAAATTTAGATTTTAAAGCACTGGGGCTGCTGAGATAGCCTTCTTGACCTCCTCAAAGGCTTGCCTTCCTTTTGTAGTCCATTTGAAGACCAGGTCTTTCTTTAGCAAGAGTGTCATTGGTCTTACCAAGCCTACAAAATTAGATATGAATTTATTGATAAAATTGATCTTCCCTAAAAAGGATTGAACTGCCTTTTTATTTACTAGAAGTGGTAGGTTCATTATAGCTGTGATTCTCTCAAGATCTATAGAAACTCCTTCTTTAAAAACTATGTGTCCCAACAATTTACCTTGAGGTACAACAAAGATGCATTTCTTGGGATTCAATGATATCCCAAAATCCTGACATTTCTTGAAGACAGATTCTACATGATCAAAATAATCATCAGCATTTTTTGAAAAAATAGTGAGGTCATCCAAATAGACCAAGATAATATTATTTATAATTTCCCCAAAGGCTATATCCATATCTCTTTGAAAGGTGGCTCCTGCATTTGATAGGCTAAAAGTCATCTTAGCATACGCAAATGTTCCCCATTTGGTAGTAAAAGTAGTTTTGTACTGATCTTCATCAGCCAACCAAATTTGATTTTATCTAGAGAAACCATATAGTAAAGAAAACCTCTCTAATCTAGCCATAGTTTATAGGATTTGTTCCATGGAGGGCAAGGGATAGTGGTCTTTTAGAGATGCTCTATTTATATCTCTGAAATCTACACACAGTCTTACATCTCCATTTTTTTCCTAACTGGTACTAGATTTGATACTCAGGTTGAGTGCTTGATTAGAAATATTATTTTGGAATCTAAAAGTTTTTGAGAATCATCTACCATTAGAGGCTCAATCCTTGGATTTATTGGTCTCTATTTTTGTCTGATGTCCTAGACCCTTCAGTCAATTCTATTGTGTGCTGGATAATGTCTCTATCGTATCCATGAAGGTCTTTATAGCTCCAAGATATGACTCTATCATATCTCTAGCATAATTTGAAAAGTCTTTCCTTCTCTTCTTGAGTTACAAAATTCCCAACTTTTAGTCTTTTCCCGTCACTCACCTCTATTTTAGAATAGTTTGCGTTATCTACCTAGAACCTTTTCTTTTCCAGGCTTACATCCTTTGGGTCAAAAAAGTTTTCTAAGGTGATCAATCCCTTAGGGAGCTTATTAGTCCTCAATTGTATAACCTAATCACCATATGCCTCTTTAATTTTGGTTTGCAACTGGTTAACAAACTCATCTGATTATTGTAATAAAGAGACTACTTGAGCATCATTTTCAAATACTTTCCAATTCTCATCATTGTCTGGAATGGTCGGCCTCACTATAACTTTTACTGACTCATTGCTAACCAATAGGCCAATTACTGGGTTAAACTATGAGCCAATCTGGGCCATCTTTTTAGTCTTAGAGCTTTGACTTCTAGGGATTATCTCAATATTGAAAGCTTCAAAATCTTCTATCAAATCCTAGATCCTATGCCTATAGGATCTCATTCTCATATTTTTGGCCGCTGCCTTTTCCCTAATTTGCTTTACTACTAATTCTGAATCTCCTTTCACTTTTAGATTCTTTATTCCCTTTTTCTTGGCCAATAGGAGCCCGTGTACTAAAGATTCATATTCAAAATCATTATTAGTGTAAGTAAATTGGAACCAGATAGCCCTTAAAATTTTATCACCATTTGGAGCAGTAAGACAAATTCTTGCTCCAGCACCATGTTTACTTCTAGCCCCATCAAAATTCAAAGTCCAAATCTCAAAATCTTGAGTAGTAGGTGCCTCTTCCCTCACAACATTTGGGATTTCCTTGTCTTCATAAAAAATGACGTATGTGCCCAATCCAGTAGAGTCATAGTTCCCATATGGGTTGCTATGCATCATAGCCAACAATTGGCTATTTTCTTCTTCTTGATCATGCTCAGTCCAGTCACCTAGCTCTTTAATGAAAATCCTTTCTTCCTTATTTAACATAGCATGATCTACCTCTAATCTTGTTGTTGGTTCATTGGTGATATGGTCTTTTGATAGTGGTTCAGATAGAATTTTCATCTTTGAACCATATCTGGTTCTCAGGATGAGGATAGACTAGTCAAGAGACATATATCCTCCTATTTTTGCTATAAAGTCTTTGGATAAACATAAACCAAAAATAAGAGGTATATCTATGACAACCACATCTTAGTTGACAATTATATTGGAACATGTGTATAACTGTAATGGGAGTTGTTTGATTCTCCCTATGGTTTGTACTGTTTTGCCATCTAGCTATATAACTCCCTTTGAAAGGGGTTCATATTTTATTTTCAAAGCATTAGTGATTTTCTTGGGCATCATAGTTGTACTAGCTCCTGAATCTATTAATGCATTATGCAAGAGTTTCTTTCCAACTATCAGAGTCAAATAGAAAGGCTCTAGTTTGGATTTACTTGTGCTACATCATTCACAAAAGCTATTGTCTTCAAAGGAATCGTATCTTTGAGATTTTCTTTTTTAGCAGGTCCTTCCTTGGTGACAGTACCTTTAGGCACTGCTTGGACTTGGAGAGCTTCTTGCAGTAGTGTCTTCTATTTAGGAATAGCCAAAATATCCCATATCGATACTTGTGTTGGAGTCTTCTTCAATTGGTCTACTACATTGATCGCTCCCAAAGACTGAGTTTTTTGGACATAAAGATACCTTATCTTTTCCTAAATCTGGGTAGGAATCCCTTGGTCTTGCACCAACTAAGGCACTTCTTATTTAACAATAGTGTTTCTTTGCCCTTGAGATGGAGGATTATTCATGACTTGTCCATTTACAATCTCGCACTGTTCCACCATTCTCCTCTTTGATTTGGTGTAATAATTAGATTGAACCACTGACCTTTGGGAGGTAGATGCTTCGTTCAAGAAAATTGATTCTTCATCTTCAACCCATGAGAATAAAGCATGTTTTGGGGCTATTTACTCCTCTTGTTGCAAGGACATTCCTTGCATCTAAGCCACTAGAACTAAATTCTGCATACCGAGAGACTGATAGGCTTGATTGTTGCTGGTACTGGCAAACTGACCATCCATCTTTCTCTGCTCAGCCAACCTTTGTTGTAGATTACCCCTAGGACAATATTTGGGTGTATGAGCATCATTGCAAGTGAAACACCAAGCATTAGTATCATCCACATAATTATTTTGACCTGAAACTATCTCCCTATTTGAGTTGGGAGGGATGGTCTGTGAGGGTGTGGGAACTGCAACTAATTGATTCCCTGGTTGATGGTTAGTTTATTTCAGAGGACCCTGATATTGGGTAGGTTGGGATGAAAACCTATTTCCTTGATAGCCTTGATAAGGGGGTTTAGGGAAATTATTTTGCTACCTCTTTATATTAATTAGCTCATTGGAAAATGTCCTCAAGATATTCTTGATATCATCCATCTCAGATGACTTAGCAGGGACTGGTTGCTTTGTAGATGATGGAAGGTAAGTATACATAGACATAGGTGGGCTTATAGCTCTAGGAACTTCTTGAGGTAAGGGCAAGGAAATTTCTAGGAACATGGGCATGGGAGGCCTTGGAGGCAACTTTCCAGCATCTATTAAATGATTCTCAGCTCTAACTACATATTCATAAGCCCCTGGCAAAGTGTGTCCTCCCAGTGACTGAATCATAATAGATATATCTGAATTCAAAGCTTTGAGATAAAACACTATGGCCATACCAGGTGGTGGCTTAGCTGTAGTAGGGATTCTATCCCAAGTTTTATGGAATCTAGTGTTGAAGTTAGTCATGTCCTCCTATGGTCCCCTTTGAATGGTGATTAACTGTTGTAACAAAGAAGACTTATCACCCTTCTCTACAAATATTTCAAAGAACAAATCTCCAAGCTGGTCCCATGTAGATATGTTATTTAGGGTCAAAGAATGATACCATTATAAAGCCTTCCCTTTGAATGAAGCTACTAATAACCTTATGGCCACATTTTGTTGTGTGACCACATGTATGGCATAGACATCTGATACATCTTGAAGATGTTCTATAGGTGTTTTAGAGTCCTGCCCACTGAACTTAGGTAGAGCTTTTAGGGCATTTACTGGGATAGGATCCCAAATGGCTGGTGGTGTTGGGAGGATTAAGGGACTACTAGTGTTCTAGCTTGTGTATTTTCTTGGGGGAATGGGGGCTCCCATAATTAGTATTGGTACAAACTAGTTAGCTCTTCTTCTTGGACTTGTTACCAGAGGTAGCAAAAGAATACCTAGATTTGTAGCAAATTGTGATCTAGTGACTAGTCCATAGCTCTGACTCCTTGTAGCTCTCTAGTTCATGTGGTCTTGAAAGAAACTTCAAGGCTGGCCCACTGAGCATGCCAAAAACTGTTGATGGTTAAAATTTACACTTGATTCTAATCAACAACAATGGGAAGTTTCAAGCTGTGGGATATTGTGGCTTGAAATAACCTCCAAGTTTAGAGAAGCTGGTCTCTTCATTAATATCAAGTGTGGGGGGAAAAGGATAGAAAATTAAACAAAAATGCAAATGCAAGGAATGAAACCTAACTATGGCGATGTACCTGAGTGTAATTTGATCCTAATCCTGAGCATAGTGAGACTATATGTAGGATTCACTCACATTTAAGAGTAAACAAGTGCATAATCAATGTAAAAGATTGAAATAATAGAAATAGAGGCTCATAATAGAGGCTTCTTTTGATGAGATACAAGAAATGTCAATAAAGGCATAGGGTTCAATCTTCTTGTAAGAATTTTCCAATCACATAAGAGGCTCAAAAACATGTACAATTATGTAGAACTTCCAATTCAAGAAAATGAGACGAAAGCAAATGACATTCCTAATCACAACTGTAGAAAATCTACATTATAGACTACTTTTGTAAATGACACAGATAATATCAACAAAGGCATAGAGTTCAATCTTCTTAATTCATTTAGCCACATAAAAGGCACATAAATATGCACAGTTACATCAACTTTACAACTCAAGAAAATGAGACAAAAGCAAATGATATTTCTTAGTCCTTTATTCTAGAAAGTCTAAAAACTATATCATCCTCCTCTTCTTGATAATGGATCCCCTTATTTTAAAGCCTCAAATGTCTCCTTCCATCATCCCCTTTCCCATGCAATTCTACTCCACCCTTAACTCACAGGGGACGAATAGACAACACTTTTAATGCCTTGGATGTATCTCGGTCTTATCAAGAAGGGCCATGCTAGAGCGAGGTGGTTGTTCTGACTGTGGCATGTCGATTCACATCTAGTACCTCCTCCCATGCCTAAATTTCCTCATTCCATCACCTACTTAGCCGCACAACTATCCATTCTCCTTCATTTACAAGGGACAAATAGATGGCCCTTTTAATGTTTGTAGGCCCCAAAAATCTACCTAGTGAACTACTCCATCTACCAGAAATAACTCCCGCTGATCTTCCCTCCATCTCACTTTGTGACAATAGATACATGGAACACTTTGTTCTATTGAAATGGAAGAGGACACTTAGTCAATTTCCTAAAATTCTCCTTGTCACTTAGAAGGCATTGGAGAATGACACTTGGCACTTTCCACCTGATTTATCGAAGACACACGGCTCTCTCTACTTCTCTTTAGCTATGCTATAGAATTATTCAGGGCACATATTAGGCTCATATAGATGGTGACACTTGGCAGCTTTTCTATACCTTTGAAATAACACCTGAGAGCCACCACAATTTTTATTCGGCAATGAAGCTTGAATATGATCTCTTGGAAGTTGACACATGGTAGCCTCCACTATTCTTCTAAAGAGTAGTCTAGGGCCTTTTGCGACTACCACCTGGCACTTTTTGATTCTTCTTACTACCTAGCTTATTGAAAACCTTCATCAAGAAGTAGAATGAAATGCAGGTGCTGATATGAGACATGGATGCTGACGCGTGGTGCATTCTGGTGAGTTTCTATTAGATATGTGGCACGTTCTACAGCTCTCTTGAAAGTTAGGAAAGGTGCCTCAGATGACTCCTCTTGGCCTGTTTGATAATGCAAAAAGTGACACTTGGTAGCTTCTACTGCCCTTTGACACTTAGGTAGAAAATGAATCAAAATAAACAAACCCATGCTCTATTTCAAAACTTCTACTGCCATGACCAAGGTATGCAGGAACAAAACTGCAGTGAGCGATTGAGAATTGAAATGCAATTTAGAGTAAAAATTTACTCTATAAAATTCTTGACACTTAAACAAAAATTTGAGACAAAAATCATAAAGAGAAAACACTTAGCTAGGAAAGAAACTATTGTTTACTACTTACTTTAGGTTTCTTTAGTGAAGTAACTGATATATCAAACCCAAAGTCTTCTTTCTTTCCCCCTTTTACTTGATCATGTGCATCTCTTTAAACCAGTCAAAATTTTTGTATGTGGGCCAAAATTGGCCAACATTTATGGTGACTTGTAGGGAAGCATGCTTGTTATGATTGAGAACCAGACCATATACATGCCATTTGGACTCATAAAATAATGACAAATATGATCCATGACTACATGTACAGCTTTTGATTTGAAATAAGACAACTCCTGCTTCCTTTAAAATAAAAAGGGAAAACACATAAAGTAGGGAAAACTAACTAAAAAAAAGTTAAAACAAACATTTATTTGGAACAAAAAATAAAAAAACTAATGTGGTTGAATAACACTTGAAGGAAAATAAATAAACAAAATAATCATGACAAAGCATGACCCACCTGGATCAAAAGGGAAATTCATAAACTCACTCCCTCCAAGAGATGGTACAAGTTGCAAGGCAATATATTTTATTAATCATAACCTTTGATGAGGCATTTTTATTTCCCACCAACTCTCTTAGCATCTCATCAAATGAGTCATCAACATTAAAATAGTCACCAACAAAGACAAACTCATCTAGTACTTCTAGAACTTTTTCATACTGCTTGTCATCTAAAACCTTTTCAAGTGATATATCATCTATGTATTATCATTAAGTGAATTCATCATTCTTATCAACTACTTCAAGTTCATATAGATCTTCAAATAGCTTTTAATAAGCAACCCAATCTATATTATGATCTTGAATAGATGATTCTTGATCAAATTTCTCATAAACATACTCTTTAATAGGCAACATATCCCTACAAATCTCTTCATAGATGATTGGTAGTTATACCTTAAATCTATTATAGAGATTCAAGGTACAACCAAAAATCATATTTTTGTTCCTCATTTTTAACAATTGGAATATGATTATCTATAAAGTTATCTTGATCCTTCTCAATAGGAGTCATCTCTAACTCATTTATGAATTAAATTTTTACCAACTCCTCTTGGAGTTCCTTCACATAAAGATCAACCTTCTCATTCTCAACTACAATTGAATTCTCAATTAAAACTTTAAGTGAATTATCAATGATAAAATCTTCCTCATACACAATTGAAGCATCCTCTTCACACTCTATAAGAACATGACTTGTAGCTGCAACCCATTTCTTAATCCTTCAGAAAATAGGCTCCTCCTGAAGAAGGGAAATGGTGGGAGGGTGATGAAACTCATTTGTTTGAGAGGGAAAATGAAGCATGGGAGGTTTATCATGATAATATTTTAGTATATAGAGGGAAATGGAATCATTTAGGAAGTTTTGGAGTGGAGGGAAAGAGAAAATCTTAAAGATATCTACATTATGTTCATTCCACTTGGCCATTACCTCATCAAAGTTTGAAACCTCCTTATTTTCATGGATAACTTGAACTTGAGGGATGATTGGTGAATAAAGGGGACTAAAATAAGGTTTAGTCTCTTGAATATGCTCTTTAATAGGCATATGAGTTTGCTCTTGACTCCAACTAGGAAGCTCCATTGGCACACACTGAGCATGGTTAAAAATGTTATGAGAATAAGGAAGACAAGAACCCTCTTGAGAAAATTGGTTCAACTCAATTTGTTGCCTCTCCCAAGACTCAATATTATCTAATATAAAAATACATAACTCGTTTATCTTTTCTACATCATTAGGCACATTTTGAAAAAGACCATTCGCTTCCTCGTACTAATAGTTTGAACAAACTTTTCTTGTATATGCTAGTAGTCTGAGCTCTATCTCATCCATTATTTATTGGGGACAAGGATACTCATATGAAACATCATATCCATATGGGAAAGGTGAAATATGGTGATTAGAATGATATGGTTTACAAGAAGGTAAGATTCATGCTCTTGGTAATAAGGATCATGGGAAACTTGATAAGGTTCATCATAGCTTTCATAAAATTATTGATAAGGTTGATTAGGCTCATAATGAGGCTCATATGGATCAATAAAATGCTAGTACGATCCATAATAGGGCTGATAAGGAAGTTTGGCATAGGTTTCCTCATACACAACCATGAAAATAACATCAATATTTTGCAATGAAAATAGACTTACTTGGAAATTGTGCCTAGATTGTTAGAAGTAATTAGTTGAGATTGGAATCACCAAATACTTCATGAAGAACCCATCTACAACTATAATTTCACCAAGACCATCTCCAATGTGTCCCACTAAGCATGGTAGTGGGCATAAACTATTGTAGCATAGAATTTGATCCTTATGAGAGAGTTTTCCAAACTTGCTCACTCTTAGATACAATATTGGAGCAACCTTAGGCTATCGGTATCCTGTAGTGAGGTTGAAACTCTAGGATATTTTATGAGGCTAGCTCCTTAGATGCTTTAATTTGGCTTGTTTCCCACACTAAAAACTACTGTTGATTAAGGAAAAGGGAAAGAGAGATATTTGAAAGGGAAAACAAAACTAAGGATCGTGATGCACCAAAGATTAAATGATCTACTTTTAGCCTAAAAGCCCTAATGACTAAAATAAAATTTAAATAAGACACAGACTAATCCAATCCTATCTCAAGGATACAAGCATAATTATTTTGTGTAGAGATCAAAAGGAAACCCTAAAATTTTAAGGACATAAGGAAATAGGTCTGTATAAGACACTATAAGCTTGTGCCACTTCAAGAAGGCACTGATGTCTGACACTTCACACAACCTACAAGGAACCCAAAGAATTAAGCAAGATACATGGAGAATTTATAGATTATGAAAAGGGACATACATCTACAAATCAAAAATATAATAATGTACACTTGGCTTGAAACTAGAATAAAAAAAATCATCTTTTTTCTTCAAGAGAGTGTTACAAGGTGATTTTGATGGAGTAACTTTATCACTAGTCAGGGGATCCATTTTTGGCTCAAACACCTCTATATATAGCAAAAAATGGATTAGAGAAGAGGGGTATTACATGAGAATATGGAGAGGGGGTCATAATGATTGAGATATTTTTATAGCTTCCTCAAACCCCTAACTGCATTAACTCTCTTTTATTGCCAAGATAAGGTCCCCATACTTATGCACTTGGTAACAGCATAACTGAACCTATTTTGGGTGGTTGTTTGTCAAGGGTATGTCTTGGGATGCTCTTCATTGAATGTAGACACAAAATCTAACTTTAAAACTAGACTCAAGCTCATTATAGAGGAAAACTAATTTAAAATATTAGTTTTCCTAGATTTTGGATGTTAGGGACTCGACTAGAAGTATGGTTTCAATTCTCATTTAAGTCACTGACCCATTTTTCAAAAGTAGGTGTGAATAACCCACTTGTGTCTTTGAGGGGTCTTAATGATGAATTCTGACATTTATCTACATACTAGTTCCAACTTTTAGTTGTTCTTGCTTTTGTTATGTTTGCCCTCACTTCTCCCTTACTATTAGATCTAATGCTTTACTTTACATCATTGATCTACCTAGTCCCACTACCCTTTAAGTTCTTTAATGCCAATGGCTATTTTATGAGACCCATCTTTGATGTCTATGTAAATGTCTTAGGCCTTTCAAATATAAATAGCTACTTACAAGGGTTTAGATTTTGACAATTACGGGCCCATCATGGGATATTTGAATCCCAATGGATATTTTATGAGCTTGAATTTTGACACTGACATATATGTCATTAATCCTTTTGGATCATTTCCTTTGGACACTTTCCCTAAAACAATTAAATCTTTAGACTTTTTGTAGCAATTTTTTTTTTCTAAAATAAATAAGTCTATAGGATCTTTGCCTTCTTGAATAATGTTTTTGGACTTTTGCTAAGTTTCTTTTTCCAAAGGGAAAGTACCCTTCAAAATTTTGTAAAATGCCCTTTTTTGAAGGGAAAGTTCCCTTTGAAACTTTATAAATTAACCCTTTGCCTTTTTAATAGAAACCTTTAGATTTTTTGAAATGGACCCTTTAGCTTTTTAAAAAGTATTTTTTTCAAAGGGACAGGACCGTTCATGTTTTTGAAAATCCCCCTTTTTGCCAAGAAAAGTGCCCTTTAGATTTGAAAAATGCCCCATTCTCTTGAATAAATGCCCTTTAGAAAATGGAAAGTGGACTTGAAAATGGCCTTTCCAAAAGGCAAGTACCCTTCAACTTCTCTATTTGGACCCTGAGAATATTCCTTTGGAAATTTTAACAAGACCATTTCCCTAATAAAAGTACACTTTTAAGAAATGTTTGGGACACTTTTCCTAGAAAAGAACCCCTCAGGATTCCTGCGTCGAAAAATTCCTTCAGATAAATTATGTACATAATTTTTCCAAAAATAAATTTGACCCTTTTCTCCAAAAAATGTTTCCTTTAGGGAAATTGTTTCATAATCATTTCCCCAAAATAATTCCTTACACTTGAACAAAAATCTGAGATAAAACTCCTAAAGAGAGAACACTTAGCTAGGAAATAAACTATTCTTTCCTACTTACTTCAAGTTTCTTTAGTGAAGTAACTAATATATCAAACTTGAAGTCTTATTTCTTAGCCCCTTTTGCTTGATC
Organism: Torreya grandis; assembly: GCA_037957365.1. NCBI lineage: Eukaryota > Viridiplantae > Streptophyta > Pinopsida > Cupressales > Taxaceae > Torreya > Torreya grandis. The sequence goes on along the minus strand of JARHVA010000718.1, from coordinate 3,422,367 downwards.
TTATCCATCTCTTTAAAATAGTCAAAATTTTGGTATGTGGGCCAAAAATTGGCCAACATTACCTACAACCAACCTAATGCTTATAATTGAGAAGATGTGCACATTGAAGGGTTTGAGACCTAATGACATTATTAAGAGGTTTCAAAAGGATGTGATGCTTCTATATGTTTTATAAAGTCTTAAGTGTCATAATATGATCAACCTTCAAGTTGGATTGGCCTACAAGTCTAATCAACACCTATAACCATATTTCCCCCTTCAAAGCTTAATCCAAAGTTTCAAGTAGAGCATACCTTCATGATTAAAAGGTTTTAGGTAGTGAAAAGATAATTTTATGATCTATGAATCATATAAAGAGGATGATTTACCAGATATGACCTCAAAAATCTACCTACTATTCCCCTTTTCACAATAAAATATATACCTATAGGCTAGATATAGGGTTACCATGAGTAATGGGCTTGATAAACTCAATGGTAAACATCACTCTAGGCATTAAAGGAACAAGTGCAGTTAGAGTATGTTGTAGATAGATTAAATTAGGGTTGTATTCATTTTTTTCAAGGCCTATAATAGTAAATAACACCTAGAATACCCCTCACAATCAATTGTAGTTGATTGTGAGAGGCAAAGAGCAAAGAGAGTGTGTTTTGATGAAGTCTAACCTATACAAGCTAAACAAAATGGATTCAAGAAAACACAAAATGACTCTAAAGAACCCTTAAGAGGTTGTATACATTATATTAGGCTTCAAACATGTAATTCCACCTATAGGTATGCTACCTTGGAGAAAACATAGTTAGGAAATTGCACTTGGTCTTTACTAAGCAAGGAACATGAAGAGCATGTGAGAAGTTAAGGTGATGAAATAGCTTATAACACCTTGGTTAATGTTTTTAAAATATTAATAAACTCTCATAAAACACAAATAAATCAAATAAATGGCTTTAGATAGGTAATACATAGTCCATATGATGAAAACCCTATAGATAGTACCTTTCCCAAGTCTAAATTAGGTTGGTATGCTTTTGGAAGGTCAAATGAAGTTATCAAAAGATAAAATATTGTGTATATAATTTTAAAAACTTGGATAAGCCTCTCCAAATATCACCATTATCTTATAAAATATGGGAGTTCCCTCTATTTTATTTTAGATAGAGGGTACTCCTTTTGTGCATAAACCTTGTAGTCTTGGGAAATGAAGATGAAAGGGTGAACTAGAAGTTATTTGGACATGAATGAGAGGTTTATGGAGTTTAAAAACATATAAGGCAACATTAAAAAAATGTCAAAAATGGGAGAAGACTTTTAGGGAAGTCTAAACCCTAAAAGGTGTAGACATGTTTACTAAACAGGGTTTAGGCCTGAAGTCCAAATGAAAGGTCAAATTCAATTATAGAATGAGATGATAATTTGGACATATTATATAATGTGTATAAGGTATTTTCAGATGTTTAAAATCCTCCAAATTATATATAAATAAAAAATAATCCATTTTTTTAATCTAAAAACTAACTTAGGCTTGTGCAAATGGAAGGACAAACTCGATAGGAGAGGTTTGGAAGCTCATATATCTTTTGATACTTTGAATGGATATCCAAGAGGTTTATATGTGTTATTATGGGTAATAAATATAATTATTGTGATTTTTTTTCAATTCCAATGTTCCATCTTTATGAATGAAGCTTAAGGGCTTAAACTATCTAACACCCTCTTAAACCCTTAGTTTGGACCCAAGGAAGGATCTAAAGGAGATAATTCACCAAAATGGAATAATTTGCCCCAAAAAAGGATTAGATGTTGTATAAGGCTCAGTTATGATCCCTACCATTAGGATGATTTGTATGGAATCTATATAGAAAGGGTAAATAATTACTCTTTTTGACTATTTTATGAATTATACAGATTATAGGAGGTTTCAAGAGATGCCAATCACATGGAAGGGAAGCTTAAGACTTAAGATAACTACCCATATAAATTTAATGACTTAGAAAAAATCCTAACTACCTTAATAAGAGCTCTCATCTTAGCCATTCAAAACTAGTATAGTGAACATGATAGTCAGAAGGGTGAAAAACTTCAAGTAAGTTGCTTTTAAGGTGTTTCTAAGGCCTCTGGACCATAGAGGGTCTTGTGAAGTGTCATCCACTCCCTTGTATGAATTTTCATGGAGAATTGATGCCAATTTTGAGGCAAATTGTGAGGGGTGATAGAAAAGGGAGTTTTTTAGACTATAGATTGTGATGGCTCACTTCCAAAAGTTTTAAAATGATCAATAAAATAACCAATGAATGGAGAGCCAAAAAAGGGAGTTTTGTGCCACTTTTCATGAATTTGATGACTTGGGAAGCCAATTGTTTCTTTGGACATTGCATGGTCCATTTCACACCCTCTTCTCATGCACAAGTAACTCATTTGCTTATCTTGACAAGTTTCATTGCGACCTTTGGACTTATTTATCCTCCTCTCTCTCTCTCTCTCTCTCTCTCTCTCTCTCTCTCTCTCTCTCTCTCTCTCTCTCTCTCTCTCTCTCTCTCTCTCTCTCTCTCTCTCTCTCTCTCTCAAGTTATATAAGAAATAACCATTTTTGCCTTTGTAAATTATGCTCCATCTAATTATGGTGAAACCCTTCTCATTTGCATACCATGGATCAATAAAGACTACTAATTTTTACCTCTTTCATGACTATTCATAGTGTGTTCAATTAGATGATTTATTTTTCTTAGTGATGACTTGTTGTTTCCTTAGAATTGTTGTTTAATTATCTAATTTATTTATAGTTGGAAAGCTTCTTCTTTCAGGTCATGTGAAGTTTTTTAGGAATTGTCAAGGTTGAGTGAGTATCCTATTTAATAGTGCCATTTTAGACCTCTTTTCTATTCCTCCTAACCTAAATTCATCTATAGCCTCATAATGAAATATTGAGGTGAGAAGATGAAGATTAGAGAAGTGTATGTTTGATTAGTCCCTTGTTCGCATGTGTAACATGCAACGAGCTGGTAGTCAGTAAAAAATTTGGTATATCACCTCATTAGGATAGTTTGATTTCATTTATCTCTCTCCCTTTTCCCTTAAAAGTTTAGGTGTAGTAGTGATTTATAAGTGGTATATCAAGGGAGCTACCCTTATCTAGAGATTCACCTCATTCTTAGGCTACCCACAACCTAGATGTGTTTTAATATGCCACTTGTATGAGGAGAGCTAAGACATCTCATCAAAGGGTGTAAATCTAAGTGATACATTTTTTTGGTATGCTCGATGAGACTCTTAGTCTAATAAGTTGAAATATTTTGGTGTTGTCTTTCAATACATCGGCTTTTAGAGGCATCTATCTAAACATCAATGGTGACTCCAAGATTACATCATCTAGTCAAACAACCCAGGTATTATTTTTGAATATTTTTTATAATCATTCCTTATGTTCTTTCTTCCTAATGAATTTTAATCAATAAATTTGGTTTTGAGTATTATTTTACACAAGTTGGTGAGGTTTATCAATCTTATGGCATTCTGTATCAGCCTTATCATGATATTTACTATCATTCTTCCATACCTGGTCATGAGTTATATCAGCTCTCTTGTACTCCTTATCCTCATGAATATGCCCATTAACTTAAAGAGATAATTTTATAAGAGAACCTAGTTAATAAAATTGAGGAGTTAGAGTTGATATTGAAATTGTTGAGTCAAGGTGTGATGGAAGGTTTAGAGGGAAAATAAGTTCTTATGATCAAACACACCCCATCTAACTTTGCTCAAGAAATTATCCAAGTTAATTTAGATTTCAATAAATACAGTTACAAATGGAAGGAAGAAAACCAAGCTATTTAAGCCCAAGGTCTACCTCCCCTTCCTCAAGATTTTTGAAAAGGATCCCTTACAGTTTATTCTCAATCTAATATTGAATTTTATGTTCCACCTCCACCAACTAGTTCAACTTGTCCTCACGCTATCACCCTTTACCATAATGGACCTATGGTGTGGGAAACTAAAGAAGAGCATTTGGTTGAGATAATTTCAAAACTCTTGCTTGAAGAAAGAATATCTCCTTGGTAGCCTCATTGGGATAAGTCACCTAAATTTAAGATGCTTAGTCTTGGCATCACCAAGAAGGATAGGGAGATTAAAGATATTGAATCCCTTGAGAAGAAAATTTAGGTTATGATAGTTAATATGTGACTTGAGAGCACTCAAGAGGTCCTAAATGCTAAAGAAGAGGTGAGTCCTTGTGTTAAGTCTTCTTATGGTGTTGATAATGAAGAATGCCTTCCTTGTGTTAAAAAAGAAATCTTGGATGAAGTCCTTTTGGATTCTAGATAAGAGGATGAAATATAATCTCTTGTTATTCCCCTTAATGATGTCGATCAAAGAGAAAATGAGAACTTATGGTAGTAGTTTGTAAGCATTTGCAATGAGTTTGAGTCTCTCAAGGGGTCTATAACTTCTTTAGAGTTGATTGGAAGTGATGATAAACAAGATAATTTTTTTCAAAATATCATATATGAGAAAGAACAAGCCTATAATCAGCCTTGGGATGAATTGTTTGAAATCATTGGACCAAGTTACACTCCTCTTCAAGGAGACTATGATCTAGTCATAAAAGGAGAAGGCAACCTTGACACTCGATTAAGTCTACAAAGGAAAAGAAACTTTTCAAATCTATCCTTTCAAGAGACATATACATCCCATGATGATATGTTTGAAATCATCAAGATGGATATCATCCTCTTAACTAGTTGGGAGAAACACATCAGCTCTTGAAGGATGGAACAAGCTTTTATTGCCTCAATATTCTAAATAACAAGAACCTACTCCTCTTGAAGCAATGCCTACTAAGAATTTACAAGTTGATCATGAGATGAAGAGTGGCTAGCAATATGAGGTATGTGTATAAGCCCAAGAGGAATATGTTTATATTGGATACCTATTTGAGGATGATTTACTTGAGATCATAATAAGTGAAGTGCCAATAAATAGGTCAGATTCATCAAGTATACAATCTAATGAGACACGTGCTTGGTTATATGATTCATCTCATGAAGATGGAGATGCAAGAAACTTTCCTTTTAATCTTGTAAAAGGAGGTATGCTTAATTTTTTAGTTGTACATAATGGTTTGTTTTCTTGATTTCCCTAGGTTCTTTAGCACATGTGTGTGTATGTTTTATGTGTTTGTTTTCTTTGTTTTGTGTGTGTCCTTTATTTTGTGTGGTTTGGGTAGTCAATTTTTCTTTCATTGATCCAAGATTGTCATCAATGTTCAAAGGTCTCCTTATTTTGTTTTGAACTTTATATGACTCCCTAAGCCCAATGGATTGATAAGGCTACTGATCTTTTGCATAACAGGCATGCTACCCCTATGAATCACCAATTTGTTGACTAAATTTGACCTTATAAGTCAAATTTAGACCACTATAGGCAAAAAATTGATATTTATATATTTTATGGGTCTAATATTATGGCATAGGGTGTATTATAGTCCATTTGATGTAATTTAATGTCATATTAGCCCTGGTCATTAGTCATTTTAGTCCTTATATCTTTTAAGTCATTTTGAGGGTCAGAATAGAGAATTAAATGAATTATGAAACCTCTTAGGGAAATATGAGTGTACCATGTGTTCTAATAAGTCTTTATTAATTTTTACTAACTAAAAAGTGGTAGGTTATTCATAAAAAGGGTAGTTTTCTTGAAAAAATGAGCATTTAATGAGGTGTATAGAATTGTAAAAAATATTATAGTTGGGAACATTTTAGGAGTTTCACTTGGTATTCCATACACTTATTTTAGTTATCATTTTGATTATAATCTTCAAGAAATGAAGAAAACTACTTCTCTCTTCTTTGACTATGTTTTGCAAGCAAGAATGGTCTTCAAGTTTGTACTTAGTATGGTCAGCAAGAGAGGTTTCAAGAAAAATGCCCTTTGGGATGTCTTCTAAATTAAGTTATCTTCCATTTTAATTTATTTTTAAAAAGGAATGGTGGTATGTGCATTATGAATCATTCCTAAGAAGTTAGACTATTTATTTTGTTATTTAATTTGTGCACCCTATAGGTTTTACTTGGGTTTGAACAAGTACAAACAATCTAGTTGCTAGGATTGATTATATATTTATTTTAATATCTTATCACATGTTATCCATCATTTTTTTAAAGTTTGGAGTTGATTTGATGAGATAACTAAGTTTGTTTACAAGGAGTGAAGGAGTGGAGTTGTAGTCATTTCTTTTAATTATTAGAGATTTATTCTATGTTATGGTTCCAAAATGAAATGAAGTGATGTTTTATTGCTAATATATGTATTTTATTCATATTAAATGATAAATACAACTTAAATAACATCTTAAAAAGATAAGAGAGTAATGCAAGTAAGCAAATGACCACCTACAGTAGTTGTACACCCTGCCACTTCTTTGAAGAACATGAAACGTGTGTTTGAGCATTCTATGATGTTTAGAGGATATAAAAATGCTTTTCATCAATTTGAATAATGTTGAAGAAGGTTAAATAAACTATATACACTAAAATTTTCTTGAAGCAAGATTATAGCACTTTGGGACAAAGTCCCAAAACTATCAAAATAGAGGTTTAGGACCTTTTTTGAGGTTTCTCATATAAGATTGAATTGAGTTATAAGACTTATAAGTATAATTGTATTCAGTATCCTACATAGGTATATAAAATTTAAAAATAAGATAGGTTTTTGAGTTGAGGAGAGTGGTCTTTAAAAGGCCTCAAGTTGCTCTTTGAACACTGAAATTTTATAGTTTTATCTAGATCAAGATGAGTTAATAACAATTCTAGGCATAATGAGTGGATTTGATGCTTAGAACTAGGTTATAATGTCTTGTTGTACTAAATAACATATAATTTACATAGAAAAGAATAAAGGAGGTGCATATAAGGGTATTTTTCATTCACCAAGGATGAGTCAATCTGTATAAATGGCCTAGGCATAGTTACCTATAACCAACCTAATGCTCAGAGTTGATAAGATGTTCAAATTGAAGGTTTCAAAACCTATTAGAATTATTAATAGGTTTTAAAAATATGTTATTCTTCTAAAGGTTTCATAAATCCTTAAGTTTTATATTGTGATCAACCTTTAAGTTGGATTGGCCTATAAGGCTAATCAAAACCTACAACCATACTACCTCCTTTAAAGCTTAACCCAAAGTTGCAAGTGGACCATACCTTCATGATTAAAATGTTTTAGGTAGTGAAAAGAGAATTTTATTATCTAGGTATCACTTAAAGATGATAATATACTAGATATGACCTCACAACTCTACCTATAGGTCCCCTTTTCACCATAAAATATATACCTATAGGCTAGCTATAAGGTTAATGGGCTTGATAACCCTGATGATAAACCTCACTCTAGGTATAAGAAGAACAATTTTAGTTATAATATGGTGTATAAATATCTAAAAAGTATTTTATTAATTTTTTTCAAGGCCTATAATAGGAAAGAACACCTACAGGACCTCTCATAGTCAACTGTAGTTAACTGTGAGAGGCAGAGAGCAAAGGGAGTGTGTTTTGATGAGGTCTAGCCTATATAACGTGAATAAAATGGATCCAAGAAAAAAAATGAATTTGAGGAAACATTAATAGGTTTTATGCATTATATTAGTCTTCAAAAATGCAATCCCATTTACAAGTATGGTGCTTTGGAGTAAACAAAATTAGTAAATTGTACTTGGTCTTGACTAAGCAAGGAACATGAAGAGTATGTGAGAATTTAAGGTGATGAAATAGATTATAAAACCTCAGTAAAGGGTCTTAAATTATTAATACACTCTCATAAAAATATAATTCAATCAAAGAAAGGGATCTAGATAGGTAATACATAGTCTATATGATGAGAACCCTATAGACAACACCTTTCTCCAAGTTTGTCTTAGGTTTTTAAGATTTTGAAAGGTCAAATAAAGTTATAAAAACATAAAATATTGTGTAGATAATTTTAAAAACTTATAAAATAATATAAAACATTCACCATTTTCTAATAAAATAGGGGAGTTCCCTCTATTTTGTCTCAAATAGAAGTCACTCCCTTTGTGCACAAACCTTGCAGTCATGGGAAATGAAGATGAAAGGGTGAACCAAAGATTAGTTGGACATGGAAAATATGTGTAGGGATTTGAAACACATACAAGGAAACATGAAAAACATCTCACAAAGGGGATAATCCTTACAAAGAGGTTTATACCCTCAAAGGTGTAGACATGTTTACTAGGTAGGGTTTAGGCCTAAAGTCCAAATGAAAGGTCAAATTTAATTATAGCATGAGATGAGAATTAAAACCTATTATAAAATGTGTATAGGGTCATTTTAAATGTGTAAAAGCATAAAAATTGTAGATAAATCATAATTAATCCATTTTTGAGCTCAAAACCAACTCAAACCTATGCAAATGAAAGGATAAACTTGATAGGAGTGGTTTGGAAGCTCATATATCTTTCAATTATTTGCATGGAGATCAAAGAGGTTTATAGGTGTTATCAAGGGTCCTAAAGATCATTATTGTGTAATTTATTTGTAATTCCAACTTTCCATCTTTATGAACAAAGCTTAAGGGTTTAAACTATCTAAAACCCTCCTAAACCCTTAGTCTAGACCTAAAAAAGTAAATGAAGGAGATAATGCACCAAAATGGAATAGTTTTCCCAAAAAAAAATTAGATGTTGTAAAAGGCTTAGTCAGGATCCCCACCATTAGGATGAGTTGTACATAATTTGTATGAATAGGGTACAAAATTTCTCTTTTTGACTATTTTGTGCATTTTATAGGTTCTAAGAGGTTTAAAGAGATGTAAATCACATGGAAGGGAAAACTAATACTTAATATAACTCCCTATGTCAATTTATACCTTATGGAAACTCCTAAGTGCCAAAATAAGAGTTGTCATCTCAACTAGTCAAAACTGACATAGTGAACATAATAGTGAGAATGGTGACAAGCTTCAAGTAAGTTGCTTTTAAGGTGTGACTAATACCTCTAAGGCCATGGAGGGTATTACCAAGTTTAATACAATCCCTTGTATAAATTTTCATTTAAAAATGATGCTAATTTTGAGTCTAAGTGTGAGGGGTAATAGAAAAGGGAGTTTCTTAGACTATAGATAGTGATGGCTCACTTCTAGAAGTTTCTAGATGATCAGGACTACAACCAATACATGTAGAGGAATGTATAAAAACCTTCACTCTCATTCAAATCATTAGACATGCTTGTAATTAGTTTGAGATATTCAAATAGGGATAATTCACAAAGTTAGTTCTATGATCCATCAAAGGGAGTTTCATGCCACTTTTCATGAATTTCATAACTTGGGAAGCCATGTATCTCTTTTGAACTTGCATGGTCCATTTAAAACCCTCTTATATGCACAAGTAACTCATTTTATTAGCTTGAAAAGTATCCTTGTGACCTTTTAACATATTTTTACTCTTGTCTCTCTCAAGTTTGATAAGAACTAGCCATTTTGGCTTTTGTAAATTATGCTCCACTTGAGTATGGAAAAGCCCTACTCATTTGCATACCATGGATCAATAAAGACTACTAATTTTTACCTTTTCCATGACTATTCATAGTGTGTTCACTTGGATGATTTATTTTTCTTAGTGATGACTTGTTGTTTCATTAGCATTGTTATTTCATTCTCTCACCCATTTGCAGTTAGAAAGCTTCTTCTTATAGGTCATGTGAAGTGTTATATTAAGTGTCAAGATTTAGTGAGTTATCCTATTAAATAGTGTCATTTTATACCTCTTATCTAGTCCTCCTAGCCTAAACATTCATCCATAACATGAAATATTGATGTGAGAAGATATAGATTACAGAAGTTTAAGTTTGGTTATTCCCTTGTTCTCATATGTAAAATACATACTTGATTGGTAGTAACCAATCAATTTGGTATATCACCTCCTTTAGGAAAATTTTATTTTTGTTTTCTCTCTCCCTTTTCCCTCACAAGTTTAGGTGTAGTAGTGATTTACAAGTGGTATATCAAGGGAGTTATCCCTATCTAGAGATTCACCTCATTCGTGGGCTACCCATAACCTAGAGGTGTTTCAATTGTGCCACTGAGATGAGGAGAGCTGAGACATATCCTCAAAGGGTGAAAATCCAAGTGACAACACTAATCACATATAATGGTTTAATCTCTATCATTGATTTCTAAAATGGTCATATCTAGAAATTTAATTCCCATCAATTCAAACCAAGTGTAACAATTTCATCTCTATATATAGAGTTATAAATTTAGATTGCATATCCTCTTGATCCCATTATAACTAGTCAATTATAATTTCCAACCAAAATCCAAATATTTGTTTATATAGAGAGGTAGGTTAATCCCATTTGAAAATAAACCCTTAATCCTAATGAGGAATAGTGGGTTGATCCATCCCCTTATCTATCTCACTTGAAGAATATTCATAATATTTATATTTAATTGGAATTCACTTGATCCCACTTTTCCAATGTTATTTCTTCTTATGTTTAATAGGCTCTCAATAAAAAATAGTCAGTTTTGATTGATATCCACTCAATCCGAATTGGGGATAGTCATTTGATCCCATTTGATAAGATATACTATGCCCCTCTCTATTATTATAGATATATAGAGTAGGCCATTAAATACCATTGGTTTATTGGGAGAGATTTGACTATAAACTGTAGCCTATATGTATATGGCATAGGCCTTGTGACCATATACAAATAGGGGACCTCAACCCCATATAGATAGATGGGGTCAATTACTTTATTACCACCACCTATTTAGGGGGCCCAAAAACCTATTATATCTAGTTGGGGGATAGGGCATATCTATATCCATGCACATTCATCATTAAAATTATATGCCAACTCTATAATACTATAACACCTTTCATCAAGAAAGTCCCCCTAAAATGAATATCAAGTGTCAACAATACTATAGCACCCTTTGTTGACCTTAACCTACATGCACTATATACATAAAGGCCTTCCCTTATAAAAATTGATAGAAATATAAGGATAGATAGTCAACCTAATGTCACCTATAGGGAAACCAAAATCATGCACTTGTAAAGAAGACTATCTACTCACTCTTATCTCTAAAATATTTAGTTCTATTTTATATATGTTTCTTTAGATTTTAATGAGACCTATTTTATAAGGTTCTTGACACTCTTAAAAGGATTTTACAGACATCATCCATAAAATCAACCTATCACTCAAGGTGTATTAACCTAATTAAAACTCAATTTACAAACTTCTCAACAAACACTTATATAGGTTACTTATCTTGTCACAATGACTATTTCTAAGGGATTTTTTATCACACTAGTACTCAGTTGGACTAAAAAGTAATGAATTTTTGTAATAAAAGTATTCAAGGTGTTAACATGATCAAAATTTTAAAACAAATCAACTTAGACATAATAACTCATAGGACTATCCTTAACAATACCAATTCACTACTTTAAGACAATTAGGCCTAATGACTTTAATCAAGTCAAAATCTAAAATACACCTTAAGAAAGCTATACAAGCATCCAAATTAGTGTATATAGGTGTATCAAGTATGTTTCAACACCTAAATTGCATTTAATGACTTAATTTCACAAAATTCACTCATAAATCCTCCCTCATTATCTTGTCACTATCCCTCATGAAATTAAAATTTCTTGCCTTCAATATGGTGTTGCAAGTCACATGTTGCACATATCCACTTGTCACATTCATGATTATAGTGACCTAATTATATTTTTTAATATATTATTTAATACTAAGTTTGTTATCAAAATTTTTAATCAATTAATTTCCCAAGTTATTAATTATTAGGTTGTTTGTTCAGCTGATGACTAGAGTGGACACTCCTCCATCATTGCAAGTCAAGATAGATTCAATAATTATTACTATAATGTCATATGCATAAGCACTCACTAAGGTATGTATATTCACTTATAATTTTAATTATAATTTATTAATTTTATTTTAATAATTTTACTATATACTTGGGCAAATATAACTTATAAATGTGAATGTATTATGTATACAATGCTATCATATGAAATTTGATAGTTCGATTCAGATGACTACTATAGAAGCTCCTCATATTTATTCATTATTTGACACACCTATTTGTGTATCTAAACTTGGTACTGAGCCAGACAAGAATCAATGATAAACTGATAAGGGCCATGAGGTTTCGATAAGTGCATTTTTAAATGATTTTTTATTATAGTTTAAAATGAGTTTCTTAACTTGGTTTCATGTATACTTGTTAATTTTATAATAATTTTTGTATTTGAATAGGTTTGGCTACAAGTGAGCTATGAGTGTAGTACCCAAAATTAAACCTTGGATAAATCCAAGGCATTTGGGATAGCTCCATCTACAAGTAGGGCATCTCAAGGAGAGTCTTATTCAAAGAAGGAAAAGAGAGAGAGAGAGAGAGAGACTATTTGATTATTAGGATGTTGTAGATGATATACATTTTTTGTATGCCTATATGGAAATGTACATATTTTTTCCATTGTACATGCATATATGATATATTAAAATGACATTAGATACTATGTTTTTAGACATGATGTAATTTTTTGTATTCTTATATGGAAATGCATGTATTATTGACATTGTATGTCTATATATGGCATTTGTACATGCCATTCTTATTTTGTACATGAATATTTAAGGAAACCAATGAAGTAAATCCTATTTTAATCACTTGTGTTCAAAATATTATGAATGATTGGTTTTTAATTATTCTTCAGGATTAAAAATGTTATGAGATTAAGAGTAACTTGTTAGGATAATGTTACAAATCAGATTGGTATGATAGAGCCTATAGTTAGAAAGATTGACATGTCTTATTCTTAAGAAGCCCTATTTCTATAAGAATGCAAATGAAATAAGAAGTAAGGGGTGTTAAACCTATATATTTTTTAATTAAATCCTATAATGGTGATTGAATAAGTCTTAGATTGGTATTTTTTAGACACCTAGTCACTTATCTCGGTTTTGAGTCCTGTGCATAAAGTGGGATTAAGGGAAACATAACATTATAAGAAATAAATAATATCAGTGATTGAATTTGAATTATGTTTTTATGATGATGAATAGGTATGGAGGAGAATTATACAAAAACATAATTATCTATTTCTAAACCTATCTGATCATATTCACTTTCTATGGTTTGATTGAATTTTTTTAACAAGCTAGCTCTTCTTTTGACTCTTTTGGATTAATAGCTTATTAAACCCAATAATTATTCCTTGTAATATTAGTATCACCTCATTGATATAATTAAACTCCTATACATTAAAAACTCATCATTTATCTCATTCCATTCATCTCATTCATAAACTTCCTCTCAATGTCTTTCTAGTTTCTTACTAGGCACCTTCTTTGGGTCTTAAGGACTAAATATTGGTCTATGTTTCAAGATCTTAACCTATTTACATATATGGTATTATATTACCAGAATTTAACTCTTATAACCACCTTAAATTACTCAAAAAATATTTAACTCGCATTCCACACCTTATGGACACAATGCTTTCTCAAGGCTTGTAACCTTATTTTACTATATTTTGACTTATATGGAAAAGTTATGATTTATAAAGATATTATAAGGGAATTTATAGCTAATATATATTCTTTTCCATGTCTATGTAAAATTTCATATCCGAAATCCACCTCTAACTATCAATTCCTTCATTAACCTACCCTCATTTAGGCATAATTAGCCCTATTCTAAACCCTTAATCCTAGAATCCATCCATAGTCATACAATATCAAGTTAAATAATTTTTATTCACCTTTTAAATTTATAGAAGAGAAATATTACAAATTTTCATTAAAATTCCTATGGTTAAATCTCTCATAAATACCTAAACCCTAATCTAGGGTTTCCCATGCCCTGTACAGACTCAAGGGATTAAAGAATTACATATATTGAGACCCAAAACGTTAAAAATGACCAAATTTCCTTCAATATGTCTATTTTTACCTTACATAACTCATCCAATCATTGGAAAGATATTATCAACCCTTTATTCAAGTGGTCTAGCTTGATTTATGTTAGAATGTGCATTCCTTTATAGATTATGCAGGGTATATTTGAACTATGTCACTCAAGGGAATTAAAAAATTCACCTGAAAAATCCTCATGACACATAAAAAATATCATAACACCTTTCTAATGATCAAAAAACAACTTTGTCTTTGTGCCTTTGAGACTGCCTATGGGGATTTGAGCCTGCCTATGGGGATTACATGAAATTTAGAGTGTGAACACACTTTAAATGTGTTTAATAGTTTTAAAAAATTATTAAAATACTTCCCTAAGATTTTAACCCTCAAACACACCTTAAAACTCCAAAAAGTATGCCTACATGAATAGTGACCGTTAAGAGACATGGAGGGGATTGTCATAAAAAAATGAGAAATTATACTTGTCATATTACCTTACCATTATTATATATGGACATATTAGTTAATTATTACAAATAATACCTATTTTAAAGTCATTTGGATATGTACTTTGTCCTGTAAACCTTTTTTACCACAATTTACGTTGAGTTGCCTACATGCCAAAACTTATCTTTCTTTAATTTTTTGCATTATAAACATAAATTTGATCAATTAAATAGGATAATATAGGTTTAAAACATTATATTATATGGGTTTAAACCTCTCCAAGGCCTAAAATACTTCTTGGGATCCAGAACTGACAAAACTTCATTTGGTCTCTAATGGTTGCCTTCTTGACTGCAAAAGGAATATGTCAAAATAGAGGCAACTTTCACTCTTTATATGACATTTCGGATGGAATGGGATGTTTTTTAAGGTCATCTATACCTTTATTACCAATTTTTTTGCATTGAATCAGCCTGTAGATATCCCAAATTGACCAATTTATCCAATGTAGGCTGTAATGTTGACCTTGATTTGACATAGGGTTGAATGTACTAGAATAGTGAATAGTTACCATTATAAAAAAGCCTAAAAAATTTATTAAATGTGTATATTAGTTCATAATTATGATTTAAACCAAATTTTGTGATTAGATCCTACATATTTTGGCATATAGGCCTATTTTGATAGAAGCTATTGACACGTGTCTGCTTGGTCAAATTGCACAAATGAGTCCTCATCCTATTTTTCCTTGGTTTTTATATTAATATGATGTGTTTGACTCTAAGAGATAATGGAATATCTCCTTTCATGATTCCACCCTTTGTTTGCTATCTTGCAATCTTTCATGTCACCTTGTACCTTCTCAAAAGACCTCATATGACTACATGTCAATAATACTTGAAGCTTTATGCTATGAGTAAAGGGATTATTTTTTCTAATTGACACCCATTTAGGACCATTATGACTATTTATTCACTAACAACCACCCTTCATGACTTTGTTTTCATAGTTATAGGTGCATGCTTTAAGGGTATGATTGCATGTGTTCTTTGGAAACCTTTCCTAACATGCTTGAATTTTTAGAAGCTCACCTCTCACCTTGGACACCACCATCCCACCATTTAAATATTCAAGATGACCCACTATCCTATCTATGAACACTAACCTAAAGGATGGACTGTAGGTGAAAGATTTTGATTATGACTAAAGCATTAGGTGTTTGGGAACATTTCTCAAATGATCTGTGATCCCACTAATCTTGAATGATCATGGAACCTCAATGAAACAACATAATTGGCAAGGAAACCTTCATTTAATCTTTATTTATAGTAACAACCCTTCCAAAACCAACTATCTTTCCTTTACATGATAGAGTCCCCATCAATTTTTTAACTGGTCCTTAATTGTATTGAGGTGATGTATGCACTAGGGTCATGATTGAGGGTGTTTGGAAACCTATGAGTTGTCTTTTATTCTTATATAACATGATGGTTTCTTTGATAACTTCAATAAGCTCTTAAAATGGTCCACGCCCTTTAAAAACACCTCAAAGCCTTGCTATGTCTTTTTGACTATAGGTCCTTGTTAAAGATTTATATATGTATCCATTAGGTGGAAAAACAATCCTCTTATTATTTTTCCATGAATATCCCTATCATTTAACTCCAAGAATCATTTGTCTCACTCTATTTACCATACAACCCTTTCACTAGTTTTCCACTAGGCAATTCACTTAGGTTTCAAAGGCTAAATATTGATCTAGATTTCAAGATCTAAACCTTTTATCATGAATGGTTTGAGGTAACCTCATTACACTTTCCTTAACCCATTTCAATTTATCCAACTCATTATACCATCCCATTTCACATACAAGTCTCAACTTGGGTTTATAAGGCTATTAACCCCTTTTTTTTGGACATTTCTCCATGGTTTGACTAGTTTATGAACTCTCTTGAAAATATGAGACTATTTATATATTTTTAACCCTTGGAACATTTTGAAAAGCTTAAAAAAAACCTTTTAAAGGTCCTAAAACCCAAATCTAATGAAACTAGCTTCTAGCCATGTGTATATGGT
Organism: Torreya grandis; assembly: GCA_037957365.1. Classification (NCBI taxonomy): domain Eukaryota; kingdom Viridiplantae; phylum Streptophyta; class Pinopsida; order Cupressales; family Taxaceae; genus Torreya; species Torreya grandis. The sequence goes on along the minus strand of JARHVA010000718.1, from coordinate 3,405,874 downwards.
TCACTTGGACTATTAGGCCTATTAGACATTTTTGGCTTCTAGCCATGTGTATATGGTTCACTTGGATTATAGGACTATCAAGGTTGAAACTGTGGTTCAAGAATGCCATTTATGATGCTTATTGGGTAAAATTTATCATTAAAAACATGTCCAAGGGGGTAAATAGCATCTGGGAACAAGTTTTTGGCCTAATCGATAAATCCGCCATATATTTTGGGCTCAAAAATGCCCTTCCCAATACAAGAAAGATGTTGGTTTTTAGCCTAACTTTAGGTATGCATGAAACCAAAATTGTAAGTCATATATAAGAACTATAAGATCCTTCCTATGCATGTTAAAACCCTCTAATTTCACCTTGAATATATTATAAATCACCTCTAAATTAATCCATTGTATAAGTTGCAATAATGGGTCCTAAAATACAACTTTTTGGTAGTGAAGAAACAACTTGTTGACCTCCAACTATTAATTTTGCCTCCAGCACTGGTAGGTTCAAATACAAAACTTTTAGTATGTCTATATAGGAAAATTACATGTTCTCCAATGACCATGACATCCAATTCTACCCTCAAGTGCATTTTCACTTCTATCCTAGATCATGACAATAGTAGTAATAAATGTTATCAAAGTTGAAGCTACAGTCCAAGAATTCCATTTTTGGTGCTTTTTGGATGAAAATTGGCACTAATAACACATTTTAAGGGTGAATAATGTATATTAATAGGTTATTTTCCTCCCATATTTCACGGTTGACAAACCCACCACCCATTCCAGGCTTAAGAATGCCCTTCCCAATACAAGAAAGATGTTGAATTTTAGCCTAAATTTAGGTATGCATAAAACCAAAACTATAAGTCATATGAATGAACATAAGATCTATCCTATGCATTTTAAATACATATAATTTCACCTTAAATCAAATATAAGATCAATATATGGTATAAATTGGAATAAAAAGTCAAAATGAAACTTTTTAGTAGTGAATAGATAACTTGTTGACTTCCAGCTAGCAATTATGCCTTCAGTATTGGTAAGTGAAAATACACTACTTCAACAATATAATATATATATATATATATATACATATGGGTAAATTACACTTGATACAATGAACATGACATCCAAATCCACCCACAAGTGCATTTTCACTACTGTTCTAGAGCATGGAAATACTAATAATAAATATTGTCAAGGTTGAAGCTACAGTCCAATAATTCCATTTTCAGTTCTTGTTGGTTAAAAATTGGCACTATTAACACATTTTAAGGGGTGAATAATGTCCAATACTAGGTTTTTGGCCTCCCATGTTTCTTATTCAACAAACCCACCTCCCATTTTGAGCTTAAGAATGCCCTTCCAAATATAAGAAAGATGTTAATTTTTAACTTAACTTCAAGCATGCATAAAACCAAAACTGTAAGTCATATGGAAAAACCATAATATCCTTATTATGTATGGTAAATCCCTCTAATTTCACCTCAAATCTAGTCTAAATCACCTCTAATATAAATTTATGGTAGAATTTGTAATAATAGGTCCTAAATTGAAACTTTCTAGTAGTGAAGAGATAACTTGTTGACCTTTAACTAGCAATTTTTCCTCTAAGACCAACAAGTGAAAATCCACTACTTCAAGCAAGTCTATATAGGAAAATTACACATGATTTAATGATCATGTCATCCAATTCCACCCACAAGTGCATTTTCACTACTATTGTGGAACATGAAAACATTGACAATAAATGTTGTCAAGGTTGAAACTATAGTCTAAGAACTCCATTTATAGTGCTTTTTGGCTGAAAATTGGTACTACCAACACATCCATAGGGGTGGATAATGTCCAAGACCAAGTTCTTATCCTCCCATCTAGCTCGCTTGACAAACCCACCACCCATTTTGGGCTCAATAACACCCTTACCAATACAAGAAAGATGTTGATTTTTAGCCTAACTTTAGGCATGCATAAAACCAAAAATGTAATTCACATGGATGAACCATAAGATCCTTCCTATACATGGGAAATCCCTTTAATTTCACCTCAAATCTAGTCTAAATCACCTAGAACAGAAATATTTGGTAGAAGTTTTAGTAATGGGTCCTAAAATGTAACTTTTTGGCAGTGAAGAGATAACTTGTTGACCTGCAACTAACATTTTTGACTCTAAAATTGACAGGTATAAATCCACCACTTTGAGCACATTTATATAGGTAAATTACACATTCTCTAATGACTATGAAATCCAATTCCACCCACAAATGCATTTTCACTACTGTCAAGGAATGTCATACCAATAAAAATATGGAAAATAATGAAAAGTATGTTTTGTGTGTAACATTGGTATATAATTCCATTTGAGGAAATTTTAATACAATTGATTTAGTTAGAATCCATGTGGATTGTTCTAAACAATGATGTTTATGTGTTTGTAATGGTACAAGGAGAAATAGACTTGTCATGCAAAATTGTTTAGGAACATAGGAACACTAAGTACTTTTAATAAGCTTCTCTTAGCTTTAAGAATATGAAATTATTTACTAATGGTTCCAAACACATAAAGATGGAAGCTTATTTGGCACCACTAACCTAGAAAAAAAGGTTAGTAAGTGATTCAATTTATGCATGTCCTACCTATAAAATCAAAAATAATTGGTAAAATTGATTACATATACAATTTACAAGTCAACATACCTATGCATTGCAATCCAAAAAATCACTTGGATATGTTCTAATCTTGATGGTATCAAGAATAACTTCATGGTTTGAATTACAAACTTTCCATATAATCCTATTTCTTGGCCACTCATGATATTTTTGCAATTGAATATTCATTACAAGAACCAAATTTGAATAGTGCAATATCTCCTTTTGCATTTCAAAGTCTTCAAACAAACATACATTTGAATTTTTTATAGGATATCATCAAATCCAAGTTCCAGTGACTACCATAGACCCAGTGGGATAATCAATTTTTTCTCCATCTACGACCAAGGAAGTCAGTTTTTTCTTTCCAAATACACACTGACATAAGCAGTAATCTATTCTCTCTTCATTTTCTTCATCTAAAATAATTGCAAAAATTTGGCCTACATCATAAAAAATAATTTTTAATGACACTATGAAGATAAATAATGATAATATATAGTACATAAAGATTAATCTTCTACCTAGCCGTACTAGATCAGATATATGGTCAAAGTCATTTGATGATGTCATATATATAAGTTGTAATTCTAGTGGAACTTGATATATGTTTATTGGAATTAGAGGTTTGGAACTCTAGTCATCTATCCACTCTTGTGACTCACACTCATTCCAAATAGATTCCATGCACGAAGAACAAAATCATTCCAAGTATTGCATATGAATAGTCTAAGAACTTGAATTTGAGCTACGAAATAAGTGGAGCTCACTTGAACCTATTAGAGTCATACAATCCTCATATTTTGCCAATTCTTTTTCCTCCATTAACCAAAAATGTCTAAAAATAGTAGAATTTTCTTGAGCACCATGACATATGTTCTCATTACACCATTCAACCACAATTTTTGCATCAATAAAATTAGTAACATGGTCAAATATTAAGTCCTTCCTTGCAATGCTTCTTTTTACACATGCTAAAACACTTTCATTCTCCCTTTTTCCATTGATAGCCTCAATGAAACTTGAAATATGTTATACACTAGTGGTAACGTTCATCTTTCTCAACCAATAAAACATCTGTGCAATCTTTAATTATGATGTGAAATTGTTTGACCAAATGTAATGTTGTTTTAAAGTAATGTTCTTCTGAGTAAACTATCCATGAAACTTCTCAAAATAACCTTGCATATACTCTATATAATGTGATAAATCATCATTGATTTATATATTATACTCCTTTAATATTATTTTATCTTTCTCTATTCTATCAGGTACATGTATGAATGATATATACATGAATATGGAAACTTGTGTTGAGTTGTAATACTATGATTGAACTTCCATTTGTGGTTTGAATGTGTAATTTTTAAAAAATTCGACTACTAAAATAATATAATCAAGTGGGAATGTGTCCTTACTTATCTTGAAATATTCATCCAACCATATATCCCTATGTGTGTGCCTTGCATATTCATAAACAATTTTATCGATGAATTTGGCCATAAATTCTAAAATAGGTATCTCTTTCATAACAAGTTCACACCTTTTAGATCCTTTTCTAGATTTTACTTGATAGTCATAGATTTGAATTTACTCTAACCAACTAATTCATATCCAATTGCACTTTTACACTCCTCATATATACATTTTTTTAATTTTGACAATCCACTATAAATGCTATAATTTCTATCCAAACATGATTTATTATAAAAGAACTATCCATCTGGTCTTTCATAAAAAAATATTTGGAATAAATACCCCATCTGATTTTGGTGGAACTTCTACACCACACTCTTGAAAAAAGTTATTAGTATGCAAATTACAATGAATATGGTAAAAAAACATCATAGTGCATTGAAAATTCAACATGTTTCCTACAATAAAAAGTGGTGCATGTGTGATTTGTTTTTACATAAAAAATTTTAGACATCTCAAAAAATATTTGAATAATAAAAATTTGTGGATGTTTTTCCAAAAACATAGAGTATAATTGTGTTTGATTAATATCCAAGAATTTTTTTAGATATGGTTCATGATTATGAGAACCAAATCTTATTTTCACTACATCTCTTTCATTGGGTGAAATCCTTGTATTGTCTTTCCAAAATTGTGCAAGTAAGCCTTTTAAAGTATCAGTTATACCCTTGTCATTTCATGGAAGTCTACCAAATAATGCTTAGAGCTCTTTCCTATTGGTTTCATTAAGTATTTCATGTGTTTAAATTGATTTCATTAATGTTTTTCTATGTATATCAAGAATTCAACTTCTTCTTGAAATCAATCATTTTTCCATGTTTCAACACATATTACACAAGTTGTCATTATACATTGGGCAGCATTACAAATTTTTTTGCATGATTTTAGGCATATAATATGATATCCATCATTTATATTTTCAACATTTTCATCAGCCACGTTAGATGTTATTAGTCCTAATGTGTACAATGTAGGTCTCATCTTAACCAATTTCATCAATGAAACAAATAATTGACATCTTTGACTGTCATAGTCTAATCTATGAAATAAACTATCCAAATTTATTGAGATATTCTTCTTGAATGGTGGTCAGACATTTTTTTATGCATTAGTTTCAAAATATTTTCATCAACTTTAATTAAGTACTTGTCTTTGTCATGCGCAATTCTTGGAGGTGTTGTTATTGGGGAATCTGTTCAGAGGGTGTTTCAAAATCATTATATGTTTCCATGAAATTTTCTTCATTGTTTGTTTCTTCATTATATTTTCATGAAATTTTTTTCATTGTTAATTTCATCATTATTTGTGTCCATTAAATTGTCTTCATTGTTTATGGGGAAAGTATCATGCATATGCTCTTCACCAACAAAATAAAAAACTTTAAACTTTGAATGTGAATTTCTAACAATATCTAATTTAATATTGTCAATTTCATCATATTTTAATTCATTATTATGAATTTCATCATAATTAAATTCATTATTATTAGTTTCATCATTATTCAATTAATTATTGTCAATTGTGTCATTATCTAGGGAATTTGGCTTATCAAGGTTAGTGTTTGTACCTTATTTCTCTCAACTCTTCTAATTTCTCTAATGTTTTATTATTTACTTATTAATTTTCTTCAAACATGAATTGGAGCCCATTTTGATAAAAGAAACCAAGAAATTAATTGAAAATGTGGGGTCAAAAAAAAAATTTGTAAAGAAAGTACGCAAAGAATATGCAGAGTGCATAGGGAATGTTTGTGGGGACAATAATCTTGATTTGGGATAAAAATAGACATTGAAAAGTATTTTTTTGTTTTGCTTCAAAGAATATGTTTGAATTATAGGAACATGTATGCATTTCTATAATGTGTACACATTCCTTGAAGTATAAGCATATACTATAAAAATAATCACAAAGGCTCATATTCCATTCATAAAATTCCCTATAATAGTATAATATGATGCAATAAGACTCAATAAGAGTATAATATGATGAATAAATCCCTAATATGATTCAATAAGGCTTAATATGATGCAATAAGACTATCATACGATGTAATAAGAATATCATATGATGTATTTAGACTATCATACGATGCAATAAATCTCTAATATGATGCAATAAGGCTATAATATGATTCAATAAGGATCAATATGATGTAATAAGACTCAATATGATGCATAAATCCCTAATATGATGCACAAATCTCTAATACATGATGCAATAAGACTCTTGATAAGACTATAAAGTAATAAGACTATCATATGATTCAATAAGGCTCAATATGTAAGATGTAATGAGCTAATTTTGCCCAAAATCCCATCATAAGTCCTTAAAAAACTAGGTGAATAACGAGTTCACAAATTGACACTAATCACATTCATGAATTTATGCATTTGTGATGAAATTAGGGAACTTAGGGGTTGCATTTGTTATAAAATTAGGATTTAGGATTAGGGGTTTAGTGTAATGGATTTGTACATGTGTATATGTCATGAAATCAGGGTTTAGGGTAATTATACATGTTTAATTGTTAAAATAAGGGTTTACGATTAACATGTCATAAAACATGACCTAATTCAGCCCCTTTAATCACATTGTAGACTCCAATTTTAGTTAAATGGATTAAAATTAGACACATTTGCATTTGTATTTGAATTTATGATTAAATTAGGGTCATTTAAGCCATACATTTTCCATATATTAACCATACATGTTGTTTAATTATACAATAGGATTTAAAATTAGGGACAAAATCCTAAAAAGCATAAAACAAAGGCCTAATCCATTTTGATGATGCACCATGACCATGTTTCAAATATATTTGATGCATAAAAAATATTATATCTTATTTATCATACATAAGAGAAGAGCTTTGAAAAAGGAAGAAGACATATTATTGGTGGAAAGTAGTTTTTCAACTTCTTTAATATGTACTTTTGTTCATTAAGTTTAGATAATGATATCGACAGGTTTGGAACTTCAAATGTTCCCCACACCCAAGGTTTAAATATAATAACATATATAAGCATGTAAAATGGTCCTATAGGGTTGAGGATCATATAAATGATTTTAAAGGTCATAAATGATATTATATTATAGGTTTTTATCCCCATTAACACCTAGAGGTGTCTCTTACTTGAGATAACTGGTCTACAACTGACTACAAGTTCCCATATGTGCATGGTATGAGATTAAGAATTAAAATCCACAAAATAGATATACATGCTAGTTAAAAAAGGTTTCCAACACCTCAGATGATCTCAAGGGTAAATGACATAGTTCCCAAGTAAAATTCCCACCTATAAGACCCCTACTCAGTCAACTATAATTGACTATAGTGGGCAATGAGCTAAGAAGTTGTGTTTTTGAGTTTAGCATGATTTAAACATGATGAGAATTAAACTATATGAATTTGAAATAATATTGGAAGACTCAATAAGGTATTATATAGTGATATAAATCCTAAAACATGCAAATAAACCTATAGGTTCCCTTTCAAAAAGAAAACATATTTAGAAATTACATTTAATATTGACTAATCAAGGTGTATGAAGAGTTATGTGGGAGGTTGAAGAGATGAATGGATTGATATTATCCTCATAATTATCATATTATTATAAATATAATATTACCATATGGAGGTAAAATATATAAAGGACTCAAAATAAGCACATACAATCATATGATGAAACCTTCTACACAATCCCCTTCTTCACAATTTGTCTTCAAGATTTTGAAGAAGTTAAAGGGTTTAATGATGTGATAAAGGTTTAAATTTTTTATAGAGTATGTATGTAAAATTTACAATCCTCTAAAACATCTACATTGATTGATTAAATAGGGTAAGTACCCTCTATTTTTATCAGACAGAAGGTACTCCCCTAACATGCTAACTTGCAGACTTTGAAGAAATAGGATAACCAGCTAAGTTAGGGGTTGATTCAACCTTGAAATAAAGTTTTGAAATATTTTTTAGGAAATGGAAAACATTATAAACCATTCATACATGATTTAAATTTAATAGGGTGTTATAGACCTCTAAAGGTGCATATAGACCTATTATGTCTCAACTAGGCCTAAAGCCCAACTAGAGGGTCAATTTCATTTCTAACCTTAGGTGAGCACTAAAATTAATTGAAAAATATTTTTAGGGATTTATAAGGTGTATTAAATATTATAATATGTAAACAAAATCATATTAAATCCACTTTTGGCTTTAGACCAATTCAATCCCATAGGGAATGGTATGTATAACTTGAGTAGGCATTTTGAAATGCTCACGTCTTATTAAACACTCTACATGGGAATATTAAGAGTTAAGGGATGATTAGGAGAGTATTTAAAATTGATTTTATGGAATTTTTATACAAATCTAATAGCACATCTTTATGAACAAAGCCTAAGGGTGGAAAGAGCCTAAAACCCTCCAAAACTGTGATTCATAACCTAATGGAGGAAATGAAGTAAAAGAGATATATAAATGGACCATAATGTCTTATGATATTTTTAAATATTGTATAGGACTCTCTAAGTATTCCCCCCATCCTATTGAGTTGTACCCTACTTGTATAGATAGAGTGAAATGAGGCTTTCTTGATTATTTTTTGATGTTTTACAGGTTTTAGGAGGTTTCAAGAGAGGAAATATACTTTTGGAGAATATTTGGGACTTTATATAACCCAAAACATCAATTTATTAGAGAATAAAATATTTTAAGTGTTTTTATAGTGCCTTCACTTCAGCTAGTCAAAATTGCTAAAGTGAATAAGCTAGTGAAAGGGTGAAATTTTTAAGTGTGAGGCCTTTAAAGGTATAAATAATTAATATAAGGATAAGGAAGCTATTTAAATGTGTCATTAAATACCATATATTTATTTTAATATAAAAATGAATCCAAATTTGAGGCTATGTGTGAACAGTGAGTGAAAGAGGAGTTATTTAGACTGTAAGCAGTGATGAATCATGTGCAAAATAATCCAAATGATTATGGATGTAACCAACTCATGGTAAATAATGTATAAAAATAATACATATTATTTTAATGATGATATATATCCATATTGAGTTATGGGATTTTCTAAAATGGCCAAATGATGAAGGAAATTTTCTAAGCAATCAAAAGGTGTCTTACACCATGTTCCATGGAGTTTCATGCCTTTGAGGGCCATTTTTCTTATCAAAACTTTCATGGTCTATCTAAAAATAATTACCACACACATATAACTCCTTTTATTAGCATGACACATATCCTAGTGACTCTTTGACATCATTATCTTCTTCTCTCTCCAATTCTATAAGTAGCAACCATTTTGGCTATTAAATTAATTCCACTCCATGTATGTTAAAGCCCTATTGGAATGAAATTATGTTTTTCCTTTGAATATTAATTTAGGTTTGGTTTTGAGTTCTTGAAAAAAATTATAAGTGTGTAAAGTGATGTAAAGTTATAATATTCTATCCTTTCTTTTCCTTATCCTCTCATGTTTATACAAGATTTCCTATTCTATCAAGAAATTTTAAGTGTTTTAAAGTGTATGGGTCTATATTTTAAGTGTAAAATGAGCCTTAGTGTCTTCAACTAGCCTATTTTTCACTTACCTTGGATATACTTCATGCATCTTACCTCTATATTGAAATACTCATGTTAGAATATTTTAGGACTTAGATGCTAATTTGTATACCTTGTTTCTTAGTGAAAGAAGTATAATGGTCATATAGAAATAATCTTGGTATATAAACCCCTTAGAATATGTTCATTTCATGTAAAATTCTAACTCTTTTCCCATAAGCAAGCACTAGTTTAGGTGATAAGCATTTCAAGATACATTCAAGGAGCTAGCCCTTAAATCTAGAGACTCACTTCTACTATAGGTACACCCACATGCTTCGAAGTGTTCCCATGTTTCCAAATTATGGAAGAGGATTGAAAATACTCTTCTAGGGTGAAATATTTGGTGAAAACACTAGGTTTCTAGGAACATATCACAAAGATAAACTTGAAACATAATAGGTCAAGTTAAAAATGACAATGTAATTAATCTATCATTTTGAAACACTTACAATCAAACTAGGCATATGGATTCAAAAAAAAAAAACTTGACCATTGGTAAAAGACATTTGGACCTTACGAACATGCCTAAAACTAATTAGGAAAATCAATTCCAAGTAGCCAAAAATAATAATGAGGAGTAAAACATTCAAGCCCAGGTGATGAGCAAGAATCAAATATAAAATAATCATTCTTAAGTTTGTACTTGGAGAGAGATTTTTGACCTTAATTATAATCAATAAAAAATATGAGAGGAATACGAAAAAACCACTTCCAAAATCTATGCACAAAAGATATTCAAAGTAAGGAAATAGTCCAATTTTCATAATTCAAAAGTGAGAGGTAAACATATAAGCCAAAATTAAGTGACACATAGTCATAAACCAATTAATTTTTGAATCTGAACTTCATAAGACCAATTTTGAGCTTGGTTTACAAGACTTGTTTTCTGAAATGGAAAACATTCTAGACCAAAATAGAAGGTATAATGATACCAATCATAAACCAAAAAGGCATACATTATTTTAAACTTAACTGACACAAGGCAAAAGGTTTTTGAAACAATATGAGTAATGTAATGACACTATTTTGATCAAAAGGTATTACAATGCTTTTGTTTCAAAACTCTTAGGAACAAATACTTGGAATGAAATGGGTAGCATATTGACAACACTTTCAAACAAGTGATACACACACAAAAGTTTTTTAAAATGTCTAAGGAAAAGTGTGGCATCAAATGAATGAAATAACACCTATTTTGGATAAAAAGTGGTGAATAAACATGTGATTAGTTTTTATGTAGTTTTTTTAAACAAAAATGGTTTTAGACTCGAAGCAATGCAAGTAAAAAGGAAAAGACATAAAAACACCTAAGTGTATTATCCTATTCCTAAAAATTGATAAGGTAGCTTCATATCATCAAATTACATATATATACCACTTTTTTTAAGGAAATAATTTGTTAATCTAAAAATTTATATGCATATGAAAATTAGGGTTTTTAGGCCCCCTCTTATCTCAAGATTTCATATGGTGACATGAAACTCCAGGATACGCACCTTGCACTGACAATATTTACATGACAAAAAGGGTTTGTGTAAAAACTATAATTTTTTCACATTATAAATGGTCACATATGTGTGGTTAACACTAGGGTGCAACACATGATTTTGATCCAAGATACTATGATTGTTGTAAAAAGGTCTTATCCTTTTTATAACCACTACATCCATAAATTACTCAATGTAGTGTGATGTCTATATTAGGCCATTATTTTGAGGGTATAAGTCATTAATAGAGGTAGTTTAACCACTAAAACTACCATCCCAATTATTCACTAGATATATTTATATACCCCACCATGGAGTGGGGTTAAAATGATGTCAGGAGATGATTTCTCAAGTCAACATTTCCCCAAAGAGCTTATGGGAAGGTGATGAAATCCTACCCACAAGCCAAGATGTAAGAAATAAATAGTATAAGGACTTTAAATTCATTTTAGGATCACTCAAGTCACTCAAAACTTGGGGAGTGCCTTTGCTACATTCCTTATATGCTTGGAATAAGTAAAAAAGGTAATGGACAAAGCACTTTTGGTCACTAGAGTTCCCTAAAGTGGATGGGGGGAGAGTCTACACACTTAGTCTAGTTTGAAAAAATAACAAAATAAAAACAAATAAGAAACAAAATCCCTTAAGAGCTTTAGTCTAAGATTTTATTTCTTTTTAAATACTAAATGAATTATGATGTGAAGTTTATCCCTATGGATTTATTTTCATTCGTGAACTTTGAAAAACAACAATAAAGCAACTAAACAATTTTTAAGCACCAAAAGTAAATGTAATTTAAAGACTTAAAGTGATTTAAAAAATTGGTATTTAGGTCTTGAAAAAAAAATTAGTGGATTTTATTATTGCTAGGTCAAGGTGATATCCATACAAATTAGCTCAAAAAATCACAAAATCACCTCTCTAGAATGATTTCACAGTTATGTAGTAAAACTATAAACTACAAAATTGTTTAATTATAAAAACATAGTAAAAATTTGAATGCTTAAAACTCAAAATGGGTAATTTTATAGTTTTTTAGAAATTTTACAAATTATTTTGATGATTTCACTACTCTAATAGACAATTTTAGAGTTCAGGGAGACAAATTCATGGTTCTAGAAACAATTTTGTAATATTTGGAAACCTTTGATAAAATATAGAAACACAACATTGATTTCACATATTTATGGAAATTTAAAGGTTAGAAAAATGATTTCACCAGTCAATAGATGAATTTGGAGCTCAAAAAAAAGAATTCACTATTTTAAAATTCAATTTCATTACCAAAACACATGATTTCACCACTACAAATGATGATTTTGCAACAAAAGTGATAAATTTGTGAAAGTCCAAAAATTTCTTATTTTTTCAAAAAAAATCAAAGAAAAATAATTTTATTATATAATGAATTCACTCTTTTCTCAATGACTTTTCCATTTTTGAGATCAATTTTGTAGATTCATAAGGTCGAGGCTAAAATAGAGAAATTTCACTATTTTCTAAGACAATTTCATAGATTCAATCGATGATTTCATGGTTTACCTTTCTAGATCCGTAGTCATGAATTCATGAATATGAAATCAAAAGGAAAAAAATAAAAATAATTCAAGAAATTAATCTATATAATGAAAACTTTTTGGCTCCAAAAGGCTCCCAAGATACTCCTGTTGGAACACAACTAGATACTAAGAGGGGGGAGGTGAATCAGTATATTAACTAAAACTAGTCCTTTAAGTAATTTTAAATTATATTAAAATATATGTGGATAAAATAAAATATTAAAATATATAAAAAAAATACACATGACACCATATTTATATGTGGAAAATGCAAAGGGAAAAACCATAGTAAGAGTAGTTGCTAGAATCTATTGTTCTAATTCAACCTCATAGTTAATGCCTCACTTGTCAAAACCTCACTGGTTAAATTTTTAAGGGCATAAATCCTAAGTAGACACCAATCCCCTAGTTTAAAATCACCAACTATAAGTAAGTAACAACTCCTTTATTAAGCACCAACTCAGCTTAACCTCACTAGTTACAATGTTTAAGGGCACCAACCCTAAGGAGACACTAATCCCCTAATTGAGCACCAACTCAATTTGTCTGATGGTGATGTAGGGGTATCCCATAATGACCCCAAGTTGATATTTTTTTTTCTTATATTTTTATATCAGGTGTCATATAATTTTTAGTGGTCTTGGTTAGTCTATTTTAGAAGTATAGGTTGTTTAAAGAGGCATACAACATGAATAAATGATTTTCCTACCAAAAGTATGATTTGAGAATTTAAATATGGTTAAGTATTTTCTAATGAGTTTTATGAATTTTGAGAGGGTATAAATATTTCACAAACATTTCAAGGGGATGTCGACCCTATAAAATTTTCAAAACATGTTCATGAGCCATAAGGTCAAGGTACAATTTAGTCATATTATGAAAATCAAGAAAATGTAAATGTTGACAAGAGACTTATATGGGAAACATCCTAAGAATCAGTTATGCACTTTTTTAGGCATATAAGGAGTTAGTTTTGATTTTTTCATGTTGATAAAATTTGGATAGAGTAATTAATATGGTAATTAAATAAGTTTTTGTAGAAAGAAATGAGGAATTTGAATGTTGATGACAACTCTGTTGGATAATAAAAGAATGTAGACCCTGATTGAGGTCGTAATTATTGTAGACAATTGAATGTGTTTTGGAAATAATAAAATAATGAATTTTTATTTGTTATAAATTATGATTTTAATTAATTTCATGTGAGTATTGAATAATATTCTTGAAGGAATCCAAGAAAACAAGAAAAACCCTTGTTGATTGTGATAACAAAACAAACCCTATTCATGAAGAGATTGTTAGTCTTGAATATTGTATCTTTCTTAATATATGAATAAATGAAATTTATTATTAATTATATATGATACTTAAATATTTATTTATATTATTTATTGAATAAATAGTAATCAATATTCATATTGTTTAATATTGTTTACAGGCAGACCCTATTTGGAGAATCTTACACTTATATGCAGATTGTGTGTTAATCTTCAGTGTTAAAGGAATTTGAACTTGGGTTTTGTAATATTAATGAAGGTTAGTATTATTTTTTTTTAATTTATTAATAAATAATTAATCTAATAGTTTCGATATTCATACATGATGAATAGACAAATACTGTGATTTCTTGAACCTTGTTTTGTTGATATAGACTATGATGCATTGTGATGAGTTAACAGATTTTGTATTTGTATTGACAAGAGTGATTGAAGATTTTTGTTATTTTATTGAGGAATTATTTTAAGAATAAATATTAATAATCTCCAAAGGTTATATTAGACAAATAAATAGACCCTAAGTTTATATCTTGAACCTTATTTTGTGCGTACAATCCATGAGGTTATTTTATATAGGAAATGATATTTCTAACATCTGATTAGAGTTTTGGTATATTGGAATAAGTATTTTGAATTTAATTTAATGTTTTTGGATTATTTTAATTACAAATATCTTAATTTATTAATTTCCATAGAGACACAAACTTGTAAGTGGTTACTGAGTGTGCATAGTCAAATAGTTTTTTTATGAAAAACATAACATTAGATTGGGTTGGTAAATATAATGATTGGAAAATGTTAAAAAGGTGAAAGCATAACTTATAAACCTTTAAAAATTTGTTAAAACTTAATTAAATGTTTGTTATGTCATATTAATATCCCTAAGTTAAGATAGTGAACAAGCAAGCCCTAACCTAGGGTTTTGGAATATGGAGAGATTTCGACATTAGTTTTTTATGAAAATTTGTGAAAAGATCAATTGCAAGGTGTTTGAATAAATTCAAAGGTTATTTTTATGTGAGGGTACTTTTGGGTATGGGTTTTTAGGTTTGTTTTCAAACTAGACCCTAATAAGCCTAAACAGAGGCATAAAGAGGTTTGAAAAGGTGGACCAAAGATTGAAATAAGGGCTAAGACTTGGTAAAGAGTTAGAATAGAGAAAACAATATCTGAATCAAGAATTATATTTTCCTAATAACTCTGTACAAACTATACAATTCAAGGAAATCTTATAAATAGGGCTATAAGGACCACATGAAAAGTATATAGGATTAAGTAAAGGTAAGATTTGAATATTGAATAGTATTTGAGAGTGGATGAGTGGATAGAGAAGGGTATTGTGAGCCTATAGAACCTGATTGACATATCAAAATCCATCTAATAATGAAGTGATATTTGAAAACATTACATGAGGTATTTAACTAATAAGCATTATTAAGTGAAGAGTGTTTTGAAACAAGGTTAAAAATGTTTTATTGGTATATGTTCTGCATCTGATGGCACTAAAAAATTAGATATATGGAGCTACAACTCCAATATACAAAATAGATTCATAAATGATTCCAACTCTATTTTCTCTATTAAAAGTCTAATACGTAACAACTCATTCTCCACACATTATCTCTATGTTCCTTTCTTCCTCTCTTCCTCTCTTCCTTTCTTTCTCTATGTTTGTATATGTGTCTATTTGACACTCTTTATCTCTCTCTCTCTACAATCTCTTCTTTTCCTCTTTTCCCTCTAGTTTTGTATATTTATTTTTTGTTTGAGATAATTCAAATGGCTCTAACTACTTTTCCTTTGTCCTAGATTTCACATATATAAATAAATGATCTAGGGTTCCATATATTGTATGCGTTCACACTTCAACTATAACACATCATGCCAATTCTAGATTTTAGTTCATTATTACTTGAACTTTATTTTTTTTCATCTTGATTCCATGAATTATGTCATAATTATAGGTCTCTTTACTATCTATAGCATCTGTTAGACTCAATTTTTTATGCATAGGATCTTTAATGTAGATTTGATCAATTGGATTGATTAATCTCATTATTTATGTTGAGATATAGAGCTTATATGCAAGTTATTTCATGTTCTTACAACTAACCATTTTTTTAGACATGAATTTAAATGTTGATCATTGATCTTTCCTTTGCCACCATGATCTAATGGTCTTTATTAAATTGGATTAGATTTAAAATGCATCCATTTGATCTTCTTGATATGGGATTCCACATGCCATTTTATATTTAAAGATGCATGATCTTTACTTATTCCTTTATGTTAAACATTGAGCTCTTTATTTCATCTAAGTACACTCACTCTATTGGATCTTTCTCATCTAGGCTTCCATGTGTCATTAGATATTTTAACTTGCATAAAATCTACCTTGACTTGGTCATTAAAATTTAACACTTTGATGTCATCTCACTAATTCTTGCATATTTGGATCACTTTCACTCTGTTGATTTTCTTGAATCTACTCAGTCTTTAACTTGTTGTTGTGTTGATAAACATCAATAACTTTATATTATTTTAGTCCATTCACTCTGTTGTATCTCCTTTGCATGATCACCTGCACACTGTTAGATCTTCTAACAAGCTTGATATTTATATTTGATAGGCTCACTCTCATTGGTCCTATATCTGACAAACTCATGTGCTTGTGACACTTAGCATTAACACATTCACTAAGAGGGACCTTTGACACTTTGACTTGATCATGCTTAATTAGATATCCAATGTTTGATTAAATGTTAACCATTGGATCTTCCAACTAGCTTTAAATTTACCTCTGACAAGATTATGCTCATTGGGTCTCTATCTGACAAGATCCATGAATGTGACACTTGTCACTTGCACATTAAATCAAAGAAGCCTTTGATAATTTGAATTTGATTCACTTTGCTGGATCATCTGTGTATGATGAAGCATGGGCCACTAATCAAGATGGGACATATATTAAGTCTTTAGACTTAGGAAAATATAAAATCCTTTTATCATTGCTTAGAGTTGGTAATTCGTAGGTTGAGGGGCTTGTTTCTTAATGATGATACAAACTTAAGTTGTAACTTAAGTTACTAGTTCCCAGCTATACCAAGTCAACATTAAAATATAACTTTGCTTGTTGATGTCATGGATAAACCATTAGGATTTTACTATGAAAACCTATAATATTTGAGAGCTAGATAAATCAATTATGATCTCATTCCTTATCTTCTAAACTTGCAACCCATATTTTTAAGGTGCTCATGAAAAACCCATAACAAATCTTCTATCTATTTGACTTTAAACATTTATAAATGGTCTCTATAAAAGCATGATACTTTTCGTAATATAATTGTAAATAGGCTCTTCTCTCCATTAATCCTACCTGATACTTTTGACATAAATGACATCTATAGTTTCCCTTTTGACATCAATGACAATCATATTGCCAAAAATCTCCCCCTTTGGTATTGATGGCAAACTAAATGCTATGATGCAAACTTAATGTTCTAATCTTCTAATAATTTGATCCTTTTCTTGAATTTCTTGCATTGGTTTCTAATGAATATGAAATAAAATTGTTCATACCAAACTTTCTCCACCTTAGGCAATGGCACATTTTCTTAATACTCAACTTAGACACATGTTCCTCTCTTCTAAACTTTTACAGAGAGCATTTGCACTTTCTCTAAAATTTTATAAAAAGCATTTTCCTCTTTTCTCCCCCTTTGACATCAATGTCAAAGGGACTCCTTCTCATCATTCATCCAAAGTTTTCTCCCCTGTATCAGATAAAGGAGTTTGTCAAAGAACATGTAACCATAAAATCATTAGAAATTTACAAAATATACATACCTGAGTTGATTTTTCTCTTATTATAGGGATCAACAAGGCTTTTATGATCCTTATTTTGGACTTATGCTCCATCACTAGTATATAGTGATGTGATGTAGGAGATATCACCCCCAAATTTTATCTCATTACATTACTTGAGCGTCTTTAGGTCTCCATACATAGTCCTTTAATCCTAAGACTTGACCAATTACAAAGCTCCCACTTTGTTTATGCATGAGGATTCAATACACTATCTAAGCATCTAACTTGGTTTTTTCAAGTCATCATCTCAACCTACTTGAGTTAATATCTATAGTAGGCATTGCTTTATCTTTCAATCATAACTAAATTATCTCACATATGCTCTTTTTCACATCATGCATATCTCCTCAAGACATTAAATATATCTGAGTTAGCTCCCCCTAACTCCATGGTATATTCAGCTTATCATCTTCAAAACTTAGAGTCCTACATAATTTTCTTTGTTATGTAACATAGATAAGTCTCAATTAGCATCCACTTGAGCATTTTCAAATCTGCCACCATAGAACATATAATAAGCTCCTCTATTTTAAACCTTCTTAAATTTGATAGACTAAACAATCTAGCTCCCCCTTTCTCCATGATCCATATTTATATAAAGAGCCTACCTATAGAAAACCATAACTTCATTTGTCACATGTATATCATCATTTTACACATGTTCACTAAGTTTGGTGACCCAACTCATTATACCATAAGTTACACCATATTAAGGGTTTATTTTATTAGAACCCTTATGCTAACTAAACCTATGAACATATATATGAGATGTACTACAATATCATTATGTCATATTGGAACACTCATTTTATCCTTGTAGACACTACATACACATCACTTGACTTGATTTGATCAAGTCATTATCACATCTTGGCACACCAACTTCAACTGGGAGCACTCATTTCTTGCCTTTAGATTCTTCTAAAGAACACCACTTACTTATTTACTCAATGAGGTCTCTTAAGAAGCATAGATAGATACACCTTAATTCATAATATCCTAAAATAATGTGAAACCAAGAGTTGCCTATAAATCCTCATATTCTTTCTCCTACCTAGTCATCTTGTGCTTTTAGTTCTTCTTCTTATTTTTAGGCTTAAGAGAAGTAACATGCTCATCCATTATGATATTCTCCTTTGGATTAAAAATACATGAAGACAACATGGATTCATGACATACCTTTTCATCTAATGAATCTTCCTTGTAGATTGTAATCTCATCATTAAGCATAGAAGATTGATGTTCTATTCTTGATACTTTCTATATAGTAGTAAGATGTTCACTAGAATCTGTACATACCTCAGAATTATCCTTGGCTAGCACCTTGGACTTCTCCTTGACCTTTTTCTTCTCATTCTCAACATGTGTAAACATTGAGAACTCTTAAAATTTTCCAACCTCTATAGCTTTCTTCATCATGGCTTGATCTTTCACTTTCCATACATGCTTGGGTTGCTTATATGACTTGTTGGGATTACTTTTCTCCTTTTCAGAGACTTGTGAACCTTTATTCACACTAAGAGGCATGATTTTATTCACACTTTGTAATTTTTGTCTTTCAAATATTGTTCTACATTATTTAGCTATGTGGCCAAAATTATTATAATTATAACACATTACATTTGTATCTACCAAGGGTGTAAATAATTTTTTTCTTAATAAATTGGTTCTCCTTGTAAGTATAACTCTAAAATTACTATCCTTATGACCAAAATGATTACAACTATAATAATAACCATAGAAATATGAGGAATACCTGGTCTTAGCTTTTCTTTATGTAAGATGAGAATTTCTTCTCAACTCTTGCTTCTTCAAGTTGCTTACCCTTGTGTAACCATCTGCATCAACTACCTTTCTCTTTTGCATCTTCCTTGAGTTTTCAGAGATGGACTCATTATTCTTTTTCCTTTCCATGGGCTTCTTTTCTTATTTAACTTTCTTCCCATTAGCAGTGCTACTATTTTTCTTTGTAACTCTGGAGACATTCCTTTTCTTTGTTCTTAATCTTTATACTTTGAAATTTTCATATAACTTAGTAGATGTACTTGTTATGGGACTTTTCCCTTTTACATAACCAAGATCATATTTCCCTTTTGATGGATTTTGAGAGCTAATCAATTCATCAATAATGTATGATCATCCTATCAGCTTCAAACCTTTGACTATTTATTCTTTAGACTTTTTAATCTCTTTTCTCAAAGCCATTATCTCTACTTCTAGCCTCATGCACTCATCAAATTTGAATTATAGTTTAATTTTGACTACATCTTCTATTCTTGTAACCTCTTCAACCTGAGTCTTAAGGCAACCTATCATCTGATCAAATCTTTCAATACTTTTAGATAGTTTTTCAATTTCTTTTTGTCCAAGCTTCTTCTACCTTGAGTTTTCTTTTCTTAGTTTATAAATAGAATTTAGAGCAGAGATGAGTTCACACTCAAGGTCCACTTCTCCTTCCTCTTCTTCATTAGAGTCTTCAACTTCCTCTTGATCTATATCTATAGAAGTTGATCCTCTTGGGTGAATATTTTGTCATCAATTGACTAATGACAAAATGGTTATATCAACCATAGCATAAGGAGATTTATATAGCAAAATGGATGTAGTGACCACAGCTAGAATGAGACAAATCTCTCCTCTCAGCAAGGGGAGGTTCCCTATAAACTATAACATAATAATATAAGCTGAAAATAGACTCAGGGGTGAAATCATACCATCCATCTCTCTTTTTTTAGAGATGATGTTCACAGAACAAAGGAGAATTCTGGTGTAATTACTGAAGGCACTTCTCTTTTTTCAAAAAAAAATTTAGCAAACAACATGATTCCTTCCTAGGTAGTAACTAGATCCACAAGAAACCCATAAAAGCATAATGTCTTTCATTATTTCTCCTACTGATTAGGAAAAAGTAACACAGTGGTTTGAAGTGCAGCACAAAGTCTCCACCAAAAACTATAACAGAGTGAAAGATTATGAAGGATAAGGGGAACTCAAAGTCTCTCCAGTATCCTTTACATAAAACATAGACTAAAGACAATTATGGTAGCACAAAGTCTCCCATAGCCAGGTTCAGGACATCTTCTAGCTTATTTTCACTTGTTCTACTTATTTGATTAAATGGACAAGACTGTATTTAGGAAAAATACATAAGAATGATTTCCTAGATAACACAAACTATTTCAACACAATGTTTGAAAGGTCACTTGCTTTCTCATTCACTTGATAAAATATGATCGACAGTCTGAGCTCAAAGTCTCAAGAATGCCTTTCAATTTGGACATAGCTTTGCTTTTAATAACAGAGAGATCTCCCTTTAATTATAATGAGACATTACAATATATAGCATCCAAAGAAATACTTGGGTGCTTGTTTTCACGAAATGGCCCATGTTCGAATAGGTCATCTACCTTAACTTTGGAATTCTAAATCATCTAAAATATCTCCTCCTAAGCATGGGTTGCCTAGTCTTCTTTATGATGTTTACATGCCTGTCCATTCACCTTTATTCAATGAAGAAAAATAGGCCATGCCATTGAATGTTTGCACTCTCTGAGGTTCACCTGGTGGATTGCTCCACCTACTAAAATAACTCTTCTATAGATATTTCTATATTTTTTGTAGTCATTCCATCTTTCCTTGCTACATGTTGTCTCTTCCTGGTTATCTGAGCTCTCTGGGTTATCTTCTCACTTTCAGCTGGCTCCTTCAGCTCCTTTCTTGGCTGGTCATTGAGTTTGTTCTCAGGGCTTTTGAAAATTAATGGTTATTCCATTACCCTAAATTTAATGTCCATGGGGATGTCATCAGTCACTTGAATCACTTTGAACCTTGAACCTTGAACTCTTTTGGTTCAATGGTTCAATGGTTTGACAGTTCGGTGATTCAATGTTTTGTAAAGGGTCGTGTTCACTTAGTTTTATTTTATGCACTCAAGGCATCATTGAACCAATTATTTGAACCATTTGGTTGAACCATTTTTTGAAATCTTCCTCTTAAACCATTCACTCAAATATTTGATATTTGAATTTTGAACCCTTTGAACTCATTGAACTCGTTGAGCCTTTTAACCTTTGAACCTTTCAGAGTTTAAGGTTCAATGATTCATTCTAACTCTTTGAATCATTTTATTCTTTGAGTCCATCAAAGTCATTGAACCTTTGATCTCATTGAACTTGTGAACCTTTCAGAGGTGGGGTTCAATGCTTCAATGCTTCAATGCTTCATTCCAATTTTTTGAACCCTATCATTGAATGCTTTTGATTGAACCTCGGTGTTGAACTATCCTTATAATTTTTAAGGAAATGCCTTAAGTGTTTTGAACTTCCTTTTGAGAAATCCCATCTATTGAACCTATGATTTCCTTAGCTGAAAAGGCTTGAGTATTTGAAAAACTTAACTGCTCAGAACATTTTTTGATAAAGAAAGAGAGCATTTTGGCCTGTAGGACCAAAATAGTCATCATGTTGTCCATAGAAATAAGTGATGGATTTTGGGAACAACAACGAGCTCTAGTTGGGGAACTTCCATTGGTTGAAATTTGAAGCAATCGAAGGGAGTTGAATCTAGACTCTAAGTGCTTTCATCTATGATACTAGGCTATGGAGTCATGCCACCCAAAAAAGAAAGGTACCAAAAAAAAACAAACAACACAAAACAAAGAAAGACTATACATATGTACAAATGGACTTATTTGATACTTCAAGGATTGAAGTGCTTTAGAGGCTACCCACTATGAGGTAGTGTAAATGGCGTTCCATCTTGATATTTCAGCAAGAAACTATTTTCACCATTTAATTGATGAATATAAAATGGACCTCTCCATAAGGAATATAATTTTCCATGCATTCCTTTTGGTTCTCTCCTCTTATCCCACAACAAGACTTGATCTCCAATCTAAAAATCATGAATCCTCACTTTCTGGTCGGAGAGTCTCTTTACTAGACTTTGATGTATAACAATATGATCCATCACCATAGTTTGTTGCTCATTTAGTTTAGTCAAGCACATGATCCTCTTGTCGATGGAACTTTCAAAATTTGAATCTTTTAATGCCTTTGCCAACTTTAATGTTGGTAATTCTAGGGGGATTAGTATCTCTGCATTTAAACCATATAGAAATTAGAATGGTGATATAGCTATCACCATTTTAGGTGTAATCATGTCTGCACATAAAGCATCAAGTAATGCTTTATGCCAAGTTATTTGATTGTTATCTACTAGCTTCCTGATAATGGTCACCAGATTATTGTTGCTTGATTCTGCTTGACCATTTCCTTATGGATAATAGTTAGAAGAGTGGGAGAGGATAATCCCATAATAGTAACAGAATTGGGTAACCTCATGAGAAGAGAAATAGGCTGCATTATCTATCAAAATCTTGGTTGGGACTCCAAACTGACAAATGATATTTTCCTTGAGGAAATTACACACCACTTTTGAAGTGGCATGCTTAACTGGAATGGCTTCCACCGACTTGGTAAAGTAGTCTATGGCTGTGAGAAAATAGTGATGTCCAATAGTTGAGGATGGATTTACAGTGCTAATGAAATCAATACCCCATTGCTGAAAAGGTTCTTTAATCACCATAGGCTTGAGAGGTAACATGACCAACTTGGGTTTCCCAACAAACTATTGACATAGCTTGCATATGCACACCCAAGTATATGAATCTTGAAATAAAGTAGGCAAATAGTACCTAGCTCACATAATCTTATGGGCAGTCACAGGTGCAAAAAATGTCTTCCAAAAGCCAAACTATAGAAAGACTCCAAAAGTTTGATCTGTTGCACTTTATCCATGCAATGAAGAAATACCCCATCAAGGTTCCTCTTGTACAAACCATTTTCCTATAAGACAAAGTTGGCAGCTTTCAACTTAACAGTCCTCTTTTCTTTATGAGATAGGTGGGTAGGACACTCACCATAGGTAAGGAAATGAGCAATATTAGAATACCACTCATTTGTAGTGGTGACAAAGAGAACCATAGGCATGCCTTCAACCTCTATTTCTTCATGCCTTGCTTCTTCTAGTATATTATTAGTAATTAATTGGTAGAGACCTCTTCCCTACACAAGCTTCATAGGTTTGATGACAAGATCAAACTCCTAGATTTTAGTAATCCAATTGCCCCTTTTAGTTCCAAACTCTTATTGAGTTAGAATGGACTTTACTATTATATCAAGAACCAGAGCAATAGTGTTTGAGTTCAAGATGTAAAAATAGAAGTGTTTTACCACCTTAACCACAACATAAGCATGCTTCACCATGTTTGAATATTTTAGCTCATGAGCTTTGAGAGGATAACTCATGAAAGATATGGAGGAATCTACACCTTCTCTGTTATCCTGAAACAAAATGGCTGAAAGCATGTGTTTAGAAGCATAGCTATATATTACAAAGTCTTTGGTATAATCAAGACAAACCAAGATTGGGGCATGGGCAATAGGTTCCTTGATATCTTGAAATGCTGACTTGCCTTCTTCAGCCCAACTAAAAATAGCTTTACCCTTCATCATGTTGACAATATGGAAAGTCTTATTTGTGAATTTAGGAATAATCCTTCATAGAAAATTCACCTTTCCAAAGAAAGAGTGGACTACAGTCTTACTGGTAGGAAGAGTAGTATCTTAGATGGATTTGACTCTTTCTGGGTTGATCTTTATGCCTTCTTGGGACACAGTGTGACCGAGAAGTTTACCTCTGTAACCCCAAAAATTGATTACTTGGGATGGAGGGAAATGCCATTTTGTTGACATCATTCCATCACTTATTTTAAATGATGCACATGATTAGGACATTGTTTGGAAAAGATGGTCAAGTCATCAAGATATACCATAATGAACTTCCCCATTTCATTTTTGAAAGTAAGATCCATCAATCTTTGGAAGGTGGTACCGGCATTGATTAAGCCAAAAGGCATTCTATGATATGCAAAGGTGACCTAAGGTGTAGTAAAAGTGGTCTTATATTGGTCTACTTCACCAACTTCCACTTGATTATATCCCAAAAAACCATCTAACATTGATAACATCTCTGTGCCAGTCACTGTTTGCAGTAGCTAATCCATGATGGGTAGGGAATAGTTGTCTTTTAAAGATGACTGATTCAAATTTCTAAAATCAACACATAGGAAAATTTCTCCATTATTATTTCTCATAGGGACTATGTTCATAATCTATGTGGAATGATGGATTGGGAAAATAATTCTTGCATTCAACATTTTCTAGATCTTAGAAGAATAGTAGCTGCTAGCCTGGGGTTCTACTACCTTTATTTCTACTTGTGAGACAATGACCCAACCTTGAGAGGAATTTCATGCCAAATTTATTTAGGCTTGAGAGATTTTAGATCATCATAAGATATGCCAAAACATCAATGTAATGGCGATGTAGGGTAATGAATTTGAGTTTTTCATCAAGAGTGCAATAATTCCTGATGTTGACCATTTTGGGATTATCTTCTATTCTAAAATTTATTTGATCAAAATATTTGGAGGATTTTGAATCCATTTGTGGCTTCTTGATAAACCTATCATGCTTATTGAATAGCTTCTCAAGAGAAACTAATCCTTTGGGAATTTTATTCCCTTTGAGTTGAAGGAACTCTTTACCAATTTTTAATTTTTTTCAGGCACTGATTCCCATGGCAGAGATTCACTGCCTTCAAAATAAAGCTCCTCAAATCTATCCATACGTTCTAGAAAAGTGATGATTTAGTTTTCACCATTAAATACCTACCAATGGTCAACATTATTAAGTACACTTGGTCAAAAGACCAACTCAATAGTGTACTCGTTCCCTTTAAAATCTTGATGAGGAACCATGAGAGTTATAGAGATGGCCAAGGAATCTACTTGATTGTTGAATTACCTGGGCACCACAAAAATACTGTAAGCATCAAAACTTTCAAGGTAGTCCCACACCAAATTGTGATAATGTCACAATATTTTATTCTTGGTTGATACAGGTTTCTCACCTGACAAACCACTAGTTTAGAATCTCTTTGGGCGTGAAGAAGTTTGATGCCTTTAGCTTGAGTAGCCTTTAATATGAGCAACAAAGATTCATACTTTGTGGTGTTGTTAGTGCTTCTAAACTATGATTTTTATGAGTAGGGAAAAATATCTCCTTGAGGAGATATCAAGAGAATTCTAGCTTTAGAACCGGTAGAAGAATTACTGCCATCAAATTCAAGAATGAAACAGGAACATCTTTAGTAGACATAAAGTAGTTACCCATTTCTAAATATTTAAATAGAATTTGAGCTTTAGGGGCTGATGTTTGGGTGACAATGTATTTCAACTCCTCCTCAGGAAGTAGCCTTTGCAAGATTCCCTTGACATGTATCCTCACCTCAGACAGGTCCATGCTCAACTCTCCACTAACATCCTTGCAAAATGTTTGCCCAAGTAGAATGTTGTAGGAGGCTGGAATGTTGACCACTAGGACTATCATTTTAATCCTCTTATCTGGGAAGGCCGCAAATGCAAATTGGGCATCTTTGATCTATCCCAAAAGTGGCACTTGTTTGTTTTCCATGGAGAAACATCTCCCAAAATTTTTAGTCAGCATGAGCCTGAGAGAGTCTGCCACCTTGGTGGGCATCACATTGTCAGAGGTGCCAAAATCTATTATGCAATTGTTCAACTTATGACTATTTATCAACAAGGAAATGTAGAAAGGTTCTATATTCATAGGAGTAATGAAAAGATTATTTTGAGTGGATGTGTTCTTTGGTGGATCATGAGTCACCTTTGAAACATCTTGTCTTGCAAGGGTGGTTTTGTTCTTGATGCATTCAACTAGCCTATCCAACTGCTCAGGGTTGACTTGTAAGTATTCAAACTTAGACATTTTAATCTTGGTCTTCCTAGTATGGCCAATTATATCAAATTAATAAAATTAACTAGAAATAGAGGAAGGAAGTCCATAATTTTGCATTTTTTTGGGTGTGGTGCTGGTATGAGAAATTGAAGTAGAAGGTGCAGGGTTGTTTGAGGTACTT
Source organism: Torreya grandis (assembly GCA_037957365.1). Classification (NCBI taxonomy): domain Eukaryota; kingdom Viridiplantae; phylum Streptophyta; class Pinopsida; order Cupressales; family Taxaceae; genus Torreya; species Torreya grandis. The sequence continues at coordinate 3,378,954 of JARHVA010000718.1, read as the reverse complement.
ACTTTTTTATTGATCACCAAGTCCTTTGATTAGAAAGGTAGAGAAGTCCCTCCTTTAGAAATTGAACTTGCTGGTCAAGATTCTTCCCCTATTTTTCCCTTATCAGCTTGTTGAGTTGACTAGTTCTGGGACCTAGTAAATACAACGTATGATCCATCAAACACTTCTCCCTTATTTCTAGCTTCATCTTGGTAATTTAGGAAACCAATGTTGGAGTCTCCAACTAATTATTCTTCACATTTTGCAAAGAGATTAGTGTCATATTATTGGTCTAACTCAGGTTGGAAAGAGAAATCATGTTTAGCTTCATGATAACCAACTATTGAGTTAGCTAGTGCTGCTTCAATGATAAGCTTCCCCTATGGGGAAGGAAGATGATTTGGTTGCACTTGATTCCTAGCAACATTTCCTTGATATGACTAGTTGGGAAACATCCTCCTTGGTATATCCCAATAAGGAGGAGTAGACATCCCTTGTGTCATTTTTTTAGAGCTATCAATTCATTTGCTAGCTTTTGCACCATAGGATAAATGGTGCCTGTAGAAATTTTTTTAGAAGATGAAGATTTATTTCTATTAGGATCTCTTCTTATCTTTCCTGCCAAGATAAGATCATCTTCAACCTTAGTGGCCAAAATATGAGCTGTAACAAGATCTATGTGGCCAACCCACCTCAATAGGAAACTTACTTTAGGAAGATGAGAATTGATGAAGAAGCATTTAAGATTTTTAGGTGTCGATTGAGCAATTATATGAATCTTGTTCCTCAGCTTATTAAATTTAGTAATGAAGTCTCACATAGGTTCTTGAGGCTCCTTCTTCATTTTTGTAAGCTAAGCTAACAGGGCATGTGCATCTTCTATAGGTTTGAATTTAGCCTCAAACTTGGCCTTGAGAGTGTTCCAATCAGTCACTATTTATGCTTGTAGATGATAAAACTAGTCTACGATAGCACCTTGAAATGTTTTCATGAACAGTCTAACTGCTATGTCTTCATATTCAATGCCTATCACACCACAGGCTATACAGAAGGATGTAATATGTTCATCAAGATGAAATTTCCCATCACCATATAACTTGGGAAAATTCTTTCTTGAACTACAGGGTAGCTCATGTAAATGTGGGGTTAGATTCAGAGGACCAAAATTATTACCTTAGGGGCCTTGAGCTACCATGATATGACTAGTGAAAGGAGGGATAATAAATTGATGAGGGATATGTATAGACTAAACTTTGCTAGTAGAGGAAAGAGAAGCTTTGCCTGGTATTGCACACCTAAAATTTGTATGAGGAAAACTCTTGGTTCACTAGAGGTGAGATAGTGGAAGAAAAAGATCAAAATTACTCAGTTGTACCAACTCAAATATAGGGTCAACAATACATTGATCTCTCTAGCTTCACGTATACTGTGGATCTACCAGAGTGTGAAATAGAAATGGAAAAGAATTGGAAACACCTCAATTTTAAGCTTGAGTCTTCAAACTGTGCATTCTTCCCTAACAAAGTCACTAAAAACTATTAGGTGAATATTTTGTCATCAATTGACTGATGGAAAAATGGTTATATCAACCACAACATAAGGAGATTTATACAACAAAATGGATGTAGTGACCACAGCTATAATGAGACAAATCTCTCCTCTCAGCATGGGGAGGTTCCCTATAAACTATAGTATACTAATATAAGCTGAAAATAGACTCAAGGGTGAAATCATACCATCCATCTCTCTTTTTTTAGATATGATGTTCACAAAACAAAGGAGAATTTTGGTGTAATTACTAAAGGCACTTCTCTTCTTTTAAAAATGATATTTATCAAACAATAGGATTCCCTCCTGGGTAGTAACTAGATCCACAAGAAGCCCATGAAAGCATAAAGTCTTTCATTGTTTCTCCTTCTGCTCAGGACAAAGTAACACATTGGTTTGAAGTGTAGCATAAAGTCTCCACTAAAAACTATAACAGAGTGAAGGATTACGAAGGATAAGGGGAGCTCAAAGTCTCTCTAGTATCCTTTAGACAAAACATAGACTAAAGACAATTATTGTAGCACAAAGTCTCCCATAGTCAGCTTCAAAACATCTTCCAGCTTATTTCCACTTATTCTACTTATTTGATTAATTAGACAAGACTGTATTTAGGAAAAAGACATAAGAATGATTTCCTAGATAACATAAGCTATTTCAACGCAATGTTTGAAAGGTCACTTGCTTTCTCATTCACTTGATAAAATATGATCGATAGTCTGAGCTCAAAGTCTCAGGAATACCTTTGAATTTTGACATAGCTTCACTTCTAATAACATAGACATCTCCCTTTAATTAGAATGAGACATTACAATATATAGCATCCAAAGAAAGACTTGGGTGCTTGTTTTCATGAAATGGCCCATGCTAGAATAGGTCATCCACCTTAAATTTGGTGTTCTAAATCATCTCAAATGTCTCCTCCTAAGCATGGGTTGTTTGGTCTTCTTTATTATGCTTACATAGTTGTCCATTCACCTTTACTCAATGAAGAAAAATAGGCCATGCCATTGAATGTTTGTGCTCTCTGAGGTCCACCTAGTAGATTGCTCCACCTATTTGAATAACTCTTCTATAGATATTTTTGAATTTTTTGTAGTGGTTCCCTCTTTCCTTGCTACATTTTGTCTCTTCTTGGTGATCTAATCTCTTGGGGCTATCTTCTCACTTTCAGCTGGCTCCTTTAGCTCCTTTCTTAGCTGGTCATTGAGTTTGTTCTCAGGTCTTTTAAAAATCAATAGTTATTCCATTACCCTGAATTTTATGTTTGCAGGGAAGTCATCATTCACCTTAACCACTTTGAACTTTTAAACTTTAATTATTTTAGTTCAATGGTTCAATGGTTTGGTAGTTTGGCGATTCAATGTTTTGTAAAGGGCTGCATTCACATAGTTTTCTTTTGTGCACTCAAAGCATAGTTGAACTAATTCTTTGAACCATTTGGTTGAACCTTTTTCTAGAATATTCCTCTTGAACCATTCACTCAAAGCTTTGATCTTTAAATTTCAAACCCTTTGAATTTGTTAAAATCGTTAAACTTTTGAACCTTTTGAAGTTTAAGGTTCAACGATTCATTCTAACTCTTTGAATCCTTTTATTCTTTGAGTCTGTCGAAGTCATTGAACCTTTGAACTTGTTGAACTCATGAACCTTTCAGAGGCAGGGTTCAATGGTTCAACAATTTAATGGTTTAATGATTCATTCCAATTATTTGAACCCCACCATTGAATGCTTTTGATTGAACCTTGGCGTTGAACTATCCTTATAATTTTTTAGGAAATGCCTTAATTATTTGGAACTTCCTTTTGAGAAATCCCTCCTGTTAAATGTGTAATTTTATTATCTAAAAAGGCTTGAGTATTTGAAAAACTTGACTGCTCAAAACATTTTTTGATAAAGAAAGAGAGTATTTTGGCCTGCAAGACCAAAATGGTCACCATGTTTTCCACAAAAAAAAAGTGACATATTTTGGGAACAACAGATCTTAATACCATGAATAGGTAATCATTTCCCTTAGACATAAATACATAGTCATGGTCATCATTTGAGATATCACTATCATCCAATGAGTCACTATATTCTCTTATATACAAGTTTTTCTTATTTTTAAATAAGTTACTCCTTTTGGAATAGTGGGGCTTCATTCTTTTTCCATCCTCTTCTTGCTTAGATTTATCCTTCTTCTCATAAGGGTATTTAGTAGCAAAATGTCCTACTATACCATAGTTAAAGCAATTAAAGGGTAACTTACCTTTATAATTTCCAGATCCTCTTTTCAATTTTTTGATAAAGTTGGATTCTTCTTCATTAGTATCCTTATATATGGATGTAGATACTTCTAATTTTGCATTCTTGGATGCTTTGAATGTAAATTCTCTCTTGGAAGTATCTGCTTCTCTCATTCTCATCACATGGGCCATGAAGGTTCCATGTAACTCATCTATTGTGAGATTATCTAGATCTCTTTCTTCCTCTATTACAGAGATTTTAGAGTCATATATTGATGGCAAAGATCTTAGGACCTTTTTGACAATGATTTATTCTTTCATCTCTTCTCCAAGGCCTATGATTACATTGACTATTTCATCTACCCTAAGGAGGTAGTTTGCAATCTTCTCTTCTTTAGTCATTTTAAGACTTTCAAACATACCTATGTATATTTGTATCTTGGCTTGCTTTAAGGGACTAATTTAGATAATTTGGAATTATCTATAGTCTAACTAAAAAAATATCAATAATATGCCTACATTATTCAAATTTTTATAATTTTAAATTCTCTCCAATATAATAAATGGGGAATATATCCAAATTGTTACCATACTCTCCACATGCAACTTATGCAAAACCCAAAATATACTCATTTTTAAAGATTATCTCCTATTGAATTTAGGGACATAAGTCCATATTATCTACAATAGTCATTTTTACCTTGTCATCACCTTCATAGATGCTCTTCAACTTGTTGCAAATATCTTATGTATTTTGATAATGCATCACTTTGACAAACTCTAATTTGGATAATCCATAGAAAATAACATTATTTGCCTTGGAATTACTTTCATATGCCTTATTTGAAGCCTGATCATTGGGAATTATAATAAGGGTTGTATATCCATTGACCACAAACATCCATACATCAAACCCTAATGAAGATAGACATGATTCCATTACTATGCTCTAGAATCCATAATTTGATCCATCAAAGAGAGGTGATTTGTTTGATGAAGATAATTATTGAATAGCCATTGTGTTCATTGATCCAAGATCTACCTGAGTTGACTAAGCTTATTTCAAAGGAAACCTAGGCTATGATACCAATTTTTGGAACATAACTAGATATTGAGAGGGGGATGAATCAATATATTAACTAAAGCTAGTCTTTTAAGTACTTTTAATGCAAATTAAAAGATATATGTAGATCAAATCAAATATGTAGATATCACACAAAATCAAACACACATGACACTAGATTTATATGTGGAAAACCTAAAGGAAAAAACCATGGGGAGAATAGCTACTAGAATATACTATCTAATCTAGCCTTATAATTAACACCTCACTTGGCAAAACCTCACTAGTTACAAGCCTCACTTGTAAACCTCATTGGTTACACTTTTAAGGGCACTGACCCAAAGGAGACACCAATCCCCTAGTTTAATAGCACTAACTATAAGGAAGAACCAACTCCCTAACTAAGCATCAACTCAATTTAACCTCACTAGTTACAATGTTTAAGGGCACCAATCCTAAGGAGACACCAATCCCCTAATTGAGCACCAACTTAGCTTGTCTGATGACACCAACTAATCAGATATATGGAGCTATAAATATAGTATACAAAATATATTCATAAATGAATCCAACTCTCTTCTCTCTATTACAAGTCTAATCTATAACTGCTCATTCTCTACACATTCTCTATATTTTCCTTTCTTCCTCTCTACACCTCTCTCTATGTCTGTATATGTATCTATTTGATACTCCTCATCTTTCTCTCTATAACCTTTTATTTTCCTCTACCCTCTATTTATATGTCTATATATTTTCTAATTAACATAATTTAAATGGATCCAACTACTTTTCCTTTGTCTTAGATATCATATATATAGATAAATGATATAGGGTTCCATATCTTTTATGTGTTCGCACATGAACTATAACACATCATGCTAATTCTAGACTTTAGTTCATTATTACTTGAACTATAAGTTTATACATCTCAATTCCATGCATTATGCCATAATTGTAGGTCTTTTCACTATCTATAACATCTGTTAGACTCAAGTTTTGATGCACAAGCTCTTTAATGTAAATTTGATTAGTTAGATCAATTAATCTCATTATTTATGTCAAAATATATAGCTTATACACAAGTTCTTATATGTTACTAAAACTAACCATTTGTCTATAAATGACTTTAAATATTGATCATTGATATTGCCTTTGTAAACATGATCTAATGGTCTTTATTAAATTGTTTTAGCTTTAAAATGCATCCATTCTATCTTCCCAATTTGGGCTTTTGTGTGCCATTCAATATTCAAAGATGCATGATCTTTAATTATTTATTGATGTTAAACATAGAGGTCTTTGTTCCATCTGATTCTACTTGACCCTTTTGATCTTTATCATCCAATCTTTTATGTGTCATTATATCTTTAAACTTGCACAAATTTTACCTTAAGTTAGTCGTTAAACTTCAACACTTTGACCTCATATCACTTCTCATATATTTAGATCACATTCAATATATTAATCTTCTTGAATCTACTCAATATTTAACTTTCTACTATATCTATAGATGTCAATCACTTTATAGCATTTGAGTCCATTCACTCTGTTGGATCTCCCTTTCACAATCACCCATGCACCATAAATTTTTTTGACAAAATTGATCTTTATATTTTATAGGCTCACTCTCATTGGTATTTTATATGATAGAATCATGTGTTTATGATGATTGGTATTAGTTAATTCACATGGAGAGACCTTTGACACTTTGAATTCATTATGCTCGATTGGATCTCTAATGTCTGATTATGCATTGCCTATTAGATCTTATAACTAGCTCTAACTTTACCTATGATAAGCTTACACTCATTGGGTCTCTATTTGAAAAGCTTTGTGAATATGACACTTGTCACTTATACATTAAATTTAAATATCCTTTGACAATTTGACTTGATTTCACTTCATTAGATCATCTACATACGATAAAACACATACCATTGATCAAGATGGAACATATATTAAGTCTTTAAAATTAAGAAAATATAAATTGATTTTATCATTGCTCAGAGTTGGTAATTGCTAGGTTAAGGGGCCATTTTCTTAATGATGATATGGAATTAAGTTGTAACTTAAGTTACTGATTCTTGACTATACCAAGTCAACATTAAAATAAAACTTTACTTGTTGATGCCATGGCTAAAACCTTAGGATTTTATTATGAAATATTATAATGTATGCGAGATAAATTAATTAATTATGAGTTCATTCCTTCTCTAAACTTACAAACCATATTTTCAATATGCTCATGAAAAATCCATAACATATCTTCTATCTATTTGACTTTAAACATCCATAAATGGTCTCTGTAAAAGCATGACAACTTTGCATAGTGCAAGTGTGAAACATGCTCTTCTCTTCATTAATCATAACAAATCCTTTTAACATCAATGATATCAATAGTATCCATTTTGACATCAATGACAATCATATTTCTAACAACTCTATTCATGTTTGTGGGGTACGAGGTCACATCAGGTGTGCCATTATGTCAACAAGTAAATTGATGTAGAGGAAAGATTAGTATGGTGTTAGTCAAGAAATCAAATCACAATAAACATATTAAAAACTAACACGTCTATCCTTAAAACTCAAGGATCTAGAAAACTACATAATTTAATGAACAAAATGAAAAAAAAAAAAAAAAGATATTTTACCTTCCATGTGTTTCTATAAATTTTCACTTTTTTCTTAGTTTTAAATGAGAAAAGATAAAAACACAAGATGAAGGGTGTGTACCTAGTAAACATGCACTCATTGATGACTAGACAAAGAGAGATCTCATTTTTTTATTGGAAGGAATACCTGCAATAAGAAAACACTACCACAAGCTTGTTGGTTAGACAAAGATGATGGGTGGACCGCCTAACATATGCTAGATCCAAGAAGCTAAAGCTTCTTTGGATCGCTGTCAATCCACTCCCATAATAAAAAATGAAAATGATAAAATAAAATAAAGGTAATTATATTTAAATTAGTCATAAATTAAATTCTAAGTACAAAATAAATGAACTACTTACTCAAAGAAAAATGACTAAATCTAGCACATGCTAAAACTAGCCACAACAAGGCCATAGTTTTAGGGTTTGGATAAAATGGTAAGGGTCAATAGGATTATTTGTTGGGTTGGGTAAATGATCAAGGCTGAAAATAGATAAAAGGGTAAATATATAGATGAGTCAAAGAAGAGAATATGTTTAGTGTGGCAAAGAGGTGAAAGAGGTCAAGTGAGGAATATGGCAAAGAGGTAAAATGGGGTAAATGGGTAAATGGTAAGATGAGGAAGGGATGAAGACAATAATAGTGAAGGGAGTGAAAAGGTTAAGGGAAAGTAGGATAAAAATAAATAAATAAAGAAATTAAAATAGCAAAATAAAATATTACCTCAATGTTTGTAGATGCTTATTGATGAAGATGGTTTGTTGAAGATTGTTGATGAAGATGTCTTGAGGAAATTTTGACAGAGCTTCAATAATTTGAATTATTTTCCTCCAAGATGTGGAATAGTAATGACCTCCTTGAAATAGATGAACACCTGCGATAAAATTTGGGCAGCAATACTCTAACTTTTCAACCTCCTCCTTTGGGTGAAGGAGAAGGGGGGTATTTGTAGTGTTTTTTGTGAAGAAACATGCCAAAAGAGGGCATCTTGTAAGTATGGTACATTTTACCCCAAGGTTAAGGATGGGGTTGGTGGATGATTCCTATATGGGTTTTCAAGTCTCCCTACCTTGCATACAAGTCCAAGTTTATAAGGAATTATGCACATGGTTTGAAAATGGGACCGAAGACCTTATTACACCCTTATTTGTTCTCATTTATGACTTTTAAGAGTTCTCCCACAAAATATGGCACCATTTTTCAAGGGGGAATTGGTGAGTAAAGGTGAGGTGGGTGAATATTCCAATTTGGGCTAATAAGTCTCTTATTAGGGCCAAGGAGTCCAAAATGGAGGCTCTTTGTCTCTCCCAAGGTGTGAAAGGGGTCAATTTTGAAGGCTAGTTTCATGCAAAAATGCAAAACCAAGTCAAATTACTTACCCTTGAGGATAAATTTGACACATTTTAGGTGGGGACCCTTGTGATCCTTAAATGAGGTCATTAAGCATCTTGGGAAAAGGGGCTAAAGGTGGGGTACCAAGCCATGTCACTTTGCCACATCATTTTGTCATGTCACATGCCATGTCATTTGTCATGTCATATGCCATGTCACATGGCATGTCACTTTCCATGTCATATGCCATGTCATCATGAATAGTGAAAGTGGGTCCCATAGTGAATAGTGTTTCATGAATAGTACTTTATGAATAGTGATTTCAAAAACTATTTTTGAATGGTGTTTTCAAATAATACTTTTTGAATAAAAATGGGTGGAATGTGGATTTTGGTTAATTTAGGATGGTGGCAAAAGGGGTTGGGAAGGTTTTAGGAGTATTTAAGGTGGTCTTGAGGCATTTAGACACCTAGAATTGCAAGTGTGTAGTTTTCTAGTGTCTACATCATGAGAGCAAGTGTTATGAGTTGGAAATAGAATGATGTGCTTGGATGTGTGATAAAAAAATATTTGTTAATGAATCTCCATTTCTCCACCTCTCCTTTTCACGTTGATAATGTTAGTTGGCTTATGAAACAGGCATGGTAACACTACAATAATGAACCTTTTTGGAATTATTTTGGCATAAAAACATTGTACATATAAGGATATTATGTATTTGTACATAATAAATTTACACCAAGAGAGATTATTTATCAATCAATGAGGCTTTGTATTTGTAGCCTCCAAAGTTAACTCTAACCCAAGTGTAGTTAGGTTAGAATTAACCATAGTTGAAGTCAAACTAACCCTATTTGGTTTAAGTCTAACCCTAATTGAGTTAATGAGGGGACATGTAATTAATATTTGGGATAGAGATCCCAAATAATTAAACATGGCTCTCTATTTCTATTTTTTTTCATTTGGGAGATATTTTGAATTACTTGACTTTAAGGATGATGATGTCATCATGACCTCATTTTTATTAAAATTTTATTTTTGTAAAATTTGTTTTCACTAATTAAACATGGAAAATTAACTTAAATATTTAATTTGGTTTAATTAGTTAATTCATTTTGCTTAACATTTAATCACTTTAAGAATTATTCAAGTGCCTCACTTAATGGGTCTAATGGTGAAACTAGTAGTTGTTAGGTCACAAGGTGACTGGAGATGAATCCATGAGAGGTTATTGTTGCATATAGGATAATATCCTAAATATGGATTGTTAAACATTATTTTTATCACTAATGTTTGATGTGAAAATGAAAGTGGGACATTTAGTGATTCTTAGGCTTAATTTATACTATTTGGTAGAAATCAATCTAAAGTCCAATTGGAAGCTAGTTGTGGCTAGAATTAGGTGTCTACACATACTACTCCCTCCTAGAATATAATTTCTCATAGGATGTATAAATATTAATGGTTTGGATGGGGACCTAATATATATATGATTTCCTCCATGATTGGGTCAAGAATTCAAATTTGAAATGGTTTAACAAGGAAGATATCAATACATACATGATCCACACCTTCAAAGAGGAATTTTGGGTAGGCATGATCTTGTTGAAGTGATTGTTTAGGGGTTAGGATTACCTATATGTCAATGAGATATTATTTCTTCTCTTACAAATGATCCTCATATGCTAAAAAATCTTAGACGTGGGAGGATTAATCAAATTTAATTTGGTCAATGCTATCACAGATACCTGAACTAGGGTTGATTTATACATGATGAGCTACTTGTTAGATGAAGTTTGTGGGATGCTCTCTTTAAAGACTTTATATTTTCTTGTGTTGTTTATTAAGGGCTCAGTAGTCCATGTGGTATTTTACAATCTATATAGGCATTAGATCCATAATCACATTCAAGACTTGTATGAGTATTTATACCTAGTGGTCTACCAAGTCGTTAATGAGGCCCTGATGCCTCAACTCTCAAAGGCAATTAGATATTACATCATAGAGATCATATATCACTAGATTTACAAGGAAGACATTATGATCTAGATTGTAGGTTTCCTCAAGGATCGCCTCCACCTACCATATTTAATTCTAGACCATCTATTAAAGTAGGAGATTGCCTATCAACTAATGGAGGGAATCTTTAGGTTTTACGTCCAATGTTAGTAGAAGGCATGCATACCACTCTCAATTAAAATTAGGAACCATGTTTACAAGGCCTTCCCTCCAATATATAATATGGTTCTAGGTGAGATTATTTCACCCTTAAAAAAAATAAGATCCAATAATGAGACCCTAAAGGAATAATTAGAGCTCATTTACAGCAATCCTTAACCTGCCTGAATATCAACTACAATCATCAAGTCAAATATGATTATGAGCTATGTAAATTCCACCAAATATTATGAGGTGTTATCTTGAATCATGGTACAAAAGAATAATAAATGAAATAAGGCTCATGCAAGCCCATCTTCCCCTCCTTTTTTTACTCAGTCTGTATAAGCCCAACTATGATAGCTCCTACCATCTCTTGAATAATATTTCAAGGAATTACACCACCTTCTCATTCTCATGTTGTAAGTCCAACTCTACCTCATATAGTCACTCCTTATGCTCCACCACCTTTTCCTCCTCATCATCTAAGTCCAAATCCACCTTCTCAAGTCACTCTTCATGTTCTACCAACTTATCCTCCTTGTAATCTAAGTCTAGTGCCACCTCTTATAGTCCCTCCTCACCATCTACCTATACCTCCTCTGACATCTCTAGTAGCTCCACCATAATAGATATAGGCCTGATCCACTTATCATTAGGCATCCCAAGTATAATATACTTAGCCACCATCACCTCAACCTTAAGACACATAGACCCCAAGGTTTGATGTGGCTGTTAGATTTAGAGAAAGTTAGGAGTGAGGCTCTAAATAGACATCCATCTAGATTACCCCTCTCATAGCTCTCACTTTTTCTATTTCCCTTCCACCCCTTAATCCTACCACTTTCAAACTCTTGGTCTTGACACCCACAAATTATGATCTACCCTCATAAATCCCCCAAACAATTCATACTTTTTTCACTATTAAACCCCCTCCATAATTCACCCAAGTACCTTTTCCCTAAGTCTTCCCAAGTGTCCTTTCCACTTTGTTACCCTTCTCTCATATTTCATAACTTAGAGTCCTCCTAGTACCTTCTTTTTCTATGAAATTATCACTAGGCATAGCTATGACTTTCAAGAGCATATCACTTATAGTCAAGACCCTTATGGTATCCACTCTAATTATCTTGGCACTTCCCTCAATAGATTTGAGTCTTCCACCATCGGCCCCCATATAACTTGTCATCCCTATTAGACCATCTACTATAACATCAAGAACTAGCCCATGTAAGAGGCCAAATAAGAAGTAGAAGATAATTCAAAATATAACCCTAGCCTAAAGGCCTTCTACTATAAGGAAACCTCCTCCATAGGCCTCAAAAGTTCATCTATCACCAACTACATCATCTTAAAGCCTATCTCTTTGGCCCTCTCTCTCCATCACCCAAGGCAACATGGGACTTACCTTCAACCAAGCCATCTCATCCATATTATTTAATAACCCTTTCTATGGGGTAATTTCTCTTCAGGTAAACCTAACCTAAGAATAGTGGTGGGTGTAAATATTCCCTTTAAACTCCCCTTTAATTCTCCCTCATTTCACCCCCATACCTCATCTACCTCCACTAATTTCCTAATTCACTCCTTCCTCTTCTTCAATATCCCCTCTATTTCATCCTTTACCCTTCACTAACATTTTAGCCACCCCTCCCACACCTTTTTCTACTTTGGTAATGGTCATAAGGTCATAGGCATTGGATATGATTGACCAGGGTGATCCAAACATACAATGGAGCTTTGATCAAGCCTTTGGAAGCATGAAAAAGATAGTGATGCATATGTTTGTCTATTATGGAAAATTAATGGTTTGGTAGACCCGTTAGGATTTGTTCTCCCTCACCAAGGTAAGGAATACCACTAGAGAATAAAGGATGTCTGAAGATCCACTATTTATTCTCCATGTGATTCATGATATGTATGAGAATATCCTCAAGGACATGTAAATTTAGGTTCTAAATGTAAAATCTCAAGTGAAGAACACATTTATTATTAGGTTAATTGGGTAGGTCAAGAATGTCTTCTTACTAATTTTCTTAGTTCTTGGGAAAGTAGTGGAGACTCTGGTTGGGACCAACATAATTATCTAGTGAACCTAAGAATACATAGAGAGGATTATAGAGATTAATGGGAAGTGTTTTAAGATGTAAGTGGTGGTTAACAAAGGAATGTTCCCAAAGATAAAAATTATGCTGACCTCAGACCTAGGGTTGTACCAAACATATGTCAAGAACATGAGGGATAATATGAAGGATTGGTTGTCTATGGCTTACATTGTAATGGTACCCTTGGAAGAGATCAAGAAGAATATATTAATCTACTTCAAAAAGGTCAATATCTATGTGTTATGCCACCCAAATGACACCCTGATAGATCAAGGGGAATTTAGAGTCCACCTGGGTCAATTCAACTAGGTTATGAGGGAAAATGTTACCAAAGTGAACTAGGAAAGGGCCTGAGCAATGCTGTATCTATCAACATAATCCACGGTGAGCGTCGACTAGGTTTTTGGAGTCTAAGAATAAATAAAATAATCCTTCAAAGTATACAAAAGATTAGTAGCTCAGGCTGAGGTAATCTCCAAAGATCCCTCAATGAACCTTGATAAGATAGATAAGGCATTTAAATTCCTTATTGCCACATTAAAAGTTAGGGATGCCAAGTCAAAGTAGTTAGGAGCCAAACCTTATCAGTTACCTCCTCATTTCAATTAAGTTCTCCCCCAAAGATCTATAATAGGTTTGTAGTTATTATCTTATTTTAAATTTTGAAATATGGTTGTAATTGTAATGAGTGGCTATTATGGCCCAGAATGGGATCCTTATGTTATTTGGAGATGTGCCCCATCTTTATCGATATAAGGAAGAATAGTATTATATTATAGGGTTGACCATGAATTACTTGAAATTGTAGACATCAAATTATTAACACCTTTGTGTTGAAATTGTTAATCTTACTCAAAATGCACTCAAATGTACAATTTAGGCCAAATTCACTTAAATGCACTAAATGGTTAGAGTTCGTCATATACAAGTCATGATTTAGGCTAATGTATCCCTAAATGGGGAAATACATTTTATGTGATTATTAACTTAGATCAAATCATTTTGAGTCAAAATGATGAAAATGTATTTTGGTGCTCTGGATCACTCTTTTATTCTAAATGGGATAATGGTCCATTGAAACTAACATCACCTTCTAATTCCTCCAAAGTCAAATTATGACCCAAAACTATGAATTTATGACTAGTTTGATAAGTAAGTACACTAAATTCTAAAGAATTACACTAAAATTGATTAATCTTACTTAGGTAATTTAAACCAAATTATGAGATTAAGTAAGAATTCCATGAAATTTATTGAATATTTCCTTATTGAAAATTTATTCCTATAACTTCATCATTAAATGAGGTAAATTTTGGGGTGACATCCATAAGCCATAAATGCAATAAATATTAGGATTATGGCTCCGCATGCCTCTTTAATGTCCTTTCCTCTTAGATCATTATGAGGATATTTATGGATTTTATTTACATATTAGATTAATTCATGGCCACACATCTTGATCTTGAGATGGATGATTATGGTTGATCTTGGTTAATTTATAAAATCTATAAATAGGAGGGCCTAGACCACTTTGATTAATTTTCATTTGTGTGAACTTATTATGCATATCTCTCTCCATGCCATTTATGTATGTTGATTATTATGTTTAATTTGTAATAAGATAGCTTCATTGATAGGCATAATATTGATTTTCATATCATGATCCTAAATTATACTTGGTGTTCTTGAGATGGTGGAAGAGCTTTCATCATATCATTATTGTAGACTTGATCATGAAATCAAGGGGGAAAAAATGTTTTGAGATGCATATGGATGGTGGGATACTCTTGGGAAGGTAATGTATGTTTGCTTTCTTTCATTGAGTTCTTAATTGTCATTTGCACACCCCATTGAATAGGTTGGCATAGATTGTTAGTTCTTTATGAATTTATCTTGGATTTCATGACTAGTACTTGATCTTACCATAATTATAATCCATCTCTACATCTTGACATGCCTGGTGGGATAACACATACCTCTCAAGCAAGGAAGCCATTTTGGTAATCTTAGATTCCATTAAAAGTCATTAAAAAATCATTTAATAATAGTTTTTATGATCTTTTTCCTATGTTTTTAATGTTTTTATTGATACATAGGCCACATAGTGACCAACATCAGTTCTATGTAATTAGCATTGATCAAGGGTAACCGACATCGGTTAGGTTATAGGTAAAAATACATCTAATTTTTTTCATTTTTGAGCTTTTCTCAAGTTTTTAGTTTTCAAATTAAGTTTATAAGTCTCTGGTCTGAACATTATTACTAATCCAAATTTTTTATTTTGGAGATTTTATCCTAACATTGTGTTGACAAAAAAAATTTTGACAAATATTTTTTGCCTAAGGGTTCACAAGTGACTATTATCAGTCATTTTGGATTGATAATGGTTCTTTTATGACTAGTATCATTCTTACAACAACCAACATCAGTGACTATTGGCCGATGCTAGTCTCTATGTTTTTAAAATAGAGAACTCAAGAGCAATACATCTAAACTTACTTATTTTAGTCTTGATTATACTTCATATATAAAGGAGACTATCTAAATTTTCTTATAGGACCCATGAGGAAAAGTGATTATTTTGAGTATAAATAAGTCTATAACCTTCCTTTTGGTGTTTAAAAGGAACTTAGATGAGCATGTTTAAATTTTGAACCTTCCATTTGGTGTTTAAAAGTAAATTAGATGGTTTTTTAAAATTATTTTGTGAATGTTTTTCAATTTTTTTGAAAACTAGGGCAAGGGGCCAAGAATTTCACTCAACTTTTCAATTTGGTGCTGAAAACAAACTTTCACTTAAAATTCAAATTTTATTGAAGTGTTCTTTTATGCAAATCATCTATTGCTTGTTAGATTATTTGAGTAAGAAGAATTGTCTATGTATGCTCTCCCCCCATCCCCTATAGGGAACTCGGGTGAGCAAAATCACCTTTTCATTATGATTGTACCTTTATCCAAGGTATGAAAAGGAAGTTGACTAGGCTCTCCCTAAAACTCTTTTGGTTTGGGTGATCTAAAAATAACCTCTAAAGCCTTTTCACTTAGATCTTCTATTTTATGTAATTTGGCTTGTGGAATGGAGGCCATTTTATCTTCATGAGTTCTTTATGGAAGCTTTGACCTAGAGATTTATCTCTTGACATTGTCTTAACCCCTTTCCACAAGGGGGAGGGGGTATATAAATTAGGTCTCCCCATTGGGAAATTTTCTTGAGAGTGTTTCATGTAAATTTTCACTTTTAGTTCCAGGGAAGAGAGAAAAGAAACTCAATATAGGTGTGGTTGAAAAACCTATTTGATTGTGCACATGTTGAATCAAAATATTATGAAGAGCTCCTTTTTGGCTTGGAAGGATGACCTATAAATAAGAAATCACTAAATCAAACTTATTTTTTAGATAGATGGTTGGGTGGATTACCTAGTAGGAGCTAGATCCTATAAGCAAGGGATTATTTAGGGGCTATTAATCCACATGTTTTAAATAATTAAGTTGAAAAAAATAAAAATAAGGTACTTGCATCAATAATCAAAAGGGTACTAAAAATGAACACAAGAATGCTTGTTAAGAAAATGGACTAGAAATGATCAAATTAGTGATAAACTAATTAATATTAGTGTTAAAGGGTTGGGGTCTTCTTTGAAAAATTTGAAAGAGTTATGTGGGTCATCAAAAACATAAAAAAGTAGGTTTGGTTGGGGTTAGGTAGGTGAAAATAGGTTGATAGTTTTCACAACCATATTGACTGTCAATAGTTGGGGTGAACATAAGTAGTTAAGGTGATTGTTGGTGGTCAAGATGACCATTTAAATTTGAGCAAACCATCGGTAGTTAAGTCAATCATTAATAGTTACTATATAAGTTCTAGGTTAGTAAATTTCTAAATAATAAATTCCAAAAGATGGATTTTGGGCGATGAGTAAGGGCTGGGCTTATTGCAAAATGGAAACAAAGTATGTGAATACTGACAAACAAGTACTTATCTTATTAGAAGTCAATTAAGTGCATGTTTTAAGTAGTTAGCCTATTGGTGGATTCTAGTTTGATTTCAATAGAGTAATGGTACTTGAGATTTTGGTTGAGAGGTGATGGTGGGTTGACTCTCAGCAAGGTTACTGATAATACTTGATAATGTTGATTAACCTACAAAAGAAACTCTTGAGTTTTTGATAATCATTGTAAATGGATTTGGCCTCCTAGGATTCTCTCTTTATAGGCACAATCAAGAGGTAGGAGTGAAGGTGTAACTAGGCCATCTAAATATAATATGTCTATGCAAAGGCTCATAACAAAAATTAGATGAGCTATATTTAGAAGAGGTTGGTTAAACTTGCATGTTTCTCATTAAGGAGATGCATCCTGACTGTTAATGGTTAGGGGTTCTCATGGGTGACTGTCGATAGTAAACTTGACCATCAATGGTCAGGTTCTAGAGGAAAAGGGTCTTGAATGCCAAGTTAAGTTAGTTTGGTAAAACTGAGTTTAGATGGGTTTGATTAGGCTTGATTGGCATAGATTGGTCTAAAGGGGGTCTTAGTTAGGTCTAAGGGGATTTTTGACATTTATAATAATAGGTGTGTATATTTATAGTGTCTACATTTTACCCCTTTTTGTGTAGCTTGCATGAATGGGTTGCAAAACAAAAATAAAGTATGGGCCAAGAGTTTAGTTACCTTGAGAGTAGGAGGAGGTATTACCTCTCAAAGTTTGGAGTCAATGAGGTAAAAGTGAAATGGGTATGGATTTAATAAGTGGTAGATAGTTAGTCATGAGGTGGTGATATGAGGTCATGAATTTGAGACACAAACTTGCACACAAAGTGAAACAAAAGGTGGTGATAGCCAAGATCATGCATAGACTAGGTTACCAATGTTGGTAAGACTAAGGGTTAATGCTAAAAAGGGTAAATGACAAGTGTATCACATGACCACCTATAGTCATGATGGTTAGGAAAACTTGTAAACATAAGTCTCCTAAATGATTTGTGGTTATAGTGGGTATCTAAGTTAGGAAGTGCTCTTAGTGAGAACATAAATGGGTCAAGTGTCATAGGTATCTAAGGTAGGAAGTGCTCCTGATAAGACACAAGTAGGTTGGTATGTACTAGGTGGTGTAAAATGTGAAAGGTCAACATGGAAATATTATCACTATAGTCAAAGGACTAGGAAAAAAGTGTCATAAATTATATGTTAGATGGGTCAAAATAGACCAATAATGAGGTGACAAGTTGGCTGGGTTCGTGGGAGAAGGGCATCTCTAAAAGTGGGAAAGACCTAGTTTAAGTGTTCTTAGAATTTATAGTTATTGAGGTGAAAAGTGGAAATTGGGGCATCCTAACTATTAATGGTTAGGGTCCCTAAAATGTGATCATCAATGGTCATCTTGATCATTGATGGTCAGGGGAAACCTTAAAAATCCACTAGGTAAAAAGTAAAACCAAAATTTACTTTTACTCATTGTTATTTTCTTGCTTGGTTGACTAGGCTCTAGTGATTTCAGTGTTTAGCGAGGTGGATACTTATTGAGTTGGTGATTGATCATTGGTGGAAGGTGAGTGGGTTGATTTTCATGGGCCAAAGATGCAAGGAGTACATGGACACAACCAAGCAGTTTTTCATGGGCTTTGACCATAGTAGATTTCAAGGATTGAGGTAGGGGATGTTTTCCATTTAGTAGCTAAGTGTGATTTATGAAATTAAATTTGGTTAGGGAGGTCAATATTTTTTGTTAGGAATGTTCTGTATGGGATGTAATGCCCTAGGTACGGTTTAAGGCTTTGTGAGCAAATTTGTAGGTAAAGTAAAAAATTGATAGGTGGGGGAGGTGATTTGGGTGGGGTAGGTATGGGAGTAATCATTTAGGTAGGTTTTGATTATTGTTTTACATGGTTAGGGTTTAGGAATTTTAGCCATGGAATGTCCATAGTAACCATTGATAGTTGTGTCTGATCATTGATGATCAATACCCTATGAAGTATGGGTATCTGGCCATTAGTGGTCACCATGACCACCAATGATTGGGTGGGGTAGGTTAGTTTTATGGTTAGGGTTAGGGTTAGTTTTAGGTTTTAGGGTTAAGGTTAGGGTCAAGCTTGAGGGTATTATGAATTTATGGGTTGACAGGAAAATCTCAACTACTAGGGGGAAACATAGCCAAGATGAGATAGATAGGTATGAGTGATAAGGGATTAGGTCAGGTGTCAAAAATCTAGGTTTAGATAAGACTAATGTCAATAATTCAGCCAAGTGTTTGATATGATGTAGGTCAGGGAGTAGATTCAGATATATGATCATGTGTCATGTATCTTTCTTAAAATACACATTGGGATGACTCTAGAGGATTGGACCCATATGGAAGAAGTAGGGTTGGGGGCTATGAGGTACTACCTACATGTGCCTTGAGATGCATCTTTGGTCATAACACTCATCAATATATGGGATCCTGCTATGAACACATTCTTATTTCTAACTAGGGAGATGACTATTCTCCTTAAGGATTTATATTGGATTACTCAACTCCCATTACATAGTGACGTGATTTATTAGATCAAGTAGGAGGAGTAGGAGGATTTTTTTGAGTATTTATATGGGGATGTGAGTAATTAGGTTTTATGGCATGTTGGGGGATTTTCTTACTCAATGTTGTATGAGATATCTCTAGGTGAGAGGAGACTCATGATGATGCTCATAATTCTGGTGATGGACTTTGGGCTCTTAGATTTGAGTAGTAAGAGATTTTATTATGTTTTACTGGGGGTATTGGTGGAGTTATTGCTTGGTAAGATGATGTTTAGTTGGGTCCTAGTTTTTCTAGTACGTATAGGGAGATGTGGGGATTTAGGCACCGTAGGAGATATGGGATCAATATCAACTTGGTAGGGTTGCCATGGGATGGTTATACTTAGATAGAGTTCCCTATTGGCTTCATGTGATGGAGGGATGATATAGCTATATAAGGTGCAAGAGGTGAAGCCCATGATGTTGAGTGGTTTAGGGGTGCACTAGGTACACTAGTGGCTAGAGACATCACTAGGAGGCCATATATCTAGTTTTTGATATGGCTAAGTTATAAGAGGTAGACCATCATCCTTTAGAGTTACAAATGGATAGTGGGATGATAAGAGGGGGAGTAGAACTAATCCCATTTGATAGGGTGCATTAATAGTTTGGCTTAGTATAGGGTGTCCCAAATCTATTTTCTCAGTGTAGGAGGGAGGATATAGAGGTTCAATTGCCAGTACCCCAACCTAATCTGATAGTTTTGGATGGTGAAAATGAGGAGCTTCTAGTTAGGAATCCCATAGATGATGCTAGATATGTAGATGGATATATGGCTTAGTACCAACCTATATATGCCACTATAGATATTGGTGGGGATGATAGATGTACAAAGCCTATGGCTATTGATCTTGTAGGCCATGATGGATAGGTAGGGGTGGTATTAATTGTAGTGCAATTATAGGTACAACCTTTATAAGGATAGTTGGCCATGTTATAGGGTCAGATTGTCATATTATAGGTTCATCTTGCCATTATTACAAGTGAGAGGGATTAAGCACAGGTATCCCTTGATTTAGTTACATAGGATAGGGACCTACTGAGGTAGAAGGTAGGAGTAATCATAGAAACAATAGGAGGGCCACTAGACATAGTGCTATGGGCATCCTATCTAGCTACTATAGAGGATATAATATATTATGAGGTGATGGTGTTGGACTAGTTGCCATAGGTGATGCATTATGGGGATTATAAAGGTATTTTGGTTGATGGGCCATCTATAACTACTCTAAGATAGTGGGTTTTTATAGTTAGTCAAGCAAGGTTCTTCCCCACTGGGTATAGGTGTAGGTAAAAGTGGGTCTAATAGTATTGGCATAGGACCAAGTATAGGTATAGGTAGGGCTAGTCATAGTGGTGCCCCATGACCATGTTTAGACATGTTTCAATATATTGGTAGTGATAGATGTATACTATTTTGATACTAGCCTATGTGTTGATGTAGTGAGATGTATATTATTTTTTTTGAGAGAGAGATTCATACATTATTACATGTATTATTTATGATGACTATATGTATATGATGATAATGGTTTATGATGTTATATATGATTTATGCTTATGGTTTATGATGTTCATGTGTTATGGTTTATGAATTGTGACTTATTATATATGATTTATGAGTTGGATGACTTAGTAGCGTAGGCATGTGATACTATAAAAATAGTTATGATGTTATAATTTTGCTCATGGATGTGATAATATGCATTATTGATGGATGTATGTCATATGGTAATGTAATGGCTTTCTTCATGGCTATATTGATGTGCTTAGCATGAATTGATGTTATAAGATGAATCGAGGTAGTGTCTAATAAATGGATAGATTGGTAGATGACATATGTTATGGTTCATGATGTTTTGCTCATTGATTTTGATTGTGATTATGTTGATGAATGGTGTAATTAGGGTTGTTGCTCATGATATGATATATGCTCAAATGGTGCTTTAATGGTAGATGGATAGGATGATTCTTACCATTACACTTTTGATTTGATATATGGTGTTTATGCTCATATAGATAAAATATGAATATTGTTGAAGATGTAATGAAAATACATAAAGTAGGTGAATAAAAAACTAAATGTTTTGGAAGTTGATAAGAATCATGAGAGGTGCATCTATATGAACCAATAGAGGATAAGAAAATAAACATGATGCCTTTTTGTTGGTAAGGATAAAAATCAAACCTAAATCTAGATTGGCTTATTGAAAATAAGCCTTTCAAATACTTCACATTAGCATGCTTATGTTGATAAACATGTATCTTGATCACATTGTGTCAAGTAAGCTCATAATCCCATGCATATGATATATGGAGGTAGGATCGGTGGAACTGGAACCTTTTGTGATACTAACATGTCTCTTCTATAGGCTTCTAAGAGGATAGTATAAGCAAGTTTATATTCATATATAAAGTGTAGACTGATTGATGCAGGAAGTCTATTAAGGAGAACCAATTATGGTTTTCCAAAAATATTATTTTTAGGAGAGCCAATTGTGGTGCTTCTAATTGATTTTTTTAGGGGTATTACTTATGTTGATTTTGCCTAGGGTTGGGGAAGTTGATCAATGTGAGAAGCTCCCAAAAAATTGCTAGCTTTGATAAATTTTTTACTTAGCCATCCTTCAAGGGAGTGATCTAAGTTTATGTTCCTAATTAAAATGTTATTGATAGTTGTCCTTTATGAGAGAAATACACCTTACATTTTGTAACTTCAAATGATATTTCAACAACTGTCCTTCAAGGTAACAATCTATGAATGCTAAGGAGGACCCATGAGTTATCTTTGACTTTTGATATTGATTTTACTTTTATTTGATTTTACTTGGCATAGACTTGCTTATACATGCTCAAGGGATTATCTTTATGAAGGCAAAACTAAAGGCACAAGAAGGTTCAATAGGTGAAAAGAGGTTTAGGTGATGACTATGGGAATCTATCCTAAAGAGGGATAAAAAGTACCATGAGAATCATGCTATGGGTAGAGCTGTGGTACCCATAGTTAAAGATTAGGTTATGACTATGATGGATAATCACATAATTAATCTATAGTGTATTATCCCTAAAAGAGGGAAATTAATGTGGTTATAGGGGATGAGCTTAAGTTAGACCAATGATGATTGGGACCCCTATTTAATAATAGAAGGGATGTAGATGTGAAACATTGAGAGGCTTAAGTTCTAGTTTGCCCTCAAGAGAGGAAAAATGATAAACTTCTGATCCATACTTATGAGTTATGATGTAGGGTTCATGCCAATTGAATGTAAATTTTCCCCTTTTGATTTTATCCATATTAGTTACATGTTGATTTTACTTGAGAACAAGATCTCCAATGTTGAATTCTTAAACTTTTAGGTGTTTTTTATAGGCACACTTGATTCATTTTTGATAGACATAGAGATGGGAAAGGGTGGTCAAATGATGCTCTTCAAGTAACTCAAGTTGAGATAAGTGTTCTTGATGGTAATCATCCTCTAAAATATGGTTACATGAGGATATGCAGAGAGAAGGTATTTGTATTTCAAGAGGTAATACATCCTTAGCTCCAAACAAAAGGGAAAAAGGGATATGCAAGTGCCAATCCTAACTAAAGGCATTAACCATTTTAGTAATCATGTTATTAAGGGTTTTGTTAGAGGCCTCTACTTTTACATTTACTTTTGGGTAATAAGGTGATGAAAATCATAGTTTAGTTCCAAAGACATCATAAAGACCTTGAACTTGTTTATTTTTGAAGTATTTTCCATTGTTGGTGATGATCTTACTAGGAACACCAAAGCGACAGATGATATGATGGGTGATCAATTTGATGATCTTTTTAACTTTTTTTAAGATAAGAGGAATAAAATCCACCCATTTGGTGAAATATTTGGTTGTAGTAATGATAGAGTGATGTAGCCATGAAGAGTGGGGGTTAATTTGACTAGTAAGGTTCAAACCCCATTGTGAAGAAGGCTAGAAATTGGTAGAGATACAAAGACTACAACTAGGTGCATGATGTAAATTAACATGTTATTAGTACTTGACAGACTTTTTTGCATAATCAAAATATTCTTAATTAAGGGTAGGATAGTAATAGCCTAGGTAGAGGATATGCTTGGCCATAATGAGTCCACTAAAATGACCCCCATAGATACCATCATGCATTTCCTTGATAACATGAGAGGATTTTGACCTATGAAAACAATGGAATAAGAGGACACCAAAATTATGTTTATATAGGATGCCTCCTATAATGATATAATGGGAGGTACTTTAAATAAATGCTTGACGAGCATTCTTATAGAGGCTAGTTGGAACTATGTAAAGGTTCATGTAGTTGAAGGTTTGTTGATACCAGAGGTCATGCTAGATCTCCTCCACATTAAAGATGGTTGGAGTGTTTGCATTGATGTAGGAAGGTTTGGTGAGGTAATGGACAATGACTGATATCTTAGAGTCTGATGGTATAGATGGGATCTGGGAAGAAAAAGAAGCCATGGTGTTGATAAACTTGTTGGTAGATCATAGAGTGGTTTGAATGTGATGTGTTCAAATGATGTCAAGAGTTATGCGACGAATTGTCTATATAGTTGAAAAATATCATTCTTAAACTGGTCTATAATGTTGACTTGATTGACCACAAGTTGTGAGTCACTAAAGATATTAATTGTTCTAAATCATAAGGCTAACATGGTTTTGAGACCTATTACTAGGGCTTCATAATCAATCACATTATTGGTACATTTAAAGTTGAGTTTGAAAGATAAAAGAAGTGGTTCACTAATTAAGGGAAAAAGGATGATACCAAATCCCCCACCATGATGACATTTAGAACCATCTAAAAATATGATTACGTGATTGGTGAAATATACTTGAGATAGGCTTATGATAGATTCATCTATAAATTCCAGAGGAGGAGGTTGGTTTTTTATTAAGGGTGATATAGCCAAATAGTTAGCAATGAATTACCCCTTAATTGACTTATATTAAAGGAAATCAAGGTCAAACTTAGCTAAAAGCATGAACTACTTGGCCAAACACTAGTTTTGGTATGGTTTGGATTGCATATATTTGAATGGGTTGGTATTGGTTATGATAAATGTTTGTGGTTAAGAAGGTAGTGGTAAAGTTTGGTGTCCATAAAGACTAGGGCCAAACATAGTTTCTTGATATACTTATATTGAGTTTTATAGTCTACAAGGGTGTAAATAATGTAATAGATGGCTTGCTCTTTATGTTTTTCATCCCAATGGGAACGCATCACCTCTAAGGAGTCGTACATGGTAGATATATAAAGGTAGAAATGTTGGTCATGCTTAGGGGGTGTGAGGATAGGTGGAGATAGAAGGTACTCTTTGAGTGAATCAAAGGCTTTTTGGTAATTGACATTCTACTTGAAAGAGATATGTTTTTTGAAAAGGTGATGAAAGGGTTGACATCGATATGAGAGCTAAGAAGTGAAGTGGTGAATGTATTGGATCTTCCCCTATAAACTTTTCAATTTCTTAATATTATTCAAGGGTGGCATCTTGAGTATGGCTTTAATCTAGGCTAGATTAAAGGGAAATGGTGAAGCCAAGGAGTTTGCCTATAAGACCCAAAAAATACATTTCTTGGGATTTAGGTAGACATGGTAATGGATAAGTCTCTCAAAGATAATCTTGAGAATGGCTAAGTGGTCCTTGTGAAGTTTCAATTTTCCAATTATGTCATATACATAATCTTTGATGATTATGTGGATAAGGTAATAGAGATATAGGCCATAACACATAGTTAGGTTGTACTAACATTCTTAAGATTGAAGGGCATGACCCTATAATATAAAGTCCCCCATGAGGTGATAAAGGTAATTTTGTGTTGATCTTTAGGGGAAATCAAAATTTGAAAATAACTTGAGAATATATCCATGAGAGACAACATCTCATGACATGTTGTAAGATCAAAAAGTTGGTTAATGCTAGGTAGATGAAAGTAATCCCTTAGGAAAGTGAGGTTGAGGTCATGAAAGTCCACATAGATATGTAGTCCCAATATGGCTTTATTGTAGGCATGATGTTCGAAACCCACTGGGGATAATCAATGGGTTTAATGAAATCAATAAAAAGGAGGCATTGAAGCTCTTCTTTGACAAGAAGGTATATGTGAGGATGAATTCATTGAAGCTTATGTTTGATAGTCTTGGCATCATGATTGGTTATAATGTTGTGGGTGTCAATAGTTAGGTCAATATCAGGCATATCGGTATAGGACCAGGAAAATACAATGTTGCGATCATAAAGAAAAGTAGAGAAGTCTTGAAGTTCCTTAGGGGTGAGATATTGGCCCAATTTTGACAATATGAGGGTTGATCAAAGTACCTATGTCAATATCTATAGTGGACTCATTTAACATGATTGAGGTTTTGGGAGGTAAGGACTTGTGGATGGAGGAATCAACTGCACCAAGATAGACGAGAATAGAATCTTCATCCTAGTACTAGACCATGTTGATGGTAGGAGAGTCCTCTCCCACTAGTTTAAAATGGATCAAAGTGATGGATATCTATGTCCTTTCCTTTTAATAAGTTAGGGAGATAAGGGTAATCATGTTGATGATAAAAATTTAGGTGGGATAATGTCCTCATCCTCATACTCAGGTGGAGGGGGTGTTGTTGAAGAAGGGGTCTCTTATTCAATAATGGGAGTGATGGGTGACGAGCTGTCATTATAACTCTCATTTAATCAATACTTAGATTGATCTCTTATCAACCAAGGTTGGTGTCCAAAGCTATTTGCAGTAAGGCTTAGGATAGTAGATCTAGATGTGTACTTTGTGGGGGTGTTGTGCTAGTTCTAATCTATCCTTATCTAGAAATGTTCCTAGAACTAATGAATTTACTTTTGCTGGAAACAAACAAAAGAACTTTGTAAGACACTCATTTACTAAAAGGAAATACACACTTTACTAAAAAAGAAAGAACACACTTGCTATTTAAAAGAAATAACATGCTTATTGGAAAAGTGATAACACACTTGATTGAAAAGAAAGAACACACTTGATATTTGAAAGAAATAACACGCTTGCTGGACAAGAGATACTTTGAATAAAGGAATACTTTGTGCTTTGTGAATTTGATTATATTAAAGAAATTCAATTATTACTGTAGATTAAAAATACTCTATGTTTCATTCTAATTTTTTTAGTTGCGCACTACAAAATTTTGTCCCCACACACTTGGCTTCGAGACGGCAAAGTTTTAAAATAGAGCTTGGGCTTGATTTTCTTTTTGACTCATTTTGTCTAAGTGTCAAAGTCATGTAGAAGCTACCAAGTGTCATCAGCTGAGGCACCTTTCACAATTTTCATAAGTTGGTTGGGATGTGCCATGTATCTCATAATAACTCAGTGGAACACAACAAGTGTCGGCATACACATTTCATATCGGCACCCACATTTCAAATCTCTTTTAAGCAGAATGTTTCAACAAGCTAAGTATTAGGATCAGGTAGAGAGCACCAAGTGGCAATCATGAAAGATTTCAATTTGCTTTTCTAAAAGAAATGGAAGATGCCACATATCCCAACTGAAGAGAGTGGAAACCACCATGTGTCAAGATCCATATTATCTTCATTCATTTCACTAATATAGTAAAGACTGTGGTGGGTCTCAAGTTTTGTTTCTAGAGTAACCAAAAGCTACCAAGTGTCATTATCCATGTAAATATGAAATGAGGCTTGATTATTTGTACAATATAAATAGAGTGATGTGGAGACCAACACATGTCACCTTTCGTAGGTTTCTCTAAAGGTGGCTAAAAGCAACAGAGATTGCCACATATCCCTAGTTAAGTAAAGAGGAGATTGCCATGTGTCTTTTGTTGAGGCAAGAAAAAATTGCCACTTGTCCCTATGCTTTTTTTTAAATTACTCAGGTGAGAAATGCTATGGGTCTTATTTTCTATTAAGTTGTTAAAGTTTTGAAGAAGCAGATTGCGACAGGTGTCAAAGGCAGAACACTCCTGAGCAAAGATACAAAAGAGTATAAGTTACACGAAAAGTGTCGTGTGTCTTCAGTAAGTGTAATGAAACATGCCAAGTGTCATTCTCTGGTGTCTCCTAAGTAATAAGAAGGTTTTCAAGGAATTGGCCAAGTGTCCTCTTTAATTTAATAGAAGGGAGCATCCTGTGATCTATTTCAGCCAATGAATTGCCAGAAGACAGAGCGTTTTAGAATCTAAGAAATATCTTTTGTTAGACACTTCTAGTTTGGTTAGATTTCAGTTGGGCCATTAGATTGGGAACATACAGACAATCTAGAGTGAATCCAAGGCTATAAATAGAGGTGTAGAGATCACTAAAGAGATCAGAATTAGAGAGAATTTTATGAGAGAATTATTGTCAAGAGTTTAGACTTTCTAGAGCTGTGATTAGGAATATCATTTGCCTTTGTTTTATTTTCTTGAGTTAGAAAGTTTATGTAACTATTCATGTTTTTATGCCTCTTATCTAAATGGAGAATTAATAAGAAGATTGAATCTTGTGCCTTTGTTGATATTTTTTGTGTCATTACAAAAGTAGTCTAAGCTGTGTTGTCAAGAGTTTTAGACTTTCTAAAGCTGTGATTAGGAATATCATTTGCCTTTGTTCTATTTTATTGAGTTGGAAAGTTTATGTAGCTGTGCACATTTTTGTGCCTCTTATGTGATTGGAGAATTAATAAAAATATTGAATCATGTGCCTTGGTTGATATTTTCTATATCACTGTAAAGCAGTCTAAGCTGTGAGCCTCTATTTTTATTGTTTTCATCTTTTACATTGATCATGCCTTGTTTGCTTTTAAATGTAATTGAATCTTACATAAATTA
This sequence comes from Torreya grandis, assembly GCA_037957365.1. Lineage (NCBI taxonomy): Eukaryota > Viridiplantae > Streptophyta > Pinopsida > Cupressales > Taxaceae > Torreya > Torreya grandis. Next base: position 3,350,506 of record JARHVA010000718.1, on the reverse strand, counting down.
TCACTGTGCTCAGATTAAGGGTCAAATTACATTTAGGTGCATCGCCATAGTTAGATTTTATTTCTTTGCATTTTTGTTTCTGTTAAAATTCCTATCCCTTTTCCTAGTATATGCTCAATATAAAGAAGAGACCAGCTTCTTAAAAATATAGAGGTTGTTTCAAGTCACAATTCCCACATCTTGAAACTTCCCACTGTTGGTCTTAGAAACAAGTGCAATTTTAACCATCAATAGTTTTTGGCATGCCTGGTGGGACCAGTCTTGAAGTTTCTTTCAAGACCGTATGAACCAGAGAGCTACGAGGAGTCAGAGTTGTAGACCAGTAACCAGATCTCAGTCTGCTATAAATATAGGTATTCTTTTTCCACCTTTGGTAACTAGTCCTAGAAGAAGAGTCAACCTATTTATATCAATACCAAGAGAAAATATGGGAGCCCCTATAGCCCCAAGATATTATGCAAATTAGAACACTGGTAGTCCTTTGATTCTCCCAATACCACCAGTAACTTGGGACCCTATCCCAGTGAATGCCATGAAAGCTCTGCCCAAATTAAGTGGGCAAGACTTCAAAACACCTGAAGAACATCTACAAGATGTATCAGATGTCTATGTTATACATGTTGTCACATAGCAAAATGTGGCCATAAGATTATTACCAGCTTCTTTTAAAGGCAAGGCTCTGAAATGGCAAAGAACATGGGACATCTTAGAGATCTTTTCTTTGAAATATTTGAAGAGAAGGGTGATAAGTATTCTTTATTATAATAATTAATTACCATCCAAAGGGCACCACAAGAAGCAATGACTGACTTCAATTCTAGATTTCAAAATATTTGGGAAAGAATCCTTGATATAGCTATAACATTACTAGGTATGGCCATAGTGTTTTATCTTAAGGCTTTAAATTCAGACATATATGTTATGATTTAGTCACTTGGAGGTCAAACTCTACTAGAGGCTTATGACTATGCAGTCAGAGCTAAAAATAATTTGATAGATGCTGGAAAGTTGTCTCCAAGGTCTCCCATGCCCATGTTTCTAGAGATTTCCTTGCCATTACCTCAAGAATCCCCTAAATCCATATCCCCACCTATGTCTATGTACACATATCCTCAACCACCTACTAAATAAATTATCCCTGCCCAGACATTCGAGCTGGATGATATCATGAATATCTTAGGACATTTTCTAATGCGTTGGTTAATATAAAGATAGTAAAATACTTATACTAAACCCCAATACCAGGGCTATCAAGGAAATATATTTTCATCACAACCAAGCCAATACCAGGGTTCTCCAAGGCAAAATAACCCTTAGCCAGCAAACCAATTAGATGCAGTCCTTACACCCTCATAGACTATTCCTCCCAATTCAAATAGAGAGATTATTCTAGGACACAATAATTATGCAGATGGTACTAATGCCTGGTGTTTCCCTTGCAATAATGCTCATACACCTAGAGATTGTCCCATGGGTAATCTACAACAAAAGGTGGTAGAGCAAAGAAGAATGGATGGAAAATTTGTAAGTACTAGTGATAATCAAACCTACCATCTCATGGTATGCAAAATTTAGTTTTAATGGCTCAGATGCAAGGGATGTCTTTGAAAAAATAAGAATAAATAGCCCTAGAACATGCTTTGTTCTCATGGGTTAAAGATGAAGAATCATTTTTCTTGAATGAAACTTCTACTTCCAAGAAACTAGTGGTGCAATTAGATTATTATACTAGATCAAAGAGAAGAATGGTGGAACAGCCTGAAGTTGCAAATAACTAAGTCATGGAGAATCCTTCATTTCAAGGACAAAGAAACATAGCTATCAAACAAGAAGTGCCTCAACCGGTGCAGAATCAAGTAATTGTTGCACAAATTCAAGAAAAAAACAAGATACCCTTATTTTTAAAGAACTTAGACTCCAGGACCAATAAATGTGGTGGATCAATTGAAGAAGACCCTAGAACAAGTATCAATATGGGATATATTGGTTATTCCTAAATATAAGGCACTACTACAAGAAGCTCTACAAGGCCAAGTAGTGCCCAAATGTACTGTTATCAAAGGACTTGCTGAAAAAGACAATCCCAAAGATACAATTCATCTACAGACAACAGCCCTAGTGAACAGTGCACTAGAGGTAAGCAAATCCAAATCAGACCCCTTTTATTTAACATTGATAGTTGGCAAGAAATTACTACATAATTTAATGATTGATTCAAGGGCTAGTACTATAGTAATGCCTAAGCAGATAGCTGATGCTTTAGAAATAAAGTATGAACCACTCACTAAAGGAGTCATGTAGCTAGATGGCAAAGTAGTACAAATAATAGGGAGAATTAAACAACTCCCATTAAAATTATATACTTGTCCCAATATAATTGTAAATCAAGATGTAGTAGTCATAGATATACCTCCTGTATTTGGTCTATGCTTATCCAGAGACTTTACAGCCAAGATAGGAGGATATATGTCCCTTGATTGGTCTCACCTCATCCTAAGAACCATGTATGGTTCAAAGATGAAGATATAATCTGAGCCATTATATAAGGATCACATTATCAATGAACCAATTACAAAGTTAGAGTCAGCTCATGCTATGATGAATAAAGAATAAAGGGTTTTTGTTGAGGAGCTAGGTTAATTGAATGAACATGATCAAGAAGAGGAAAATAATCATTTATTAGATATGATGCAAAGTGACCCATATGGAAATTATGACTCCATTGGTCTAGGCACTTATGTCATATTTGAGGAAGATCATAAAATCCCAAATGTTTTAAGTGAAGAAAAATCAAAAGATACCTCTTCTATCAATCCTCAAGTTTCTCAACATAAATTCCATATTCAGAGTGAGAAGTCACAAGTGTATGCCTTAAGCTCTAATGAAGAAGAGATAATTTTTGACTTTCTTCTTACTCTGCAAGATGATGTGGAGGAGCATGGACATTTCCTTGATCATGATTTGAATGATTTTTTTGAAATCATTGGGTCAAGTTATACTATTTTTCAAGGAAGCTGTGAGCTGGTTGCAGATGAACAAAACAACCTTGAGACTCAATTACATATACAAAATTATTTCAAACTTTCACAATTATCCTTTCAAGAGGTTGGTAATTTTGAAGTCATTAAAGAGGATGATCATGCAATAAAACTTGAGTTTAAGGCAAAAGGAGATAAGCCAATAAATGATATATATCAAAAGGCTTCTGTTGATGAGCAAATAGTCATTAATTTCTTGATAAGACATGCCAATATCAAGAACCAACATTCGACAAGCTTCCAAGAACAAGAAGAGTTCATATATGTTGGAAGCAATTTTGACTCAGACTTAATCAAATGTAGGCCAATCAATGTGGTATACAAAGAAAGCAAGTCACCAGAGCTACATCCAATTCAACCACTTTTCTAGCAACATAAGTCATCTTGTCATGAAGGAGACTTTAGAAATTCTTCTTTTGATCCAAGAGGGAGATAAAGATACTTGGTTAATGTATTATAGCTAGATAGTTTCCCCTTTTTGTATTGCTTTATTTTCCCATTTTTATTTTCTCACTTTTATTTTAAATAAGTGTTCTTTGAACACATAGTCGGCAGCTCAGAGTTTTTCAAAATTTTCAAAATTTCTCAATACATTGAATGTCTCCCAAATCTTTAGAAATCCCCAAGGCACCTTGCACTACCACTTGCATAACATGTTTGCCTCACTATCCCATAAAGATTGAGTAATATTTGTTAATGGTTATCTGAGTTTAATGCCATTTTGAGACTTGATAGGTCAATAAATACCTCTTAGTAAGAGTTAAAGCTTACAGTTTCTTAAACATTCCTACATCTGTGAGAAAATATCCTACTACTTGCATATTTAGTTCCTAGTAAACTTGCTTCAATGAAAGTGTTTCTATTTTGCAAAAGTTCATACCAGTTATCATAGAATATATATAGAGATGGAGGGAACATAGTCTTCATAAGGAGCTGGGATGTATGAATCCCTTGACAAGTTTCTTGCGAGCAAGTCATATGCTTCAGCTTCCGTATAACCATTGAAGACCTATCCACAGACTAGAATCCCTGAAGTTGGTCAAGAAAGTGACCTAATAAAGATAAAAGATTATACAGATGGAGTCATGGACCTAATTCTTCAAAGAGATAGCAACAAAACTCTTAGAGAAGGGGCACATCAAAGGTGCCTTCAGAGGGCCAGAGTGGGGTAATATGAGACATTTGCTATGAGGATATGGACTTCACAACTAGCATAATTCATTGTCCCAACTGTACATCCATGCCCCGACTTGGTCAAATTATGCATAGACTTGTTCCATGTAACCTCAAGCACCATTCAATAGGGTCCATTCATGGTGCAAATCACACCACAAGCTATCAGGGACATGTTAGCCTTGTATCATGATAAGATAGCTACATTTCTAACTATTGTTAAAATACAAAGAATGTGGGTAAACATCAATACTCAGTTGAGGTTCTTAAGATCTAAATTAGAAATGGGTGATGATGACACTACTGTGCCTACACTCCCTGCAGCAAGAGCCCAATTCGCATAAGCTAGCCAAGACGCATTGTCTATGATGGCTTTCATCCTCAACATGAAAGATGATATGGTAGTTTATGGAGAACAAATGGCTATCCTCTGCAAGCTGAAGACCATTGACAAAACTCAGGAGTATAGGCTTGACTTTTTTAAACAAATTGCTTTCTCAATGGTGGAATAACTGGCCCAGTTCAAATCAAAAGGGGTTTTCAGGTACTCTTCTTATTTGTTTCACCTCATGCTGTATCAAAAATTTGACCTCTTTGCCCAAAATATGCATCTTGATTTGTATGACCCAAGTTTTGATCTCCAAAGGACCACTCTTGTGTCTGTATGGACACATATTTTATCAAAAACTAGTGATCCATATGAATTCTAGGAATTATTTATTACCCCTGCTTTTTGTCACCTCAACCCTAAACCAGTTATGAATAGATTATTCCCAAGTGTTTCAAACTTTCTGGCCAGTTGTCCAATTCCTTGTGATTTCTATTTTGGATCTCACCATACAATTATAAGAGTCCATGGTTTTTGTGGGGAACCAATATTGCTACCTAAGATTTTGACTCTTAGGTTAGCATTCTTAGAGGTCACTAGGCAGGTATCTACAGTAGATAATGAATATGGATTTGGAAAGAGGAAGAGGAAAATGTATGACCTTCCATGGATGACAACCATCATGGTATTAGAAGCCAGAGAAGTTGAGATTGTGTTGCTTAGAAGGCTGGCCTTCCTAGGTTTCCTGCTAGTTGAAGACAAATGGGTATATGACCCAAATGGTTTCATAGCTTCTTGGATAAGGACTAATAGCGTTGCAACCAAAATTTCACATGAAGGCCACCCTTTTTGGAAAAATAGGAAAAATCCTAGAGAAGATACTCCTGGATTTTATGTTGAATTAATAGATTTGCCCCTTTCACAAAACAGACCCTAGGAAACATTCTATGTTAAGTAGAGGGATTTTGATCCTAAAATCAGAATGAATTTTGGCTTAAGAAGGACACTAAAGAATAAAGATTGGGATGCTACGAAAATAGAAGCTTATTGGAAATATAGGCAAGAAATTTGTCAAACAACCCATTCTTTTAGGAATGTGGACTTATATGAGAGATGGGAGGAACTCTGGGATGAGTTCATCTCTCCCCTGTATCTAGCCCAGAGACAAGTAATTTTCCAACACAGGGTGTAGAGACAAAAGCTAGAGCAGGATCAAGCCAAGAGTTGAGGGCCTCAAGGTAAACTGCAGCTGTAGTAATTGTATCAGTTTGGCCCTAATCTCTCATCATCATGGAAATGCAAGAGTGTGGTGCCTTCACCACCAAAAGCTTCCCCATCAACATCAGTTATTTAAATTCCTATTTTTCCACAATCATCATTGACAGTATTAGTAGATGTGGAAGGAAAAGAAAAATAGAAAGAAGAAGAAATGCCCAAGAAGTGAAAGAGGGTGCAATTTTAGTTTGATTTAGAAGAGGCAGACCACCCACAACACAAATTACAGAGTACTATAATTGCTCCTTAGGTAAGTATTATTCCTCCTTTTCCTTCTCAATCTATTTCTTCTCCTGTTGGCATGATGATTCCATCTAGCTAGATGACATCCCCTACCACCTCTGTCATTCCCATTTCTCACTTCACCCCATCTATCCCTACTCAAGCTTTAACGTTACCTCACTTTTCCCCTTTTGTTCCCAAGAAACTTTCCCCTTAGATTGCCCATAGCCAATAATTGGCTATTCAATATAGTTTTCCACAGGGACATCCTTTTGTGGGTGGGCACATTGCCTCTCCTTCTACATTCTAGACCCAAGCAAATGCTGTTAGGAAGGCAAGGGAAGCCCAAAGAGAGAAAAAAAATCAAGGAGAATAAGGCCTTGGCTACACCACATCTGCAGTCACAATTTGACCCAATTTAGTAGCAATTGATGATTACTCATTTGTCACCAAATGTAATCAAGCCAACCGATCAAATGTAGCTAGAAGAATACATAATTAATGCAGTGGCCATAGATATGTCCCTATTTAAGCCACAAGACAAAATTGAGCTACTATCTGAATCCACTTCTGTAGTTGCTAAAGACTACTTGAAGACATCAAGGAGGCTATAGAAGATGGAGGCTGATTTAGCTAAAGAAAAGGCAAACTGTAACAGTTTAACCATAGAAATCAATAGAAAAGATAATGAAATAGAGAATATGAATAAATAGTTGCAAGATAATGTTTCTCTTTAGACTCACCAGGCAGTCCAGGCCCAAAATGATTCCTTAAAAGTAGGGCTAATGCAGGTAAAGAATGTAGTAATGACCCTAAGGTGCAAAAAGGTAGCATTGCAAGAAAAATGCAAGGAACATCTATTGTAAGTTACTCAATTACAACAGAAGCTGCTAGCTAAATAGAATAATATTGTGGCTATACAAGCCCAATTTCAAGCCGAGCAATAGAGAGCAGCACAATTGACACTGGAGTTGGCCAATAGGCCAAAGCATGTTAGAGTGTTAAGTCTGGTGAAGGAGCTATATGAATCCATGTGGAAGAGAATCTCTTTAGAGATTAGTCAACTCAGGCCTTCTCTCACCTTCTTGATAAATGCATAGAAATTGTGGAAAAAGGTGGAGAATTCAGTTGTAAACACTCTAGCTATAGTTTCAGGGAGAGTATTAGACTCTAAAATGCTGCTACAAAAGCTTCATGATGCAATAGATGGAACATTGTCAGTAGCAGGAATCAATGATAGAATGGTCGCTACTAAGCGAGTAAATGAGTTTCTCAGTTGTAATTTTATAGCCATCAGTTGCAGAGAGCTTCTTAATGTAATGAAAGAGGGAATTAGTGAAATGAAATAGCACATTGAAGACCTAATACAATTAGGTCTTCCTTCTCTATTTCCTGATGACAACACCATGTTGATGGTAGATGAAATTGAACCTTTGCTATTGGCCAAGTAGAATGATCAAATAGTGTTTCGATTTAAAGGATGACTCATCAGTCCCTAAAGTAAAAGCTATCTTGATTCTTGTTTCCCATATTGAATTCAAATTGAAGGCTATGGTTAAAATTTTGTAGAAATTTTCACACAAGGATATTATTAACCTTGATTTAGACTTTAATGAATTGTAGAATAAGTAGGAGTTATTTGATGATGAGTGGTTCACCTACCAAATAGCATTGCTGAAGCTATAATTTTGAAATTTTGATCTAGTGGGAGTTGTGGTTTCTTTTTTAGCAAGATCAAAAGTCCTTGAGGTCACCAATAACTGTAGAGTAAAAATACTCTACATTTGATTATAATTTTTTCAATTGCACACTAAAATTTTTTGTCCCTACACACTTGGGTTCAAGACGACAAAGTTTTGAAATAGAGCTCGAGCTTGATTTTCTTTTTGCCTCATTTTGTCTAAGTGTCAAAGTCATGCGGAAGCTACCAAGTGTCATCGGTCGAGGCACCTTTCAAAAAATTTATAAGTTGGTCAAGATGTGCCATGTATCTCATAATAACTCAGTAGAACATGACAAGTGTCGACATCCACATTTCATATCGGCACTTGCATTTCAAATATCTTTTAAGCATAAGGTTTTAATAAGCTAAGTATCATGATTAGGTGGAGAGCACCAAGTGGCAATCATGAAAGACTTTAATTTGCTTTTCTAAAAGTGATGGAAGATGCCACGTATCCCAGTTAAAGAGAGCAAAATCCACCATGTGTCAAGATATGAATTATCTTCATTTCATTTCACCGATATAGTAAAGACTATGGTGGGTCTCAAGTTTTGTTTCTAAAGTAAGAGGAAGCCACCAAGTGTCACTATCTATGTAAAAATGAAATGAGGCTTGCTTGTTTATACAATATAAATAGAATGATGTAGAGACCAGCACGTGTCACCTTCCACACGTTTCTCAAAAGGTGGCTAAAAGTAATAGAGATTTCCACGTGTCTTTTGTTGAGGCAAGTAGAAATCACCACCTGTCCCTATGATTTTTTTTAAGTTGCTTAGGTGAGAAATTCTATGGGTCTTATTTTATGTTAAGTTGTTAAAGTTTTGAAGAAGCGGATTGCGATAGGTGTAAAAGGTAGAACACTCCTGAGCAAAGATACAAAAGAGTATACGTTACACGAAAAGTACCATGTGTCTTCGGTAAGTGCTGTGAAACACACCAAGTGTCATTCTCTGGTGTCTCCTAAGTGATAAGAAGGTTTTCAAGGAATTGGCCAAGTTTCCTCTTCCATTTAATAGAAGGGAGTGTCCTATGATATATTTTAGCCAATGAACTACTGAAAGACAGAGCATTTTAGAATGTAAGAAATATCTTCTATTAGACACTTCCAGTTTGGTTAGATTTTAGTTGGGCCATTAGATTTGTAACATACAGACAATCTAGAGTGAATTTAAGGCTATAAATATAGGTACATAGATCACTGAAGAGATCAAAATTATAGAGAATTTTTTGAGAGAATTATTGTCAAGAGTTTAGACTTTCTAGAGCTGTGATTAGGAATATCATTTTCCCTTTTTTTATTTTCTTGAGTTGGAAAGTTTATGTAACTATGCATGTTTCTGTGCTTCTTATGTGACTGGAAAATTAATAAGAATATTAAATCCTATGCCTTTGTTGATGTTTTATGTGTCATTTTAAAATTAGTCTAAGTTATGTTATCAAGAGTTTTAGACTTTCTAAAGCTATGATTAGGAATATCATTTGCCTTTATTCTATTTTCTTGAGTTGGAAAGTTTATGTAATTGTGCATGTTTCTGTGCCTCTTATGTGACTCAAGAATTAATAAGAAGATTGAATCCTGTGCCTTGGTTGATATTTTCTATATCACTACAAAATCAGTCTAAGATGTGGGCCTCTATTTCTATTGTTTTCATCTTTTACATTGATGATGCCTTGTTTGCTCTTAAATGTAATTGAATCTTACATATAGTTTCACTGTGCTTAGATTAAGGGTTGAATTACATTCAGGTGCATTGCCATAGTTAGATTTTCTTTCTTTGCATTTGTGTTTCTATTAAAATTCCTATCCCTTTTCCCAGTATATGCTCAATATAAAGAAGAGGCTAGCTTCTTAAAAATCTGGAGGTTGTTTCAAGTCGCAAGTCCCACATCTTAAAACTTCCCATTGTTGGTGTTAGAAACAAGCACAATTTTAACCATCAAGAATTACCAAAATGCTAATTAACTTAAATTCAATAATTAACATAAGATGACTAAATACTTATAGTAATTCCTGATTCTGAGCAGAGTGGGCCCTTGTTCCTTTTAGATTCAAGAACAAAATTTAATCAACCTTGGAAATAAACAATTGTAGCTAGATTGTATTCTATAACACACCTTCTTAAAGCTGTCTTCTATATTCTCTATTATCTATTATATGTTTGAATGTAACATGTTCTTCATTATATGTTGATACAACTAACTTAGAATAGATATGCAGTAAAATAGGGATTCCTAGTTAATCCAATCATCCTAATATAGGAGATTAGTTTTCCTAGAAATCCAATTATACTAGAAAATAGGAGTATCGATTTATAATAGAATTAGAATCTAGATGTCTTAAAATACAATGAACAAATCCTTCAAAATAACAAACAATCAATCTTCTTAGTAAACACCAGCTAGAATGATTCTTCTCCTTTTATTTAGTTGCCAACTACTCATTCAACTCCTTGTCTCCATTGAGTCCTTAGAGTTGACCCTACAAAGTAGGAAAAAGTGATTTGTGCAGTTTGTAGATTCCAACATGTCGAGTCCATATATTTCATCCTATGGAGTCCATAGATTTTAGCCTATGGATTCCATAGATTTCAGCCTGTGGAGTCTATAGATTTGAGCTTGTAGATTCCGTAGATTTGAGCCTATGGAGTCCATAGTTTTGAGCCTATAGAGTCCATAGTTTTGAGCCTATAGAGTCTGTAGTTTGAGCCTATAGAGTCCATAGATTTTTTCTTTCTAAGGAATGACATTGCTTGTGAGTCTAAAACTTTGTCAAATGGAAATCAAAATCAAACTTCCTTTCTATGCTACTGGAATCACCTATCTTTGAGCATCCCTTTTAATTAGATAATCACTAAAACATGCAATTATGTTAGATATTAATGGTATATTGTAAGTTTAGTCTTTGGTTAATCATAAACAAAACAAATAACTATTTTCCATATAATAGTTACTTAACAACCTATGATTTTCATAAGATAGTATCCTATTTGAGATGATTCAAAAGAATTCTTGTGTCAGAATGAGCTATATTCTGAGCTCATCATTTCCCCTAGACTTTACCTTTTGCAAGTCCCCTTACAAACTAACTATCTTTGGTGTTGATTCTTGAATCTATCTTCAAAATGTTTACTCAAGTCATAATATTCAAATTCATCTATGATGTGCTTATTTGCATTGTTGGTAAAGCCTTGATGCTCTTGAATCATTTGTTTCTAGATATCAAATTATTCATCAGATTGTGGAGACCAATTCTGCCATCCTGGAATAAGGATAATGAACAAAGGGGGTCAATATCTCATTCCAATCCATTTCTTTTCACCTCTTGAGTTTATGACTTCAATCAGAATTTTAAGGATTGAGTTTGCTCTTTGCATGCTCCACTTCATATTTTTTGGAGACATGACTTCTCTTCTTCTTAGGGGTACTGATAATTGATCCCATCTCTTTATAGTTGTAGAAACTATTGCTTCAAAATGTTGTCTAGAAAATAAATAAAAGGAAATAGTTTAGTCATACAAAGCTTGCAAATAATGTGTCTTTACTTCATCTCTATTGCAAGCATAGATGAATTTTTGTTTAACTAATTTTGGTAGAAAGAATGCTGGCCTAATGCATAATCATGTGGTTTTGGCATGGTTTGTATACTCCTCAAATCAATTTTTCCATGTAATCTGGTTCTTGAAATTAGAGTGAAATGCCCTCAAATAAACTTCCCCCATATGAAGATTTATCAAGAACTTGTTGTGGTCATGGTTTCCTAAGATGAAATCATGCAGATAGAATTCACAGAGTAAATCCTGTTGGTCAGGCTATGAATCATAGAAAAAATTCAAGGAATGTGGTTAGCTGTAAGATTATATAAGGAAGATTATAGGAAATTCTAAGGAGTTTCCATCTATAAAACTATTCAAACAAGAATAGACTATATGAAGGAGAAGGATTTCTATAGGCCAAAAGAGACTCTCCTAGTTTGCATGCATCTTATAATCTGTCTTCTAATTATTGGACTTGAATTTCCAATGCCTATTTTACTTTTTCTAATTATTTATTTGAAGAATGTGCAACTTTAATTTTTGTTTGAGTTTAAGGTACTCTTCTTCAATTTGATCCAGTATTTGCAATGAAGAATTACCTGTCTGGGTGGTTTGGCATCCTTGGTCAACATATGTCTTGGAAAGAATAGATGTAGTGCTACAGGGCTTTTCAGAAGAATTTATCATGTTCTATAGTTTCCTATTCTCCTTCTTCAAGTTTTCTACATATACCCAAGCATCTACCTATTCAGTATCTCTCATATTTACTTCTACTCTCAATCTCTAAATTTCTACCTCATGTTCAGAAGATACTGTATTGAATTGTTGTATTTTTGCAATGTGATTTTCAGATGTAGTATCTAGTTGTTGTTGTAATAAAGAATTGATATGTTCTTTGGTTTGAAGTTGAATTTTTACCTCAACAATTTCAAGTGCTTGTTGTTGGATTAGAGCTTGAAGTTGGGACAATTCCAGAGTTAACTGTAAAATTAGATCATTTGGACTGGATGGTCCTCCTTTCTCTTCATACACAGTTTTTCCCTTAGTTCTTTGAATGTCAACTGAAACATGTGATGGCTCCACCATTTCTGATTCTTGGGCCATATCTACAACTTATTCTATGGTAAGTTGTTCTATGATAAGTGGAGAACTCTATCCAACAAGAATCTCTTCAATATCTGAATTTGTTTGTTCAACAGAATGAGATGGTGTCTTAAGGCTACCCAAGATATCTACAACTTCTTGTTCATCATCATCATCTACAATCAATCATCTTCATCTTCTAGTTACCCTTTGTGCCATACTTGGCTGAGTGTCTTTTTCTATTATAGGGCTTTTGGTCTTCTCAGGTTTCGAAGTAGCCTTCTGTTTTAGTTTTCTCCTTCTAGACAGGGGAGTTAGCTATAATTCAGATACCTAAGGTTCTTATGGTGACTGAGAAGGTTCTATAGTTTTCTATCTTTGAGACCTTGTAACCCTCCTTGAGGAAGTAGAAGGAATGGCCTGAGAGGTTTCAGCATGTGATTGTTGCTCTAGAGTTGTACCACCTTGTTAATGGAGTAGATGGAGGTAAGTTCGTAGATTCAGGCATAGGTAAATTTGAAACATTTGGTATTACATTGTTTAAAAATGTCTCCTAGGCTTCAGTACTCTGCTAAAGGAAATAATGTTGAATGAGTAGGTGGATGAGACCATGGTATCTTAGGGCAGCATTAGGAGTTATGGCCAAGACCTGGATGGCTCCATATAAAAAGTATGGAAGGTTCATTTTGAATTGGGGGTTATGGCTTCCATGCTTCAAGTGTATCAATATTTTCATGGCTTCTCCCACTAACAAACTAGTCTATCCCTCATAGGTAACATACTTGATCACCTATTTGGCTACTAACCTCTAGGGTTTAGGAAGTGAATTTCTACTAACCCTCTTAGTTTTTCCCCTTGAATCAAATAGACAGGAAGTGCCAGTTTGTTCATTCCCATTGAATTGGGTGATTAAATCATTAAATGGGGTCCTCCTTGTTATCCTCATTCCCTCTTCTAGAACTTCAATCACTTCACTTATAATTTGGGTCGAGATTGGAATTACTACACCATGAAAAATTGAGTTATCAGGAGTGAGATTATCAACAAATTCACTTACCAGCTCTTGATGAAACCCCTAAAACTTGTTGATGAAGGGTAACCATCCATTTGCCTTGAATACCTCCATAGAAGCTTTGTCTTTGTTAAATTTTGCAACCCTTTTTAGTTCTGATCTTGTCTTCTATCCCATTATTTTATTTTGATTCGAAATGAAATACTTGTGCTGATTGTGATCTAGTTAAAATGGCTTTCTCTTTCAAAATAGGGTTTGAACTTGCTTGAGACTAATAACAATGTTGTTCATTGGAGTGAAAATAGTGTAATAATTATGAGTGAGTTCATAGAAATGATTGTTATGCACTGCTCCACAGCCTATGTTGATTTTCTATGGACTATGCTAGACATCATGTCATATATGAAATTTTAGTGGGGTATGGTGATGTGAACGTTTGCGGCGGTGGCTTTTTTTGAAAGTGACTTTAGGACATCACATCATCATCATTATAAGTCACATGAGGTGACAATTATTTTGTTATCCTTTTTGAACACATGTATTGATGTCACATCCAATGATGATTAATCACATGAGGTGTCCATTAAATCATTACACATAGTCATTACCAAACCATCTACTTTAATCTTGAATGTTTATCCAATTTGATGGTTCCTCCATTTTTAGAAGGGATCAAATTTAATTCAAGGCCTAGTCATCTCAATAAAAAGAATCTTATTCAAATCAAAAGCTATTAATTAACTAATTATGGATAAATAGATTCTATTTTTTGTACCTTTACCTAAGAGGTATGCCCGTCCCACCATCTGTCCTACACAATAAGTCACATAGATTAGTTACAAATAAGAAAAGAATATTCTGATTATTCTAAGGAAGCTAGGTGGAGGGAATGATTAGACATCCATAATTTATTCATATTATTTGCATTATTGTTTTGGTATTTTTTCCCTTGCCTAGCTAGTAAAATTGGTTTTCTAGACAAGGATTATTTTACCATTACTTAGCTCGCCAGCAAGCTAGTTTTCAAACCAAGACTGACAACAATGCCTGAGGGTTTTCATTGTTGGTTTTTTTTTAACTTTTTTTTCCTTAAACTTTTTTTAACCTTTTTTGAGATCAGGTGTTGCTGGAAGAAGAAAAGCCTTCTAGATCAACAGTTTTACTAAAAGTTATTTCTTTTGAAAAAATAAGCTCTTCTAGAATAACCACTTGATCCTTTATTTCTTGGAGAAATTCTTCTCTATTGATAGGTTTTTGATAAATTTTCAACCTGTGTCCATTTACAATCATGGCCCTTTTACTATCATCAATAGGAATCAGCTTAACATATCCATTGTCAAATATCTCCTCAATTTGATAGGGTCCCAACCATCTAGTTCATAGTTTCCCCCTTGAATTGTTGAAACTTGGAATCAAATAAAAGTGCCCAATCTCCTTTATGGAATTCCCATTCTTCGATATGAGAATCATGCCCAATATTTATTTGGTGTTGTACCATTTCTATTCTTTACAATGCTTCCATCCTCATCTCTTCCAGTTGATTGAGCTGTAACAATCTTTCTTTCTGCATGTCTTCTAACTCAATTCCTACTTCAAGAGCAGTCTTTAGAGTTTGTAATTCAAATTATATAGAAAAGAAGGGTTTCTTACCATAAACCAGTTCATATGGTGAAAATATAGTTGTTTTCTAAGTGGTGCTATAGGCCCAAATAGTTTTTGGTACCTTGTCTGCCCAATTTTTTCTACTGGAGTCAACAATTTTGGTCAAGATGGTTTTCAGTTCCCTGTTGGTGACTTCAACTTGTACATTAGCCTATGGATGATATGGGGATGTCTTCCTATACTGAGTCTGATATACTTGCATGAAATGTTTTATCATATTGGACATAAACTGGGGTCCCTAATTTGAAACTATTTCTCTCAGAGCACCAAACTATTGCATGATCTTAAAGTATAAGAAATAAGCTATTGTTTCCTCTCTTATATGGGTTAGGACTTCCACTTTTGCCTATTTAGTTACATAATCAATAAATACCAGTAGATAGTCTTTTCCTCTAGATGGTAGATCCATAGGGCCTATGAAATCAATCCCCCATTTCTCAAATGGTTCTAAAACTAGCTGAGGATGAAGAGGCATTTCCATTGAAAGAGTTGGTTGTCTAATTTTTGGCAAGCATCACAATGTTTCATGTATCTCTTCACCTGTCGATGGATTTGAAGCTAGTAATATCCTACCCCTAAAATTTTATGTATTGTTTGATGGACTGAGTAGTGGCCTCCTCCTGGTTCATCATGACATGCTCTCATGATATCATAAGCTTCTATATTTGTCACACACCTATAGAACACATGATTAGGACCAATTTTAAATAGCATTCCATTAATCCATTTAAAAGAACAACTTTCTCTAATTAATCATTTTCTTTCTTTCTTTGAAAAATGCATAGGAAGCTTCCATGTGGCCAGATAACTGGTTATGTCAGTGAACCACGGAGATTTTGTTGAAACAGAAAATAATTTTTCGTCTAGAAAGTCATCTTCTACCTGTTCTTCTTCACTTGTAGTGTTCATCTTAGATAATAAATTTTCAACCACATTAAATTTGCCTTGTTTTTCAATAATGGTAATGTCAAATTCTTATAAAATTAACAACCATCTGATAATTCTTCCTCCTAAAATTGGTTTGTTTGTAAGATATCGTATGGCTGAATGGTCTGTGTAGACAAATACCTTGTAGCCCATTATGTAATGTCTAAATTTGTTTATTGCATGGACTATAGTCAAGAATTATTTCTCAGTTGTGGTGTAGTTTCTTTCTATAGGTGTCAAGTTTTTACTGATATAGTAAATGGCATACATGTGGTCATCTTCATCTTTATATCCAAGAATAGCTCCTATTGTTGTGTTAGAAGCATCTGTATAGATGTGGAATGGCTGAGTCCAATTTGGTCCCCTCAACACTAGTGCAGTGATGAGTTTGGCTTTAATATCCTTAAAGGCTTATTGACATCTATCATCCCATTCAAATTTACTCTCTTTTGTAAGCAAGGCAAATATGGGGGTAGCTATTTGACTGAAGTTATCTATGTAATGCATGTAATAACTAGCATGTCCCAAAAAGATTTTACTTTCAGTTTGGTTTTTTGGAATGGGCAAGTTGGAGATAATCTCAATTTTCTTTGGGTTTACTTGAATGACTTTTGTAGAGATATGGTGTCCCAACACTATCCCTTCATTCATCATTAATAGACATTTTTCATGACTCAGAGATAACTAATGTTCCTCACATCTGATTAGTACCTTATCTAAATTGGTAAGATCTTCTTCATATGTTTCACCATGAACAATGAAATCATCCATATATACCTCAACACAATCATGTGTAAGGTCAGAGAATATTGCTAGAACTGCTCTTTGGAAAGTAGCTGGGGCATTACAGAGTCCAAATGGAAGTACTCGATAAGCAAAAGTTCCCTAGGGGCATGTAAATGTAATTTTATCCTAGTCTTCAGCTGCTACTGTTATCTGATTGTATCCACTAAACCCATCTAGGAAGGAAAAGTATTTTTTTCATGATAGATTATCAACTACTTGATCAATGAAGGGTAAAGGGAAATAGTCCTTCAATGTAGCTTTGTTTAGTTCCCTATAATCTACACATACTCTTAACTTCCCATTTTTATTTGGTATGATAACCAGAGGTGAAACCTACTGACTATCTGAGATGGGGTAAATGAACCCAACCTCTAACAATTTTTGGATCTCTGTTTTAACTATCTCACTTAATGTTGGGTTTATTCTCCTTTGCAGTTGCCTTACTTTTGACAGATTCTAAAAAAATGTGATGAGTGTAGATGCTAGGATGGATCCCTTTCATGTAAACATAATCCCACGTAAAAGCTTTGGTATGTCTTTTTAGTACTTCAAAAATTTGTTCTTCTTCCTCATTTGTCAACTAGTTGTTGATGTTTAGAATCTTCTCAGGTAGTATCATGATTTGTTTAGTACCTAGATGATTAGATTAAATTTGTTTGAATTCACTCATTAATGAGTTCAGATTACATGAATGAGGAAGTAATTTATGGAACATGGCAATGTTATCAACAAATTCTTCTCCAGGAGGGATTACTCATGCTAAAGAACAATGGAACATGTCTAAGAAGTGTGTTTGTTGTTGTTTATCTAGTTCTCTCACACTTTCCTGAATCATTCTATGGACATAAAATGAGGAGGTGTCAGTAGAATGTGAAGTAGAAGCTCCATAGTGTTCAGTAGAATCTATACTACAAAAGTCCTTAGATGTCACCCTGGCAGAGTCTGTAGATTGTGGCCTGGCAGAGTCCGTAGATTCTGGCCTAGCAGAGTCCGTAGATTCTGGCTTGGCAGAGTCTGTAGATTATAGATATATGGTTTCATTCAGTTCTTCCAAGTGCTTTTTCATAGTGACCATGGCTAAAGATGACACATTGTTTAGTGTGTTATCTGATTCATCCACCCAAAATTCTTGTATATGATTAATTGATGGTTTTGTAAGAGGATACAAAGAGATACACTTAGACTTTAAAATGTTGGAGATGGTCATATCTCCTGATCTACAATCTATGAAAGCTGCCATAGTAGATAACCATGGTCTACCTAAGATGATGGGATATCCCAAACTTTTTGTTTTAGGTTGTAGCACCATGAAATATACTGGATATTTCGAAGATTCTATTAACACTTCCACATTTTCTATTGTCCCTTCGGGTTTGGTTATTGATTGATCTACAATTTGTAAAATGGTAGTTGTGGGTTGCATTTTGATAAAAGACAATGTCTAAGGGTATCAGTTATCATGACATTAATTGCTACTCCCAGATCCACTAGGATGTTGGGAATTTCTATCCCTCTAATTGTGACTGTAATGACTAGGCTTCTTGGATCTGCATACTTCAAAACTAACAGTTTCCCTACCAATAGGTTAGCAACCTTGCCATCTACACGGATGGTTTTTAGATACTTTGCTTTCCTTCCAAGTGTTTTGATATAGATATTCTTAATGATTTGGTTCAATTCAGGTATATCCCTAATAGCTTGCAATAAGGGTACCTCAATATTGATCTTCTACAATTCATGGACCAAGTTTGAGTCTAATTGAATATTGATTTCTTTTAACCTTTCAAGAAAAGGAACTACTAGTATAGTAGTGTTTTCTTTCCTTTCTTCAAGACTCATCTTGCTTTCAATTTTTTGAGTACTTGGCTGAGATAACTTTGTTTTTTCATTTTCATCAGGTATCTCAAAAATAAGGACTGAAGGTTTTTATATGGTTTTGCTCGACCTGAACTATATATCAGAAAACTCAATAGCTCCAATAGTCATTGTTTCCTCCTGTTCATTGACATAAATATGTGTTGGTTGTTTATTTTTTAGATTTTTTATTGGCTGAGCAGGCATTGGAGGTTGGTTTACTTGCCCTTATTGCTAAATGACTAGAGGTGGCATAATAGTTTGCTATTGGGGTGGTTTCTTTGGTTGGGTAAATTGTTTCTATGGACCCCGCTACAGGTTCCACTGTTGATTCCATGGCTGATATTGCTATGGCATCCACTACTGTTGTGGTGCCCATTATTGCTGTGATGGTGGCATCATCCAAGGAGATGCTGGTGTCCACTCTTGTCCCCCCCCAATGGGTTTTAGATTGGTGTAATTTGAGGTTGATTTCAAAAGGGTGAAAGTACTAGAACATTCCATGGTGCCATCCATGGGTTAACTTGGTTTCTTGCATTGAATTGTCCTTGTGCTTGGTTTTGTGGGACAAATTTGTGTCTTTGTATATAATTTATTTCTTCAATAGTTTGGCTTTATGTTTTTATTTGATTCTTTAAAATAGGTAATAGTGAACAATGTTTATTGTCATGATCTATGGTATCACAGATCCCACATGACGAAACATTGGTTTTGTCTAAGGGACAATCTCTAAGTGCATGTTTTTACCTACACTTAGGACAGTAAATTGCTAATGGTTATGTTTCATTAGCCCTAGATTGAAGGCCATCTAAAGTGCTATTTAATGTTACCAAAATATCTATCTTTAGATTTGCAAATTCTTCCATTAGCTTTCCAATTTCATTAGATTTCCTAGCTTTCCCTCTCCTAATTCTAGGTTTTATTCAAGAATAGTTGGTACACACCTCAGAAATCTAATTAAAAGCTAGTTTATTTATGTCTCCTCCTCCCATAAGGTTTAAAGCATCCCTAGTGTCTTCATCCAATCCCTTTAAAAAGACCAATTTCTAGACTTCTTCAGTGAGTGGATAATTACTTCTTTTATGAGTGAATGTGAACATGTCCAAATAATCCTCTAAAGATTCATCTTCATTTTATTTAATTTTGAAGAAGTCTTCCTTTCTCTCTTAAACCCTAAAATAATCTTGGTATTTGTTTAAGAATTTTGTTTTCATGTCATCCCATGTTCTAATGGAATTACTAGGTAATCCCATAAACCATCTCATGGCTAAATCTTTAAGTGTAGATGGAAATAGTTTTAATTTTTAGCTGTCTATGGTATAGTCATAGGTTTGACACAACACTTTGAACTCAAAAAAAAACTGATCAGGATCTTCATTAGATCTCCCTTAGAAACTTTGAAAATTTGTAGGTGAAATATTTTTCATGGGGGTTTGATTAGTAGGATCTACAACAATAGGAAAAGACAAAGTCCTTTCCTGTGCCAATTGTGGATTTGGTAGATTTTGTTGAAGAGCCATATTCTCTTCTTCAGATGAAGTTTCAAAACCAAGGTTATCTTCCCACTGGATGTTTGTGGTATTGATTGTGGGTTGTTCAAGGTTTTCAAAATCTTCCTCAGCTATGGATCTTTGAAATGCTTCTTCCAAATCTTTGGCAATTTCTAAGTGATGTCTTATTATGAGAGATTGATCTTCAGGAATTTGTCCAATTGGGCTTGCTTGTGGTAGTATCCTAGTTTCTATCCTTTTTTCTAGAGATCCTTGTAGATGAGTTTCACTTATGTTTTTTGATTCACTACATGAAGATGTTGAAGGAGTCTCAACGTGTGGTTCTGGTGGAGATTTTGGAATGAATCATCCTTTAGAATCTATGGGATGGTTCATCAATTTGAATATTTTTGGAAATTTTGTAGGTTTTGTATATATTTTTTTCTTTTACTCTAGACAAATAATGGTTACCATACTAACATCATGATCCCTGACAATGGTGCCAAAAATGATGAGCTGTCATTATAACTCTCATTTAATCAGTACTCAGATTGATGTCTTATCAACCAGGGTTGGTGTTTAAAGCTATCTATAGTAAGGCTTAGGATAGTAGATCTAGATGTGTACTTTGTGGGGGTGTTGTGCCAGTTCTAATCTATCCTTATCTTGAAATGTTCCTAGAAATAATGAATTTACTCTTGCTAGAAACAAACAAAAGAACTTTTCAAGCCACTCATCTACTGAAAAGGAAATGACACACTTTGCTAGAAAAGAAAAACACACTTGCTATTTAAAATAAATAACATGCTTTCTAGAAAAGAGATAACACACTTTCTAGAAAAGAAAGAACACACTTGCTGTTTGAAATAAATAACATGCTTGATGGACAAGAGATACTTTGAATAAAGGAATACTATGTGCTTTATGAATCTGATTGTATTAAATAAATTCAATTGTTACCAAAATACTAATTAACTTAAATTCAAGAATTAATATAAGATTACCTAAATACCTATAGCAATTCATGATTCTGAGTAGAGTGGGCCCTTGCTCCTTTCAGATTTAGGAACACAATTTAATCAACCTTGGAAATAAACAATTGTAGCTAGACTGTATTCTGTAACACACCTTCTTAAAGCTATCTTCTATATTCTCTGTTATCTGTTATATGTTTAAATGTAACATGTTCTTCATTATATGTTGATATAACTAACTTAGAATAGATATGCAGTAAAATAGGGATTCCTAGTTAATCCAATCATGTTAATATAGGAGATTGGATTTCCTAGAAATCTAATTATACTAGAAAATAGGAGTATCAATTTATAATAGAACTAGAATCTAGATGTCTTAAAATACTATGAATAAATCCTTCAAAATAACAAACAATTGATCTTCTTGGAAAACACTAGCTGGAATGATTCTTCTCCTTTTATTTAGTTGCCAGCTAGCTCTTTCAAATCCTTATCTCCATTAAGTCCTTAGAGTTGACCCTACAAATTAGGAAGAAGTGACCTATGCAGTTCATAGATTCCAGCTTGTCGAGTCCATATATTTTAGTGTGTGGAGTCTATAGATTTTATCCTATGGAGTCCATAGATTTCAGCCTGCAGAGTCCATAGATTTGAGCCTACGGAGTCCATAGTTTTGAGCCTGCGGAGTCCATAGTTTTGAGCCTGTAGAGTCCATAGTTTTGAGCCTATGGAGTCCATAGATTTGTTCTTTCCAAGGAATGACATTGCCTGTGAGTCTAAAACTTTGTCAAATGGAAATCAAAATTGAACTTCCTTTATATGCTACTAGAGTCACCTATCTTTGAGCATCCCTTTTAATCAAACAATCACTAAAACATGCAATTGTGTTAGATGTTAATGGCAAAGTATAGGTTTAGTCTTTGGTTAATCATAAACAAAACAAATACCTATTTTCCATATAATAGTTACTTAACAACCTATGATTTTCATAAGATAGTATCTTATTTGAGATGATTCAAAAGAATTATTATGTTAGAATGAGCTATATTCTGAGCTCATCAATGGGATATTTAGATTTCTTCTTATTAGGTAGAATGAATCCAAGGTCATGCTTCTTGTGAGAATTTTAGGTCTCAATTAAGATCAATGTGTGTGGTCCATTCTCGTATCATCCTAATCTAAATGCTTTCTAAGCACACCTATGAAGGTATATTTTGGAAATGTTAGGGTTGTCCAAGTAAGAGAATGTAAAGGTGAATAGTTATGGGGGAGAGGGGGTCATAGAAATATAAAGTGGCTTGTCAATTCCCCCATAGATAAAATGGGTTTGATAGCTTAGGGACCCCAAGGGAGTAATGGCTCTAATGTTGGGATCATAACCTGGTTGGTGGTTGAGTTTCTCATACTTTTGGGGAGTAGGGAAAGAATTGAGGGTAAAGAGAGTATTTTATAAGGGTAAGGCATTAGAAGGTAGATTCCAATGGATTAGTGGTGGGTATTTAGTCCATAATAATGGTAGATGCCTCTATGGAAGAGGGAGTAATGTCTTCCATTTCCATGGTTGAGGGCTTGGTGGTAGATTTTTGGGGTGGTTTTATCAAGGGAAAGAGGAAGTCATTGGGTTGGTAAGTCATATTACATGATATAAAATGGATTGGGTTAGATTGTATGGTAAAACCGTCACCTTCATGCTTTAATTTGACACAATAGTGGAGGGTAAAAGGGACATAACTCATAACATGAATCCAACATCTCCCTAATAGAACATTATAATAGAATTCACATTTGACCACATAGAAAAGTTAGAGGAGCATGTGTGGTCTGATCCAAATATGGAAGATAATGATTCCCAGGGTAGTGGTCATGGTGTCATTAAAGGATTGAAGCACAAATAGACTTTGGGACATGACATTATCTAGTAATTTGAGTTGGTCATAGGTATGGGAAGAGATGAATTTGATGTTGGCTCCCCCATTTATCATAACCCATTTGATGTAGATTTAGTTGATGTGGGTAGTAATAAAGAGAGAAGGATATAGATCCTTAGGCTAGATATGGGAAATCTTTGAGTCCTTGAAATTAACAAGGTTAGAGAGTTAGAGAGTACCCATGAAGGATTTTATAGGTCAAAAATATATTGGTCTAACCTTAATAGCTTGCATAGCCTCTATCATGGCTTGATGATGCTGGGGTGATGTGGAAATGATCTCATAAAGGCTCATCTTAACTGGAGTTTAGTGAATTTGATTAAGAATGACCCTCTTGATGGATTCAAAGGGGTTAGTTTTAGAGGTGCCTAAAATGATAACTTTGGGTTTAGATGAGGATGTAAAGGTTTGGATAGGGTTTGGTTTAAGATGAGTTGGGGGGTATGTCCATGGAATGGACACTTTGGGCTTCCCTTTATCTTTTTTCTATGATCATATGACCACATTAATGTTATAGATAGAGGAGAAAGGTGTGATAGAAGGTTCGGTAGATTCTCTATCACTATAACGTGAGAGTGGAGGATTAGGAATGTGCTAACAAATGGATTTTAGGTGTATTGGTAGAGGAGTAGATGGAAGTTCATCAAATAAAATATCATCATCATAGAGTTGATGGATAATGACTTGAAGAGCTTCTCAATTCTCCATGCCATGCCTAGGTGCCTTGTGATAGGAGCAAATTTGACGGTCATTCTACCAAGATGGATTCAAACTAAGAGGATCAAATGGTCTGATAGGAGGTAATGTGAGGTAGGAGGTCTACAATAATATTTTAAGAATGGTCATATAGGATTCATCTAGAGGTGGGAAGGGTTTAGAGACTATGGTTTTGGTTGGGAAAATGGGCATGTTTGTAATAATGGGTTTGGTGAGAGAAGGTTTGGGTAAGGTGGTATTTCTGGTCAATGGTTTTGGTTTAGGTATGTTAGTTGTTGGGGTGTCTGAGGTTGATAGTCTAGATATTGGTAATTTCGAAAGGATCAACACATCAGACAGTAGGTGGGCTAGTGTAACCAATGGTGATGGATGACTTATGTTAAAAGGAGCTTGATTTTTGGGTAAAGTTGAGGGGTGAGGCCCTAAGATAGAGGGAAAAGTAATGGGAGGTGGAATCATAGTCATGAGACTTTTCAATGGTTTCACCCCTTTGGTTGGTTTGGTTTGAGGCTTGGGTATAGGATTGGATGGGGTTAATGCCAATTTAAAGGATGTGTGAACCAAGCTTCATGTAGGGAAGGCACTAAGATTTTTATAAGGTTTGGTTGGTGGTGTGGTTATTAGAGGGGTGGCTATTTGGTTGACTAAGAAGGTGAGGGGTTGGTAGAAGTTATGATCAGTTTATGAGGTGGTGGAAAAATGATGAGTTGGTTGGTTAAAGGCATTATAGAAATTTTAGGTTTGCTGATGTAAGGAAGCCCTAACTATTACCAAAAATTTGTTTGATCCATGTTTGGTTTTGTGACCATACCTAACTTTTGAATGATTTTGGAAAAAGGTTTGTATATTACTGTGGCCTCCTCAGTAGTGGGTGTCAAGGATACACCTATGGGCTAAGGAGGAGGGTTAGTAGCCTCATATATTTCCTCAATCAAGGTATGTCATTTTGGACTAGGTGGCTATTCCATGAGGGGTGTTTATGAAAAATTTGCTCCCCTAGGCATGATGTCCATAGTTGTGGTTTGTTTTGTGGTTAGAGGAGATGGTGGGTTAGGTATGGTTGTTTGTTCAGATAGGTTATTCAAAGGGGTGTTTTATGATTTTGAAGCCTATATGAGTGAATCTAAGGGAAAATTAACTTACTTGGTTTGGGCCTCTGAAGGAAGGGAAAGTGATTCCACCACCTCAATGGGTAAAGTGAGGGAAAAGTAGGTAGATTAGATGGTAGGTTCCCCATTGGTAATAATATCAAGGACCATATTGACCATGTGTGAATAATGAGAAAATCAAGCAAGTGTGTCCTCCATTTTGATATGGGCATGGTTTGGAAAAGGCTTCTTGAAGATATCAAGAGCTTGATTTTAAGGGACATTGGGATAGTCTAACACAAGTTCCCCCTTGTCGATAAGGATTTGAACAACATTATTGAAAGTATTACATCAACTAAATTCCTATCCAATTATCTAATGAAAATCACAAAGGTCATTTTCATTTTACCAAATATGTGCTAGATGAGAAGAATAAAACTATTAAGGAGGTTTGATGGGGGGAGTTGTATGAGGTTAGCTTTTAGTAGTTTCTCTAGAACTAAGGCATAAGATTCTCTAAGTGGAGTGAACTATTTTTGGTTGATTTAGTTTGGGTTCCTTGTGTTCTGATTGGATATAATGGAAGAACTTTATTCATTGATATTGGGTGGATGGGTGGTTTTAAGGACACCTGCATTCGTAGTTCTCTTGTTCTTAGTTTGGAAGAAGAGGTTTCTTTGGTCTTGAAGGTAGATTTATTATTTCATAAATTCAACTTTTCCTCATTTATGGATTTTTTTCAACTTATGTGCCATGGTAAATTCTTCATCAAATTTTTTGAATCTTTGGACATGTATTGTAGATGGTATATGTTTAGCACAAGCTCAAGCAAAAAGATCTATAAGTTTAAGTTGAGGCAAGGAAAATGAAAGTTGATTAATCAAGATTCTCCAATGGGTGACAAAATAAATAATGGACTCATCATCAAAATTTTTGATAGAATAGAGAATGGTGATAGAGACCTTCTTGGAAATGTTAATTGAAAAGTGATCCAAGAAGACCTGAGCTAGGTAGGTGAAAGAAAAGATTGAATGCCTAGTAAGGGCACTATATCAGTCAAGTCTTGGGCCAGTTAAAGACATGGGGAAGGTTTAGATGAGAAGGGAATCATCATAATAAATCATGTAACATGCATGTCTAAAATCCTTAAGGTGTTATTGGGGCTCCTCCTTACTCTAAAATTTGGTAAATTTTAGAAGCTCCCATTGAGGAGGGTAAGGTCTAATAGGGACAAAGGGATGAATAGGTTTGTGAAAAATTTGATAATATGATACGATGTTATTATCCTTTAAAATGGATGATTCAAGGTTTGTCATCTTGTCCATGAGCATCTTCATTAGTTCAATTTGAGGTGCTGGACTAAGAGGGTTATAAGGTGGATATTATGGTTGAGATTGGGTAGCATATTGTTAATTATTTAATGGTTCAGAGGTTGGAACATTTTGGAATGTGGATACTAAAGGTTAGGTAGGTGGTATGTAACTATAGGTGGATGGTGGTGGTAGACTGGTGGGTACATACCCTTATGGGTTAGGGATGTATCCTAGATTAGGTACAATGGGTACTTGTTGAAGAGGCCCTACGGCTTGGGAATGAATAGTAGTTGGGTTGGTAATGAAAGGAGAGGTAGTGACCTTTGTGCTAGTAGGTGGTGAAGTAAAAGGGATAAATACCCCTAATATTAGTAAAGGGGTATTAACTAATGGGTTGGGGTTAATAGAGGGAAGGTTGGTAGTGCTAGTGGTAGGTGCTTGAATAATAAGTGGAGTGTGATGGCTTAATGATAGGGTTGTTCCTAAGGTGGAGGAGTCAATGGTATGAGAAGAACGTGTAAGGGTAGTGGTTGGTTAGATAGGTTGGTATTGACAAAGATGATTGGGAAGGTGAATGTTGGTGAACTGAGGCATGGTGAGGGGTGGTTTTAAGGTAGTGTTGAAGGGAAACTAGATTATTGTCCAAAAAAGTGGTAAAGTCTATGTCTCCTTTATAAAATACGCAAGGAAAAGTATGGTTTCCTGGCAAATGAGGTGAGTCTTCTACCTCAAAGACATACTACATAGATGAAGATGTAGAAGAGGTTGATATGAGTGACAGGTTCTACTCTACTAGGTCTCTTCATTTCTAACGCGTGAGAACCATACAAGAAAGGGGGAGAAAAAACAAGAATAAACTCACTACTCAAACAAGAAAAAGACAAGAAAATGAATAAGGTAATCAAGACACACACTAAAAAGTATGTTAAGCCTATAGGTTAGTTTTAATATCACTTTTGGATTACGCCTTAGTTTATGAGGATGTGTGATATACGTTGGCTTGTAGATTAGGTACTTAGAAGAATTCTATGATTGGTTTATGTTGTTTAAGTCTAAAAAATAATCTATATTGGAATCAATATGTGTTTTGGTATTGGGGCCTACCCCCTCACTCACAATCCTAAAATGATAATAGTGTCAGGTGCTTAGCCAATATATATATTAATATCCAAAGTTTATACTCAATTAGAGAGTTGAGTTGGTTCTCCCCTTGGTAATGACCTCCAAGTAGGATCATCAAGAAAGGTTAAGGTGACTGTTAGGGGATGAAATCCTAGTCGAGACTTATCTCAAATTGTTTTGATCTTTGATTGATAAAAGTGGTGCTATGATAAGATTACTATGCTTTAATTCAATGTGAACTAATGTTAAAATCAAGTAATGGATATAGGTGATTTTAATCCCAAAATAAATTTCAATGTCAATTATGAGCATAGATAGAGAGAAGAGCATACAAATTCAAAGAAAAACATGAGTAAAAGACTATAGGTCCCACTAGGTGTGCCATAATGTTTCATGTAAATTTTCAATTTAAGTTTTAGGGAAGAGAGAAAAGAAACTCAATATAGGTGTGGTTGAAAAAAATATTTAGTTATGCATGCATTGAATTAGAATATTGTGAAGAGATCCTCTTTGGCTTGGGAGGAAGAACTAAAAATAAGAAAGCACTAAAGTAAACTTTTTTGTTAGATAGATAGTTGGATACATTTCTTAGAAATAGCTAGATCTTAGAAGTGAGGGATTCCTTAGGGGATTTTAATTCACATGTTTTAAAAAATTAAGTTGACAAAAATAGAAAGAAGTTGCTTACATCAATAATCAAAAGGGTACTAAAATTGAATACAAGAATGCTTGTGAAGAAAATGGACTAGAAATGATCAAATTAGTGATAAGCTAATTAATACTAGTGATAACGGGTTAGGGCCTACTTCAAATTTTTTGAAATAGGTTTGTCGGTGTTCAAAAACATAGAAAATCAAGTTTGGTTAATGTTAGGTAGGTGAAAATAGGTTATTGGTTTTCACTACCATATTGACTATCGACAGTTAGGGTGACCATTGGTGGTTAAGGTGACCATCGGTGGTCAAGATGACCATTGGAAGTTGACTCAATCATCAATGGTTACTGTGTAAGTTTTGGGTTGGTAAATTATTGAATAACATAATACAATAGATGGATTATGGGAAATGGACAAGGGATACACTAATTTTGGAATGGAAACAAAGTACGTGAATATTGAAAAATAAGTAATTATCTTACCAAAAGTTAATTGGGTGAGTGATTTGAGTATTTAGCCTATTGGTGGAATATGGATTAATTCTAATTGAGTAATTATACTTAAGAGTTTGGTTGAGAGGTGATAATGGGTCAGCTCTTAATAAAGTTGTTGATAATGTTGATGATGTTAATTGACCTACAAAAGAAACTCCTAATCTCCTAATAATTATTACAAATGGATTTGGCCTCCCAGGCCTCTCTCTTATAAGCATAATAAGAGGTGGGAGTGAAGGTGTAACAAGGCTATCTAAATATAATAAATCCATGCAAAGGATCACAATAAGAATTAGACAAGCTATATTTAAAAGATGTCAGTAGAACTTGCATGTTTCTCATTAAGGAGGTGCATCTTGACCTTCAATGGTTAGGGGTTCCCATGGGTGTCCATTGATGATCACCCTGACCGTCAATAGTTGAGTTCTAGAGGAAAAGGGTCCTGAAGGCCAAGATAAGTCAATTTGGTGAAACTGAGTTCAGATGGGTTTGATTAGGCGTGATTAGTGTAGATTGGTCCTAAGGGGGTCCTAGGTAGGTTTAGGGGGATTTTTGACATTTAGAATCATAGGTGTGTATATTTATAGTGTCTAAAGAGAGGATAAGAAAACTCCATTAGTGGAAAGTTGGCCCAAAATTTATGATATTTCAAGACATCACACTATGCTTAGCAATCTATGGATGTAGTGGTTGTGAAAGGACAAGACATTTTCACAATAAGTTGATTGATGCAGATCCAATTGATGTGTTAGATTCCTTGTGTTAGTCACACTTGGGACCATTTCGATGGTCATAAATTTTAATTTTTAGACAACCTCACTTGTCATGGAGTATTATTGATGCAGGGTGAGTAACCCAAAGGTCCATGTCACCATACAATCTCTTAGGAGAAGGGGGTGTAAAATACCCTAACAACTCATGTTCTTTTATTTTTATATTTATAATTTAATTACTTCTAAGAGAATTTATAAGTATGGAATTCAATAATACAAAGCAAACTTATCAATTTAGGGATTAAGATGATTTACTTAGTTGTATTTGTCTTTTGGTCTTGATTTGAGTCAAAACTTGTTTATAAAAAAACATCATAACCAAACAAATTGTCCATCATTTCTTTAACAAAGACACATTACACTAGTCAAATCAAAATCATCTTTTCCTTGTTCAAATTTCATCTTAAACATTATGTTTGTCTTATCTAAATAATGCAGTTATGCTACCCATTTGAGTCTAAATAACTTTTCAAAATCTTTAAGTCCTTCATTGATAATTCAAATTCTAAATTTCACCTTTCTAAATTCTAGGTTAACATGTTAATTTGTTTTACCATTTGCACTTGACTTGAGCTAACTTGGGTTCAATTTACCATTTGGATTGAAGGCCATTTATAGACACATTATCATTGGGTCATTGTGAACTTAGGTCATCAAGTGTATCACTAACTCTCTAAGTTATATAACACATTGTATTTTACCTCTTATTACCATGTGGAAGCATTGTGCTTCCCATTTGGTTCTATTTTTATACTTAGGAATTCTTTCATGTTTTCACATATTTAGTTTCTTGGTTTGCATTGTCACCTTCCTAATCCAAAGGCATTTCTTATAGTTTCCTATTAATAACTCATCAAAGTTAAACTATCTTTTATGGTATTTACATATCTCTTAACCTACATTTGGTGTAATATTTTACACTTAGGTCTTTGAGTTATCATACCCTCTTCTAAGTAATAAGATTTTAACCCTACCTAAGGTTGATTAGTTTCATGAACACATTTTTCTAATCATGTGGTACTACACCACCTCCTTTTTATAGTCTCTTTTATGGCTTGTCACTTATTTAGATAATATCAAAACACATACCTTGTTTAAATGTTTGTAAAACATTTTTTTGATCTTAATCAAATGTAGAGAATAATATTCTAGACATGATGATAATGTATACAAGTAGTGGGGTCTCTTATGGCCCTAATTATGAGGTAAAACACTTTCATGGTAGACATGAGTACTCCATCTTGTTTGAGGATGTCACCCTCTTTGAGCTTATTTGTTGAAAACCAATCTAAGCCATACCAATTTTTGTGCATCATCCCCATCATCCCCCTTATATTTTCACATTATGATCTAAGGTTAGTATATTAGGTTATCCCACTTTTGGCTTATATGATAGATAAAGCTCTATACTATGTGAAGGTTACCATTTTAGGTTATTTTCCTTCAACTTGTGCAAGTAATCAAGATCTACAATGTGTGAAGGTTATCATTTTATGACCTCCTCCTTTGGTTTACATGAGCAACCAAACTATGCAGTGTCTAGTTATTACCATTCTTGGCCCCTTACCTATATTTATTGAACATATTATTGAAGAACATCACTTTGATGAACCAATATTTGTTGATCCCTTCTTTAATAGTCTAACTTTTGGAGATTCCATTATTAAGCCACAAACTATTATTCACCCTAGATTAATTATTCCCAACTTTAGAAATTCTATTATGTCAATCTTCGATCCTCAATAAGAACCATTAGCTCTTCAAGAGCCATCTTATGAGGACCAAAATGTGTTTAAGGTTGATATTTTATAACCAGTTGTAAACCAATATCATGATATCATTATTGAGACACCCATTTGTGATGAGTCAACCTAAGATGGTTATCTATTCACATTTTACCTATATTTGTAAAGAGCTTCATCTCCTGGACAAACCAGTCTTTGTAGAGTTATCTCTTGATTGTTTTCCACTTATTGAGGAATCTCCTTTTGACAAACAAGATTATATCAAGTCATCCCTTAAGTGTTTCCCTCTCTTTGAGGGGCTTCACGTAGATGATCCAATCTATGATGAACCCTTCCTAAATGAATCAATTTTTATAAAGCCCATTATGCCATCACATGCCATTACTTATTTAATACCAAGAATTCAACAAAAAATCATTATAGAAATAGCCACATCAAATAAAGAAACAACATTAGAGTCAGGTTCCCTTTATGAACTGACATTAGTTTTAGCATCATAATAAGAATCACTATCAAAACTAATATCATATTTAGATTCCCTTAACTCAGACTCAACTTTAGAAATAGATTACAGTCATGGTTTTTATAAAATTGGTTATAATTACCTTATATATCAATTCAAATATATTTGTGATCCTTCTATAGTTTTTGAGGATGTTTACTTTAGCATCAATATAATTTCTCCTAGTATATTCATGAGGATTATGCTACCATTAATCACTCCATTAACCCCATACATTATATCCATTATATTGACATTCCACCTCCCATAATCATTTATTGGGACTGATAGAATCATACTTTATTAAACTACATCCATGATGACCTACCATTTTTAGAAAATCTGGGGTGCAAAGACTAAATTCATACAGATGAAGAACAATTTTTGAGTGAAACCTTTTTAGAGGCATTAGGGGATGATCAAAGAGAAAACATATTTTATTGAAACCTTTTCAAAGGCATTAGAAGAAAATCAAAGTAAAATTTTAACATCTCTTTGTGAAACCTTCCCGAAGGCACTATGGGATGATTAGGATGATTTCATTGGTGAAAACCTCATCAAGGCACCAATAAATTAACATAAGTTATTAACTATTTGATGAAGATATTACCAAAGATAAAATCATTATAGCCTCTATATGAAATAAAAAATGCATCATGTCTATAAATAAATCCTAACTTAGATAAGATAGATCATACCATATACTTCTGATTGGAGACACATTTGTTAAGTGAGAACATGACCAATATGGGAATCTACTAGACCCAATTAGGGGATATATTATCAAAATATACATGATAGGGAGGGTTACAAAGCCTTAAATCAAGAACAACCACATAATAACCATAAGGGGGTCCTGAGTTTTGATATTTCAACTAAACTAATAACATGTAAAGTAAATCTAATCTAGTGCTCACCAAAGCTTGTAGCACAAAGTAGGGGTTAGAAACAATCAAAACATGTATAAGAGATTCTAAATTAATATATGTATGAGTAAGACCCTAATACATAGAATATAAAGAGTAATATTATTGGAAGCCAATACTTATGCTACTTATATCTATTAAAAAGAGGAGTAAAGTTAGAGAATACTTACTTGAATTATGAACCTATCAAGACTCAATCTCTTCATTAGCCAAAGGGGCTTTGTAAGAGGTTGTTTTGGTTTATGAATATCACTAAGAAAGGCCAACCATCCAAGACTTATCCACAATAATATATTCTTTAAGTATAAACCCTAAGCTAAGACTCCTCAAGTAGAATGGTGGAAGAATAAGTTGTAAAGAAGAATGAGTGAATAATAAATATTTATTGCATATTAAAATAATGAAAAAATTATCCTATATATATAGACATATTTGACCCTAAACCTTTCCAAAAAACCTAGCTAATAGGGTTGACCTAGTCAACCTAGCATAATGCCAGATAATAATTCACTACATCATGAGTTAGGTCAACCAAAGGCCAGATTAGTTCCTAAGTGAAAATCACACAAAACTATACAGGGTTCACCTAGTTGACCTAGTAAAATTTACTGACAAAAGGGACTTAAGGTGAGGATATGAGGAATATAAAGTGGAAAAGATTAGAGGAGTGTGCAAAGGAGGAATAATAGTTTAGGGAATGGTTTTTAGGAGTAAGTTGGATTTGTAATAAGTTGAAATAAGAGAAAATAATCTTGTGAAGCACCAATGGTCTACCCATCCCTTTCTTAGATCACCCCTTAGAGTATGTACTCAGAGAGATTAAGTCTTGATGGGTTCTTATCAGATGTAAAGTGTCCATATTTGATAAAAGTTAAAAATATTGTGTATACATATGCACCACTTAAAGCTCATCACATGTCACTAAGGTGAAATAGGGGATCATGCTTCAATAAATAACATAATAACACATAACGTTGACACTAAAAAATGGTTGAATTATTTAACATCATTAAATAACTAAAATTAAATAACTAAAAAAGGGAAATAACTAAAAATTAAATGAGTGAAAAGTAAATGTGATGCATACCTTGACTTACCTCTATAACTTGATGATTGTTTTTTGTGCTGTTAGTTTTGATTTTGTAGGGTGTAGAGACTACTTTTTACAAACCCAAGAATACAAAACTAAAGAGCAAAAATAAATAGACACATAAAATCCAAGATAATTGGTGCTATGAGGATGGGATATACTTGGAAATTTGCTAAGTTGGGGTGACAAGTGTTATGCTATACCAAATGACTAAGTCAAAACCAAGAGTAAATTAGGTAACCTAAAAGACAAGGTTAATAAAGACCAAAAACCTCAAACAAGTAAACCTCAAGTATAAAAGGAAAACTTGCCATTTCAAACCAAGGATACATGTCAAAAATAATGGTAATCAAATAGTGATAGTAAAATTAGTAAAATCATGGTAAAACAACATGGATGAGTGAGTAGTAACCATCCTTATCTCACATAAAAATGGAAAAAAAGTGTATAAAAGAGGAAAACAACATTGTTGAGTGAGAAGTAACATGCCAGCCTCATACAATAATGGAAAAATGTATAGACTTAGGTGCCCATAACAGAAGGGTAGTACAATAATGACAAATGATAAAAATAGAGAAAAATTAGTCTAGGAATATAAATCTCTGGTGTAAATAAAGTAATCTAAAGTTTCTCAAACATGTTATTTCACTCCAAAGATAGATAAAATTTAAACAAAGTAGTGCTATCATGTTTTTAAAGAGGTGAAGAAGAAGTGAATAAAGAAGAAGGGTAAATAGATTTGGAATCATGATTTGCTTGTTTAGGGGGGAAATGAAATGAGTGGAGGGGAGAATGAAGGAAAAACTAAGGTAGAGGAACTATTTATCAAATTCAATACACTCAAACTATGTTTTTCAAAAAGAAAAGACTTTCAAACTTAAGGACTTTGAATAACTTCTCTTAGCCACATAAGTCTTAGGTCAACAAATGTAGTATATAGATCACCCCATGAAAGCTACATGCATGAAAGTAAAAATGGACCTACCTTACCACAATGTGGTCCCTATTATTTAGGACCCCTTATAGATCCATCCGTATATTGTGAAGATTGGGTATTTGTATGAGAAAGTAGGTAGCACCATAGAGTTTGTTGAATTCTCTTATTCCAATCTACTAGTTGATCGCACCCCATTAAACCTTGGCTCTATGTGAGGCCAATTATAGACTTTAAACTTTTATTAGAGATATTATATTTTCTTGTAATCACATATTTTGTTGTGATTTTAACTTGTGAAATATGTATGTTGTCTTTTGTATATCATTGCCTTTTTTTCAAATGATTTGTCTTTTAACTTTCTTGATGTCTTTTATTGATTCCTCCTCCATACGGATTTGGGAAACCAAACATGGGTGCTAAAGAATACTTTCATTTGAATACTTGGGACTTGGTTTCTAAGAGGGAAAAATTTAAATAGAATAGGGTCTAAGATTATCATAGAACTAGGTGAAATAAAAGTGTTATCTTGACTTCAACTTTATTTTGTCCAATGTGGAGTGAAAGGAAAGGAAATAAAGAGGGATGACACATGGAATAGTTTGAATTGATTTAAATAAAAATAATGTGAAGAAGGGTGAAAAAGGGATAAAATGACAATAAAATGTGATTCCTTATCATAAGAATGAGGGAAATTTAGGAAAAAATGCTAACATAGATTGTTGTGTAAATTTTATCTATCAAAAGAAGCAAAAGCTTAAGCTGAGAACAAGGATCAACAACATATGTTTTAAAAAATATTAGAATGATGGTAATTTATGAGGAAGGCTAGGTCATATCCATGGTCTTACACTATAAATCATAAAATAGAAACCCATGAGGGTGCTAAAAAGCATTGAAAAAATATAAAAGAAGAAAAAGATGGTATTTTGTGAGGAAGACCAAGTCCTATCTATGATTTTACACTGTAAATCACAAAATATTAATCAAAGGGATGCCAAAAAGTGTGTAAAAATAATATGAATATAAATAAGACTATGGTACATCATGAGGAAGATCAGTCCTATCTATGGTTTTACAATGTAACTCATGAGAGAAAGGGGAAACCAAAAGACCAAAAAGGAAGGACTAAAGGTTTGTAATAAAAGAGAACTATTGTGGAGGGAGAGACCCATGTAATTAACCTAAAAAAATTGTTAGATAAATGTAGATAGAAAGCATGAAAATAATAAAATGTATAGGAAAATTACTTTGAAAACATGACCTTCATTAGTTTGAAGATGATAAGTATTTGGACCAATAATATCTTTGACTAAATATGGACCCCACCATTTTTGGGAGTATTTACCTTATTTATCATGAGTGTAGCATAATTTAAGTATAAGAACACCAACATTAAATGTGTGAATTTTGACATGTTTGTTAAGTTGTTTTGAAATACGAGCCTTGTATTAGTAATTATGTTGCAAGGTAGAAAGACAATGTTCATGAAGGAGATCAGGAACATGAAAGTGAGCATTACATTATTAATAATAAAGAATGATACCATGAAGAAATATACAAAGAGAGGGAAGTTAAAATTCTAATGGAATAACTAATTTAGAACCATAGACTAGAGAAAATAGTGTTACATAGTGACAATACATATGCTAGTCCCATAGGCCCAAAGAGTTGGATAAAGATGAATGTACCAAACCATGCATGTTCCATGAATTATATTTTGGATTATTTTGTTAAGAATTTTATTAGTGGCCTCAACATGACCATTGCATTGTAAATGATAAGGCATGTAAAATTTGTGGTTGATCTTGAATTTAATACAAAGCTATTTGACATCCTTATTTTTGAAATTACCACCATTGTCAAAAGTGATAGTATGAGGAGCATTATAATAAAAAATGATTTGATTAAGAATAAATTTGGAAATGGTATTACTAGTGACATTAAAAAAGGGCATGGATTCAACCCATTTGGTAAAATATTTGGTAGTAGTGATGATAAATACATGCCCATCTTGGTAGCGAGGTAATTTACCAATGAGATCTAATCCCCACATGGACAATGGCCAAAGAGATTCAACAATTTAAAGATAAATTTGAGGTGAATGAATTATATCATCATGAAGTTGGAAAGGAGTACATTTAAAAAAAAATTGATTGCATCCTTTTCAAGAGTAGGTGAAAAGTATCTCATATGTAGGCATTTATGGGTTGTAACATGTCCACTATAGTGGCCACCATAAATTCCCCCATGTGATTGTTCAAGAAGAGGAGGGACCTTATATTGTATAACATGATGGAGTAAGGTACGTTCAACATTATGATAATAAAGTATGTTTTGTCCAAATACATACTTAAGATCTTGTTTATGATTGCATGTCTTTTCATGAGAGTACGTTAGGAGGGTAAGTTTGATGTTTCAATAATTTAATGATGCATTTATATCATGGGATTTTTTTAATGGTAATATCTTTGATGTGGTAGATAATTGAATTTGGTGGTTGAGTTAAATATGGAGATTTTCATATTTTTATAAGAAAAGTAGGATAAAAAAGAACTTGGTGGGGATGGAAGAGTGAAGTTGAAGAAGTCAAGGAATTAACAATGGAATTCTGATCTTAAGGGATAGGATCAATAGTGAAAGAGGTAAAATATTTGGAAAGATTAGTTGAAATTTGATTATAGGTAATGATATTTTTGCTTTTGCATTGATAATCACCATTTATTTGATGGAAAATGAGCTGGGAATCACCTAATGTATACAAATATTAAATGTCTAGATCAAGAGTAGCTCTCATACCTATAATTAGAGATTCATATTCAACCATATTATTGGTGACATCAAATATTAAACAAAACTATAAAGGTATGATCTTGAAAAGAGGACTTGTAATAATACAACCTGCCCCATCTCCTTGAAGGCATTTAGCACCATAAAAGTGAAGGGTCCAAGTATCGTCATGCAAGTTGACATTAATTTTAGAAAGTTCTTTGATAACTACTTTAGGTTTAGTAGTATCAAGAGGAATAAAATATTCATTATTGGCTTTAATATTGGTGGTAAATTTATGGAAGTAATATTTAAAAGAGATATATTGATTGAGACCTTAAATATAGAGAATATTATCATTGGCAAGACTATATTGTAGTTGATTGGTAGCTAGCACAAGCGCTATGATAAGTTGATCAAATATGACCTATCTTTTGATAAATTTTTGACTCATAATGAAAAGATTAAATTCTATAAAGATTACCATCCATTTGATAATTCTATCTCCAAGAAGAAAGGCTTTAGAGAAGTGTTGAAGGGGGTCAGAATGAATGATTACATAAGTAGTCTGGTAAAGCATGTAATAACAAAGATTTTTAGTTGTGAAATAGATGGTGAGGCAATCATGTTTGAATTTCATATAACATGTTTCATAATCGATGAGGATTCACTTAATGTAATAAATGACATAATCCCTTCTAGTATCATATTATTAGGCAAGCATTTCCCCAACTGATATAAGTGTGGAAGAAGTATATAAAATCAAGGGTCGATCATTGGAAAGAGGATGAAGTGTAGGTGGGTATATTAATGACTCTTTCATGTTTTCAAAGGATTTTTGACATGGGTATATCCATTATAAGGTTTTAACTTTATTAATAAGAGAATTGATGGAGTGGATACAATAAGCCATTTTATGGATGAATCATCTAATTGCCCCAAGTTTACTTAAGTAAGTATGAATGTCATGAATAGATCAAGGAATGGGCATATTGAAGATAACACTAATATTAGTGGGGTCAACATAAATGACATAGTGAGATACTAGGAATCCTAATAATTTTCTAGATGTGACACCAAAGATGATTTTGTGGTGAAAGGGGTCTTATGTTGGTCCTCAAGGGCAATGTGAATCTGATTGTAGCCTAAGAAGCCATCCATAAGAGAACATTTTTTAACCAACTGTGGAATCAACAATGGTATATATCAAAGGTAAAGTGAAGTTGTCATTGGGATAAGCAAGGTTAAGACTGTAGAAATCAATACAAATGAAAATAACCATTGTGACCTTTTTTCAAATGGGAAAAATGTTAGAAACCCATTTAGAATAGTCCATTAGTTTGATCAGTTTAGCATCAAGTAATTTGATTATTTCTTTGTGATATAAGGTGGAAACCTTGGGTGGAAATTTATTTTTATTTTGATACACAAGGTTAACATCAAGATAAGTAATAATGTTATGTACCATAATGCTAGAGTCAATACTAGGCATGTCCTCATAGGACTGAGCAAAAATCTCATGATACTTATCATATAATAAGCTAAAATTATCATTTTAGGTAGGTGAGAGTTCATGAGATACTATAATTAGTCAAGGATAAGATGGAGTATTATACTCAATACGAATGGTTTATTCGATAAACATAGCATTACCATATTATAAGTGATATGGTACATTGGGTAAAGAAGAAAATGCATTAGCTTTAGGATCAATGCTATCAATGAAGTTGTTGAAACAAGGGGTTTTACTTTTAAAATTTCCAAGTTTATGTTGTTACCAACGAAGTTGAGGTTCTCAAGCATGAAGTATTTCAATAATAACATCATCACTAGGCAAGGTGGGAGAGGTCTATAATACTCAAAATCTACTTCAAGATCTAGAATTTGATTACAATGATGATCATAATCAAAATTATCTAATGAACATTGATTACCTTGGCATCAAGTGTAATCTTGGGAGTAAGATAGGTAGATGGACCAGAAAAGATTGAAGTGTTGGTGTGTTTGGTGATAGGAAAAAGATTAGAGGTAATGATTGGAGCTAAAGGTGGTAAAGGATATATAGAATTTTTTTGAGGTTTGGAAGGTATAATTTGCTCTACCATCTAAGGGATATCAAGAAATGGAGAACTGGTAGGAGGTATATAACCTTCACAATCAAAGTCATGATTTGTGGAAATAGTATGGACATCCTGATTAAAAGCATGAATTTGAGCTAAGATTTTTGATAATGTTGGACATCAAAGTGTCGATATTGAGCTTAGGCCATTATGTAATTATCATCATATGTTGGAGAATTGCACATGATTGAGAGTGAGTAAGAGTTTCATAAGGTAAAATCCCAATATTACTAAATGTACATGGATACATGATGAGAGGATCATGAAATAATTTATCCACTCCAAAATCATTATAGGTGAAGGCATATTTAGTTAAAGAAGGCTCCTAAGCATTTCATGGAGGGGAAATTAATGATCTTATCAAGAAGAGGAATAATATGATCCTGAGGTAATAAAGAAGGAGGAAGACACTAAAAAATGTATGGAGGTAACTTATTGGTATTACAAATATGTTGTAAATCAATAGGTTCATCATCATTGGAATCCACAAGAGTGACTTGTAAATTAGGATTGATGTTGATAAACTTAGGTAAAGGAGCACTATTGAACTTAAGAATGTTAATAATAAGATATTGAGATTTTGGATTAAGACATGGGTTGGGATAAACCTCATGATTATACCATTTTCCATTATGTAAGAATTTAATGCATAGGATATCAGAAGAAGCAATTGCACTCATTATATGATTCCATGGGAAACCAAGGAGTATGTTATAATATAAGGGTAAATCAAGGAACATAAGCTTAGTTCAAATGGTCTTAGGTGTAATGGTTAATGGAATATAAATAAAACCAAGTGGCTTTTCATTTTTCTTATAAAAATTATGGTAGGCAATGTTAATCTCTAAATTTGACTCAAGAGAGGATGGTTAGTATGGTGTTAGTTCCAAAATGAAAATAAAATGAAAGAAACACACTAACTAGCATAAAATATCTAGGCCTAGACACTAAGGAGAGCTTAGTTAACAAACATGAATAAAACACACAGCTAAAATACAAAATAAACCTTCTTTTACCTTCCTCAGATGCTATAAAATGCTTGTTTTAGTGGTTTTCTCAGCTTGTGCTCATGATGTCTTCATCAAAGGAATCTTGGATACCTCCATCTATCCTTGGAACATTTGGAATTTGGCATTTTATCACTATTTTATTGAATCTTTATAATCAATTATAAATTATAACTTGGCATAATCATGTGTTTAAATTCATGTGGTGAGGCCTCCTATTTATAGATTTTTGAAAATGTCTAAAATCAACCTAAACCATCTATCTTGAGATTGAGATGTGTGGATGAGGATTAATTCAATTTTTGAAATGAATTTCATAATTGTCTTCATCATGACATTGGAAGAAGTGGAAATTAAGAGGCATGGAGGGAATCATGGAAGGCATTGATGAGGCATGGAGGGTATAAATCTTGATATTTATGGAATTTATGGCCTAGGGATGTCTTCCAAATAAATGAGGTCACTTGATGATGTATATATTCAATATTAATTTCCAAAAATAATTATTCAACAATATTCCATGGAATTATTAACTATGCCTTGATTTTGAATAATTATCTCTTAAGGATGATTAAGCACTTTGTGCACAAATTACTCAAAAATATCAAAATGCTTTGTTATTGGCCCAAAATTTGACTAGATTAGAATTGGAAGGTGATGTTAGATGCATTAGATATATTATACCATTTATGATGTTACCAAAAAAAAATAATGAAGGCATGTGTATTGTGTAAGAGATTTGATAGGAAAGAGCAATCTAGACCACGTAGGTGCAAAATTGGCATTTTGACTTGAAATGATTTGATCAAAGTTAGTTGGCCCATAAATTGAATTACCCCATTTAGGGATACCTTGGCCAAGATAAACACTTGAATATGTTAGTTTCACATCATTTATCATGTTTTAGTGTTTTTAGGCCAAATTGTGCATTTTTGTGGAAATTGGTCAAAACCCTTATTGGAGGTTATCAGTGGCCAGATTTAGGTGTCTATAGTTTACCCCTATTTGAGAAGGCATTGAAAGCTATAATCATAGTAACATATTATAAAATAATTAAAATTTCATGTATGCCTACAACTACAATGATGATAAACTAACTATATGATGCCCCCTTGAGGGAATGGTTGCCATAAGTATGTCGGCAAATGGTCCCTCAAAAGGAAAGAAGTGAAAAGAGGGGACCAAAGAAAGGTAAGATGATGGGGTGAAAACCAAATGATAATGAAAAAATAGTCACAATTATTGAGAATGAAAGTGGGATGGTGTACAATGGTTTTCCTAAAGGTGGTTATAAGCATTATACCCTAATAGTGGCATCATGGTATAATAACACAATGATTTTCCCAAAGGTGGTTATAATCATTGAGAAGATGGAGCTTCCCTAGTTAGGACATACACACAAGATAATATCATGCCCATATATGAGCAAAAAAAAAGTGGTGACAACATAATGATTTTCCCAAAGGTGGTTATAATCATTGAGAAATGCAGGTGGGATGGTGTGCAATGATTTGCCCATAGTCAACTATAATCATTAGACTCTAATTATGGAAAAAATGATAAAATTGGTCAAGGATGATGATGACTTAAAATAGAGGTTAATGATGAATTGGAATAACCTGCTAGTAGGGAGATGCTCATTCAAACTAATAGAGGTTGAAATTCTTTCATGGTTAATTACTCTTTTTGGGATATGATTGGGATTAAATCAGGATGTCGGTGTCAAAGAGATGTTACCATTTATGAATAGACTTCTTGAATTTTAGGTTTGTTTTATCATGTATCAGTAGGCATTATGGTATAACATCATGAGGACTTGGCTAAAATATACATAAGGATTGACTTACGTAATCCAATACTCAATAGAAAACAATGATGATAATATACAAATATGAATATGGATAGATTCAAGTATAAGTGTGGGAAAATAATCACCCAATGAACACACATAAATTGAATGAAAGCAACAATGTTGAAAGCAAACAAATAGGCACACACATAAAACAAAAAAGAAACACTCAAAAGAAACCATACAAATAGTGCCCCTAGGAAATAGGTGACAACTTTAGAAAATGAACAAAATGGGGGAAATAAAAAAAATTAAGGGGGTGATCAAGATTTATCCATATGTAATAAGAAAGTGGATACTACCTACATAGTTCCATGGATGTAATATCCAATAAAAAAACTTTAGACCAAATGTAGTTCTTCTAGGGAATGGGAAGAATGTGATAAATATAGAAAATAAACGGAATGGGTGTGAAAGAAGAAGAGGAATGGTCTTGTAAAATGAAAAGTGTGTGAGAGAAAAAGGATAAAAAGGATGGGGAAACTAAATGACAAGTGTTTTACTTATAACTTATTAAGGGTTCCCAGAATCCTTAAGGCAAAGAAGTGGTCAATGTTT
Source organism: Torreya grandis (assembly GCA_037957365.1). NCBI lineage: Eukaryota > Viridiplantae > Streptophyta > Pinopsida > Cupressales > Taxaceae > Torreya > Torreya grandis. Next base: position 3,307,836 of record JARHVA010000718.1, on the reverse strand, counting down.
TTGTTTTTTTCTAACTATTTTTCAAATGTTTTTAGAATTATTTTGGAGTATCTCAACTCAATCAAGAATGATGAGACATTAAATGGTTTAATCTCACAAAATGGTGAGAAAATTTAAACTTAGGTTTCTCACAAAATGGTTAGAGCATTCAAACTTAAGGTTGCTCACATAATGGTGAGAGCATTTAAGCTTAAGGTTTCTTGCCAAATGGTGAGAGTGTGGCTTAGGTTGCTCACAAAATGGTGAGATTGTGGCTTAGGTTTCTTGAAAAATGGTGAGAGTTTGGTGGAAAGGGTGAATAAAATAACCTCAACAAGTATTGAGTGCTACCTACATAGTCCTAGAGTAGGACCTCAAGTCACTATAGTTCTACCCTTATAGTAGAGGAATTTGACTAGTGTAGTAGTCAATTCAAACAAAATAAACACAATTGGTAAAAAGTCATAGTATGACATAATAAGTAGTAAGTTGGTATTTCAAGGCTTAATTTTGACCTTAGTTTGCCCATAGGTATTTATAACTAGGACATGATGGCATAGATCTATGGTACTAATTTTCCCAAAGGTGGTTATAATTAATAGTAAGACCAGTGATAAGAAAGGAATAACAAATGAAGGATGAAACTGTCAAAAGTTTTGTCATACTATTCCAAAATATGATCTTTATATAAAGTAATTAAACTAACTAATGAAACTTGATCAAATACCTTGATGCTAAAAATGTGTAACGAATGGTAAAAACCAAGGTTAAATGGGCTAGGCTTTAGAACACACTAGGTAGATAGGTCAGAAGTGGAAAGTGGATGTATCTAAGAGGATGGATAAGGATGATATTTATACAAATAAGAATAGTGAACAAATGACATAACTAAAATGGTCCTTATAGACAATACACCTTAGTGCTTAAGCATAGTACCACTTGAGATGAATAATATTCATCAACTCAAGAAGTTCATCTCCATCTAGTGTGGCAAGCTTGTATGCTCTTGATCTATAGTCTATAGTAATGATGAAAGGCCCTATCTAGTTTGGTTTGAATTTTCCTTTATGCTTCTTCTCAGCTATGGTATTCTTTTGGTTTTCTTTAAGAACAAGATCACCAAGTTTAAATGTTCTATATTTAACACACCAATTATAGTGGTCTTTGAGTCAGTTTTGATATGCTTGAATATTATTTAGCATGATTATGTATTTATCATCAAGTAGGTTTAGCTCTTGTAGGTGAGCTAATAGAAAGTCATGATCATCTAGGACATGCTTGAAAGAGATGCATAGTGAAGGCAATATGACCTTAATGGGAAGGATGGCTTCAATACCATAAACAAGTGAGTATGGAGTGGCTCTTATGGGGGTATGATGATTGGTACGATATGCCCAAAGGGTAGGAAATATCTATAGGTAACAATCATGACTGACATCATTGAAAATCTTTTCAGGAATATTGACAATGGTTTTGTTGGATGCCTCAACTTGGCCATTACTTTGAGGGTAATATGTTTTAGAAAATGTTGTGTGATGTTATATTTAGAACATAGCTAGTCTACATCATTTTTCTTGAATAATCCTCCATTATCATATATAATGTCATAGGGGATACCATAGTGGAAAAGGAGATGGTTGAAGATGAATTTGGAAATTTGCTTTCTAGTCACGTAAGTGAGGGGTATAGCTTTAACCCACTTAATGAAATACTTAATGGTAGTAAGGATATGTTTATGGATATCAGATGAAGTGTGGTTGATATTCCCAATGAGGTCAAGTCCACATGTATAAAATGGCCATGGTGTTAACATCAGTTTCAAAGTTTTGGCTAGGGCATGAATTATATTAGCATGCCATTGACATTTGTCACACTTTATTAAATATGCAACGACATTTGTGTCCATTATGGGCCAATAATAACTAATACATAAGAGATTTTTGGATAATACCACCTTGATAGAATGAGAACCATATAATCCTTTGTGAACTTCTCTTAACACTAGTGTAGACTCTATCGAAGCTAAAAAATGAAGCAGATTTCCATCAAAATTATGATGGTAAAGGGTGGATCCAAGTAGAGTATACTAAGTGGAATGATGAATGAAGGATTTGGTTGTTTTTGATAAAATTTAGGTGGCATAACTTAGTCATGAAGGTAGTTTTAAATGTTTAAGTACTAGATAGAATTAAGACCAATAATATCATGAATCATTATAATAATTGAAGGTTAATGCGCTGGTGCTAACAAATTATTGACAAGGAACTGATACTCTCTAGCTTTATCCATTTGTTGAATTAGAGAGCTAATAGTATCCATGGCATCTATAGTTATATTATGAGCCCTTGGTATGTTCTCAAATTGAATGTTGGCAATTTGTTGCTTAAGAGTGTTGACCATGGCATATGGAACCAACTTGTCATCTTTAGTCGAAAATGATCTGTGATCTGATTGATGGTTAACTAAGAATCACCATAAACATGGAGATGATATATTTTCCAATGTATTTCTTATCAATGTCCTAAAATAAGTGTTTCATACTTGGCCATGTTGTTTATACAATAAAAGTTAATTCTAAATGATTTAAGGATTAGATCCCCCTATGGTGTAATAAAGAATAAGATTACCCCTAATCCATGTGTAGTAAATGAACCATCAAAATATATCTTCCATGGATTCTATTTAAGGGGTGTGTCAATGATGGTCATTATGGATTCATCAGGAAATTAAAATGTGAGTGGTTGTGTGTTTGTGAGAGGTGATTTTGTAAGTTAATCTGCAAGAACTTATCCCTTGATTATCTTCTGATTGACATACTCTATGTCAAACACATTGAGAAGGATGATACATTTAGCCATTATACCTTGAAAATATATTTTATATAGTAGATAATTAAGTGGATCTATTTTTTAAAAGACTATGGTCATATTATTCAACATGTAATGGCATAATTTCTAAGCTATGAAGACCATGGCTAGATAAGATTTTTCAATAGGTGAATAGTTATGTTCATATGTAACCAAAGTATAGCTTAGATAGTATATAACATGATATTTGTCATTGTCATCATGTTGAGCCAAGAGTTCCCCTAGAACAAGTTTGATAGCTAATAGGTTTAACAAAGATGGCTTTCCTGGCATAGGAGGTAATAAAATAGGGGGATTAACAAGATAGTCTTTGTGTTTTTGAAAATCTATTTGGAAATAAACATCCAAATAAAATTAAACTCCCTTATTCAAAAGGTGTGTAAATATATGTCACTTGTCTACTAATTGAGAGATGAAGCATCAGATTGACTAGATCTTACCTTGCAAACTATAGAGTTGATTTAAATTGGTTGGTGATGATATCTTAGTTATACCATGGATTTTAGCTGGATCAACTTCAATAACTCTATGAGACATGATGAATCCAAGTAATTTTATTGAAGTTACACTGAACACACATTTTTTTGGATTGATTTGACTTTGTACTCCCATAATCTTTTAAATATCTTACGTAATACTATTGGATGGTCAACCCTAGTTTTAAATTTTCCTAATATGTCATCGACATAGTCTTCAAAAGTATCATGCATCATATCATGGAATATGATAGTCATGGCCCTTTGATATGCAGCACCAACATTCTTAAGGCCAAATGGCATTACCTAATAACAAAATGTTCCTTGTGGAGTGGTGAATGTTATTTTACGTTGGTCTTTTGGTGTTATTCTAATCTAGTTGTATCCTAAAAATCCATCCATGAGTGAAAGCATTTCATAACCTGCCACAGATTCGATGATCATGTTGATATTAGTTAATGAAAAACCATCTTTAGGACAAGATTTATTGATGTCTCAAAAATTAGTATAGATTTATGATCCCTTCAAGCTTTTTACTAATAGGTACCACATTAGAGATCCATTATGAGTAGTCAATGGATTAGATACATCCTACTTATAAATTTTTTTCCAACTCTTTCTTTACGAATATAACAATGTGAGGATGCATCTTACATAGCTTTTGATTTATTATTTTGGCATCAAGATTAACCATAAGGTGGTTTAGAACCAAGGCATGATACAAACCTAGCATGTCAAAATAGGCCCATGCAAAGATATATACAAATTCTCTCGACAAAGCTATAAATAATTTATGTTCCTCCTCAGTGAGGGATGTACCTAATTTTATCCATTTCAGGTCTGATGGAGTCCCAATATTTCTCTATTGTATCTTCGACTAGAAGGGTTGAACCATCTTCTAGGATAGTAGGTAATGACTTGAACTATTGGATTATGTTAGGGTCCTCGATTAGGACTTGATATTCAACTTCTCCTAGGCATGATGAATCTGAGTCTCCTAATGGGAGATCTGGCCATGTGATAAAAATAATCATAAATTATTGAAGAATTTGATCAAATACTTGTTGTTGCTCAAAGCTAAACTTAGATCCATAGGTAATTTCATCATTGGTGGTATCCTAGTCTAAATTTGAATAATAATGAACACCCCCATCTAATGGTGCCTAAAATAGGTTTTCACTACTAGACTAGCCTTTATCTTTACTTTTTCCTTGGTCAAAAAGTGCCTCAAGGAGGTTTTCATTTTGGGACCTCAATGTTTTACTTATTTTATTTTGGTTGAGGGTGTTTACTCGCTCTCCAAAATAGGCTACAAGATCCAATGTAATTGAGAATCTTGATTTATGATATCCCAATAGAACATTGTCTTTAAGGCCTAAAAATTCATATAATGCCTCATCATTCTGTAACTTATCAATCAGTAAACTAGATTCTTGTTGGTCCAAATCTATCAGTTGGGGATAATATAATGGTAATGGGTTGTGATGAATATCTAGGGTAAGGGTACAAATGGTATTATTATCAAATAGGTTGGTTTCATCTAGGTCATCAAAGGTGAGGTTATGATCAGACTTTGCTTCACTATTGCCATCATCATCACTAGTTACTGGTGATAGAGTTTGAATAAGATATGTGGAGTCACCCCCAGGTGGTTTAAATGTAGGTTTATAAGGTTTTTCATACTTAGTCATATAAATTGGCTCGATGGTTCCTTGTTGATTCGATCTAAGGCCTCTTCTTTCATATTTGTGATGCTCCATGATCTTATTAGTAATAGGATACTTGGCACTTTTATAACAATTTACTTAGTTGTCATTGTATAACCATGATTCATCCCCTTCAAGAGGGTTAGGCTCTAAGCTAGATGCTAGTACAAATGTGACACGTCCCTTATCTTTAGTCTTGTGTTGATAATGCATATGTGGAGTGACTTTAGGTCACCCAAAGGTTTTTGGATTCTGAGGAAGATTGGCAATATGAAATGTATCATGGGTCACATACTCTCCTGATCCATTATCTAAAATGGTGAAATGATTAGAAGTTTTAGGAGGTGGCATGTGGGAAAAGGAATCCATGGTGTTAGGATCTATGTAATTATCTAGTGAAGGGATTAATAAGTATAGCCTTGATTTTATCTCGCTTGGAACTTAGATTCATGTTGTACTAATAGTTATAGCTTTAAAATTTAGCCTCAAGATGTTTACAATGTTCATATGGGTGTAAATATCCTAGAATATTCACTTCCATCTATGAGTGGGAAAACTTGATACATTGGTGCAACATTGATAGGACTACATGAATCTCATGCAACCAAGGCCTGCTTAGAAGCATATTGTATGATAATTCAAGATCAAGCACATAGCAAAGTGTATCATGGATCAAAGGCCCAATTATAATTAGAAAATCAATGGTTCCTTATGATTCTCTTTCCTAACTATCATAGGCTTTAATGGTTATTGTTTCTAGTTAAAGATCTACCATTGTGTACTCAAGAAGCTTGATGAGCTTTGGAGACACTATGTTGAGGCTTGATCCATTGTCTATAAGGACATGTTTCAATTTATGTTACTTTATATAAAATTATATGTATAATGGGTTATTATGAAGTGGGCCAAGGGAAGACATATCATTTTGTTTGAATGTGACTTGTTGGTCTAGAGCTAGGTGTCCAACCAAAGCTTGAAATTTATCAGGGGATATGTCACTATCAATAGTGGATTGGGTAAAAAAATCATTCAAGATGTTCTTATTTATTATTGACATTCACAACAAATCTAAAATAGAATTTTGTGTTGGTGTCTTCTACAATTTTTCCACAATATCAAATTTCTTGTCTTGGTCAGTAGTGAATAGTTTATTTTGAGGGTGAATGATTGGTTGGATGATAGGCAAAGTGGTGGATGGTTGTTGGCTTAGGATAGTAATCTTTGACCTCTAAGTTATGATTACACAATATGGATTAAATACTAGACCATTATTGATAACAAATGTTGGGAATGGTGTGGGTCTAGATAGGACAAGTCTCAATTTATGGTACACTTGTATTTGGTCATGTGGTAAGGATGATTTATCGATATAAGGTCCAAAAAAGAAGTCTTAGTTTGTTGCTTTTCTTGTATGCACTCCTAGGTCAAATAAGGATTATCCATGTAATTTAGTTGAATGTTGTTGTTTATAAATAGTCTAGGTTGATTAGTGCTTGGTCTAGGATTAATGGAGATGGTATTAACACTACCCCCTATAATATGACCTATAACCCTATAGTAGTCATGTGCAATTACATGGTAGGTTTATTGGTTGTTATCATTATAACCTTCATTTTATCCATTATTCTATCATTGTTGTTTTGATGTTGATTTTGTTGATTCTATTGGTTCATCCTTTGATTTTGATACTATTGATTTTGTTGTTGCACTGGCCATTATTGTTGTTGTTGTTGATTATTTTACTGCTACTAATTATTATGTCAAGGAAAGGGGTTTTGATAAATCCAAAGAGTTTGATTAGAAGTGGAAGTAGCATTATCTAATGTTATCTCCACATTATCCAACATATTCTTAATTAAATGATTGATTTAGACACATCTTCATAGAATATGCCCATTGACCTGATGATAGTCACAAAATTCATTTTCATGGTACTAATGAGGATAAGGAATGCCTTATAGATAATGCTTTGGTATAGGCTAACTAATCAGATTAGTGGCATCACGCTTGAAAAATATAGACTCAATAGGTTTTCTTATTTGACTAAAGACATGACATGTAGGCATGGTTCTCCTAGGAAGACGGGTTTGTAATGGTAAAGGCTATTATATTTATTATGTAAGTCTTGGTTGTTGTACTTGTAGCATTGGTTGGAGACATTTTTCGGTAGGATTAAGGTAAAAATGTGGTGCAAATGATGTTTTCACCATTTGGACATGATTGGATTTAGTTACTCTATTTCCCACAACATTTCTATTGAGGTTGAATTGTTTTGATCTTTCTTAGTTATTGGCCTATGCCAGTTACGATGCTTGCTCTTAAATAGGATGTTGATGTTGGTCATTTTCTTGATTAGTACCTTGATTTTGATTTGTTGAATTAAGATTGATGACTCCTTTATTTATAATCACTTGCTCAATCAACAAATCTTTATCAATGATTTCTTTGAAAGTATGTGCACATTGTAACTCCAGATGATATGCTATCTCACTATGAAAATTTTTGGTAACATAGTGGTTAATTTTTTATCTGGTAGACTATGGGTGAAATGGCTTGCAAGGGCTCTCAATAACTATAGATAATTTGAAAAACTCTCAACAAATTTTTGATTTTCTTATGTTAAATCCACTAATGAAATCTCATGCTCAAGATTATAGGAAAAGTGTTGCATAAACTTATCAGAAAGATCATCAAAATTTGTTACTAAATTTTTGGGAAACTTTAAAACAACTCCAAGGCTTGTCCAACCAAGCTCCTTAGAAATAATATCAAAAGGTATATGTCACTATATGCAATTGGTTGACATGTGACAAAAAATTCATTTAAATGGGCCTTAGGGTCACCTTTCCCTTTGTATTTGTCAAATTTTGGTGGTTCGTATCCTAGAAGAAATGGTATCTAAAAATAATCCATGTTGAATGGATAGGATCATACATCATCTAATTTTAACTTTTTAGTTAGTTTCCCTACCTGAATGATAGAAATCACATCCTTCATCTGTTGTAATTTTTGGCATAAAAAATTGGAAGGAATATTGGTTTGAGAGAGAATATTGGTTTGCGTAAATGGTTGGGAGGTCACAAGTGGGACACTTTGACTAGGGTATGATGGAAATACCTATTAGGGCATATTGTTTTGGTTGGGGAATGGACCAAGAATATGCATATGTAGATTAGGATGTACTTGAAATTGCACATTTAGTTGCGTAATATTCTATTTTGGGTTGGTGATAAATTTGACTTGGAGGATTTTATGGTTAGGATGGAGGTATATAACTATATTGTGCCTGTTGTGGTTGAAAAGGAACATGCTACCAACTAATCAAACCTTGCTATTGAATGGGAACTTTGGGACCAAGACCCTATCTTTCAAATTATGGTGCATTTCAAACCAATAGTTATCTAGTAGGTACTTGAGAAACATGGGTACCTCCTTTTTTCATGAATCCCTATGGGTAAGTGAAAATAGGTTGTAGATATAGCATCTATTGTTGACCAATATTTGCACTTTGTTGACTAGTCATTACTTGGTTTTGGATTGGAACATTAGTGTGTGATTGAAGAATCATGTTTGTCATTACCTGGTGAGATAGAACATTAGTTGCCCCTGATTGAGGTGGCAATGTATTTGTCCTCTATTATGTTGATACATTAGATTGTGACTACTGCTATGGAATACTACTTGTTACTAGTTGAGGAGTAAGATTTTCACATTCTATCATAAAGGCATTTTAGAGATAGATTATTTTCTCATAAATAATGATATAGAACTTAGTTCTTTTGACAAATAAGCTAGACAAAAGTGAATAGTATAACTGTGCTAGATAAAAGATCACAAAAGTACACATAGATTGGTCTAAAAATGTAGGATTTTTTTTAAAAATCTATGTAAGAGGGTTTATGAAACAATATTTGAAATGTTTTGGGTAGCATAATGACACTACACTACCCAAAATATGTGACAAAAAAGTTTGTTTCAAAAGCTCTCTAAGGCAAAGATAGTTTCCCATAATTTTGATAGCATAACATTACTTTTCTTGACTCAAAATGTTGTGGTGCATAGACTCAAAGTGAAAGTGTTTAGCACAAAATGGCTTAAGTATATTCAATGGTGACAATGATTATAAGTCTTAAATGGCCTTTAACCCAAATTGGAAATTAAACCTAAGTTCCCTTAAGTTTAGTGCAAATAACATACCCACTTAACACATCAAACCTATGAACTTATAAAGGTGCAATTCCAAATTTAGATTATATGTGAATTACTTAAAACAATTTTAGTAAAGGTCTAGACCAAAATGGATGATATGACTCTCAAAATTTTGATGAACTTCAAACAAGGCAAATTGATGATCTCACATGGAAAAAATAATGCCTCTTTATTCAAAAGAAAATGAGGACCATGTGTTTAGGTTTGAATTGTTTGTTTACATCAATTTTTGAATTCAAATAAGACTTTAATCTAGGATAAGACGAACTAATTAATCAATCTTAGATCTTAAACTAACAAGTTTACTTGGTATTTTTAGAATCCATCAATATAAGTCATTTGAGAGGATTTTAAGTGTTCATCCAAAAGTAAATGCACATTATATAGTAGGGTTTTTACACCCCCCTTCTCTCAAATGATAGTAATACGACATGAACCTTGAGGTGTACCTTGCACCAATAATACTTTTGTGATAAGTGGGGATTTGTCTAATATCTAACAAGTTTTTTAATGTTATAGGGGAATCAATTGCATAATGACTTTCATGAAAAATAATGCAAAAGAAAATCACAAATTTTGGGTCTGTATCACTTGGCTTGTTGAAAAAATGTCTTGTCCCTTTTACAACCACTACATCCTACTATTCGCTCAGTGTAGTGTGATGTCCAAAATGCCACTACATCCCATGTGCAACTCCAATTAGGATCCAAATAAAGTCAATGTCAAGAGCTGAAACCCCAGGTCAAAGCTTCCCTAAAGAACTCATGGGAGGTGATGAATTCCCCCTCATAAGCCAAGTTTGCATAAAAATAAAAAGCATGAAAGTAGAAATAATTTAGGGTCATTTTCAAGATCACCCAAAATTTGACAAGTTTTTGGGGAGTGATTTATACAACTTTCTTTCTAAGCCTTGGACTAGGCTACTTTTAATAAGAATGGTGCTTTTAATTTCAAGGGTTCCCAAAGGGGACAAATGGAAGAACATACACATGACACCCCTCTTTTTTCTAAATAAATATTTAACTTAAAAAATGAAGTAAATACAAAAACTTGGAAAGGTGAGTTCATTTTTAAGTCCAAATGGAAAATGAGGCGGTGTTCATTTGACCCCTTGGTCTTAGTTATAACTTTGAAAACTAATGCTAAAAACACTTATTTAAGCACAAAAATAATGTTCCTGATTCATTTAAATCATGAAAAGGTGATCTAAACATGTTTTTAACAAATTCCAAGCTTGGTCCTATAACAAAAATGTTAACATGTCCTTTAGCCTTGAAGCTCTTTTAGGTTTGAAACAATAAACTATAAAAAAGAGCTCTTGAGTCTATGTTTCAAGAAAAACATAGTGACTAACATCAGTTATATAACTAATGATGGATAAATTTTCTAATCAATGAAGGTTATCTAATTGACATCAGTTATACCAATGTGACTAAATACAACTATCCAACTGATGTCAGTTTTACTAATCGATGTCAATTACTGTGTAAACCCATGGCAAACATAAAATAGAAAAACAAAGTTAGAAAATCAATTTTCGTGATTTTTAATGATCCTAATGAATATTTAAAAGCTACAAAATGATCTTCTTAATGTTTGGGATGCTTCTCATCCCACTGGGTGTGCCATATGTGAATCTAGGAATTTGACTCAAGAGAGGATGGTTAGTATGGTGTTAATTCTAAAATGAAAACAAAATGAAAGAAACACACTAACTAGCATAATATTTCTAGGCCTAGACACTAAGGAGAGATTAGTTAACAAAGACAAATAAAACACACAACTAAACTGTAAAATAAACTTTCTCTTACCTTCTTTGGATGCTCCAAAATGCTTGTTATAGTGGCTTGCTCAGATTGTGCTCATGAAGTTTTCATCAAAGGAAGCTTGGCTACCTCCATCTCTCATTGCAACATTTGGCTTGTGGTTTGGCTTGGCTTGGAATTAATTTGGAATGGAAACACTAGTTAATTTAATCTTTGTAATCAATTCTACATTATAACTTTGCATAATCATGTGTTTAAATTCATGTGGTGAGGCCTCTTATTTATAGATTTTTTATAATGTCTAAAATTAACCTAAATCATCCATCTTGAGATTGAGATGTATGGTTGAGGATTAATTCAATTTTTTAAATTAAGTTTATAATTATCCTCATCATGACATTAAAATAAGGGGAAATTAAGAGGCATGGAGGGCATGAATCCTGATATTTGTGGCATTTATGCTCTAGGGATGTCTTCCAAAGAAATGAAGTCACCTGATGATGCATATATTTAATATTTATTTCCAAAAATAAGTATTCAATAAGTTTCTATGGAATTATTAATTATTCCTTGATTTTTATTAATTAGCTCTTAAGCATGATTAAGTACTTTGTGCATAAATTACTCAAATTGATCAGAATGCCTTATTATTGGTCCAAAATTTGATTGGATTGGAATTGGAAGGTGATGTTAGATGTGTTGAATCCATTATCCCATTTAGGATGTTACCAACAATAAATAATGACAGCATGTGTCTTGAGCAAGAGATTTCATAGTAAAGAGAAATCTAGAGCACTTAGGTTCAAAATTGTCATTTTAACTCAAAATGATCTTATCAAAGTTAGCTAGCCCATAAATTGAATTACCCCATTTAAGGATACCCTAGCCAAAATTGGCACTTGAATATGTTAGTTTCACATCATTTAGCATGTTTTAAAGTTTTTAGGCCAAATTGTGCATTTTGGGTGGAAATTGGTCAAAATCTTGATTGGAGGTTATCGGTGGCTAGATTTAGGTGTCTACAGGTAAGATGGTTTTTCTTGAAATGATCCTTATTAAAAATGAGTTATTAGATAAGCCAAAAAGATGTCACATTAATATCAGAGCCTTCATAAACTAGAATTGTACAAATGAGGGTAGTATTAATATTTATTTTAATAAAGAGTGGTGGATCATCAACATGAAATATAATTTCATCATTGATCATGTCCTCTTTAAAAAACTCAATAGAGGGCTTAGAAGAAGGACACATAGTTTCATTGGTATTTACATTGGTAGATTGAGATTCAATAGAAGGTGTTTCTTCATCTATAGAGGATGAATCTTTAATTTATTAGAGTTGTTACATAAGGAACTTGTGATGATATGGAGAAGTATGAACCAACTCCATAAGTGGAATCTTACAAGGCATAGAGTTGAGTTCTTCAAGAAAGTTTCAATGAGATTTATAAGAACTAAGACAAAGTTTAGGAGGTGAAGTAGATTTTGAAGGAATATATGTGGTTAGAGGTTTAGAAGGAGTAAGTGGTTCCTCTTGGGATTTTGAAGCTATATTAGTAGTTGTATTGTCTTTATGAAGTTTTTCTTCTAAATATGGATTTTTATGTTTGGTAATAGGATCTTTGTGAGCCAGCTTGCAACGATAATTGACCTTAGCAATGTTAACATATAATATTAGTCATATTCAACATCAATGGTAGAAACATCCTTAGTATTTTAATGATTATTAGCATTATAAAAATATTTTTGGTTATTAGAGGTAGAACCTTTAGAAACCTATCATTTTTTAGAAGCAATTGTGTAGTATTAATGATGAAGGTTGATCAAATATTTGTGATTAAATGAATCACCAAGTATATAAGAGACAAATAATTTAGTGAGACTTATACAAGATTCATGGGAGTGACCAATGTTAGCATGAATCTAAAAAAATATATTAGGGTCATACAACTTAAGAGGATTGTTAGGATAAGTGAAAGTCTTAGAAGGCGATAAGAGTTGTTTCATTTACTGCATAAAAAGTGGTGTGTGAGAAGATGAAGGGATGTCAGCTTTGGTAACTCTTAGTTTGATTTATAGAGTATTACTAGTGATAACATTAGTATATGTTTGAAAATATCCTTTTAAAATTTTAGGATTAGGTTCAAATTTTTTCATGAGAAAGTCTTGATGTTTATCTTGGTCAAGAGCTTCATTAAGTGTTTGTGGAGTAAAGGTTCAAACCTTATATTAAAGAGAAATATTTAAAGTGGTAATAAATAGTTTAAACAATTTATCATTAGTCATGTTATGGTTAGCTTTATGGGCCAATGATTTACATCTTTTGATAAACTCATGATCTGATTCAATGGGAAATTACCTAGCATTGATGAAGTGGCTAAGACAATTTTTGGGTAAATCATGGTGTTGAAACTATTTAACTAAAGTACTGACCAAATCTTCAAGTTACCAAATAGAATGTTGGGGTAATTGGTTGTACCATTATAATACATCACTAGTGAAGGTATTAGTTTGGATCCACTCTTTGTAAAGGTTGTCAAATTATTTTATAAATGAGGTAGGGTCTTTAGTCCCATCATACTTGATAGTTGGATATATGTTACCAATATCAATGGACACAATGAAGGGATCTAAAGGCTCATTTTGAATAGTTTGAAACATCATGTTATTAATTATAGGTTGAGGAATAACATTACCTAAGGCATCTCTAAGAGGTGGAGGAATGTAATTGGGATTATCTTGAGGATGGATATCCAGAGGTTGATTAGCCATATTAATCAAATGATGTTGAATTTGTATTATTTAATTGGTGTTATAGTTTTGCATTATTTTCATTTTCTAGATAACTTGGGAAAGAATTTGAGTTATATCAAGAGGTGGGTTGGCATTCATAAGATCATTCCTCAAATTGGTGTTAGGAGGAGGATTACTAGAAGATGGATTATTAGTGGGATTATTAATCAAACTTGTCTCAATTGATCCCACATTAGTTTGAATGTTTTGAAGATGAGAAGCATCTTGGTATGTACATAAAGCACTAGACCCATCAACTTTATCTTGAGATGTGATTTGTACCATGTTAGTGATGGATGGAGGTAAAGGGTACCCCAAGAGTCATGGTTCTCTTGGGAGGAAAAGAGAGGGACAAATGAACATCACATATAGTATCTAAATGGGTTCAAGATATCTAAGAATATTATTATATGAGACTTTATGATGACTTGATAGAAATGAAAAAATGCTAAGAATGATAAACAAAGAATTGAATTGGCAAATAGGGAAGGTAGAGAATAGTAAAAAGTTGATTGGGTCAACCTAGTATAGAAAACAAGGTATAAAAGTTGATGAAATAATAATACAAGATTGATTAGGTTGATCTAGTTCTGTATCCTAGATAGGAAGTAAGTAGTAAAATATATAGGGTCAACTGAGTCAACCTAATTCTATATCTGAGGGGCATAAAAGAATACTATGTCGATAGGATCGACTATGTACTAAAATAAGAATAAATTTACAATTACTTATAAAATCAATAAATAAAATGAAACACATAATTGATTGAACCAATGAGGTTGATCCAATTGAGGCACACAACAAAAAACCTTGCACCGATGGTGGCTAATGTAAGTTTTTGTAATACAACATCGAATTAAGTAAAGATCAAGAAATAAACTTAGAAAGCAAAATATAACTAAGTGGTCAACTTGAATGTTGTTATATTATTATAGTATAATTTTAAATGTGATAGGAATTTGGTTGTAAGGAACTAGAAAACAATCTAAGGATAGTTTTAGGATGTTTGGGTTGAAAGGGATCTGTATTGGCAATGGTACTAGCTTGGTATTAGGGTCCACCCCATCACTTCACAAACCATATAAATAATTTTAGGTGCTTAGCCAAGATATACCATTAACCACATGTTTATACTTGGAAAAAAAACTAAGTTAGCTTCCCCCTTGGTGATGAAATTCAAGTAGGTAGGCCTTGGGTAGACAATTATTAAAATGCATTTTAAGATTTTGTAATTTGGTAGTGTGTGCATAAAAGATAAAAATAGTTTAACTAAATGGTGTATTGAAAACCATCTAGTTAGACTATGTGATATATTATAAACATACAAGCAATAATAAATGAAAGTGTGAGCTAATTACTAGCATATAAGGGCTAATTCCAAATTTGAAACATAGTATAGTGTCGATTTAGTCCATAGTATATTAAAATAATATAGAATAGGTTAGACAGTGTCACCTATGTACTGTGGAAGCAAAAAGTTTGAAAGTCAACTATGTCAATAGAGTTGACATAGCTTTCTAGAATACACATATAATATAAAACTACATTGATAGGGTTGACCTAGTTGACTATATAGAGGAAGTTTTAAAGACTATAAACTATGAAAAATAGAACTATAATAAATACTAGAAATGATAGAGAAGGATAGAAAGGAACCTTCGTGGGTTGGAGGATGCAAATAAAAATAAGATTGCTATTGAATAACCTTGATTTATACTTGCAAATTTTGCTAAGTATGTCAACTAGGTTGACCTACTTTGTAGAGAGCTATTATTAATAGCGTAAAAATGTATAAGGTCAATTAGGTCAACCTAGTATACTAAATTTGATGCCTTAAAAATGTACAGGGTCCACTGGCTCAACTTAGTAGTCTAAAATATAAGTCTATAAAACTTGCAGAAATAGAACAAAGTCATTTTGATGAAATTATGTGTTAAACATATGCATAAAAGTTAGTATTGTGTTGATATAGTTAACCTAACATTGCAAATATATGAAAATAAAATGATAAAATAATAAAAAAATCTTATAAGGGTTAGATTCACATTAGCTTTATCAGAATGTATGCAATAAAAATTGCATCATGTTTATAAATCAATCCTAACATGAAGAAGATAAATCATACCATACATTTCTGATTGGGGGCACATTTTTTAAGTGGGAACATGACCAGGGATCCATTAGACCTAATTAAGGGATATCTTAAAATAATAAACTATGATAGGGAGGGTTCTAAAGCCTCTAGTCAAGCAAAACCATGTAATAACCCTAAGGGGGTCCTAAGTTTTGATATTTCACCTAAACTAATAACAAGTAAATTAAATCTAATCTAGTGCTCACCAAAACTTATAGAATAAAGCGGGGGTTAAAAATAATGAAAACATGTATAGGAGAATCTCAAGTAAGTTATATATAAGTAAGACCCTAATACATGGAATATAAATAATAATGTTATTCGAAGGCAATACTTATGTGACTTCTATCTACTAAAGAGAGGATCAAAGTTAGAGAATACTTACTTGAATGAAGAACCTATCAAGGATCAATATATCCCTTGTCCAAATGGGCTTCCTAAGAAGTTTTTGTAGTTTTTAAGGATCATTGAGAAAGGCCAAAGCATCCAAAGCTTATCTACAATACTAGATTATCCAAGTAAAAACCCTAAGCTAAAACTCCTCAAGTATAATAGTGAAAGAACAAATTGTAATTAAGTGCGAGCAAATAATAACTCTTGATTGCATATTAAAATAATGATGAAATGATCTTGTATATATAGGTAGATTTGATCCTAAACCCTTCCAAAAATATTGGATGATAGGGTTGACCCAGTCAACCTAGCATAATTTTGAACAATAATTCACTAGGTCATGAGCTAGGTAGGTCAAAGGACAAACTAGTTCCTAAGTGAAAATCACCCAAAACTATAGAGGGTCAACCCAATCGACCTAGTACAAATGAATGACAAAAGGGACTTAAGGTAAGGAGAAGAGGGATGGAAAGTGGATAATATTGGAGTGTACAAAGGCGTAATAGCTTAAAGAATGATTTTTAAGAGCTGGTTAGATTGGTAATAAGTGGAAATAAAGGACAAAAATCCTGAAAAACACCAATGATATGCCCACCCCTTTCTTGCTGCACCCCTTAGGGCATGAACTTAGAGAGATTGAATCTTGATGTATTTTTTCAAGATGTAAAGCATCAGTATTTGAAAAAATTTGAAAATATTATGTGTATATAAATTTCAATCTGCAATATAATCAGATGGTAACTACTCTCAAGATCAAATAGCCAAAAAATTAGTGGTCCTATCGAGAGCATATTTAGAGATATTTGGACCCACCAAAACCAAAATTATGTTGAATCTAGAATAAATTACATTATGTGTACCTAAAAATCCTAATTTTCATTTATTTCCCATTCATTATACATTCCATTATAATCCACCTATTCATTACCCATTTATACCATTTATCCTATGCCTAACATTATTTACCATCCTTGGCCACACTTTCCTTTGTAGAAGCTACAAAGATATCTTGTCTCTATGTTTGAAGGAAGAAAAATCAATGGCCAATGAGGGTCACAAACACATTATTGATATCCACATCGATAGCAAGTTTTGGATAGAATTTTTTTTTTGAAAGGGTGTTGGATGGAAATTTTATGATTGATTATTATAGTTATCTCATATGTTGACTAGGATATAAAGCTCCATGTCAACAAGAGTAGATATTTAGATGAGGTGTTGGGTAGAAATTTTATTGATTGATTATTCTATTTGTCTCACATGCTGATTAAGATGAGTATCTCCATGTCAACAAGAGAAGTAGAATCATTTTTCGCTCCCCATTTACCATTTTATTTTGGTCATTGCCTCATCATGTGGGGAAAACCTTATTTCCATTATAGACCATTTGATTCTAGGCATATTATACCATTTATTCTCATTGTTTGAACTACATTTACTTGAGGTCCTTTAGGGCTATGTATGTAGTACTCAATTTTTATTAAGGTCAGCTCAGTCACCCCTTCATCACACTCTTGCATTTTATGTGTAATTGATTAAGATTAAATGCTTTCACCATTTTTTGAGAAACCTAAGCTCATTATTACTTGGGGGGAAATTCATTGCCACTATAGCCAATTATCTTTTGATCATTATTATTATACCATTTCTTTACTATTAACCAAGGATTGATTTTAGCCATCCTACTTATCCCATTTTTATTCTTGCTTCCTTTGGTTCATCCCACACCTTTTGCTAGGGATTATGATCTAGTTTCAATAATTTTAGAATGTTGTGTTGAGTGGCAGTCTATGGAAGTAGTGTGACATTTGATCTAGAAAATTATCTTTCATCTATTATCTTATTTGGTATCACTGATTATAATTTCCTATGGGAAAATCAGTATTACCCCTAATTATAACTACTTTGGGCATATTAGAATTATGACATTTTTTCCTAATTATAAATACCTATGGGAAAATTAGGTATAATTCCTTTTTATTATGCACTGTCACATCACCTAGTCATTACTATTATCATTTTCCTTATTATTTGCCTTTATTTGTGAACTTGTTATGACTTGGTCAGTTTTTCATTGCATTTTGTGTTTAATTACTATGACTTGAGTTCATAATGGGATTACATAGGTTGTGATCAATTCATGTTGATGTCAACTCAATCCCCCATTTTCATACACTCTCACCATCTTATGAGCATTTTAAGTTGGTGCACTCTCGTTATTTCATAAGCACTCTTTTAAGTCCCCTCACCATTTTGTGAGTTGGAATGTTATGTATCTCTTAATCCTAAACTACTTTAAGATACTTAGAAAATTACAAAATGATTCATAAAACACTAAAAACTCAAAAATACATTTGTTTTGTGTGCATGTTTGTTTGATTGTTGTTTGTTTGTTTGGTCTTTTGAGTTCCTATTTGGTCTTACTTTGTTTGTTTTCTAAGTACATATTGATGGGCCACAAGGATATTGATTGTTAATATCTTGATCTCATTTTATCAAGTTCTTATTTTATTTTTAAACATTATTGTCCCTAATTAACTCTTGATTGTTCATATCTTGATTTTAAGTTAGGTTCATTTATGTTTTGTTTTTATCTTTGTCTTTATTTTTGTTTAAATGTAAATAGATGTAACTCTAGTTTTGATCCTGTTTACCATTATCCGTATTTTTAGGTATTAACATTTGAACCATATTAGTGAAATTAAAATTCCACGCCATTAAAATTTCCTCATACTTATGATGCCTAATTTCATTTTGTTATAGCAAACACTTTGTTCTTTGGTTTCTGTTGACCAAATTTGACCCTACAGGGCAAATTGGGATCCCTATATGTAAAAATTTGATTTTTATGTGTTTTAGGGGTCTAAAATATATGTATTAATGTGTATTATAGGTCATTTACTATGATTTAATGTTATATTATCCTTGGTCATTAGCCATTTTAATCCTTATATCATTTTGAGTCATTTTGGGGTCAAAATAAGGCATTAAATGTGTTGTATGATCTCTTAGGGAAGTGTGAAGGTATATTAAGGGTGATTTTAAATGAAATGTGTCCTATTATTCCTTAATAAACTATTCATAACTGAAAGTGATAGGTTCTTTAGAGGAAAGAGCAATTTTCTTGAGAAAAGAAAAGAGTTTGGCACTTGTATGGCCCATAAGGGAGTGTGACACATGGGATAAGGTCATGAGATGAATATTAAGATTTATTATATCCATTTAAATTATTTAATTACTATATAATTATAAAAATTGAGCTAAAACCAATTTTATCCTTCTTCACCATTCTAGACACATAAAACTAGTCAGCGGGTTTATGCTTGGTCTAGACAATTGGAAAACTTATAGGTCAAACACCTTTGGGAGGTGAAATTAAACTAATATATATTAATTTACATAATATTATTTTTAATAATTGTGGTTTTTTATTTATGAACCATCCTCATAAAGTTAATTATGTTTTTCTATTTGCTAATCTATGCACCATGTAGGTTTTACTCTTGTTTGGATGATTCCATACAATCCAATTGCTAAGATTGGTTACAGATGATTTTAAATCACTTATCTCATGATATAAATTATTTATTTCACATTTTTAGTTTATTTTATGAGCCAACCAAATCAATTTGTTAGGATAAGTGAAGGAGTGGAATTGCAGTCATGTTTTCCAATTGTTAGAGATTTCTTCTATGTTATGGTTACAAAATGAAGTGAAGTCATGTATTAATGATCATAAATGTATTTTATTAATATTAAATGATATATAAAACTTAAAAATCCACTTTAATATCAAAAATAGAAATGCAAGTTAGTAAATGACCACCTACAGTAGTTGTATGACTTGCCACTTCTTGGTGGAACATGAAATGTGTGTTTGAGAATTCTCTAATGTTTAGATGATCTAAATATGATTTTTAATAAATTTTAGAATTTTTTTATAATTTTAATGCAACTAGATACACTGTAATGGATTTGGACCAAGCTTATAGCACTTTGGGACAATTTCCCAAAACTATTAAAACAGAGGTCTAGGCCCTTTCTTTTAGGTTCCTCATACATAGTTGCATTGATTTTTAGGACTTATAAATACATTCATTTAAAATATAATACATAGGTTTTATTATTTTAAAAATAATAGTGGTTTTTTATTTGGATAGATTGGTTTTAAAGAGGTCCAAAGTTGCCTTCTAAACACTAAAATCACTCAATGTTATTTATAGCCATGTGAGCTAAGTTGGTCTCCCACATTAATGTAATGAGTTTCAGTGCATACTAATGGAATGGGAATGTATTTTTACACTAAAAACACATAATTGAAATTTAAAACATAAATTAGGTACATGGAAGATGGTTTGAATTCACCAAGGATGAGTTAGTCTATACAAATGGGTTAAGCACAATCACCTACAACCAACTTAATGATTATACTTGAGAAAGTGTTCACATTACAGAGTATGAAATATAATGGTATTTTTAAGAGGTTTAAAGTGGTATATGATGATTATAAAGGTTTTATAAGGCTTTAATTTTAATATTATTAGTAATTTTCAAGTTTAAATGGCCTCCAAGGATAGCCAATACCTACAGCCACACTGTCTCCTTCAAAGCCTAACCCAAGGTTGCAAGACTAGATCCTGTTTCCATGGTTTGTATAGTTAAAAATAGTTGAAAGGAAAAATTTTGATGTAAATTATCATAAATATGAGTTAATATACAATTATTTTAGTCTCACTATCACTTACAAGGGTCCTTTCACTTGAAAACATTCACCTACAATTGATTGTAGATGTATATAATCTATGACCCAAGATTAGGCGTGAAGTTTCAATAAGAAGATAACTTTCAAAGCCCATATATTTATTCTTAATATATAAAATATCTTCCATAGATTTTATGAAACAATTTTTATAGATTAAATTCACCTATAGGCCCTCATACAATCAACTATAGTTGATTGTGAGGTGCAAAGAGCAAGATTTGAGTTTCTTGATTGGAGAAAGCTTAAAGGTGAAAAAAACATGTCTAGATAGATGAAAAATGAAAATATAAAGATTAAAAAAAGGTTTATTAAATTTTATAAGTTCAAAATAAAATAATTAATCTTACCTACATGATCCTATTTGACCTACAATTGACTATGTTTAATTTTGACAAATAGTGAGTAGGTTTGAGGTTCAAAGTGATGGTCTAGACTAGGCAAAGTGAATTAAAAAAACTATAAATGGGTGTTTAAACATTATTTAAATATTCATTTAGGAAATGTAACCTACATGGGTCATCCTTGAGGGAGAAAAATGCAAAACACAGTCAAAAGTGACACTCAGTCCTGACTAGGCGAAATGTATAGAAAGGAACATGGAAGATTGGAGTGATAAAATAAAATGAGAAAAAATCCATCATGGTAAAAATATTATAATTTATATTTAATTATAAATATATAATAGATTAGGGGCTCTAATCTAATATACATAGTTCACACCAAAACATTGTGCACAATCCTTTCTCTAAGAGGTCTATCTTGGGTCTTAAAGATTTTGGAAGGTCTAATGACTTGATAAAAGGAATTTTTTTATGAAAAAAATATTTAAAAATTTATTAAACATATTAAACATTCACCTGGTCTAAGTAAATAGGGTAAGAAACCTCTATTTTGTCTTAGACAGAGGGTACTTCCCCTTGTGCATAAACCCTATAGTTTGGAGATTAGGGATGAAAGGTGAGCTAGGGAGCTAGTTGAAACTTGAGAAGAGGTTTGGAAAGATGAATTACACCTGTTAAAACATGATAAATATTATATATATGGTATAAAATTAATAGGTGGTGCAACCCCATAGGAGTTGTAGTTAAGGCTTGTTAGGTAGGTTTAGGCCTAAAAGTGAAATGGAGGGTCAGATTCATTTCCAACTTTGACAGAGGTTTCTAATGGATTTAAAAATGTTTTTAGGGTAATTTTAGATGTGATAAATCTATATTTATGTAGATAAAGAAATATTCCATTTTTTTAATCTCAAAACCAAATTAGGCCCATAGAAAATAGAAGAAAGGGCTTGAGTGAGTAGCTTTGAGTGCTCACATCTCCTGTAAAACTTTGCATGGATATCCAAGACAATTTGAGGTGTTATATAGGGTCATAAACAATAATTTTTTGGAATTTTATTGAAGTTTTAATTTTAAACCTTTATGAATAAATCTTAAGAGGGTAAAATAAGCATAAACACTTGTAAACCCTTACTAGTAACTACTTTGAGGAAATGAGAGAGATAATACACCCAAATGGCATACTTTATTTAGAAAAAGGATTGGATGTTGTAAAATAATAATTTATACTCCCTAACATTAGGATGAGTTGTATGGAATTGTACAAATGGAGTACAAAATAGGGTATTTTTGACTATTTTGTGTGTTGTGCAAGTTCTAGGAGGTTCCAAGAGATTCCAATCACATGGAATGGAAGATTAAGACTTAATATAACTCATAATATCAATTTAATTCCTTGTAAAAACTCATACGTTACTCAACCAACTATTTCATCTTAGCCATTCAAAACTGACATAGTGACCAAGCTAGTGAAAAAGGGTGGAAAACTTCAAGTGAGATGATTTTAAGGTGTTCTTGACGCTTATAAGGATATAGAGGATTTTGAAAAGTTTCATCCACTCAATTTTACTAATTTTCATGGAAAATTGATGCTTTTTGTATTCCAATTATGCAAGGTGTGTGGAAGAAGAGTTATCATAGATTGTATATGGTGATGGCTCATTCCTAGATGATTTCAGATGACAAAGACTGAAAACAATCCATAGAGAGGCATTTATGCTTCTTGACCTTGCATGGTTTGTTTCATATATTCTTCTCATGAATATGTAACTCCTTTGATCAACTTGAAGTGTGTCCTTATGACCTTTAGACTTATCTCTTCTCCTTTCTTTCTCAAGTTCTATAAGAAGTAGCCATTTTGGCTTTTGTAACTTATGCTCCACCTAAGTATGGAAAATATCTACTCATTTTCATACCATTTAATCAATAGAGACTATTGGTTTTACCTATTCTATGACTATTCTTAGTGTGTTCATTTGGAATGTTTGATTTTTCATAAGTGATGACTCTTGATTCCTTAGCATGATTGTCTCATTCTCTCACCTATTTTTAGTGTGAAAGCATATTATTATAATTCATGTGAAGTTTATTATGAGGTGTCAAAGTTTAGTGAGTTAGCATACTAAAACAGTGCCATTTTAGGCCTCTTGTCTAGTCTTCCTAGCCTAAATATTTGTCTCAACCTTCATAATAAAATAATGATGTGAGAAGATTCAATTTAGAAAAGTGTATGTTCAATTAATATTTTGATTTCATGTGTAATATGCATCTGGTTGGTAGTAATTAATAAAATTCAAGTATCACCTCCCTTAGGATAGTTTTTTTTAGAATTTCTCTTTCCCTTTTCCCTCACAAGGTCTAGGTGTAGTAGTGAACTAAAGTGGTACATCAAGAGAGATAGCCCTATCTAGAGATTCACGTCATTAATAGGCTACCCACAAGCCTAGAGGTGTTTCAATTGTGCCACTTAGATGAGAAGAACTGAGACATCTCCTTAAAGGGTGTAAATCTAAGTGGAAACAATTCTACGTCTCAATGTCAATATAAATATAATGAATATCTCTCAATAACACTAATGAAATTAGGTACCTATGGCTTATCATGCACCTGACTCTATGAAAGATGTGCATCTCTTTACATACATCATGGGTCTAATCGAACACTGGTCAATTTTCTTCATTCCTCATTCCATTCTCTCTCTCATCTAGGTGAACTACATTATCTTGAGGTCCATTTAGGCTATGTAGGTAGCACTTGGATACATGATGTATTTTGGGTCAGCGTGACCATCTTCATTCTTATTTTCATCTCTTTCATCACTTTTTTCATCCTTGTATGTCTGGTTATTTATGGATTTTATAGTCATTTAACCATCACATCTATGTTTTTGCCTTCTAATTTTTAATCTATGTAATATATTATATACTTGAGCTTTTTCTTTCCAATTTACCCTATAAGGGCAAAAAATTTGGAAAAACTATTTAATCAAATCAACCTTACAAAGACAAACCATTCTTTATCAGTCATCAAAATCAGGCCTAATGGGAAAAAATTTCTTTATCACAATCAAATTTTCCCCACTGGATCACATTATTATTTATTATATCTTTGGAGACAACATTCTAATTTTATTATAATTCCAAGCTCTATAGACTTTTCCCCTCATTATAGAAATATTTTAGTGTGCAACTTTTCTTGAGATTGATCAGTTTTGAAGTGCAAAACTTGCACCCTAGCTTTGGGTGTGTTCAAAGTGTGTCACTTATATTTTTAGATTGTATCCTTCCCTTTCACCTTGTCCTTGGGTCCATTTTAATCTAATTATATTTTAATCACTAATGAAATCAATGCATGTAAATATTAACTCATCATGATTTAATCTATTCCATGAGTTAATTTCACTTTCTCTCTCTTGTCAAGAGTTTATCCTTCTCTTTAATCCTAGTATGTCCTCTCAAGGGGGCATCATGGGTCATTTAATTCCAATTTATTCTTGACAACTCTTTTGTTTAAAAAAACATTTCTTCATTGAATGTTTGGCCATGCCTTATCAAATAAGGGCAAAATGTAGACAACTAATTCTTAACACCTTTGTATTAAAATTGTTAATCTTACTTTAAAAGCACTCAAATGCACAATTTAGGTCAAAATTACTTAAACACCATAAATAGTTTGACCTTGTCATATACAAGTGAAAATTTAGGCTAATATATCCCTAAATGGAGCAATGCAGTCTATGCGATTATTAACTTTGATCAAATAATTTCAATTCAAAATGGTGAAAACACATTTTTATGCTCTAAATCACTATTTTATTCTAATTCATAATTAGATGATACATGTATGTGTTATTTTGTGTTGATAACATCCTAAATGGGATAATTGTCCATACGTAAATAACATTACCTTATAATTCCTCCGTAGTCAAATTATGACCTAGTAATATGACTTCTGACTAATTTGATTAAGTGAGTGCACCATTTTTCCAAATAATTGCACTAAAATTGATTAATTTTATTTATAAAAATTAAACCAAATTATGAACTTAAGTAAGAATTCCATGGAATTTATTGAATATTTCTTTATTGGAAATTGATTCCTATTAACTATATGATTAAGTGAAGTCATTTTTGGGGTGGCATCCATAAGCGATAAATGAAATAAATATCAATATTATGGCTCCCCATGCATCTTTAATACCCCTTCCTCCCAAATCATTAGAAGGATATTTATGTATTTTATTTACATAATTAGATTAATTCATGGCCATACATCCTGATCTTGAGATGGACAGTCATGGTTGATCCTAGTCAATTTAGAAAATATATAAATAAGAGGGCCTATACCACTTTGATTAATTTTTATGTGTGTAAAATTATTATGTATAATTCTCTCCATTCCATTTTTTTATGTTGATTAGTATGTTTAATTTGTAATAGTATAGCTTCATTGATAGGCATAGCATTGATTTTCATATCATGAGCCTAGATTATAGTTGGTGTTCTTGATATGGCAAAGGAACTTGCCTTGTATCATTTTTTACGAATTAAACAACAAATCAAGAATAAAAACATGTTTTTAGCCACATATGTATGGTGAGATGATCTTGGGAAGGTAATGTATGTTTTTTTCTTTCATTGAATTATTAATTGTCATTTGCACACCCAATTGAATAGGTTGGCCTAGATTGTTAGGTATTTATGTATTTTTCTTGAATTTCATGACTAATGATTGATCTAACCATATTTTTAATCCATATATATATATAAATTAATATGAAATTATATTTTGAGGTTCACCTGCTTTTCCTTCATCACTATAGACTATAAAATCAACCCAAATCAATTATTGTAAACATCATTTACTCCTTTTAATGAATATAATCTCTATTTTTAACAAGAACATTTTTTTTGTGTCTCAATTTTATTTCATCTTCATGTTTGAATGATTATCAATTATATTTTAATTGGATTAATACTCTATTGCTTTATGTGTGCCATGGTTATGATTTGATTAGCTATTATAATCACTATGTGAGTTCTTTCATTTCCTCTTCGGTAGTGATGATAATTTGTGTGTTAATTTAAAATTCTCATATGGAATCTATGTTTATTATACTATAAACTCCTAGTACTCATCATTAGTGAGATATCATATTGAAGGCATACTCCTGATTCCCTTAGACTCTTCCCACTGTATATTCTTGGAGGTAAAACTTTAGTGAAACTCGGTCTACATTGGTATAAATATGAAAAATTTACTTGGTTAAATTATCAATGCATTGAGTTAATTTTATACCTGGAGGATTCCCTTTTTACCTTACCCTTCCCTCTCTTATTGTTTTGCTCTTTGGAATTAAACTACCCTTTCCCATTGTGGTTAGAAATAGTTAGTATAATACTCAAAATATCTAAAAAATCTTTGAATTATGTGTATGAAAATTATATTGAACTTTTGGTGGTGATAGTGCATATCTTGGAGACAATTAATGCATAATATATTTATGAATTCAAATACCTATAGTCATGCCCTGGGCTGATCCACAATTAGTCCTAAAATAAAGGATGAAATTTTGTAGTTATCCCCACCTTCCCATTTCATGGAATGTCTAATCTACTGGGCATTTCATGAGATGAAGTAGATTGGATCAAATAACATATGATTTGACCTATCTTAGTGATCCTTATAAACCACAAAACCTCTTATAAAGCACCTTTGGCCAAAGGAGAGATTGAGTCTCGATGGGTTCATCTTCAAGGTAAGTATCTATAACTCTTACTCCTCTATTTTAGTAGATAGAAGAAACATAAATAATGGATATTAAATGTATTTAACTCTCCATGCATTAGGATTATATATATATATATATATATATATATATATATATATATATATATATATATATATATATATATATAAACTTAATTAGAATTCTTCTATGCATTTTTAATTTCATTTTTGTTATCCCCATTTTGTGTCACATGCTTTGGTGAACACTAGGTTAGATTTTTCTTTACTTTTTCACTTACTTGTGAATAATAAAACATAGGACCTAGATAGGGTTATCACATGGTGTTGATTGACTAGAGGCTTTGGAATCCTTTTTAGTGATATTTTTGTGGTAACATCCCCTTTAGATAGGTCTAATGGATCCATCTTGATCATGATCCCAATTGTCTAAATGTACCAACAAGTGGAAGGGCTAGTGTGTTTTATCTTTTCTAAGCAAGGATTGATTTGTAGATCAACTTTTCTTACCCTTATATACATTATAGTGAACCCAATGTGAATCTAACCCTTGCAAGTTTTTCTTCACACTTTCATGTATTATATAGTTTTATTTATATAGTACTAGATCAAATCTATCAATATATTATAATATTATGTACACATTTTTAACACATATTAACTATGATCAACTCTATATCTTTGTGTAGAGCTTCTTCAATAATTGGTAATTGGATCGATCAACTCAACTTAGTTCACTTTTTTTATATAGGTTTTTAGATTTCATTGAACCAATCAAATTTATTAGTAGAATGAAAATCATTATCTAAATAGAAACATCATAAAAATAGAAACATCAATGTATTCAAAATTTATCAGGTTCATTCTTACCATCTTAGTCATTTTTGTTCTTCATTTAAAGTCCTATTTTTTGCAATTTTTAGTCTATAAAACTATAACCCTATAGTAAACTAGGTTAAATAGATTGACATAATTCTATATTTTTATTTCCTATCTATAAGACTTAGTCAACCTATTCAATTATGTTCTTCTATCTTATTTCAATAAACAACATCAACCCTGTCGATTCTTCTCTATACTATTTGCATACAGGGTTACCTAAACTGACTCTATACTCTTCAAAACAAATTAATTAACCTAATTTTTTAGTAATTAATTCATTTTTCATTTTTATTATTTGATTTATTAGAGTAACACACATAGAATAAATAAGAGGTTTTTAATTTACCAATTTAATCACATTATTTTTATTTTTCACACACTTCTAAATCACATAACACCAAAAAGCATTAAACAATTTCTACTCAAGGTCTACCTACTTATATTTAATCACCAAGGGGGAGTTGACTTGGTATTCTAGACAAGTATAAATATGGAGTTGATGATATATATTAGCAAATAACTTAACACCCTTACCATTATGAGATTGTGAAGTGAGGGGGTAGGCCCCAACACTAATCCAGTACCATCACCAATATATGCCCATTTTAACCTCAAATACCTTAAACCACCCTTACATTACTTTTATAGTTCCCTCTTATAGCCAACTCTCTATCACATTAATTTTAAAATTATTATAACTCAGAATAGTCAGTAATGGCCACTTAGATTAACATTTTTATTTTTGTTGCTTTCTCTCTAATCATTGTATGTTTTATTACAAAACTTATGTCAACTAGCATTGGTACAAGGTTTGTGCTATGTGCCACAACTACATCAAATGTATTGATAAATATGTTTATGTATTTCTTTCAAGTATTCTACAACATAATACTAGATAGTCTATAGTCATAATTATCAAAACCTATCCCTAGCTTTAGAATATAGTCAATCTATTCAACTATGTCTTCTATAGTTTCACCCCTTTTATAGGACAAAGTCATCTTGTCTAACCTAGTCTCTTACAAGTTATTTAATCTTATTTTCCATAGTACACATTTTCCTGATTCAACTCTATCCTTTCTCTAATTTATTTTTATGGGTCTTCCTTGCAAACTTTGTCGACCCAGTAGACTTTGTACCTCTTGGTCAATATTATTCAATATTTGGTCAAATTTGTTCTTATTTTTCATATTTGCCTTCTCATATCAGATTATTACTTCAAGAATCATTAAATCACCTATCAAACTCTTTTTAGATAACCTCAATGTATTTAGATGATATATGGGATGTTCTTTTATTCCTACCTTTGATACCCAAGAGGATTCTCACTCTTGGAGAAATTTTTCTCATCCCTCATATTTGGGATAAAATATGGTCCAAATTACTCCAAATTATGACACTAATGGATCAAATCCATTTTAAGTTTCATAAGATAATTCTTTCTTTAAATCACCTTTTTATACTGTGATGGAAATCGACACAAGCTTAACCAATAACCCCATAGGAAACCTTATAAACACCAAAAAATCACCTCCTATAAATTCAACACCTAACTATCCCCCTAATTAAAATTTTAAGAATGTTCCTCCTACCAATCCTAAAAATCCACCCCCTAAAACCAATCCAATAGTTGATATCACTCAAATTATTTCATAAATATTACAACAAATGAACATCATGCAAACATATAATACTTCTCAAATTATGTAAATACAACATCATTTGTTAAATATGGATAACAAACATCTTATTATTATTCCAAAAAATAACCAAAATTTCATCCCTCCGCCTCTTAAATATGCCATTGGAAATATATTCCGCAACCCATTATGCACAAAAAATGATCCAAAACATTCAAAATAAAATTGTATCCCCTATTATCACATAAAATTGCACTAGTCTTGATCCTATAGATTATTGTGCAATTACCTAATGATACAATGGAAAAAATACAAAGCCATGCGACCTTGGTAATTTGAGTTTAATCTCTAGAGAAGGCTAGATTCCTTTAACTAAATCTAATGCAAATTGATAAAACACTAGTTTTGTGGAAATCTTGCTCTTTAGTGATTTTGAATCTTAAATTAGGGGTTTGATGGGGAAAAGGGTTGAATAATTGAAGTTTGAATAAAACTTAAAATAAGGTGATTACACCAAATATTTTTATAGTGTATTTTAATGCTTGCTTTGATAAACATAATAGAGAAGAAAATAGGTTGAATTTATTTCAGCATAAACTTATACAGATAAGAAATCAAAAGTAGTATTTTAGCCATTTTTCACAAAAGGGAAAAATATCTTTATTTAAAAAAATATTTTCAAGAGGGTAAAATACCAAAAATGAATTTCTTGAAAATTAAATAGGGAGATAAATATTCCACAAATAATCAAATAATTTGCACATGCATAAAAATCTCTCAAGATAAGAAAGGCAAATAGTCAACTTTATTTCTATTCAAAGGCTATAGCTTGTAGTAAATACATATAAATGCAAAAAATATAACTAGTAGTAAAAATATAGATTGGGCCATGGGGTCTACCCATTATTATACAAAATATGTTATAGAAGACATGTAGTTGCTGAAACTCAAATGCCCAGTGAAGAAAGTCATGCAAATCTAGAACCCTCATACAAGAGAGGTAGACTCTTCTTATTTTGTATGTTTTAAACTTGTGTAATGAATAGAAAATGACATGCATGAGTTGGGCATGATCTTGGGAATAAAATGGCATGGTATGGCATCGATATAATTAAATATCTCCATACAATGCTTCCTTATTTGATAGTGGCTAAAAATAGCTTCCTCGTGCAAAAAAGTGGCACCTAACTAGAACTAGTCTTTTAAAATAAAAGATAAATTTGAAAATAATTCCAAGTTTCTTTTCATGTAAAACCCTAGTGTGAAAAAATTTAAGTGATACTTTCACAACTTTATAAGTCTTTATCACTTTTGCCAAAATGAACCGTGTAATTTACACTTCATGATTTTGCACCTTTTTAACAATTCAAATTAATCAAAATGGAAACTGCAACTTAAACTTGTGATTTTTTCAACTTTCACATTATAAAAATATATAAATTGTAAAAAATATGTCTTTCTCTTTCTCAAAAAGAGTTATAAAAAATATAGTTTTACCTTTACAATTAAAATGTGAAATGTCTTGAAATGGAATTAAAAATGATAATAACATTTCAAAATATTCAAAGGAGAGGGGAAATTAATTAATTTTCATATCTTTAGATTTATTGTCCTTATTAGCCTATAGCTTCATTGTATATGCAACAAAGGATTTGAAAATATCTCAGATTCACTCTGCATCTAGCCCATAAGAATAGATGTTGGAGGCTTCACAATCTTCTTGAACATCAAACAATTCTCTTCTAAAGGTTTTATACCATACATTTTAGTCCTCATCTGGTCAATTACTTTCTCATACCTGATGAAGCTATCAATAGAACTTAGGATAAATATTGTGTCCTTTGTAGACTCCTCAACTATTACTTTGAAATTATTTTGAACCTATTTTACTTGAAGGAGATTTTTGGCATCATCTACTGGTTAGCATGACATTAAATTCATCATGATATCAATCTCATATAGTATATCAATTTCCTTATCATGAGCCTCCTTGGATCATTCCATAGACTCTATCAATACTCTTATTCAAAATTGAGTACCCCTATGTAGTTCCTCATGCTCATAATCACTCTTCAATAGATTATCAACAATGAGGGTATTCATAACAATTGATTTTATGGTTATCAATTTGGGATAATATAGGTTTAAGGTTTGAATTTTTTCTTCATAGCTATTTATCTTCTCCTTCAAATTTTCTTTCTTCTCTATGATGACTCCATAATGCCCCATTATTGCTGCAAGAACCCTATTGCCTTTGGTGATCAATTACTCAGATCATTCCTTCATAGCCATCCCATATGAGCAATATCTCATATAAAATCAATTGTAGCTTGATCTAGATTGATTGGTTACACTGCTTACAATTATTGTGATGTTTCACCAAGATTTATGAACTGATTTAGTGCTTTGATTAACTAATCTACCTTTATTTTCATCTCATCCTTGGTGGCTTTATCATGATCAATTATTTGGAAAAGAGAGTTAATAAATGTCTGCACATCATTCTTGAATCCCTCTCTTATTTTATGACCAATGTGTTTATGAGAAACTTGATAATATTCCACCACAAGATCCTCTTTTGATTTATTTGGTAGGGGAACTATAATTTCAACATATCTCTCTCCTTTATCATCATTGAATGTCATTGAGAGGGTCCTATAATTGGCTTTTGATTTATTCTTGAATTTTGACATGATAAAGTCCAAGGTGATGGGATTAATCATTATTTTATTCTTCTTACTCACTAATTATGCTAACCAACTATGGGTGTCCTTCTAGTAGTCTAACACTCTCACCAAAGAATATACAACTAATGTAGTTACACTAGTTGATAATATGACTAATGGAGACTCCTTTGAAGATGATACCATTATTTACTTAGGAGGTGCCTATGAAGATTCACTCTCATCAGTGGCTTGTAAATTAATATTTGCATCAAGTATCTAGGTCACTCCAACTTCTACTAATGGTATGGTTGAAATAGTGGAAATGGGGGGAATGGAGGCAATATAAGTAGTTGTGCTTGTTGGGGAAGTGGAGGATGGAATAGACAAATGGGTTGTGAATTTAGGAACTAGTGGAAGGGTGGAAGCCAAATCACCAAATGTGTCAATTAATTGTGTAAGACCACTTAGGGTTGGTTATGTAAAAATAGTGGGTTAAGATGAAGGGAAAATAGTACTTATCCTAGGGTTTGGTTTATTCTATGAAACTATAGTCAAGATGACTAATTTTATGGAAATATACTATTGGGTGGTGTTAGGAATTAATGGTGATGAAATGGAAGGAATTGTAAATGGAATGGAAAGTAGGAGTGGATAAAATGGGGAAGGTGAAGTGGGAGGAAGGGAAACTGGAATGTAAACTTGATCTTTCACTATATGGGGACCTTGAGTTTTCACTTGACTTATTTGTGTTGATTGCACTTGGCTTACTAATGTGGGTGGAATGGTAGGTGAAGTGGAGACAAGTGGAGGGGTTGAAACTAGAGGTTGAGGAGCTAAAACTTGGGTAATAATGGGGACCTGAGATACTTATGGAGTGGAGATAACTGGTGGAGGTGTTGAAACCTCTTGTATAATATGGGTAGGATAAGGGGGAGTAGTGGAAATAGGATTAAAGGCTATAAGATCTACAACTATATATTCATATGCCACTATTTCTATGTCTTCTATTGAAAGATAAATTGGTTTATCTATAGCTCCTCATTGTCTACTTGATACTACTTTTCTTGCCTTTTTATTATTTTTCAATTTATTCTCAAGTTCCTATGATGATTCATTGGGTCCTTCCTCTAAAGGAGTGATACCTCCTACTTTGAGATTTAGGAGCTTTGCCTTAACCCTTACTATCTCCTTTGTGATCCACACACCCTTGCTTCTTAGCCAACTAATTATTCTATTGATTACAGGGGTTATTCTATCAAACAAAGAGAAAGATTCAATAATTGACCACCTCATTAGTGACAAAGGTTTATCAATGATTTTTATAAGGTAGATTGGGTCTACTCTAGATTTTTCATCCACTAAGTCATTAGGAACCAATGCCAAATCATAGTCTTTTATTTGTTTTAGGGACAACATATAATATTCCCTCATTTTTACCATCTCTTCATCATCATAATATTCCTAAAAATCCTCATAATATGGCACATGTTTGTATGTTACTATTTTTAGTCTAGCAGTAACCTTACTGTATGGCTCAAAATAAGGTCTAGATTATAAAGTACTTAGTGTTACTTGGCACATATCCACCTCTATAGTTCTATCTTTCAAGAGGGATAAACATGTGTAATGGCCAATAGAAATAGGTAAATGTATCCCTAACTTATGTCTATCTAAGAAGAGATTATGCATCTCCATAAATTTCCTAACCAACTCCAATAATGCCCATTTACCACTTACATATTAGGGAAGTGTGTAGGGACAACAAATTAATCTAGCTAACTTAATGTAGGATTAGGGGGGAAACATATGAAATAAGAAACCCATTTAATGATATCATCTTTTTCTGCTTGTGATAACCTTATTTTCCCAAGCTCTTGGTCAAACACAATATGATATTGTAGATGAAGGCATCATCGACTCTCCTGAACTACTGTCTACTAGCCTATAGTGTGAGATTAATGTAGTAGTTACAACCTAATTATTTCCTTGGGAACTATATTGAGGATTGTGAATAATCTTCTTTTGTCCAAGATATAAATAATATATGATGTCATATAAAACTTATTTGTTGTTTACAATTTCTTAAACTAGTTATGGAGGGAATCAATTATCAATTATGCCCAATGTATCTATTGTTTATTTTCTCTGATGATCCAAATATACTGGTACATATAGTCTTAGTAACACTTGGCATCAATATTTCTAGTGACTCTGTGTAACAACATTATAATATCTCCTACCTCCTATATGAAATTAGATCTATACATAGTCTTAGGTAATCTAGTGGAGGAATGTTTGGGAGTCTTGAGCCATTGATTATTAATTATCTTTTGACATTCATATTTTTTTCCTCTTAAAATTGTGCATATTTTTGTGGATTTATATCCAAATAACTCTCAAATTTAGGGATGGCAAACACTATGTTAATAAATTCAGGGTCAAGAACTAAAACCTTCTCCCCTTTCTCACTGTAGACTTGTCATCTATTAGGGTCATAATGTTGGGCCATTTTAAGGATCAACTTAGGGCTTTGAAAAAATAGAGGGAAGGCTCAAAACTATGGTAAACTAGAGTCATATGTACTTTGAATCTAGTCACTTTTGAAATTTGCACCTATCCTAGCCCAAAAATCTTCTAGGTCAACGTGACTTAAATCTATATATTTTATTTTTTCCATATTGGACTCCAAAAAAGAATTCACTCCAAGGCCCTTAGATTTGAAATTTATTTCCTTTGGAGATATGGAAACTAAATTTATTTCTTGGGAGAAACCAACTATGAAAGTTGACATAATTTTTAGGTGTCTAGAGCACTTGTATTTTATTGTGGAACTGAGAGGTGTTGAAAGCACGCCAACTCTCCATGGTGAATGAATGTTGTTATATTTCTAGTGGAACTTGGAGGTGATAAAAACACATTAGATCTTCATGGTGTTTGAATCATGTTAG
This sequence comes from Torreya grandis, assembly GCA_037957365.1. Taxonomy (NCBI): domain Eukaryota; kingdom Viridiplantae; phylum Streptophyta; class Pinopsida; order Cupressales; family Taxaceae; genus Torreya; species Torreya grandis. The sequence continues at coordinate 3,272,529 of JARHVA010000718.1, read as the reverse complement.
ACCTCTTATAGAATTGGAAGGTGTTCAGAGCACATCTAGTTTCTATAAAGGCTTAGAATCTTATAGGGAATTTAGGTGCTTGAGGTAGGTCTAATGTACATAAGGATGATAGGGGAAAATTTGGAAGGGAATATTCTATTATTTTAATCTAAAGTATATGCTTGAGAATATTCATTTTAATTTTTATAAAACCTTGATTTTAAATGAAAAAAATTGGAGGGGAAATGAAAAATGAAAACCCTAGATTTACTTAAACTACCCTAGACTTTGATATAAATGTGATTTCAACCTTTAAATGATAACTTTAAAATTAAATCCCTAAATAATAACCCTAAAATAACCTCAATCTAAAATCTCATAAGAAATATAAATGACTATGAAAAGATTTAAAATGAAAGCCAATGGTATAATAAAACAAGGAAAGTATTGTGTAACAAGTGAGGATGATGTGGAAGGTTGAGATGTAGTCATGGATTGAAGTATTAGGTTAGTATACATGAGGATCAATGTTTAGTGGTGAGGGTATAGGTGATTGAAGCTCCAAATCCATGATTAACAACTTAAAAAATGATAAAATTTTGAAAAATGACTTAGTTTTTATAGGAAAAAAGTATAATTAATATGAGTTATGGTAGTTTCTAGAAGAGGTTGGACCTGCTTGAAGTAGGTCCACTCTTCACAAGAAGGATTGGATTAGTGGGAAGTGGGACTCAACATGCACTTTGCATATTAAAAATGTGTAATTTGCACTTCATGTTCCTCATTCTGTGGGAAGGGGTTTGGTAAGTTGGTGAAGGTTAGACCTACTTGAAGTAGGTCCACTCTCAGCTAATGAGATGATTGGATTTGGTGGAAGGTAGAACCCAAGGGTAAATTTGTACATTTGGAATGTACAAAGTGTAATCAAAGTATTGGGTCTTATAATGTATAATTGGTAAGTGGTTTTCATGGAAGGTAAAGCTTGACATGCACTTTGCATGTTCAAAAACATGCAAAGTGCATCTAAGGTTTTAGGTTTTAATAGATGGGGGGTTTATAGGTTTGGTAAGATTTAGATCTTGTCATGCACTTTACATGTTTTGAAATGTTCAAATTTCATGTTGAGTTTTGGATTTTACCAGATGGGTACATAATAGGATTCAGAGCCCATCATGAATTTTACACATTGTGAAAACATGAAAAGTACATGGTGAGTCTTGGATTCTATGGTTTTTATTTGGTGCTTTATGGGATCTAAAAACTATGAAATAATTTGCACAAGTGTAAATAACATCCATAATTTTGGATTCTATAAGCAAAAAAGGGGAATATGGGTTTTTAGGAGGATTCAGGGTTTTTCCTAGAAATAAAGGGGGTCTCCCTTAGGGTGTTAGATGTAATGAGGTTTTATGGACCAAAATCTCAAAAATTCCGGTGACATCTATGGAATGATTTCTAGTTAATCATTTTAAATCAAGTAGCTTTCTTTTACATTGGGCATGGAGTCAAATTTGATCTAAAAAACTATAACCTAGGGAAGAACAAATTGGGATTTGCATAAAAATTAACAAAATAGTAAAAATAGAAAAACAAAATAGGTAAAAACTACACAACCTAAGGAAATAACTCCTAATGAGTCTGACCTATGTAGAAGAACTTATTAAAAACACAACTAACACTATTATTTATAAAATTTAATATTTTTGGAACAAGTTCGTTACCTCAAAATAAATATTGAAGGTATATCTCATTTATTGGGATTGGAAGCTCTACTCCATCAAGATTAGAGAGATAGAATGCATTAGTTCATTTGCATTGAGTGATGATATATGGACCAGCGCATATTACATCAAATTTGGTATGCTTACCTAGTTTGCTTTATTTGCATCCCAATTGAGGACCATGTATCCTTTAATGAAGCTTCTTGTAGTTGCCTTTTTATAAAAATTCTTTTTGGTTTGTCCCTAATTTTATTCTAATAATTTTATTAATTAATGCCTAATTTCTTCAAGCTCCATGAGTTTAGCCAATCTGACCATCATTTCATCATTGTTGATCAGGTCCAATTGGTGATTGAGATCTAAAGATGGAACTGCAATTGATAGTGGTACTCATGCTTTTCTTCCATATACCAACATGAAAGTTGAATTACCTATTTCCCTTTATGATGTAATTATATTATCATATAATGCTGATTTTAGTTTAAGATGCCACAGCTCCTAGTTGTCTTTCATTATCTATTTGATAATTCTAATCAAGTTCTTGTTGGTTTACTTAACTAGGTCATTACTTGGAGGGTAATAATTTTAAGAAGTGTTTAGGTACACATTATGCTTGACATCACATTCACTAACTTGAGTTCCCATAAACTCCTTAGCCTTATCTGATATTATGGTGTGAGGAATACCAAACCTTGAAACTATGTTATCCATGAAGTCAATAGTAGATGCTTTAGTGGCATATTTTAGATCAACTTCTTCATTCCATCATGTAAAATTATATATTAATATGATAACCCATTTATGACCCATATTTTATGGTGGATTGATCATGCCAATAAAATCCAATCCCCATTGAGAGAATGGTTGATCTTCTTGAATTGGTCTGAGAGGAAGGGATACTAGCCTTTGCTTACTAATGATATAAGAACATTTTTCATAGTTTATTACCCATTGATGACCATCCTTGAATAAATCAAACCAGTATTATCCTCCTCTCATTATCTTGATGGTTGTAGTCCTTGTATAAAATTGTCCTCCTGATGGCCCATCATAAAATTTCTTGAGCACTATGGGAACATGTTCATGCTCAATACATATTAACAAAACTCCATTTATGTATTTCCTAAATAAAATTCATCAATAAGAACATATGGAATTCATTAGAGTTAAAAATACCTTTTATTTTATTGTTGTAAGTCATAGGGGTATTCATTAGTCTACAAAAAATGAGTCATGTCTTGAATCCAGCTATTGAAATAAGGTGGATTGTCTAGCTAAAATGTAGTTTGAGTATACAATATATCAGATATTGGTTCAATAGTTTTGATGTTAGTGAATAGTTGTTTGCATAATCATTTTCCTCTTACCAACTTCATGATCATGATATCCACATCATACTCCATGACCTTAGTGATCCATCCTACTCTTTTTTCATTTATCTCCCTACCCAGTAGAAATTCTTTAATGCTCTAATGACTCACCATCAAATGTATGTTGTTGTTGGAGAGCATATTATTTGATTTATTGATTTATTTGACTACCACATATACTTATTTCTTCATAAAATTATAATTATATTTATAATATTTCAAATATTGGTTGAAAAAAGAAATGGACTGCTCCAAATCTTCTTGATTATGTTGAGTTAGAATGGCTAATATGCTTATTTCCTCTCCAAATGCCTAGATAATAAGTCTTTATCATAGTTTGGGTTAACTATGGTATGGTCTTGGGAAATAGCCTATTTTATGGTCTCAAATATATATTTTCCCTCTTAATTCTAGTAAAAAGAGTTCCCTTCTTTAGCATTTCAATAAGGGTTTTTTCTAAAAAGGAAAAATTTGGTACATATATTCTCATGAATTTGATCTTCCCAAGAAGGATTTGTAGGACATTTTTTTAACTTTATAGTGCTAATGAAAAAATGTCTCTAACTTATTTAGGGTATATTACAAGACCTTATTTTGAAACTATGTGTCCCAAGAGCTTCCCCTCGTGTATTGTGAACATGCACTTCTTTGGGTTAAGGGAACCCCTAAATTCTATACACCTTTCAAAAATCTTACTCAAGTGGTCTATATGTGCATCAACATTCTTTTATTATACTATAATATCATCTAGATTTAATAAAATTATTTAATTTATCATGCCCTTGAATTCCATATCCATGGCTCTCTAAAAAGTTGCACCTATGTTTGTTAGACCAAATAACATCTTCTTCTATGAATACAAGCCCTATTTTGTGGTGAAGGTAGTTTGAAATTGATTTCATTCCTATACCAAGATTTTATTATAACCTGAATAACTATCTAGAAGATAATATTTTAGATCTTAATACTATCTATAGAATCTGTTCCATAGGGGGAAGAGGATAGTGATCTTTCAAAGATGCTCTATTTAGGTCTCTAAAGTCCATGTATAGTTGAATTTCACCATTTTTATTTCTAATATGGAATATATTTGATACCCAAGATGAGTGTTTGATAAATAATATTATATTATCCTCTATCAACTTAGAGAGATCATTTGTCATCAAGGGTTCATTCTTAGGATTGATGGATCTCAATTTCTACTTGACATGTTTTGTATTTGGATCCAATTTTATAATGTGTTTTGCTAAAATTGGATCAAATCATCTTAATTCATGATAAATACAAGAAAATTTTTCATCAAAATCTCGAAATAATTGAGAAAAATTGTGCTTATCTGAAATATTGCATACCTTGCCTATCTTGTGAGACTTGCCTTCTAAGATGATGATAGGTTCACAATATTCTTCATTGACTATAATGTTCCTTTCACATTTATCTATTCATCTAAATTGAATATGTTTTATAGTGTAATAAGACCCATAAGAATCTTTTTCATTTTTATCTAAATAATCAAATCACCATATTGGTCTTGTAGCCTTGGTTGATTCCTTTCTTAAAACTTAGCCTCTTCTCTCAGAAAATTTACAATCTACTTGTCAGTATAAATAACTTGCCAATTAGTTGCATTATTATGGATACATGGCCTTATGATTAACCTCACATATTGGTTATTTTTCTTCTTTTTTTTGACTAGTAGGTTATACTAGGATCCCATCAAGGCCATACAATCAACATCTTTATTTTGTGCCCTTGGTACTACTTGAATATTTAAAGTAGTGAAATATTCTAATAGGTCACAAACCTTGTGTTTGTAAGACCTTAGAAAAAAAATTGGTTACACTTTTTGGTATAACTTGGTGAATGATGAGCTCACTATCACCAAATATCTATAAAATCGTGATTCCTCTATCTTTAATCAACTACATGCCTTAAATCAAGGCTTCATATTTAGCTACATTATTGTTATAAATAAATTGAATTCTAAATGAGTATAATTATCTCTCCTTCTATAGGGAGATTAATACAATTCCCATACACCATTTCTACTTCTTGAGCTATCAAAACATAACTTTCACATCCCTTGAAGATCTTCAACTAGTTTGACTAAATTCAGGATAATTGCATCTTTCTCATGAATGCAATATATCCCTATCCCTATTTCCTATACATAGTCATGAGGATTGAATTATAGGGTTGATCCCCATTCATCCAAATGAGTGTTTGGAATTTCTTCTATAGGTTTTGCATTCTCTTGATCCATTTCTTCCTCTTCTTGATCTTTTAATGTATAAATCATTTATATGGGAGGAATAGAATTGTATGGATCTATATGATATTTTGCAATTGTATCAACTCTTATTGGTACTCTAGTTCCATATCTTGTTGTAAATATCAAGTGAGACCAATCTATAGATGGATGTCCTTCCATATTTGTATTGAAATATCTTGAAAGACAAATGGAAAAGTAGGGGGGAAGATCTATGACTGAAATATCTTGAGTAATTGATAGGCTTGGGCAAGCATGAATAGTGAGGTTTAGTCCCTTTATGGATCATAATATTTTAACAATAGTCCCATCTAGTTTCACCACTCCCTTATTAACAAATGTGTATTTTATTACCAAAGCATCAACTATTTTCTTAGGTATTACTGAACTACTATCCCCTGAATCTACCATGTCATTATGTACTAGATGTTTTCCTATTATAAGTGAAAGATAGAAGGGGGTAGGCTTATCATTTTTTACTAACTTATTATCATCTTGAACATGCCATAGATTTAGTGTAAGTGTAGGCCCCTTGGCTAGAACCTTTTCTAATATTTATAAACTCTTCAGAGCCTCCTATAGTAAGTCCCTTTGTGCTAGTATAGATAATGCTTCCCATATAGTGACATTCAGGTTAGTCTTCATTTGATCAAATATGTAAAAAGGGATATTACCAAACTTTTTTGGTGTTTTTTTAGGGGATGTTCCTCTTTTTTAAGATTTGGAGTGGGCACCTTTGTTTAGAATTGATTTTTAGGTACAAAGGGTAGCATTTTTACTTTGTTTCTCTTTATTGGTTCCATTTTAGCTTTAGAATTTAAAGCTTGCTCTACCCTAGGGGATGATTAGCTTCTATTACTCTTTTCTTGGAATGTGTATTAGCTACTATAAGACCTCCATCATGTAAAAGTGCTTCATCTTAGATTATCCCACTTAAGTTATCCTCCTAGTAGTTTAGAAGAGTTAGTTCACTTTGAGTAGGTTCTTGTCTATTTACTTGTTAGGAAGTATCTTCTTCATGTTGTCCTTTCATTCTTGTTATGCCTTACACCATCAAGGCTTGATTGATTACACTATTGGGGTAAGTGTTCTGATTATAGGTACTAATTAAAAGGATAAAACCATTCATACTCTTGAAATAAATAATTTTAAATAGAGATAATAGCTTTAGAAGCTCATAGTGATGGTAAAGCATGGATGTTTATAGGTCTTGGTTGTGAATTCTATCCTTATTGTTAGTTTTTACCTTGATATGGCTACCTATCTCCCTGGTCTAGTTACTTATTCCTTTGGTATGTAGGGTTACTATTTTCACTTGGATTTTCACCCCTTGAGGAGATGTATTAGCTCTTATCATCCAATTGTCATAAGGGAAACATCTCACTTGATATGGGTAGTTAGTTTGATGAGATGAATCTCTAGTAGGGCTAGTTCCCTTGATGCATTCTTTGAGACACTCCTTCACTTATCAACTTTGAATGAAAAGGGTTAATAAGAAAAATTTATAAGGCTAAAAGGTGATGCAAATATATTTAATTTAATTTTATTGACTAAAATTATACTATTTAGAGTAAATTAAAGCTTCTTTCACACAAAACTCACGACTCGAGACAAATTGTTACATCAATGTTTCATATACTAGGCTCAAGAGTTATATTGATGTTTAAGAGGGATGTTGAAGGATCCTTTAGAGAATATAATCATATATAACTTCTAAAACACTTTTACAGTAAAATTGAAAACTAAAAAATACTTGTAATAATTACTCTTCTACACACTTAGTGAACAATCAAGGATAACATGCTAGAAAATATCATCTTCTACTAGACAAGACCAACAAGATTACAAAAAAATAAATTATACAACATACAAGTAGGAAAATTAAATTTTTTATTACTTTAATAGTAATTCAAATACAAAATTTTCTAGGGTTTCACCTTTAACCAATGGAGACTGCTCAAAAGAGCCAAAAATGTCACTATTTATAACATTTGAGAGGGGTGAGACAAGGGAAGTCCAAAATTCACTTGGGCACTGGTAAATCTGATAAAATAGGTTAAATATACATTAGAAAGAGGTATGAAATGAACCATGAAATGTTAGGAAGTAAAACTATCCACACAAGTCATGAAACTTATGAAAAATGGCATGAAACTCCTTGTGTTGGCTCAAAAAATTACCTTCATCATATACACCTATTTTAAAATCATAAAACCAACTAGGGAAAATTATGATGATTTTAATTAGAGTAAATTAATTTATACATGACTCTCCATACATTGGTAACAATCTTAGTCATTTGCAAACTTTTGGAAATGAGCCATCACCATCTACAATTTAAAAAACTCCTTTTTTAGTCACCCCTCACACTTGGCCTCAAAATTGGCTTCAATTTTAAATGAAAATACATGGTAGGTATTTTATGATACTTTTAAAGAATCTCTATGGACATAGACTACTCAGGTACACCTTAAAAAGGCTCAAAATTGAAGTTTTCACCCTTCTCACCATTGTGTTCACTATGCCAGTTTTGACTAGTTGAGATGAGATCTATTGTTTGAAAACTTTAGAATTTTTTAAAAAGAATTAAATGGCCATAGGGAGTTATTTTAAGTCCTAATATTCCCCAAAAATTTATTACATCTTTAGACTCCTTCTAGAACCTACAAAACACAAAATAGTCAAAAGTACCCTTTTTTTACCCTGTCCATATAATTTCATACAACTCAAAAGGGTAGTTAGAATATTGAGAGATTAATTTACAAGTTAAAATCACTTTAATGGTAAAAATATGTAATTATATCAACTATCCAACTCCAATTCTTTCATCAGATCTTCATTGAGGGCTTACAAGATTTTTAGGCATTTTTTGTCCTTGAGTTTTGTTCATAAAGAGTTGGCATTATAATTTCCAAAAAATTCCACAAAAATGGTGTTAATGACCCATAATAACATCCCCAAACTAATTTTTCATCCATGTATATTCTCATGAAATATGTGAGCATTCAAAACTAGCCTATTGAATTTATTTTCACAATTCTTACAGGCTTGGACTGTCTCTAAGCTAAAAGTATCTTTCCTATAGGTTTCTTTGTATACCACAAGATCAAAAACGTATAAATCCATTTCATAAAAATTCTAAAATAAAATAGATATCTCATCAAGATCTATAAGTGAAGTTGGACCCCCAATTGACTCTAGGTCCCTTCAAGGTCTAATGGGCTTAGCATGCACCCTACTAGTTTTGGCTATTTGGACTGATCTCTCATGGATAATATGGTATATAATGATTTTTAACACCTAATTAAATATAAAAAATTAACTACACAAATTTCCAAACACTCATTTTCATCTCTTCCTCTCATTTACCAACTAGGCCTAATTAGAGCTTTTCTAGTTAGACTGTGTGTAGGAGTGTTTTGATCACTTTGAGAGGTCTGATCTTAACTTAGTGATTATTATAAATATATATATATATATATATATATAATAAACCTAAAAATATTCTTATTGAGTTTACTCAAAATTTCCTTCAAGTTCCTTAACCTTTTTCACTTCATTTGCTTATTTTGCCAAACTTTGTTTTTTCTTGACTGGCTGACCTCTAAGATAAAATAGTGAGGTATATCCATCTTCCCCAAGAAAAAATGAATATTTTATTAGTTTTATTAGGTCCTAATAAAACTTTTTACCAATTTTTTTATATATATTCATCCAATTAAGCACCTAACCAACTCAATTTGTCTAAAAAGGTCTCCAAAAAGACCATTTTCCTACATTTTCCAAATCCACCTAAGAATGACCTCTCCAGGATAAAATTATGTTCATAGGTTCATCCATAATTATATATATCCTAAATTCATTCTGAATAAGGTTAAAATTAATAAAAAACTTATTCTCTCCCTTAGATACCTCATTCTTACCCATTGAGCAAAGAGTCCCTTAGGGCAATTATACAGACTGCAACATTTAGACTAATAGTGAGAGTAGATGATCATCTTGAAGGGGTCATGGAACTTGTGAAAAGACCTTATGAATAAATAATTTAAAATTTAAAATTTTTAGTAAATCCTCTACCTCTTCCTAAGCAATTTCACCTCCTTACCCTCAATTCATGCTCAAGACTGCACACTCAACTATATGTACATATATGGATTTAAAAGGTATGGGTAAGATTGTACACATTGAAAAGAGTTCATGGAGGTAATAATGGAACTAATTAAGGTTTTAAAATTTTATTTAAACTTCCCTTTAACCTATTTACATGCACTTTGAACTCATAAGATTAAGTTCTACCTCGAATTGTGATACCCTACCTTTTTTATTCCTATAGGTGTGTGTTAGGTTAATTGGACCTTGGCCTTATATGAAATTTTTATATCCACCTAGTACTTTATCATAATTTAATTTACCTTTTATGAGATAAAAAACCTTCAAAACATCTATGCCAACCCACTATCTATTTGTTTTATTGTAGGTGCATATTTCATATAAAGGGACACCTGTAGGTGCTCATGGACTTGAAAAGCTATGAATCCACATCCTAATAGTGAATCTCATGCTATTTTTACATAATTAAATCAATATAACCATTATATACAAAATTATACTATGTTTTTTTCTCTTGGGATATCAACTATCATTCAAATCTCAAACTTGTAAATAAGAATGTAGGGTTTTACTATTTTTGTAAGCAACTTTGAGGCTACAAACTTTTATATTTTCCTTAATTTATAACCTTAATATTTTTTATGTCTCCTCTATATGATATGGGAAATAATGTTCACATATCTATATTCTCTAGACCTCTTGGTAAGCATATTATAGGATATTCACAAAACCTACTGGACCTCTATTTTCACATTTTTGGGAAACCTTCCTTGAATTCAATCCTTACCTCCTCTTGATTGTTTACTTTTATGTTTTTCCATTTTATGTTTAAAATATGTCTATTTTTTTATTTCTCATATGTTAGTATTTGAAAAATGACCTTAACCTACTCTAAAATACCCATTCAAAGACCTTCATAGTTCTGAGGTACCACCTCTAGGTGGACATTAGCATACACATGCAATAAGCATGAAATTTTGGTTAGGATACATGAATGAATAGGTTTATAAACACTTAAATTATTTCACCAAGTATTATAATTTTACCCTTAGAAATATTAAAATATTAAAACACATCTCAAGCTTTCCACCTCTCAGCATGACATCATAAATGAAGGCTCCTGTATGTATGGGTTGAATGTGGATAGTGGACATGAAATGGAGAAAAATGTGGATTATAGGCCTCATGAACAACTAAAAATCATTTAAAATCCCTAAAATACATGATTTAAACTAATTAAATCCTCAGACCAGTTCCAAAACATCCCTTTTAATGTGAAAACCACTTACAAACATATGGAACAGAGCAGGAAGGTATAACTAGTGATTGGTTAGTGTGGTGAAAGAGCTTGTAACCATTATTTAAATTTATAAAACATCCAAAATAAATATACTAATATATTTATGGATTTAATAATTTAATAAACCCTTATTATAGTTCTGTGAATAAGCTATACAAGTCTCATACATGTAACTGCAAGTGGGAAAGAGTGAAAAGTTGACTACAAGGAATGGTAAGATTCAAAGTTGCTCCAAAGTATGATGTGGTGAAACCAAACATGTAAGGGAGGTAAAATTTGTCATTTAAACATGTATAAAACAATATTATATCACATGATACATATGTAGAAGATTATCATTCTTTAATAAGGAAGAAAATGATTGAAACATCATAATGGTGACACCTTCTTGCAGAATGAGACAACTTACCCATAAAAACATCATTAAACATGAAAATAATCATGGATATAATATGAGACAATATAAAAAATCCTCTATATTCAACATCACCAATTGGTTCATATAGACTTGTCCAAAATGGAGCAAAACCTATAGGGTACATGAAATAACAAGAAGAAAAACATAGTCAGCTTGTAAAGGATGGTTCATAAATAATGGTTGAAAAATAATCACACTCTTATTATGTAAATGAATTTATATATGTTTAATATCACCTCTCAAAATAATTTGACCTAAAACCTCTTTAGTTATTTGCACTAGGCATAAACCTACTAGTCACTTTTGTATGTCTAGAAATGTAAAGAAGGAGCATAATGGTTTTGGCTTAAAAATGACACTTTCAGAGCATTTAAATAATTTATATGAGTTTTATAAATATTAAGAGGTGTTACATGACCTTATCCCATGTGTCACCTTCATCCATGGGTCATAAAAGTGCCAAACTTCACCTTTTCAATTGATTACTTGATCTTCAGTTAAATAACCTAAAATATTCTAATTGAATTAAAATTAATGGTAGGTAAACTAAAATTATGGAAATTTTAAAGGAAAATATGACACATAGACACCTTGGTAATCATGCCATTTGCATTTATGACCCATAAAAGCCCACTAAATGACCCAAAATGACAAATAAACTTATTAAACTATGATTAAGGCTAAAAATACATTAGATAACATAAAATGAACTATAATATATCATATGCCAAATTATTTTACCCCTAATCATATAAAAAACCATGTTTTTTACCTATATTAGGATTGGGCCAAGATTAGGATTGGGCCAAGATTCTTGCTTTTAAGTACATTCTTGGGGTTGAGAGCCAGGATGTACCACAGATTGCTTTGTTAGGCAAAAGTTCTTGCATTTGGGATACTCTTAAGAAGGGAGTTTAGCTTGTTTAGAATGGGCTCTTCTGGATATGATAATGGCTCTAATGCTCTTTTTTGGTTGGACTCTTGGGATGGTCACCCTCCCATTCTCTCTAGTCTCCCTCAGCTTCTACCTCTTTGCCAGATGTTCTTTGATGCTAAATGGATTAAGGTGGAACATTTGAAAACAATTAAGCACATTAGTCAATTGGAGGTGTTTTACTAGAAGGATCCATAGGAGTGGCCTATGGGTGCTTCTGATGAAGATCATGCTGCTTTGTGTAAGGTCTTGGAGGGTAGGCTTTGTAGCTCTCTGAATGAGAGGGACAAGTTGGCTTGGAGTCCTAGCCCAAAAGGTAATTATATTGTTGCTCAAGGTTATGTTGTACTTGATAGGAATTTGCATGGTCTTGTTGAGGTGCCCTGGTGGAGGAAGGTTTGGAACAACTTTTCTTGGCCCAAGTGTAACTTATTTTTATGGTTGGTTACCTAGAGGAAATGTCTCACCTAGGAGAATCTTCACAAACGGGGGTTTCAGGGACCTTCCATTTGTTTTATTTGTTTGTGCAGCGAAGAATGTTCTTCCCACTTGTTCTTTCATTTCCCCTTTTCTCGAGAGATTTCCCCTAGATGGTGGGAGGCTTGGCATCATGGTTACATTCATGCTTCCTCTCTTATTGAGTTTTGGGAGAGCTTGGGCAGGCCTCTTGCGAAGACACCTTTTCTCCAAGTGGCCTAGATCATTGGGCCTATTTTCATTGTTTGGAACCTTTGGCTAGAATGAAACCATAGAGTTTTTTGTGATTCTAGATTAGATAGTGGTCAACTATGGATGAAGATTATTAGTAGACTTCAAGAGACTATTCCTGCTAAATGTGATATGTCTAAAAGTATCAATCTTGGGGATGTTGCAGTTGTGCAGGATCTGAGCCTGGGTGTTAATAGTAGGGGTTGCATTGCTAGTATTATGCCTCATCATGTCAAGAAATGGGTTTGTCGTGATGGAAAGTGGGTGCCTCCTCTAGATGGGGTCTTGAAGATTAATATTGATGGATCTTCTCGTGGAAACCCTGGGCATGCTGGTATTAGGGGTATTGGTAGAAGTAAAGATGGTGATGTTGTTTTTTTCTTCTCTATTTACAAAGGGCATTACTATAATAAACTGATGGATGCCCTTGCTATTAAGATTGATGTTGAGCAGAGTTGCTCTCTTTGTTGGAGGAGGATTATCTATGAGTCTGACTCTCAGATTGTTGTGGATATGTTGAACAACCAGAGATTAGATGGTGTTAGTTGGCATTTAGCTTCGATGGTTAGATAGATTTTAAGTGTTTACAGCTCCTTGGAATCTATCTCCTTTTGTCACATCCCTAGAGAATGGAATAGCATCACTGACTGCTTGGCGAAGTGGGCCTCAGAGAAAGGAGATGGTTGGGATATCAGTGGTAGGGATGGTAGGGAATTCAAAGCCACCTTTCAAAATGAATTGGAAGTAGAGGAGGGGATACTCTAAGGGGTAGTCCAGTAACTAGAATACCATATTCAACAATAAAAACCAATAATAGGAAACCAGGCAATGGCTCCAAAGGTAGTTTTTAGGGAAACACTCAAATTGATAGGAAAAAACCACCAGATGATTATTTCAATTATGGAGAAAATCATTATGCTCATGAATTTCCCTAGGATAAGTCAAATAACAAAGGTCCTAATACTCAATAGGGCAATTTTCAACAACATATTCATGAAGCAATTGATAACCAATAAGATAAATTTCAAGCATCATCCATAGAGCTATCAAGTATTTTATTTGAACATCCAATTTATATTTTCATAGATATAGGGGCTATTGAATGTTTTATATCTCCTAGAATGCTTATCAAATTTCTTAGAAAGCTAGATAAATGACAAATGTATGGCTGGTATAATATGGGAATGACTCAAAAGTCATGGTTGATAAGTGTCTAGTTGAAGCAGTAATTGAGTTACATGAATTTTCAACTATAGTGAATTTATATGTAGTACCACTAGGATCATATGACATGATCCTAGGAGTCAACTAGCTTTCTAAACAAAAGGCCAAAGTTGACTACTATTTACAAAAAGTTGAGTGTCTAGATGATCTTGGAAATCAAACATAGATTTAGGGGAAAAAAGAGAGTTATAGCTCAGACAAATTTTTGCAATGCAACTTAAGAGGGATCAATAAAAAAGGTTCCAAGAATTTATCATCAAGATAAATTAAATAGAGGAACTTATGGAACCACTTCTCAAATATTATCTATTTCTTAGAGATTTTCATGATGTGTTTCCAAAAGAGTTACCAAGTTTACCTCCTAAATGTGAGTTTAATTTCTCTATCAACATCATATCTAGATTTGAACCATAGTATAAGGTACCATTTAGGATGGCAACCACTAAGTTGGTTGAATTGAAGGCTCAACTCTAGGAACTATTGTCAAAAGGGTTAATTAGGCCTAATGTGTCACTATGGGGTGCAATAGTTATTTTTGTAAAGGAGAAGGATGGTACCCTTCAACTCTACATTGATTATATAATGTTGAACAAGGAAACTATCAAAAACATATTCGCTACATCATATATTTATACTTTTTAATCAAATTCATGGAGAAATGGTCTTTTATAAGATAGATCTTAGAGTAGGATACCATCAATTGAGGATTCAAGATGAATATATTACAAAAATAGATTTCCAAACTCACTATGGGCATTATGAGTTCATGGTGTTACATTTTGGGTTGACCAACACACCAACAACATTCATGAATATCATGAACAACATATTTAGAGACTATTTAGATCACTTTGTCTTGGTCTTTCTGGATGACATTCTTATATATTCTAAGAATGAAGAGGAGCACCTATAACATCTGGAATTAGTTCTACAATGGTTGTAAAAGCACAAGATGTATGGAAAGTTGTCTAAGTGTGCATTCTTTTAGGAGAGAGTGTAATATCTAGGGAATATTATTTTTGTAGATGATATTTCTATAGATCCATCTAAGATAAGGGCCATTATGTAGTGTCCAACACCTAAAAATGTGTACGAAGTAAAAAAAATTCATGGGCTTAGTAGGATATTATAGGCATTTCATTCTGAACTTTTCCAAGATAGCCAATCCAATTACCTCCTTGTAATAGAACTAAAATTTTATTTGGTTAGAGAAATGTGAATTAGCTTATCAAGAGTTGAAAAAAAGGCTTATGCTAGCACCAATGTTGAGATTTATTGATCCTGGCGATCACTTTTTAGTGATCACAGATGCATTAGGAGAGGGTTTAGGTAGAATCCTTATGCAGGATAGTGAAATAGTGGCTTTTGAATTGAGGAAGCTAAAAACTCATGAGGTGAATTATGCCCCTCATGATCTTGAACTTACATCATCAACCATGTTTTTTACCTACAGGGGTGTAAATTTGATCAAAAAGTCAAATTTGGTCAATAGTTACATGGATAAAAAGGTTTGTAGTTTTGGGCTTGTTGCCTTTTCATTACCACTAACTCATTTGCAAAGATCTTAAGTATTGAATTTACCTCATATAGGTCATTTGAGGGTTCAATTTTCAAATTAGGTGCCTTTCTTGTAGTGGGAATTAGAGCAAGTGTAGGTGGGGGAATAAGGGATATTTCTAGAAATAGAGGCATTGGTGGCCTAGGTGTAATTTTTCTAGCTTGGATTAAATAATTTTTTTCCCTTATTATAATATTTTAAGCTACAAGAAGTGTGATGCCACTCATTGACTGAATCATTATATCTATATCATTATTGATGGCTTTCATGTAATATAAGAAAGCATTATTTTTAATAGGTTTAACCAAGATTGGGATTCTATTTTAGGTCTTCTAGAAATGGAAATTAAAGCTAGTCATTTGCTCATGAGGATTTTGTTTAGTAGTAGTTAACTTTTCAACCAAAGAAAGGTGGTCACTCTTGTCCTCAAAATGGGTGAAAATTGTAACACCTAATTTATCCTAAACTTAGATTGAGGTGGGAGCAAGACCTCTGTACCATTGAAAAGATTTCCGCTTGAAAGAGGAGACTATAAGTTTGATTGCAACATTATCTTCGACCATGTTATATATTGAACAAAGGTTAGAAATATCTTATATATGTTTTGAAGTAGTGGTAGAGGCTTCACCAGTAAAATATGGTAGGATTTTTAAGGCTGAGACTGGTATATCATCATGCTGGGCCAAAATAAGTGGACTACCTATTCTAAAAGCTATTAAATTCTGATTTCTAGCCATTATGGGAGGTATAACACTAATAGGAGTTACCAAAGGGGATTGAAATAAAATTATAGGATATACCTTAGGCTAAGAGGTGACTACTTTTGATCTATTTTTAGATGGAAATGAAAATTCTAAAAAAGTATCCCTCTTACCTTTAGTAGATGACTTGTATGTTTACTTTACATATGTCACCTTATAATTATGAGTTTGTAAGCTAGTGGAGTCACCAGTTGCTTTTATATTTGAATGAAACTCATATAGTTCTTGATGAGAATAACACCAATCTTTGTGTTATTTTTGAGTCCCATCAGACTTGCTAAAAACTTTTATCACATAGGATTGTACCTATCTTGATCCTATAGCTTGTTATGTAATTGCCTAATGACATAATGGAAAAACTTTAAAAGATATTAGACCTTAGAAATTTGAGGTTAATCTCTAAATAAGGCCATATTCCTTTCACTAAATCTAATGAAAACTAATAAAATACATATTTTGTGGAAATCTTGTTCTTTAGTGCTTTTGAATCTTAAATGAGGGTTTTGATGGGGAAAAGGGTTGAAGAATTTAAATTTGCAAAAAATGAAAACATGGTGATTGTACCAAATATTTTTATAGTGGATTTTAATGTTTGCTTTAATAAACACAATATCGAATAAAATAGGTTGAATTTATTTCATCACAAACTTATACATATGAGAAATTAGAGGTAGTATTTTAGCTATTTTTTACAAAAGGGAAAAAGATATTTATTCCAAACAAAAATTTTAAGAGTGTAAAATACCATAGATGAACTTATTGAAAATGAAATAAGGATACAAATATTCCACAAATAATCAAATAACTTACACACACATAGAGATATATCAAGACAAGAAAGGCAAATCTTTAACTTTATCTCTCTCTAAAGGTTACAGCTTGTAGTACATTCAAAATGCAAAAAATATAAGTAGAATCAAAAAGATAGATTGAACCATGGGATTTACCCATTCTTATACAAAATATGTCATATAAAACATGTAGTTATTGAAACTAAAATTCCCAATGAAGAAAGTCAATCAAATCTGGAACCCTCATGCAAGAGAGGTGAGCTCTTCTATTTCTAGACATTTTGAACTTGTAAAAAATTTGGAACATGGCATGCATAATTTAGGAGTGATCCTAGGCATAACATGGTGTGGTATGGCATGGCTATAAATTAATATCTCCATAAAATGCTTCCTTATTTGATAATGGCTGAAAATAGCTTCCTCATGCAAAAAAGAGGTGCCCAAATGGAACTAGAATTTTAAAATAAAAGATAACATTGGAAATAATTCCAAGTTTCTTTTTATGTAAAACCCTAGTGTGCAAAACTTTAATTGAGACTTTTACAACTTTCTATGTCTTTATCACTTTTGTTAAAATAAACTATATAATTTACACTTCATGATTTTGCACCTTTTTAACAATTCACATTAATCAAAATGGAAAGTGAAATTTACACCTGTGCATTTTTCAGCTTTTATAATATCAAAAAATATAAAGTGTAAAAAATATGTCTTTCTCTTTCTCAAAAAGAGTTATAAAAAATATAGCTATACCTTTATCATTAAAATGTGCAATGTCGTGAAATGAAATTACAAATTATAATAATATTTAAAATATTCAAAAGAGAGGGAAAATTAATCAAATTTCAAAACTTCTTTATATTTCTTATCCTTCTTTGCCTACATCTTCTCTATATATGCATCAAAGGCTTTGAAAATCTCTTTAATTCACTCTACATTTTGCCTGTAAGAATATATGTTATAGGCTACACAATCTATCTGGACAACAAACAATTATCTTCTAAAGGTTCTTATGCCTTACATTTTAGTCCTCATCTAATCAATTACTTTCTCATACATAACAACCTTTGGATGGAACTTAAGACAAAGACTATGTCCTTTGTAGACTCCTCAATTATTTCTTTAAAATTATTCTAAAACTATTATACCTGAAGGAGATTTTTAGCATCATCTACTAGTCATCATGACATTAAATTCATCATGCCATCAATCTCATATAATACATCAATTTCCTTGTCATGAGCCTCCTTAGCTCATTCCATAGACTTTGTTAGTACTCTTATTCAAAACTAATCAGCCTCATGTATTTCCTCATGCTTAACATCACTCTTCAATATATTCTTGGCAACAAGGGTTTTCATGTCAATTGATTTTATGGCTGTCAATTTGGGATATTACATATTTAAGGTCTAAATATTTCCTCCATAGCTATTGATCTACTCATTTAAAATTTATTTCATCTCTATGTTAACTTAATAATGCTCCATCATTACTATAATAACCCTATTATTTTTAGTAATGAGTTCCTCAAACCATTCCTTCATATCCCTTCCCATGTGAGCAATCTCTCATATATAATCAATTATAGCTTGATCTGGACTAATTGGCTACACTGCCTATGGTTGTTATGATGTTTCTCTTGGATTTATGAATTAATTCAGTGTTTTAGTTAACTAATCTACATTTATTTTTAGTTCAACCTTAATGTATTTATCATGATCAATTCTCTAGAAGAGAGACTTGATACCTATCTACACATTGTGCTTGAGTCCCTCTCTTGTTTTCCAACCAAGGTGTATATGATAAATTTGATAATATTCTACCATAATATCCTATTTTGATTTGTCTAGTGGGGAACTACAATTTCATAATATCTCTCTCCTTTATCATCATTGAATGTCCTTAAGAGTGTCCTAAGAGTGGGTTTTGATTTCTTTTTGACTTCTGACATGCCAAAGTCTAAGGTGTTGGGATCAATCATTATTTTTTTCTTCTTATTGATTGACTGTGCTAGTCAACTAGGGGTAGATTTTTACTAATTTAACACTAACACCAAAGAATTTATAGTTAATCTAGCTACACTAGTTGATATTATGACTAATGGAGACTCCTAAGAAGATGATACCATTGGTTGCTAAGGAGGTGCCTATAAATATCCATTATCATTAATGGTTTATAATCAATATTTGCAAGAAGTATCTAGGTCACTCCAACCTCTATTGATGGTATAGTTAAAATAGTGTAAATGGGGGGAGTGGAGACAATGGAATCAACAATGCTTGTTAGGTAAGTAGAGGATGAAATGGACATAGGGGTTTTGAATCTAGGAACTAGTGGAAGGGTGAAATCCAAAGCACTTAATGTGTCAATTAAGTGTGTAAGACCACTCAGGGTTGGTGATGTGAAAATATTGTATTGAGATGAAGGGGAAATAATACTTATCCCAGAGGTTGGGGTGGCTTATGGAAATTTAGTCAAGATGATTAATTCTATGGTAATGTACTATTGGGTGGTGGTGGGAATTAATGGTAATGAAATGGAAGGAATTGTAAATGAAATGGAAATTAGGAGTGGATCAAACAAGGAAGGTGAAATGGGAGCAAGGGAAAATAGAGTGCAAACTTGAGCTTCCACTATAGGGAGACCCTAAGTGTCCACTTTAATTATTTGTGATAATTTCACTTGGCTTATTGATGTGGGTGGAATGGTAGGTGAAGTGGAGACAAGTGGAGGGGTTGATATTAGAGGTGGAGGATTTGAAACTTATGGAACAATGGGGACCTGAGATACCTAAGGAGTGGAGATAGTTGGTGGAGCTGTTAAAACCTCTTATAAAATATGGGTAGGAGAAAAGGGAGTAGTGGAAATAGGAGTCAAGGCTATGGGATATGAAACTATAGATCCTTGTGCCGTTACTCCTATATATTCTATTAAAAGATCAATTGGTTCATCTGTAGCTCCTTATCTACTTGATTCTCCTTTTTTTGCCTTTGTCTTCTTTTTATTTTATTTAGAGGTTCCTATAATGATTCACTAGGGCCCTCCTCTAAAGGAGTGATACCTCCTAATTTTAGCTTCATGAGCTTCTCTTTAATCCCTACTATCTCCCTTATGATCTTATCACCCTTGCTTCTCAGCAAACAAATTGTTTTATTGATTATAGGGGATGCTCTATCAAGTAAAGAGAAAGATTTAGGAACTGACCACCTCAATGGTGGTAAAGGTTTATCAATGATATGTGTAATGTAGATTGGTTACAATCTAGATTTTTCATCCACCAAGTCATCAAGGAATACTTCCAAATCATAGTATTTTATTTGTTTTAGGGCCATCCTAGAATAGTCCCTCATTCTAACCATCTCTTCATCATCACAATCTTCCCAAAAATCTTCATAATATGGCACATGTTTGTATGTTTCTAGTTTCAGTGTAGTAGTGACCTTACCATATGGATAAAAATAAGGTCTAAACTCTAGAGTCAATTTTACTTGGCACATCTCTACCTCTATAGTTCTGGTCTTTAGGAGGGATTGACATATTTAAGAAAAATTAGAAATAGGTAAATGTATCCCTACCTTGTGTCTATCTGAGAGGATCTTGTACATCTCCAAAAGTTTCCTAACTAACTCCAAAAATGCCCATTTATCACTTACATACTAGGGAAGTGTGTAGGGACAACCACTAAATCTAGCTACCTTGATGTAGGATTAGGTGGTAAACTATATGAAATAGGAACCCCATTTGGTGATCTCATCTTTTGCTACTTCAAATAACCTTGTTTTCCCAAAATCTTGGTCAAACATGATAATGATGTTGTAGATGAAGGCATCATTGTTGTTATGTAGACTAATTACCTTGTGAATACTAGATTTTTGAGTCTAATTAACATTAATTATCAGCCCAGGGTGCGTACACTTTTAAAGGATGTCAAGACTATATATGCATTATTGATTCATAAATAAGTTTGCTTTACTAGTTATAGTAAAATGAAATTATATTGGATTCACCAGATAGTTATAATATGAAACTATTATGATATAAATATAAAAATACTTCACACTTATAAATCACACATGCATCACACTTTAAATAATCAAATTAATAATGAAATCTACTTACACACTCTTAACTAAGGAGGGTCAAGATTTTCACTAAAAATCCTTCTGAGGGGGCCCTTCCTCATTTAGAATGGAGTTCCAATCCTTCTCTGAGAGATTTTCAAAATCTTCTTATAGAATCAACTTTCTCATTACTCAAATCTATAGCAATTAAATATTTCTATAAAATATTACAATGCAATGACTTCTATAGTTCTATTAACTATCCAATCTTTAATTTAAAATCACTTACTCCTAATATGATGTATTTCTACCATCAAATACATAAGGTAATTTATTAACTTCTAACCAAAGATACAAAACTAGGAAAAATAAAAATACTTTAGAAACTACCCCAATCAACTTTCATGTGGTTAGTAACCAAAGTTACTTATTTTAGGCTTAAATGGGTTAAGGACAAGGCATATTATTTTCTATTTTATTTATTTATTTCTCCTTCCCATTATCCTTATATTTCTAATCTTTGGTAGCACATCCAAATTTACTTACATGTAGGGAGTCCATACAACAATTATGGTCTTTTCCAATCATCCATTTAGTTCCCAAGATAGTTGGATGTGTCTTTAAGATTTGACCACAATAATAACTCTATTTTGTATAATGGATACATGAAATATATAGGTGAAGCCTAAAGTTGCTATGGTAAACCTATAGGTGAAGCCTAAAATTGATATGAGTAACCTATAGTGGTTATGGGTAGCCTGTAGGTGGAGCCTATAGTTTTTGTAGGTAGCTTGTAATTGTTTTTCCCAAACAAGATCTTGTAACATTACATTATCCTTTAAATTCTTATTAAATAAAGTTACACAATTATAATCCAATTAAGGAAAAAACATCAATAAATCATAACATATCACACACACACACACACACACACACACACACACACACACACACACATACACACACACACACACATTAATGCACACACAAAATCATAAATTCATTCATTCATTTGTAGAATCATGGATGGTTGTGAGGATTTATATAAGAAAATATATATACTAATTATGGTTGAGGACTATAAAATAGATCAATTGGTGGCCTCATCACACCCTGTTACTTAACTTCTTGCTCATCTTTGAGCAAGCCTTGGCTGAATTTTGAAACAACATTTTTTTTTGAAATCTAGGGGCTCAATTCAGCATGACCCTTCAAATATGTAGAAACCTTTAGCATCATCAATGTCTTCCCATCTTTTATTCTTAGCCTCTTTGTTATCTAGGACCCTTCCCTCCTAGTCAATAATTAGTTACCAAAATAAAGGAGGTTGAAACATCAATCCCAACCATTTTACCCTTGTCCTCCTAACAAGCTCAATGTACATGTATAATGTATGGATGGCCTCTTTAAGGTTTTTAGGTGAGTAAGGTTACTTTATTTTTAAGGCATAAAAGAGTTCTACCCATCTTTGAGAACAAGAAAGAAAAATTTTCTTTCCATCTCCTTCCATAAGACTCAAGTAATGATTATAAACTTCTACCTATTTTTTGATAACCCATGCTTGTGGAGTAATTGAGTTCATGAAGGAGATCCATTATTTTATTATAGCATCTAGATTACTTGATTCACCCCCAATCATCAAGGTAGCTTCTTTTTCTTGATACCCTTCTACTATTTTCCTTCTTCCTGTTTCATTAAGAACATATGAAGAAAATGCATTTAGTTAGACATCCCCTAAGTAGATGTTTGGATTCCAATCTGTATTATTGGGTATAACATATTAGAGGATGTAAAACTCAATTAATTGAGATTAAAGGTAAGGATCAACATGTTTATATACTTCAAATAAATATTTGAGGTTAAAAACCATGTAATATTGATCATTATAGATTCTATCATATCTAAATTTAAGCCATCTCTCTTCTAAATAGACAACATACACTCTAGAAGGTGGTCTACACTCCATTAACAATTCAGTGGTTTCATGCATTTTATCAATCTTTTCCTCCAAATACTTGATCTTAGTTTTAGCTATTTCCAATTTTTCTTTCAATTCCACTTATTTTTCTCTTATTTAAACATATACTTTAAATCTTTATACTAACTTCTTGTAGTGAGTTTCATCATCAGCAAATTATTCCTTAAGAAAATATAAGAGGTCATTAGTTTCTACAAGTGTGATAATTGAAATATCCACATCAATAACTTCTTCTATTATAGGTGTTTTTGTAGTGGTCAATGGAGGAGGAACTATTTCATAAGGGTACCAAAGCTAGAGCATAATCTATTATAGGTGTTTTTGTGGCCAAGGTAGATGAAGTTGCTATAGGTTATGCCAATGAAGTTGTTATAGGCTCCTCCAATAACCTTTCTCTATCCATATAAGTTTTTTTTAAAAATTATACCCCTAGAAGTGTTTTAATGCCTCTCTTACTTTTCAATTCTATTATCTCATTCCTCGGCTTGTATATTTCTTTCATAACTTGTTCTAATATTTGGAACTCTTAAGCATGAGGAAATATCCCTTGTTCTGCTTATTTTTTAATAGTTTCTTCTACAATCAATTATACTTCTATTGTAGGTTGATTTTCCATTATCAATTCATCTTCTATATACCCAATGTGTCTAAGGATATCAATGTCTTCCTCAATGAATTGGGATGGTTGAGGTGACTATTTTTCTTCCTTGGTAGATTCCTCATTAGTAGACCATTCTTTAATTTCAAACCCATGAGGGGTCTTCTAAAATCTAGGATCTTTCTTTGGATTTTCATCCTCACTGATGTCTATGGGTGAGGAGTCTATAGTTGTATTTTGTTTCTTAAATATTTTTGATATAATAGGAAGAGGTCTCTTTCTTGATACAATGGGTTTCTTTTCTTCAATTTTCATCTTCCTTTTAGTAGGGGTGGCTGATGGAACTTTTTCTTCTTATGTAGAAGTTGATGGAATAACTTCCTCTCATCTTCAAGGATCCATGGTGGAATAATTAATATATGGTGAGAATATATTGGGATAAGGAATATGTTATTATGGACTTCCCTCCTTTATGTCAGAAGGAGGTAGGACTAGTTTCCTTCTCTTTCTTTTACCCATAACAATTTTAAATGGACCCTCAGTATCTACAGGCTTACTAGTAGTACTAGTTCCTGTAACATCTTCTTATAAAATATATTAGGACTACTCCTCAAGGGAATCCCACTAATTATTATCCTCTTCTTGTTGAGGTTCATTATTCCCTAGGGATAAAAATTGTTCCCAACTTAGACTAGGTCTAACATAATTTATTTCATGTTTAGTTATCAACCATATTAGGCAATGATGGGATAGATATTTTTCAATAACCTTCTGATACTCATTGGACATCTTTTTAGAATGTTTCATAGGTGATTTGGAGCATTAATGGTTATATCATACCTTAAATGATTCAAAAATTTAAATTAAAGAGTATAAATTAGGGAATACCTTCCTTCATAGGTCATATATCTGATGATGTATGAGGCTATCTCCATCTAGGCTATAGGGAAGTTGACTCTTTCCACACCACATTTCTTTAGTACCAATATTTCATCTGCCTAACAAACTTATTATCTGGATTCTTGACCATTGGGTTTATCTTACCAGTTATCTCCTACACTTGGTAGCCTAATTGCTTGGTTCACCATTTCTTTAGTGACTAAGAATGTGATGCCATATATAGTAGCTTGGTCTCTAGTAAAGGATCATATAAACTCCCTAGCAAGGTGTTATGAGAAATGCTATAATTTCTCAAAATAAGTGGTCCAACTAACTCTATTGAAGATAGTCTAACTAGCTTGGTCTTCCTAAAGTTTCCTATGATCCATGGGTTCTCTCCTCATAATTAACCCTTCCATTTTGTTAATTTCAAATTTTTTGTCAATCTTTTTAAGCAGTAATTAGCAACACGCATTATTTGGCTTATAAAAATCTACCTATAGTAAAGTAAGGTTTATTCAATAATGGTAGTTTGTGGTTGCAGGTTGTAGAGTTGTATGTTATGACATGCTTCAACTTTGCATGAATCATTATACTTACAAGGGAAAGCAATGAAATTTATTATTTTCCCTATAAGTTATTATGGCTTCATTATGGAATCTAATCCCATAGTATGGATCATGTATTATATGGTATTCTCACACATAGCGTCCTCCCCCCCCACATGAGCCATCACATGTCCTCAAGTGATGTGGAGTGAATAGGATGGAAGAGATATAACATGGTCATAATTAGGGGTATAAGTGTGGGTTAGGATGTCATCATATGGGTTTAAGTGTGAGTGGAGTGGTATTAACAAATGATGTGTTTCATGATTTAATATTCTTTTCAATATTGTACATGCTACATTAAAACATTGAATACTTTTCAAGGATCAAAATATATGGCATACCTTTTTAATGGTTTACTTAGGGTTATGGTGAGTATTTGCATGTGATTTTTTGCATGTGAGTGATTGATGAAATACAATGATTGTGCTTGTAGTTATAACTAGACTAAAGTGGGCCCTATTGGAGTAATTATGAGATCATAAGATTTTAGGCTTTTATAGTTCCCTTAGCTTGCCTGCATGTGATTCATGATAGCCTATATGGAACTATAATAAGGGTCTTTGACTTGGATGAGAGATTATTGCTCTCTTATGACAAGGTGGTTATTGCAAAGATAGGTGATCTAAGTCAAGTGCTGCATGAACATGGGATAGGGTAGTTAAAGCTATTATTGCTTTGTGATCTTCCTTTGCATGAGCCGACATGATTTATCTCTATGTCATTTTACTACCTATAGATTCTACCTAGTGACTTTGTCTTGCTACTCAAAGGTAGGCCTAAGCAAGGTTTTGACTTTTCTGCTCTAATCCTCCTTCATTCCTCCTTTGACTAATCTAGTGTCTTCTTTGTATGCTTAAAAGCTCATATCAAAGGACATAACTTAGAGTTTGGGAAGAACTATCCTACATGTGCTTAGAGAGATGTTAGGGTATGCATACAAAAACTAGAGATGGTATCCATAAAAACTACAAGGTTATGCCCAACTATGGGAAAAGTGTACACAATAACTATATAAGAGCCCATAACAACTGAAGGAGGTGCCTATAATAGATACAAAAGAACCTATAACAACTAAAGTAGGTTCTTATAGTAGCTAAAAAATAGCCCTTGGCGACTGGAAGAAGATGAATAGTTTTCTCAAAATGATTATTTTTATTTCATTTTTGGTTTCTACCCCTAAATAGTCAACAAGTTAGTTTTCTATTTAGGCCTATTTTATAGTTCTAGGTAGCCAGTAGGTTGGTTTTCTACCTATAAATTATCAACAATGCCCAAAAAGGGTATTCATTATTGGATTTTCTTTTACTTTAACTGTTGCCTACATTAGAGTGTTATTCTAGGTCCTTACCAAGTCAACAATGAGGGTGATTGGTCAAGGATCAAGTGAATGCCTCTATCTTCATGTTAGAGGAGGGTTAGGATGTCCTCCTCTCCTTATTCATCTATGTGTTAGATGGTTCTCCCTTTATGTGGTGAGACATCATGCTAATCCAGCACATCATTGTATCCATTTTGTAATTATATGAATATGTACTTAGAAAACTCCTCCTGTGTGAGTGGATTTTTGTATAACTTTAGTTTATGACCATTGACTAGTAGATAAAATATTACTAGATCAATGGTTTTGAGTTGCACTACTCCATTATCTTAAACATGCTCAATTTCAAATGTACCAAGCCATTTGGTCTAAAGTTTGCCCTTGTGATGCTTGTATATTGAATAAAAAAGAATGGCCCAATCTCCTAAATTGTATTTCTTTGTCTTAATGTATATATCATGTTAGATAATCCATTGGTGTTGTATAAGTTCTATGATCTACAACACCTACTATTTGTATTCATCTAATACATTCAATTGCATAAGCTTTTATTTCTATGCTTCAGATATATCCATCCCAAGTGTTAGTGTTGTCTATAAGGTCTTATGCTCAAATTATATTGATAAGACAAGTTTCTTCTCATAGACCAACTCATATGGGGTAAATCATGTAGTAGTCTTCCATGTGATTTTGTAAGCCCAAACAGTTTTAAAAATTCTAACCTCTTAATCCTTATGGGACATATTAATTGTCTTGGTCAAAATATTTTATAAATCCTTATTGTTAACTTCAACCTATCCATTGGATAAGGAATGATATGGAGTTAATTTTTATGCCTAATCTCATATTGTTACACTAAAATAGTAATTAAACTAGTAGTGAATTAGGGTCCTTGATCAGTGACTATTTCTTGTGGCACACCATATCTTGTGAATATTTCTTCATAGAGGAAAGTTACCACCTTCTCATCCTTGGCATGTGTAAGAGCCTTGACTTCCACCCATTTAGTGACATAGTCAGTCCATATAAGGATGTAGCCTTTGTTTTTGAATTTTGGATCAAAAGGTCTGATGAAGTCTATGCCCCATTTTTAAAATGGTTTAAGCACGATTTAGGGATGCAAAGGCATCTAATTTGAATGTGTAGGTCTTCCCATACATTGAAATATATCACAATGAGTAGTATACCTTATTGCATCTTTATGAAGTGAGGACCAATAATACCTTATATTCAATATTTTTACTCATGTACGCTTGGTTGTAAAGTGCCCTCCATAGGGCTCATCATGGTAGGATTTGAGGATATCGGGAACTTCATCTTCTTTGAGATATATTTTTATAATGGAGTCAGGCCTAGTATAAAAAATAAATCTAGATAGCCATGAATACCTAGCACTTTTCTGATTCAAAGCTCTTCTTTGTTTAGAGAGGAAGTGTTATGGGAATAACCATATGGTAAGGTAATTAGTAATATCAGCATACCAAGGTGTGGTAAGGGTGAGGAAGAGTAGGTGCTCATCTATAAATGAGTCATCCACTATGGTATCTTATTTAAGGGATTTTAGGCATGATAATAAATTAGTGATGATGTTGTCCCTATCAGGCTTATCTACAATGGTGATATCAAATTATTGTAATAAGAACAACCATCTTATCACTCTAGCTAGGATAGCTAGTTTCTTCATAAGGTAACAAATGGCTACATGGTTTGTATGATTAAAGACTTGATACCCTATGATATAGTGATGGAAATTTTTGATAGCTTAGACTAATATGTAATTTAATTTTTTTGCCTGTAAGTTCTTGCTTACAAAATAAATAACATAATTGATTGCTCCCTATTTTTGGCCTAACACAGCTTTTTTTTATGCAAAATTGCTTTCTACATTCAAAGAAGAAATAAGAAACTGAAATAAAAGGTTAAGGCTAGAAGTACCTGATAAAGTCGAGCGCACCGAAATCAGACGTTGGAAGATTCTCCTCTTTAGCTGTGGAGGAATGACACCTGCGAAAAAGAGACTAAAACACGGAAAGATGTTAGTCAAAGATATGGTGGGTTGTCAGGCGAACGCCCGATCCCAGAAGTACGAAGACTCCCTAGAAGGATATCAACCCACTGATAAAAAGCGTAATATTTGACGAAAGTAGATAATAAAAGATGAAATGACAGAAATAAATGATAGAAAATAAAAGTGCGTACTTGATATGCAGCACTATTCTGCACAGTCGTCGGCGTCGGTCTCTGTGGTGCCGGCGTCGGTCTGGGAAGGTGCCGATGTCGGTTAAGGTGCCGTCGTCGGTCGGGGTAGTGACCGGCGTCGGTAGGGGTAGGTTCTGAACAGAGGTCTGGGAAAGTTGCAAAAGGTCTTGACAGGGTCGGGACAAGATTTTAGACAGAGTCGGGACGGGGTTTTTGGTCGAGTCTAGGGGTTTGAAGCTTCAGGATGGCAGAAATAGGGAATAAATAATCAGAAAGAAAATGAAAACAAAACACAGAAAACACTTACCTGTGAGAAGCCGTGATAAAAGCCATAGTCGAAGTTCCCTGTGCAGTGCTGGAAGAACGAATGTTGGAGTTGATGGATGCTGGAGTTCGAACGCTGGAGAGCCTGTAGATGTCAGAAATGGGAGTCTGATTGACTAATCGGGGAGGGGAGATGAAGGCTCGGGGACGGTTTCAAGAGACGGTTTGATAACCGTTTCAAAAAACTGATCGGGAACCGAATGGTAACGGATAACGGATAACAGGATGGTGACCGACGTCGGTAGGATTGCCGACATCGACCGATAAGTGACCGACGTCGGCAACATCGGCCGGGTAAAGACCATCGTCGGTAGATGCACAATGAGGACAGAGTCTAGCTTTTAGTTCTCTGCTCATTGTTACATGCTGCCAGGGTCAAGGTTGGTAGAACAAGTGATCGTCAAGGGTTAAATAGGCAAAGAAGAATAAGACGGGGAGTGACCAGGGGAGTTGACATGATTTCGGTGTCTACATTTGCCCCTTTTTATCTTGTTGGTTGTTCTGATGAACTGCAAGACAAAAATAGGAGTGAGTGCCCCAAGTGAGGGATAAGGTTGATTTCGTCTTGTTGGTTGTTCGAATGAACTGCAAGACAAAAATAGGAAGTGGATAGGTTGCCCCGATTAAGGATAAGGTATTCCCCCTCAAAGCAGGAGTCGAGGGAAGGGAACCGGGAATTGGGTGCTGATTTGACAAAGAGTGGATGAAAAAGGGGTGAGGGTGAATGCTGCAAAAGTCGTGATTGTGCGCATACCACTGCACGAGATGGTCAGGTCAAAAGTGTCGCAGGTCAAGGGTCGAGGAGTGCCAAAATCGAAGTAACTGGGCCCCAGCATTTAGTCGTCTGCTGATCGGGTCACTCAATCTAAGCTGAAGCTCCAAATGGTCATCGTGTTCCAGGTATCTTGGGCTCAGGAAGTGCTCCTAAAAACACGAAAAAGCCATAAGTAGTGTGGATCAACCGGTTTGCGATCCTATACTTGTGAGGGTCCAAAAAAGGTCTGCGCACAATTCTGCTAACCAATCATGAGGTAGCATACATGCAAAAACAACCAAGGCAACAATGTCTTGGAAGTAGTCGAGGTCAGCAGAGATAGGCATGATCTCCAATGGTTGGTGGTCGAGGGGAGGAATGGACGAAAGAATGTGGCCGAGCTAACCCCAGAAGACCCCATGTCAACTGAGTACTGCCTACATAGCCCTGGTGATAGGGCCTCAGGCCAATGTAGTTCTCCCTAGAAGGGAGGGAGGGTCAAAGGGATAAAATGGGTCATGGTCAAGGACAGGATTATGGTTAAAAGAAGGAAAGAAGGTTTGTCCATCAAAGAGACGAACAAATGAGAATGGTCGAGCTAACCCCAGAAGACCCCAATGTCAACTGAGTGCTGCCTACATAGCCCTGGTTATAGGGCCTCAGACCAATGTAGTTCAGACTGTAGCATCTGAGTGGTAGACAGGTGGTTAAAATGGTTGATAGATTGGTCAATGATTGGATGAAATGATGAGGAAAAAAAAAAGATGTTGTAGCCTTTTCCAAATGGTATATTCTGCAACATTGGTTGAGGGGTTTTTCATCCCTAGCAATATTCCATATTCGTGGTGGATGTATGCTAAAAATGAATTGAGGTTTATTTATGTTTCAGCAAGTATTGGTTTATGTTGAACATAAATTGTGGCGGGTCGATAGTTTCCATGTGTATTGGTCTCTATAGAAACTAGGGTGAATAGGCTAGGTTAGGTTGATGGTTTGAAAAGAGAGTTGAGTTGAGTCGATTGACAAGTGATGAAGGTGAATGTGACCAAAATGAAGAAAAAGTGAAAAGCATATTGCTCTTTCATTGACAAGGACCAAAAAGATAGCATAGATAAGGGTTATGAGAACCAAGAGCCCCATTCATGCGTGACGTCGTTGACCGTGGTTATGTTAGAGCGGTAATCGAATCACTTAGACATTAAAGTGAGCTCGAAGTCCCTTGAGCGGGTGATAGGAGGAGGAAGAAGGGTAACCCGTTTTAAGAGCAAAGATAACGATGCCCCTTTTTATAGGAGACCCTGAGACAGCTATAAGTCAAGTCCATGACTTATTCAAAATTTTTTTTTTTTGGGCGCAGACTGATCAATGCGCGAAGCCTGCATAGAGATATCGTTGGTTTGGTGGTCAGGTTGTGAAGCTGATCAATGCAGGAAGCTTCTAAAATAATGTTGTTTATTGCCAAATTAGTCATAGCCATCCTTCGAGGGAGTGGTCTAGATTTTTGTTTAATAAAAGGGCTTTTGAATAGCTGTCCTTCGAGGGAGCAGTCTATTTATTACAGCAATGATAGTACAGCTGTCCTTCGAGGGAGCAATCTACTTTTTGATTTTGATATTGATATAGTGACCATGGATATGTTTTGACATCTTGATTTGTTTTGACAGAAATGTGAGTCATGGACAAGATTATAGAAGGTCAAGGACTCCCTTTTATGAGGACAAAGCATCCATGCATCATAAAAGGGTTATAGGAATTGTTAAGAGGAATAGGGTTGAAAGGAGGTAGGATTAAGAGGATGGGGATTGCTCAAGGGACGAGCTCAAGTTAAGTGTCAAGTGGACAAGTACTCGACTAGCAATAGAACGGTCGCAGATGCAACGCATTAAGAGGCTCAGGTTCTGGGCGTCCATCAAGAGAAGACAGACGATAAGTCCCTGATCCATACTTGTGCGTGATAATAAAAGGTCCGAGCCAATTAGGAGCAAACTTGCCTCGTTTACTACGCTCCATATTGGTCACGTGTTGATTCTCTTTGAGGACGAGGTCTCCGATGTTGAAATCTCGTTCTCGCAAATTTTTGTCATAGGTGTGTTTGATGCGACGTTGATAGACATGGAGATGATTAAGGGCAGCAAGATGGCGTTCGTCAAGTAACTCAAGTTGAGCTAAGAGATCTTGACGAAAGTCATCGTTGGAAAGGATATCATGTAGAGAAATGCGGAGAGACGGGATCTGTACTTCGAGAGGTAAGACAGCCTCTGTTCCATACACGAGAGAAAAAGGAGTAGCACTCGTAGAGGTTCGGATGCTAGTGTGGTAAGCCCACAAAGCGAAGGGAATGTGAATGTGCCAATCCCTGCCTATGTCACTGACCACTTTCATGAGAATTTTGGTGAGAATTTTGTTGGAAGCCTCGGCCTGCCCATTTGCTTGAGGGTAGTAAGGCGAAGAGAAACTAAGTTTGATGCCGAAGGAGTCGCATAGCTTTTGGACAGTTTTGTTTTTAAAGGACTTGCTGTTATCGGTGATGATTTTATGAGGGACACCGAAACGACAGATGACGTGGGTGTTGATGAAGTCGATGATCTTGTCGGCTTTTGTAGAGACGAGAGGAATGGCTTCCACCCACTTGGTGAAATATTCAGTGGCTGTGATGATGGATTGATGATGAAGAGACGAATGAGGATTAATCTCACCGATGAGATCTAAACCCCATTGAGAAAAAGGCCAGAAATCCTGAGCAATTTGTAAGGCGTGACTGGGGAGATGAAGCAAGTTAGAGTGCTGCTGACACTTGATGCAATGCTGAACATAGTCGCTATAGTCTTGATGAAGGGTAGGCCAATAATAGCCCAAATGAAGGATGCGCTTGGCAACCGAATTTCCACTGAAATGTCCGCCACAAATCCCATCATGGACTTTTTGAATGGCTTGAGATGCTTCAGTGGAGGTGAGACAACGAAGAAGGAGGCCGTCGAAGCCTCGCTTATAGAGAAGACCCCCTAGTATGGTATAGCGAGCAGTACGCTTGATAAAAGCTCGTCGTGTATTACTAGAGAGGTTGGGAGGAATGATAGAGAGAGATAAGAAGTCCACAAGTTGCTTATACCAAGCATCTTGTGGGCTTGGATCTATAGTGTTGACATGATGAATGTGAGGAGAGATATATGAAGGCAACGGCACACGACGCACCGTGACAAAAAGTTTGGATGTAGATGAGGAAGATGGGATATGGGAAGCAAGAGAAGCCATAGTGTTAGCAAACTTATTCGTGGATCGAGGAATAGTCTGCAAGAGGAAATGGTCGAAAGATGCAAGGAGAATGTCAGCACGATTTTTGTACCTTTGCAAAATTTCATTTTTACAGAGGTATGAACCGTTGACCTGATTGACGACGAGCTGCGAGTCGCCGAAGATGTTGATGGACTTGATGCTGAGAGAGAGGGCGGTCTGAAGTCCCAAAATTAAGGCCTCGTATTCGGCCATATTATTGGTACAATCAAAGTCGAGCTTAAAAGACAGAGGCATGGGTTCTCCTTCGAATGGAATGAGAATAACCCCAGCACCCCCACCTAGTTGGCATTTGGAACCGTCAAAGAACATAGTCATCTGATAGGTGGTGTCATCGGAGGAAAGCTCAGTGATAGACTCATCAGGGAATTCACACTGCGAAGGTTGATTGTCAGGAATAGGGGCATCTGCTAATTGATCAGCGATGGTTTGCCCCTTGATAGATTTATGCTGGATGAATTTGAGATCAAACTCAGCAAGCAGCATGAGCCACCAAGCCATACGTTGATTCTGATATGGCTTGGAGTGCATATACTTGAGAGGGTCGGTGTGGGTGATGACAAAGGTTTTGTGACTAAGAAGATAGTGGCGAAGCTTAGTAGCAACAAAGATTAACGCCAAACAGAGTTTCTCGATATGGGTATACCGAGTTTCATAGTTGACCAGTGTTCGGCTGATGTAATAAACGGCTTACTCACGGTGATGCTCGTCTCGGTGCGCGATCATGGCACCTAACGAATGGTGAGTGGCTGAGATATAAAGGTAGAAGGGTTGGTCATCTTTAGGTGGAATGAGGACTGGTGGAGAGATCAAATAGCATTTTAAGGCTTCAAAAGCCTCTTGACAGTCCTTATCCCATGTAAAAATGACGTCCTTCTTAAGGAGATGATGAAAAGGTTGACAGCGGTCAGAAAGCTGCGAGATGAAGCGACGAATGGACTGGAGCTTGCCTTACAAACTGCGAAGTTGCTTGAGATTGGTCGGGGGAGGCATTTCGAGAATAGCGCGAATCTTGGCGGGATCTATCTCGATGCCACGGAAGGAAACAATGAAGCCAAGAAGCTTGCTAGAGAGGACCCCAAAAATACATTTCTTGGGGTTAAGACGAACATGGTACTGAAGAAGACGAGAAAAGATGATGTTGAGAATGGTCAGATGATCACGGTAAAGCTTGGATTTGCCGAGAAGGTCATGCACATAGTCCTCCATTATTTTGTGGAGGAGATCGTGGAAAATGTAGGTCATGGCGCGCTGATAAGTGGCACCTGCGTTCTTCAAGCCGAAAGGCATGACTCGATAGCAAAAAGTCCCCCATGGGGTGATGAAAGTAGTCTTGTGCTGATCTTTTGGAGCGATCAGGATTTGATTGTATCCTGAAAACCCATCCATAAGAGATAACATCTCATGGCTGGCCATAAGATCAACAAGCTGGTCGATGTTAGGAAGAGGAAAGTCATCTTTGGGACAGGCTAGGTTGAGGTCGCGATAGTCTGTGCAGATCCGAATCCCCCCAGTTGCCTTGGTGACTGGGACGATGTTAGAGACCCACTATGGATAGTTGATGGGCTGGATGAAGGAGACAGAAAGGAGGCGCTGAAGCTCCTCTTTAACAAGGAGGGCAACGCGAGGATGCATCTTTTGAGTCTTTTGCCTGACTTGCTTAGCCTCTAGTTTGGTGACAATGTTATGGGTAACGATGGTGGGGTCGATGCCAGGCATATCACTGTAAGTCCAGGCAAAGGCCTTGCTATGGTCGGAGAGGAAATGGGTATAGTCAAGCTGCTCCTGAGCGTCTAAAGATTGGCCAATCTTTAAGACATGAGGAACATCAGAAGAAGGAAGGTTGATGTCAATGGTTGATTCATTTAACATAACCTGGGTCTCAGAAGGGAGGGAGTGCTAGATAAAAGAATCATCAGCACCCATGTAAGAAAGAATGGCGTCATCGTCAACGCAATGAACAGTGTGGATGGTTGCCGACTCATCTTCGATCATGCTGGGAAGAATGAGAGGGAGAGATTTGGATACCCCATTGAGCTGATAAGTCAAGGGGTCTAGGCGGATGGTGTTTATGGAAAAAAAACTAGGAGGAATGGAAACCACTGACTCCATAGGTGAAGGTAGTGAAATAGGTGAGTGTGGAGGAGATTGGTCAAGGATTGGTTCAAGATAAAGGTCTACAGGGTCTTGAGTGAGGTCGTGATATCCCAGACCATACCGTTTCTTGGCGTCGTCATCATTGAGCAGTTGGATAGGCTGATGGGAGCCCTGCTCATAGCGTCCGAAACCAAAACCCTTCCATGCACACCTGTAAAGGTAAGTGCATGCAAAGGCGGGGTTGCCAAGAAATGAGAAATCTGATGTGAAAGGTTGAGGTGAAGAAAGAGGATTACCATCAGTAGGAGCTTGATTAAGCCCTCCATAGACGAGGTTGGTGCGGAGGTGAGGGGGACCATAAGGTATGATCATCCCTATCCGATGGTCGTAGGTGGGGCTGTGATGAAGGCGTCCATACTCTTGTGGAGTTTGGAACATGTCTAAAGCCAGCAAGCGATATTCTCCCAATGAAAGTCTTTGGAAGACGTCTTCCATGGGGTCTGTGGTTGTTGCTTGAAGGGGAGGTGTAAGGGCGACCACCTGTTGCGAACTGGTCGAAGCTTCTGCGGATGGAGGCGGTGTCGAGGTTGATGGCTTGATAGGAATGAGGACATCATTTGGATGGTAGGTGGTGTTGCATGTTTTGAAAGGAGAAGGGTCAGCGGGAATGGTGTGGACTTGTCCATCATGCTCAAACTTCACACAACGGTGCAGGGTGGAGGGGACACAGGACATGGCACGGATCTAGGGTTGACCCAACAAGATGTTGTATTGGAACTCTCCTTCGATGATGTATAAGAGCTCTAGGACTGTGCGTGGACCAACGCGGATATGAAGGATGACTGTGTCAATGGTCGTGGTAGTAGTGTCATTGAAAGAGCGCAAGATCGCGTCAGTTTTGGAGACACAATTCTTGGGAAGAGCCAACTGATCAAAGGCATGAGTGGAGATGATGTTGATGCTAGCGCCCCCATCGATCATAACACGTTTAATGCGTGTCCAATCGATGTAGGCAGTGATGAAGAGGGCGGCGTCCTGATCTTCCATGTTGGATGTGGGAATCTCAGAATCGCTGAATGTAATGGAGGTGATAGGGGCTAAGGAGTGGACAAGGGCAGCAAGTGGTTGGGGGTCCTCAGGTTGGACCTCCACTGCCTGTAGGGCTTGGATGAGGGCCTGACGATGTTGGGGTGAGGTTTGGACGAGATCGTAGAGGGACATCTTCACAGGCGTCTGGTGAAGCTGTTTCAACATGGAGTCGTGGATTGGTCTGGAAGAAGAAGAAGAAGAGGAGGGTTGAGGCGTGCCAAGGATAGAAATCTTAGGCTTAGGTGGTTGAGGTGGATTGACAAAAGGGTAGGTCCAAGGAATGGTGGCTTTTTCTTTCGCCTTGTCCTTTTGTGACCTAGTGGTGATGTGAATGGCATTGATTTCAAAGATGGGAGGTGAAGATGATAAAGGGGTTGTAACTGGTTGATGAGATGTGGATGGATTTGAAGAGGTGGAAGGTTTATGAGAAGGAGTCAGGGGGCGGTCGAAAGTGTCCTCAAAGAGAAGAGTGTCTTTCTCCAGATAACGGCGAATGATAGCCTTGAGGGCACAGCAAGTCTCAGTGTCATGTCCTGGTGTACGATGATATAAACAAATCTTCATGTCGTCGAACCAGGAAGGTTTAGACTCGAGAGGTTGAAAAGGCTTGATGGGTGGAAGAGTTATGCTAGAAGTTTGCAAAAGTCGTTGCAAGATTAAAGAGTATGAACCCACTAAAGGATCCGTGCTCATCGATGTATGCAATGTCGGTGACTTTTGCTTGGGCGAAGTTGGAGGGGGTTTTCGTACCACCTTCCGGGTTGATGGTGCGATGACAGGTTGAGATGGTACACTCTTCGTGAGAGGTATCACCTTTTTGGGAGAGGGTAAGCTAGTGGTCGATAAAGGAAGCAAAGGAGGCAATCGGTTTTGATTAAAGGTTGGAGTGGGAAGGACTCTGGTTAGGGTTGAAGGATGCGGGCCCAAAATGGAGGGCAATGGCGAAGGAAGAGGAGGCATTTGCCTCTGTGGTTTGGTAGTCTTTTGTGATTTAGGTTGAAGATTACTATTAGTTAAAGTCTAGGTTAAGTCCACCTTCACTTGTGGATGAGTGAGGTTGGAGACGGGGCGAACGCCAAGCGATTTGATAGGTTTAGGCGGAGTAGATGAGGGTTTTGGTTTTGATGAAGTTGATGAAGATGTAGACGGTTTGGAAGTGGAGATCGGATTTTTGTTAATAGTCTTAGGAGGTTCTGCCATGGGAGGATTAGCAGCATGAGATGAGAGGGCCCGGGCTTGTTGAAGAGCTGTGAGATGGTCCCACAATCCCTGATGTTCCACTTTCCTAGAAGGGAGAAGTTTGAGTCTCTCCACTAGTCGGGAAAATGGCTAAAAAGATGCGGGATGAAGTTTGGGCTCTTGAGAAGATGCCGATGGTTGTGGGACTGAAGGTGAGACGAATGTAGTAGTCTTGGGCCTAAAGTATGGTGAAGTCGTAACAGGTTCATGTTTGGTTGGAGATGAAGGAGAGATAGGTTCTTTCCTGGGTGGAGAAGAAACTAGAGAATGAAGCTCCTCAAGTGGGTAAAGGGCAGGGATGATAGTGCCCTCCACTTGTGGTCGAGGAGTAGGAAAGGTTGGGTCCTCCATGGGCAGCAAGAAGGAAGATGGTGAAACTGGCAGTGTTGGTAAGGTCGAGGCGTCCTCCAAAATGAGAGAAGTTGAGGGAGAACTAGCCGGAGAAAGAGGTTCGTCCACATGTGATGGACTGATGGATGAACTCACCTCTTGGGGTTGGTTAGAAATGAGGGGCGAGACCGTATTGACTGTTTGAATATTATGTTCATGGGCATTGTCAGTCAAGGTCTGGACGTTGTTTTGGGTTGGTGGATGATTAGGGAATGGTTGTTTGAAAATATCAATACCCTGATTAGGAGGGGCGTTAGGATTGTCGAGGATGAGGTCACCCTTTTCCAACATGTCTTGGACTATGTTTTTAAGAGTTTTACAGTTACTCGTGTCATGACCTTTAACACGGTGGTAGTTACAGAAGTCATTCTCCCTATACCACGCAGGGATGGCACGTGAGGGATCAAATTGTGGTGGAGGTTGGATCTGAGGGAGATTGATGGCCCCTTGTTTGACGAGTTTTTCCAGCACAGATGCGTATGATTCTCCAAGTGGAGTAAACTGTCACTGTATGTATCTCTGCTGAAATTGACGAGTGGCGCTCATGGATGTGGATGGTTCAGATTGATTAGTTGAAGGTGAAGAGGAAGAAGATCTAACAACCACAGCATTTGCTGAAGCTTTAGATTTAGAATTGGACGAGGAAGGCTTAGAAGAGGGGTCATTGGTTTTGGAGTTGGGATTCTTACTCCGCAACTTGACTTTATTCTTCTCAACGGCACGTAACTCAAGTTTACGAGCCATCGTGAAGGCTTCGTCAAAAGTGCGGAAGGTTTGAACCCTCAAGGTAGAAGAAATATGTTTAGCACAGGCTTGAGAGAAAAGTTCAATAAGCTCAGGCTGGGGTAAGGAAAATGAAAGTTGATTGATAAGGCCCCTCCACCGAGAGACGAAATCAGCAATAGATTCATCCTCAAACTGGCGGATAGAATAGAGGTCTGTGATGGAGACCTTCTTGGTGATATTGATGGAGAAATGATCGAAGAAGAGCTGGGCTAGCTGAGTGAACGTGAGGATGGAATGGCTGGGAAGAGAGCTGTACCAGTCAAGTGTAGCACTCAAGAGAGACATGGGAAACGTGCGTAAGAGTAACGCATCGTCGTGGGCGATGAGGTAGCAAGCATGTTTGAATGCCCATAAATGTTGTTGCGGGTCTTCTTTGCTCTAGAAACGAGAAAACTTAGGAAGTTCCCACTGGCTGGGATATGGTCTGATGGGGACGGAAGGATGGATGGGCTCATTGCAGATTTGTTCGTACGAGAGAGTGTTGCACGAGCCGGTAACGGAGGTTTCTAGGTTGGACATTTTATCCATCAACATCTTGATAATATCTACTGATGGATTGGCGGGTGGAGCGCCTCCTAGATTGTAAGGTGCTTGAAAGAGGCTGGAAGAGGTATACAACGTAGTTGGTTGTACTAATAAGGGCGCAACGTATGGATGACTAGTCGTAGGGACAGAAAAAGTGACTAAGGATGGTTGGATAGAAGACATGGCTAGGTTTGATGTGGTCATGGGAGGTTGATTAGAGGTAACATGGGCTAACGGATGGGTAGCCACCCTAGTGTTGATAGGAGTAAGGGTGGGCGGAATGGAGACGACCAAGTTTTGAAAGGGGGTAGACAGTGGTTGAGTGGGTTGAGATTGATTGGGGGCCGAAACCCCGGTGAAAGTGGGCCCAACGATGGAAGGAGAAGCCACGCTTGGATGGTTGGTAAGAGGTTGGTCATTGTTTGAGGTAACAGCCTGGGTATCTAAGGGTTGGACTACGGACGCCGTTGATACGGCTGTAGTTTCGAGGAGAGAAGTCGGCATTCCATAGATTGGATTGCCCAAGGAGTCTCACGTTCGACTATTTGCGAGATAGTATTGCAAGGCTGCGGTATTGAGGTCCAAGAATCATGCGAAATCTTGGTCCCCTTCTGGGATAATAGGCGTTTGGGTCGGAGATGGTCTGGTAGGAGTTCTTTCAGTTTCCGAGTTGAACTCCATTATAGGGTTGGTTGTAGGCGGGGTAGACGGAAGAGGATGATGCCTCGCGTGATCGACTAGAGCCTTGGCTTGGCTATGAGTCAGAACCATTCAAGGCAAGGAAGAACATCCTCACAAGTTCAAACAAGCAGATAAGAACCAAAAAGATGAAGACACAAGCAGATCCTAAAACCCTAGAAGTAAATTATTAGGATTACAGTGGCTTATGCCTTAGAATATGTGTGTAGAGGAAGATTGGCTTTGTGAGTCGGGTCCTAGAAGAAGCAGTCTATGGAAGGTTTCGGGTTTTGTTATGGTGCTCAAGAAGTCTATGTTAGGGTCTAGTACGTGGCCTGGTGCTAAGGAGCAAGCTCCCCTCACTTCACGATTCCAGTGGTTAGCTGGTTTCGCTTAGCCAAGATATACCTCGCCTAGAGATTATACTCCGCCAGAGAACGGAGTGGGCTTCCCCCTTGGTGATGAAATCCAAGTAGGGTTACCAGGACGGGTAAGGTATCCGCTGGGGGATGAAATCCCAGTCGGGCCTTGTCTCAGGTAAGTTAAGATATTTATTTTGTGCAGGTGGTTTGGTCGTGTAACATGAAGTGATCTAGATTAATTCAATATGCGGTTTAATTACTATGTGTGGTCTAAAAGATGCAGGCAAACAGAAATGAATGCAAAGTGTTTTAATGTCCAAGTCAAAATGTTTGTTCATATGAAGACGAATGGAGAAAGAGTTGAAGAATATGAGTTTAGCTAGTCTAAAAGTGCAAGAAAGAAATGTTTGTTTTAGTTCTGCTTATGATGTCGTTTAAGAAGAGACAAAAGGAGGCGAAAAGGAAGAAACCTAATGTGCCTAAATGAACGAAAGAAAGAAAGAACCCAAGGAGGACCTAGGGTCCCACCGGGCGTGCCAGAATGTTTCTATGCAAAATTGCTTTCTACATTCAAAGAAGAAATAAGAAACTAAAATAAAAGGTTAAGGCTAGAAGTACCTGATAAAGTCGAGCGCACCGAAATCAGACGTTGGAAGATTCTCCTCTTTGGCTGTGGAGGAATGACACCTGCGAAAAAGAGACTAAAACACGGAAAGATGTTAGTCAAAGATATGGTGGGTTGTCAGGCGAATGCCCGATCCCGGAAGTATGAAGACTCCCTAGAAGGATATCAACCCACTGATAAAAAGCGTAATATTTGACGAAAGTAGATAATAAAAGATGAAATGACAGAAATAAATGACAGAAAATAAAAGTGCGTACCTGATATGCAGCACTGTTTTGCACAGTCGCCGGCGTCGGTCTCTGTGGTGCCGGCGTCGGTCTGGGAAGGTGCCGACGTCGGTTAAGGTGCCGTCGTCGGTCGGGGTAGTGACTGGCGTCGGTAGGGGTAGGTTCTGAACAGAGGTCTGGGAAAGTTGCAAAAGGTCTTGACAGGGTCGGGACAAGATTTTAGACAGAGTCGAGACGGGGTTTTTGGTCGAGTCTGGGGGTTTGAAGCTTCAGGATGGCAGAAATAGGGAATAAATAATCAGAAAGAAAATGAAAACAAAACACAGAAAACACTTACCTATGAGAAGCCGTGATAAAAGCCATAGTCAAAGTTCCCTGTGCAGTGCTGGAAGAACGAACGCTGGAGTTGATGGATGCTGGAGTTGATGGATGCTGGAGTTCGAACGCTGGAGAGCCTGTAGATGTCGGAAGTGGGAGTCTGATTGACTGATCGGGGAGGGGAGATGAAGGCCCGGGGACGGTTTTGAGAGACGGTTCGATAACCGTTTCGAAAAACCGATCGAGAACCGAATGGTAACGGATAACGGATAACGGGATGGTGACCGACGTCGGCAGGATTGCTGACGTCGGCCGATAAGTGACCGACGTCGGCAACATCGGCCGGGTAAAGACCGTCGTCGGCAGATGCACAATGAGGACAGAGTCTAGCTTTTAGTTCTCTGCTCATTGTTACATGTTGCCAAGGTCAAGGTTGGTAGAACAAGTGATCGTCAAGGGTTAAATAGGTGAAGAAGAATAAGACGGGGAGTGACCAGGGGAGTCGACACGATTTCGGTGTCTACAAGCTCCTAGGGTAGTATCTGAAGTGTCTATGTGAATATGGAAGGGAAGCTTCCAAATAGGGGTGGTGATTAATAATTCTTTTAATTATTTAAAGGTTGTATCATAGGTAGGAGTCCAGATGAATTCAACATCTTTAGTCAAGAGAGTGAACAATGGTGCTACTAATTTGCTAAAATTGTTGATAAATCTCATGTAATAATGAGCATGTCTTTAAAAAATCCTAACATATTTTTGTTTATAAACAATAGAGAAATTTTTATGATACTAATTTTTATAGGGTCAACATTAATTCTTTTATTAGATACATGGTGGCCTAGGATAATGCCTTCTGTCATAAGGATGTAGCATTTCTTGTGACTTAAAGATAAATGGTACTCTTGATAGTGTTGTATCACTTTTTCCAAGTTGTTCAGGTACTCATCAAATTTTTCTCCATAAATAGTAAAGTCATCCATATAAATATATACACATTCATTTTCCATATCTACAAAAATACTCAAGACAACCCTCTAGAATGTTGTAGGAGCATTACACAACCTAAAAGGTAATACAATATAAACATAAGTACCCCAAGGACAAGTGAAGGTTTTATTCTCTTGGTATTCAAGAGTAATGCTAATATAGTTGTAACCACTGAAGCCATCTAAAAAGACAAAATATTTC
Organism: Torreya grandis; assembly: GCA_037957365.1. NCBI lineage: Eukaryota > Viridiplantae > Streptophyta > Pinopsida > Cupressales > Taxaceae > Torreya > Torreya grandis. The sequence continues at coordinate 3,229,849 of JARHVA010000718.1, read as the reverse complement.
TTCCCTACTAGTGTGTCCAATACTTGATCAATGAAGGGTAGAGGAAAATGATCATTTCTAGTTGTTGTATTAAGTTATTTATAATCTATGCATACACACCATTCTCCATTTTTCTTTGGTATAATTACCAAAGTTGAAACCCATTCACTTTATGAGATAGGGTATACAAATCTAATGGTCAGTAGTTTTTGCAATTCCACTTTAACTATTTCTCTAAGAGTTGGATTCATCCTACATTGTGGCTGTCTAATTGGTTGGCACTCTTCTTTGATATAAATATGATGTGTGCATGTTTTTTGGCTAATTCCATGCATGTGATCATAATCCCACACAAAATAACATTGGTTTACATGCAACATATTGACTAGGTGCTTTTCCTCATTTGACACTAACTTGCTATTAATAAGCAATGTTTTTCCTAGAGAGATTTCAATTTGTTGTGAGAGTGATTTTATCATTTCTATAGTAATAATAGATCTGGTTTGGCTATAGTTATGAGGTAGTAGTTGGTAGAATATTTCTTATACATATACATCAAATTAATCTACTTACTAGAAGCTAGAAAATGGGCACTCAACACATTACAAGTAGCTGAGATCTGTAGAATGAGTTTGGTAATTATTATGGAGAATGTTGGAGAGAATTGTATCATCTTCTTGATCATCTAGGGTGCATGCATATTCTATGGTGAATATAGGAATTTAAGGAGGCTATTCTACCTCATCTTCTTTAGCCCATAATGTATGCTCTAGTGCCAAGGTTGGTTGTGCTGGGGGATAAAGGACTAACTTCTTAGTGTGGTTGCCATTGGAGATCAAAATGTCACTTGATCTATAGTTGATGAAGGCATCAACTATGGTAAGCCAAACACATTCTAAGATAAGAGGATATCCACCCAATTTATAATTAGGCTACAACATAATGAAATTTTTAGGATACTCCCAATAATATATAGTAATACAAAGATCTTCAATGATTCCTTTTGCTCTAAATGTAGACCTATCATCCATTTAAAGCATTGTACATGTGGGATAGATATTATTAAACTATATTTTGTGCATGGTTTCAGTTGTCATTAGATTTATTTTAGCCCCTAGATCTATCAATGTATTGGACAACTATTGATCATGATTCTAGACTATTACTACTAAGCATCCTAGATCTGAATATTTCTTTGGTAGGGTGTTTCCTAGCATAAGGTCTGCTAGTTAGCTAATCACATGCATTGTATTGAAATCCTTCTTCTTCCTTCCAAGTTTTCATAGACATAAGTCTCTAATAACTTTGGAATATATGGGCACATCTTTGATGGCCTAGAAGAGGGGAATTTTAACATAGAGATTTTTGACCTATCTTATGAAATCAAATTTAGGCTCAATTACATGGTGTTAAAGGATAAGATGTTATAGAAATGGTGGTTTTATTTTATAAATAGCTTTATTTACTAGTTTAGAGATTTATTATGGTGGTGAGGGTGGATTAGCATGATATTTTGGAGTTTTTTATCTGACTCTATTATTATGGGTGGGGCAAGAGGTGGTATAACTTTCCCTAAATGTAAGTGAACTTCACTGATGTTCACTGCATATGCTAGGTACTAGATAGGTGTAGTACTAAATGTTGGTTGAATTGACTTATTTGTAGGCTTTTATATGGGTTGGGTAGGGAGATGATTAGGCTTGGGTGTAGCTTCTATATTGGGCATAAGAGTAGGAGGTTTTTTATACTATGGAGGGAATTGTCCTTGATGGTTTCCCTAGGGTGATTGGGTCTCTAGGGATGTTTCCACTAGTTTGTGAAGGGTGGGCCTTGGGGTGGTTGCCAAGCTTATGTCTAAGATGGGGATACATTTTGTGAAGGTTACCAGGAGGTGGTGGGGTAGCTTATCTAAGGTGGCTTCTAGCTAAAATTAGGATATGGGGATGCATTTTGTAGAGGTTTCCAAGAGGTGGTGGGGTATCTTGTATGAGGTGGCTACTAGTTAGAATTAGGAGGTGGGATATTTGTCCATGGACTAGTCCAGTTGGGAGTAGTATTTTTAAATTATGAGTTAAAGGAGGTAGAATTTTTAAAAGGTGGACTTTATCCCATACTTAGATAAGATGGTCATTAAACCCATGGCTTTCTTTGTGCAACATAGAAAACCTAGTCTCCATCTCCTCCTATAGCATGCAACTTTACTATTTTTTATTCTTCAACTGTGATGTTTTCTACTTTAGCCCAAAGCTCATGACACCTACAATATATCTTCCTTCTCTTACAATCTAAACAATAGATGGTCAAAGCTTGATCTAAGGCTACGTATTTTTTCCTTGAATGCATGTTATCTAGTTAGGTGGCCAACTGACTAATGATATCATGTTTTATGTTTTGTAATACATTACTAACTTTAGATTTTGATAAGAAACCTACAACTACTAGTGGAAGCTTATTGCCACTAAATTTATTTATGGCAGACCTAGAATAGTTCTTACTCAAATCCTTAATGTCTAAAAATGGTATATGGGAGATATCTCCCACACTAATTAGGTCCAAGACTTCTATATAGTCTTCTTAGACTCCTTTTATGAAGATGAGTTTTAGAGGTTCTTCTCCTAGTGCACTTTGCTTGAATTTTTCTACACTAAACATGAATTGTTCAACATAGTCTTCCAAATATTCATCCCCCTTTTGAGTCATCCTAAAGATGTTATTTATTTTTTAGCTTCCTCCTCATCTATATTCCTGATAATTAGCCAAAAATTTCTTTTTCATATCCTCCCAAGTGATGATTGAATTACTATCCATTCCCATGAACCAACAAAGTGTTGAGTCCTTGAGGGTGGCTAGAAAAGGTTTCAATTTATATGCATCCTACCTATAGTCATAGCTCCTATAGAGGATATCAAATTCAAACAAAAATTTATTTAGGTCTTTTGATAATGTACCTCTAAAATTGGGCAAAGCTAAGGATGGGATATTTTTCATTTGTGTTACGCTTATTGCATCTAGAATAGGAAATTCAAAAGTAACTATGTCTAAAGTCTCATTGTCATCCACAAAGTCTTCTTCTCTATTCATGATGGATTTTCTTGTGATATGGATACCAAAGATACTAAAGATCATGTGTTCAAATTCTATATCAATCCCTTTGTCAGTGTGATAGTAAACATTTATTTACTACTCTGCAGTCTTTTTGGAAGACTACGTTGAACAGTTCATGTTTAGTGTAGAAAAATTTCTTGAGATTTCTTAGATTTGTTCAAGAAATCCTTAATGGAATGTTATTCTGATGCTAATTTTTGGATTTTTTGGTTCATGAAGTTATTATATTTAATTTTTCCTTAATAACTTATCTAATGCTTCCTCTACTTCTATATCCTTTTTCAAATCCAATAGTACTTATTCTTTTGTAAGTTGCTTCCTTTAGTTTATAATGTTTCTTTATTCAAGAGTCTTTTGTATTATGGTCTATTTTTTAATAGGATCCTTAGTTGCTATAGGTACTTATGGTTCTTTCTCAATAGAAAATTGTAGCTTGTTTGGTAGGAATATCCTTCAAGAATATCTTTATCTTTACATAAAAGTTATGCTACACCTTTCAGTTGTCCTATTCCTTCTTGCACAAGATTAGTGTCTTTTTGTTTTTTAGTGTTCTAGGGGGTTATTTCAAAATAAGAAATAAGTAAAATAAAGGAGTTTAGAAATAAAAATAACTAGAATTGAAATTTTACTTCTAGAAAATAGTAAAGTTATCTATTGAAAGTGAGAAAATTACTCTAGGAAGCAGAAAATGAAAGTAGGAAAATTAACCTAGAAAATAAGAAATGAAAGCAAAAAAATTATCCTAGAAAAGAGGAAATGAAAGTAGGAAAATTATCTTAAAAACTAGAAAATGAAAGTAGGAAAACTATCCTAGAAAAAAAGAAATGAAAGCAAGAAAAATATCCTAGAAAATAGGAAATGAAAGTAGGAAAATTAAATGCACACTTTGAAAAAAATAAATCTCTTGCAGGAAATAAATCTTTAAAACATGAACTAAGTAAATTATAAGATTTAAAATAGGCATTCAAGGCTATGCACCATTTACTTCTAAAAACTTAAACATCTAGCATAAGACACTGTAGTGCCCTCACTCAACTTGCCCGACTAAAACTATATGTCCAAGAACTTATGTATCTAGTATAGGACACCATAGTGTCCTCACTCAACTTGCCTAGATAGGTAGAATAATGCATTAACCAATCTTAAAAAAATAATGATTGATTTTAGAAAATAATAATTGACAACCTCTCTCACAATGGTGTCGAAATGTTGTGTAGACTAATTACCTAGTGAATACTAGATTTTTGAGTCTGATTAATATTAATTATCAACCTAGGGTGCATATGATTTTCAATGATGGTAGCACTATATATGCATTATTGATTCATAAATCAACTTGATTTACTAGTTTTAGTACAATGAACTTATGTTGCATTCACTAGATAGTTATACTATGAAACTATTATGATAGAAATATAGAAATACTTCACACTTATAAATCACACATGCAACAAACTTTATATAGTTAGACTAATAATGAAATCTAATTACACACTCTTAACAAAAGAGGGTCATGATATTCACTACAAATCCTTTTGAAGGGGCCCTTCCTCATTCAAAACTAAGTTCTAATCCTTCTCTAAGAGATTTTCAAAAGCTTCTTACAGAATCAAATTTCTCATTACTCAAATCTATAGTAATTGAATATTGCTACAGAAGATTACAATGCAATGACTTCTATAGCTATATTAACTATCCAATCTTTAATTTAAACTCACTTAATCCTAATATAAGCTATGCTCTACCATCAAATATAGAAGGTAGTTTATTAAATTCTAACCAAAGACATCAAACTATAAAAAATATAAATATTTTAGAAACTACCCCAGTCAACCGTCAAGTGGTTAGTAACTGAAGTTACTTGTTTAGGATTTATTGGGTTAAGGATAAGGTATACTATTTTTTTGTTTTATTTATTTTTGTCTCCTTCCCATTATCCTTGTCTTTCTCATATTTGGCAGCATATCCAAATTTTCTTACATGTAGGGTGTCTATACAATAGCTATGGTCCTTTCTAATCATCCATTCAGTTCCCAAGATAGCTAGATGTGTCCTTAAGATCTGATCACAACAATAGCTCTATTTTTTATAGTGGCTATAGACAACCTATAGGTGAAACCTAAATTTTCTACAAGCACTCTATAGTGGCTACAAGCAACCTATAGGTGAAGCTTACAGTTGCTATGAGCAACATATAGTGGATATGGATAGCTTGTAGGTGGAACCTATAGTTGTTGTAGGTAGCCTATAAGTGTTTTGAGTAAACAAGATCCTACAGCCTTATGTTATCCTTCAAATTCTTGTTAAATAAGTTACACAAGTATAATATAATCAAATAAAAAACATTAATAATTTATAACACACACACACACACACATACACACAAAAAAAAATAAAAATCATAAATTCATTCATTCATTTATAGAGTCATGGATGGTTGTGAGAATTTACATATGAAAATATATATACTAGGTATGGATGAGGATTATAAAATAGAGCAATTGGTAGCCTCATCAATTGTCTCTCCTGAACTATTATCTACTAGCCTATAGTGTGAGATCAAGGTAGTAGTTGTAAACTTTGGTTATTTCCTCATGAATTGTATTGAGGTCTAGGAATAATCTTCCTTGGTCAAGGTATAAATAATATATGATGTCATATAAAACTTATTTATCTTTTGCACCTCCATCAAATGGTTGTGGAGGGAATCACTTATTAATTATACCCAATATATCTATTGTTTGTTTTCTCTGATGATCTAGATATACTAGTACATCTAGTCTTGATAACACTTAACATCAAGATTTCCAGTGACTTTGTATAATAGTGTTATAATATCTCCTACTTCTTCAATGAAATCTAATCTATACATAGTCTTAGGTAGTCTAGTGGAGGAATGCTTGGGAGTCTTGATCCATTGATTATTAATTATCTTTTGAAATCCATATTTTTTCTACTCATAAAATTATGTATATTTTTTTGGATTTAGATCAAAATAACTCTTAAATTTAGGGATGGAAAACATTGTGTTGATGAAGTTAAGGTCAAGATCTAGAACCTTTTCCCATTTCTCACTATAGACTTATCTTCTATTAGGGTCATAATGTTGTGCCATTATAAGGATCAACTTAGGAATTTGAACAAATATAGAAAAGGCTATAGCTTATGGTAAACCAAAGTCATAGATACTTTAGATCTAGTCACTTTTGAAATATGCACCTATCCTAGCCCAAAAATCTCCTAGGTTAATGTGACCTAAATTTGTATCTTTTATTTATACCATATTGGACTCCAAATAATAAGTAACTCTAGGGCCCTTAAATTTGAACTTAATTTCCTTGGGAGGCAAGTAAACTTAAGTTAGTACTTGTGACAAACCAACTATGAAAGCTGGTAGAATCTACAGGTGTTTGGAGTAGTTGTATTGTATGTTAAAACTTGGACGTGCTAGACTCATGTCCACTCTCCAAAGTTAATAAAAGTTTTTATATTTATTTAATAACTTGGAGGTGATAAAATCACATTGTATCTCCATAGTGTTTTAATCATGTCAAACCTCTATTGAAAGTGGAAGGTGCTTGGATCATGTCCACTTTATATAAAGGCTTAGAATCTTGTAGGGAATTTAGGTTTATGAGGCAAGTCCAATGTCTATGAGGAGATAGGGGAAACTCTAGAAGGGAATATTCTTTAATTTAAATATAAAATATATGCTTGGTAATATTCATTTTATTTTTTGGAAAACACTAATTTCAAATGCAAAATATTGGAGGGAAAATGAATGGGTTTTTCTCAAGATGTTGAAATATTCAGAAAATCCTTGAGATGAAGATTTCAAAAATAAAAGCCCTAGATTTCCCTAGACTTCCATCAACTTGTCTAGACACATGATTTCAAGCTTTAAATGATAACTCTAAAATTAAATCCCTAACCAGTAACCCTAAGATAACCTCAATCAAAAATCTTGCAACAATGTAAATGATTGGAAAAATATTCAAAACAAAAGACAATGGTAGAATAACATGAGTAAAGTATCATGTGGAAAGTGAGTATGATTTTTAAGGTTGATACGTAGTCATGGATCAAATTATAGGTTGGTATACATGAGGCCTGAGGTTTAGTATCAAGGGCATGGGTGACTGGAGCTCCAAATCCATAATTAACAACTTAACAAATGATAAAATTTTGAAAATGACTTAGTTTTAATATGAAAAACCTACAATTAATGTGATTTATGGAGGTTGGTGGTGAAATATCTATGGGAAGTCTTGTCTTAGTGGGAATTAGGATTCAAAATGTAATTTACATGTTGAAAATGTGTAATGTACACTTTAGGTTCCACATTCCATGGGAAGGGGTTTGGTGAGTTGGCAGAGGTTAGACCTACTTGAATTAGGTCCACTCTCTATTAATGGGATGATTATATTTAGTAGGAAGTGGAACCCATGGGGAACTTTGCACATTTAAAATGTGTAAAGTGTACTCAAGGTTTTGGGTCCTATAGTGCATAGTTGATAAGTGGTTTTGGTGGAAGGCAAAGCTTGGCATACACTTTGTACATTCTAAAACATATAAATTGAATCTAAGGTTTTAGGTTCTACCAGTTGGATGGGTTTATTAGTTTGGTGGGATTCACATCTTGTTGTGAACTTTACATGTGAAAACATGGAAAGTGCATGCCAAGTTTTAGATTCTACTAGATGCATACATGGTAGGATCTGAAGCCTATCATGCAATTTTCACATTGTGAAAACATACAAAGTGCATGATGAGTTCTATATTCTATGGTTTAGGTTTTTTTACTTTTTAGAATTTAAAAAATGCAATGAAATTTTTACAAATGTAAATGGTATCTAAAGTTCTATATTTTACAAACAAAAAAGGGAAAAATGGGTTTTTTGGAGGATTCATGTTTTTTCCTAAAAATAAAATAGGGTATTCCTTAGGGTTTTAGATGTAATGATATTTTTTGGACCAAAATCTCAACATTTTTTTAATGTGTAAATTTCATGCTAAGTTTGGATTCTACTAGATAGGTGGATGGTGGGATTCTAAGCCCGTCATGCAATTTACACATTGTAAAAACATGCAAAGTGAATGGTGAGTTTTGGATTCTAAAGTTTGGGTTTTATTACTTCATAATATATAAAAATCATTAATCAATTTTCAAGAGTGTAAATGGTATCCATAGTTTTAGATTCTATAAGTAAAAAAGGGGAATTAGGTTTTTTGGAGGATTCATGGTTTTTCCTAAAAAACAAAGAGGGTCTCCCTTATGGTATTATATGTAATGAGATTTTTGGGACCAAAATCTCAATATCCCCCTTAATTTTTTCTATTGACATTGGTAATATGTTTACAACTATTATATGTGATGGGGCTAAATACCCTATATCTTTCCTTAAAGCATTTGGTAATATTTATAAAGAGTGGATTCAAACTAATACCTTCACCACTACAAAAAATTTAGTTATAATATTTAAATGTGAAGTATTATAATGGTATAATAAAATCCCCTAACATTTTATATGGAAACTTGAGGATCTAGTATATACTATAGTTAAGGAATTTTAACACAATGATCTTCCTAAAAATTGTCATAGCCATTTCATTAACTCTAAGCAATCTATTTTTGAATCAGCTCATGATTTCATTAAAAATTAGAAATATTTGGATCAAAAATCCAATCACAACATGAATGATGATAACTTATTCAAAATCTTCATAACTACCTTAACACCTTCCCTTGAATAAAAGGTTTGAAATTTTTCTCCCCAAAGTCTAAATGATGCTATCAATCAAGCTAAGTGATAAGACTTTCTTATGAAATAATTTTATCTCAACATTAATACCATCAAGGGATATTTCCAAAAATCTACTAATATAATCACTTGAAATCTTCAAACAAAACTAGGAGTAGCCAAAATGGACAATCCCCAAGATTCCCATGCACCCCTAACTATTAAAAAAATTAAACAACTTTAAATGCCTTATAAACTATTAACTTAATATAATAATCCACCTACATGGTATGATCCTAACAATTTTTTTTGATTTCATATCAATTTTGTTCATTCCCATGAAAGATAGCATGGGCTTGTAAAAAAAATTGTTGCTTTTATGTTAGGAGATACATTCAGTCATGATGTTATGATTAAAATACATCATCATGATTATGTTAATGTCTCTAAAAATAAATAATATTTCAAATCATAATCCTCTAACAACCCAAAAACATTTTCTACCTCCAACTCACAACATTCAAACATGGATATCTATGTAATTGATGCTAACTATGACCACTACTATACCAGTTTTCAATACATGAATGAAACTAAAGTCAATTATGAATGTAAACCCACTTATAAATATCATATAAAAAAGCTAAATAAATCATCACTCAAACAATAGCTTCTCAAAGACACCACTACCACTAATATACCTTATTAAATAAACAAGGAAACACTTCCATAATCTAGACCTCAAACTAATTCTCTTTCTTCTAAAAACATTTTACCCTCCAAGCTTCGTGATGGTTCTTCATCTTTAAAATCTCATTGGAATTCCATAAAGGAACACAAATCTATGCCTTGTAAAATACCTCTCATGGAGTTATTTCACACTTATCCATATCACCACAAATTCTTGATGAAAGAGTTACAAGAAATTAAAGAACCTCTTTCCCTTGAAGTAGAATAACCTATTCAATATAATACACTAGCATAAGTACACACTATCAAAATTATTTGTCCTTCTTCTAAAACCTCCATATAATTACTTGAAGAATATATGATCAATGATGATATTATATTTCAAGATAATGACCCACCTCTCTTTAGTAAAATTGTAATTAATACCACCCTTATTCAAAAAGTCTTAGTAGATGAAGGGTCAGGGATTAATGTTACATCTCTTTGGTTAATTCAAAAGCTTATATATAATAAAAATCACCTAAATAAAACTCTTATCACATGTCATGAACTTGAAAATATGAATTAAAAACCACTTGGTTGTATTTATCTCCCTATCACTATTGGACCCACCACCATATGTACCAAGCTCACGATTCTTGATTTACCATTATATTCAAATATACTCTTAGGTCACCAATGGATACATTGCATGAGGTCTATCATTTCCTTAGGTAACCAATGTATCAATTTTATCCATAATGTTAAATGTTACAAACATGAAGCTGATCCTAATCCTTGGAGTATTCATCTACCCAACTCCAAATTATGTTATCAGACTTTAACCATTCAATAGATTAATAGTGCACCTCTACCTTAATTCATTAACATGAATCTAGATTTACAGGTCACTCTTGAGGATTTTGATGATTGTGAGCCAAATTAATTGAAAAACACTTGAAATCCTATTAATTTACCTCCTTATATTTTAGAGTAACTCCCTCCTTCTTTGTTACCTTGTGATCATACTATCCCTCTCATCTATGAGATCACTAAGCTCCCTCCTCCATGTAATGCACATGAAGCTTATTACATATAATATGAGTTCAATTGTAATGAATATGGAGTGTCCAAGTTATTTTAAGAAATTTTAACCATGTCACATCAAAAATTTAGTGATATAAGTGTATCTCATTATTATACTTCTCTAGAGTCACAAGCATGTGTTATCTCTCATACATATGATGATAATTATATCATTTCTCAAGCTCAATCAAGAGACTTAAATTTTCAACACTATCAAGAAACCTTATCAAAAATACAAGATTTTAACCAGATGTCCATATAATTTTATCTGATAGTTATTTATAACTTGAAGGTCATGTATCTATAATTAATCCTCCACTTCTTGATACCCCTTGGGTTTTTTAGCAAATCTTACCTTTTGAAAATTCATAACTTCTAGAACCTTTTTATACCTGCTATATCATTGATAAATCTACTAACTATTATTCCTACCAATGATTATATAGTTATCATTGAGGCTATACCCCTCATTTTAACTGAATCTCCATATACAACATAACATAAAAAAAAACCTATTACCAATCTAGCTGATTCCAGTCAACCTTTATCAACATTCCACCTACACCTAAAATTACCCTTAATGTTAAGGCAATAGATGTATGATAGATACATTTTAAATATGATCACCATGGTAATAAAATCATTGGTCTTGAAGTATATGTGGAATACTATGGACCATTACCCATACTCCCTAGTGATAGCCATACTTGAGTTACTCCATTCTAAATCATAAACTTGGAAATTTCAAATGAATTTTTTTTTATTTTAATAACTTTATTACTAGAGTAGACCCTAAAAAAAATCCTATTTATTCTCTTCCTAATGCTCCATATCATTTTCAAGATAGGATTACTATGATCATTAAAGCAACTACATAAATATAATATGGTACACCCTCTTGTCCTTGACCCATAATTGTCTCTAAATAACTCACTCCAACCAAACATGATAACTTTAGCCTATTATTTGATAAGTGTCATGAAAATTTCATATGGATATATGAGTACATGATAGTTATTGACCATAGTATCATTATGAATAACATCATCACATAACCATATGCAAAACATGTCCAACCAAAACAATAAAAATTTATACCTAAAATTTCCACCCTATGACATAAAGAAATTATCAAACTTTTGGATGCCAAGTTTATTAAACTAGTTGACTATTATGAATGGGTGTTAAATATTATTCCTTTTCATAAAAGACTCACCATGGTCATTCATATATGCATCAATTTTTGTAATCTTAACCTTGCATGTCCAAAAGATGATTTCCCATTACCTTCAATAAATGCCATCATAGATTCCACTACTAGATATGAAATTTTATGACTCATGGATGGTTTTTTAGGCTATAATCAAATTCTCATATTCCCCTAAGACCAACACAAAATAACATTTACTATAAAATGGGTCATCTATTGCTATGTCAAAATACCTTTTGGCCTTAAAAATGTTGAATCCACCTATCAACATTCCATGAATCACATTTTTCATGATCTTATACATGAAATTATGGAAACATATGTTGATGACCTCATTACCAAATCAAAGACTCACATAACACATCTCATCAATCTAGCTATCATTTTTGATTGATTAATTAAATAAAAAGTTAGACTCAACCCCTACAAGTGTGTGTTTATATTTACATCTAGTAAAATTCTATGGCTCCTAGTCTCTCTCCATGGTATTAATGATTATCCCACCAAAATCAATACTATAATCAACATGACCATTCCTCATTCCATTCCTAACATTCTCACTTATCTTGGAAAGCTTGGGGCAATCTAATGATTCATCCTATAAATGGATTACTACAACCACTCTATTAATTCACTTCTCAAAAAAGGTAATGATATATAATGGATTGATCCCTTTCAAAAATATTTGGAAAGCATGAAAGAATATTTACTCCATCTTCCCACCATCCAACCACCTTCCAATAATCATCTTTTAATTTTTTACACCTCTTCTAATTTCATATATGTTGGGGTAATGGTCACCTAACAAGATTATACCAAAAGATAATACATAATTTACCATATTATTCTAGGCCTTATTAAATTAAAAAAACATTATACTAAAGTATAACATGATTTATTTACTATCTATTTCACAGATGAAAAGCTTCATCACTATATAATTTATCAAACCACTTATGTAATTATCCAATTCGATCCACTTCATCATTTATTCTACAAAGCATTTATTGTAAGTAAATTACTTATATGATTCACATTAGTTGAATTATATATGTAAAAAGTAAGATTAAAATAATTAGATCCATAATAATAATTGGCTAAAGAGTAGAATACTTATAAATTATGACTTGGCCACTTAGAGGGGGCAATCTCCATAACAATGTAATAAGAATAAAATTCAAAATATGATAATAAAATACTAACCACTACCTCCTATACATATACTCTACTTATCTATCATTATTGTATAAGCAGACCATATTAAGAACATAGAGAAATGTAACATGCGAATATGAAGATGTGTAAGCCACAAGTTAGATACACATATCCCTAAATGCACTATAAGTTAAGTGCATAGCATGCCCTTCACCCTAAAAAAAATGTTTTCCTTAATGTTGAATCAAACCAAGATGTTTCTATAAGAATGATTCATACTCTCATGTTGCATCTTCAAAATATAGGTTCTTTTATTTGATCAAATATTGCTTAATGGATTTGGTTCATAGTTGCTTAGTACACATGTGAAGGATCTCTTCAGCCTCTATAATAACTCTACCTTCTTCATATAAATCAAGTACCTCATATGGACTAGAAACTCTATGTCTAATTACTTTATTTAGGCAAGATACATGGAATATCAAATGTATATGAGTGGTTGGGGGTAATTCTAAATTATAAACCACACTACCAATTTTATGCAAGATTTGATAAGGGCCATAATACTTAGGTGATAGCTTTTTATCCTTTTTATATTACTATTGACCAATTTTGCCCACAGGAAAAATTTTGGTCAACTTCTCCCCTGCTGTTTAAGGCAAATTCATTTTTTGGCTGCATCAGTTCAAAGGCAAGTTCAACACTTCAGCCTTGCTTCAGCTTTTAAAGTGCAACGAATGGTTCAACTGAATGGTTCAAAGGCAAGTTCAAACGGCTTGGTTCAAAGGCATCAGCGTGCAGTGGTTGAACCGTTGAACTGATTAAACCAATCTTGGTTTAATGGGTTGGTTCAACAGCTTGGTTCAAGGATGTCACACTTCAAAGGAAAAGCCCTGATGACTTTTGTCAAGGACGGCGACATCCCAAAGGCCGTCAATTTTAATGCAATAAACTAGCCATTTGTTTTTGAACTTTTTGAGCATCAAGCATAGAAAATCCCAAGGAATGTAACAACCAGCTGAGAGATCACCCTTGAGGGCTAAAAGAGTAGGAAGAATATAAAAGGTAGAAAAAGACAAAGCGTCCAAGTGGTGAAGAGATGGAGAATTATTGAGTGGCGCGACCTGTTTTTCTCCAAATTGGCATTGGAAGAAGACAAATCGTAGTTTGTTGGTAGAAAAGAGGCATGGACGTGTCTTGACATTAATGTTTAAATGCCAAATTCAATTTGGGAGATTATACAGCATGGTTCCATCAGGCCTCTTCTAGAAAGATGACATCGACAATAGTGTAATTCTTCTTCCCAATGAAGGGATGCATGAGCCACTTTTAAAAAAGGAGTGCCAAGTGGCCTCCTTGTTTCTCCTATATATGAAAGACTTGTCATTTGTAAAAGAGATCTTCGACATTTTGCTAAGGTGTAGCCCTGGCAAATTTTCCACCTAAATCAATAAACATAGTTTTTAACCTCCATTTGGATAGATATTTTAGAGTATGTGATGAGTGTTGTTTGTGTTCAGTCATTGTCTCTTGATGCTCTCATAGGTCCAACACCAACGTACCTATTGTCTATAAGGTGCCATTTCTATAGTTGAAAGGAGAAGTGCTAGCATTTAGAAGACCAAAATGGAGGAATTTACTTACAATGTGCATTTCATAGTGCCTCAGTGATTTTCTATTTTTTTGTGTTTTCATGAAAACCTCCCTACCAGTTTCTTGCATCCTGGTCCTTCTGCCAAGTGTGTAGTGTATGTATGTGTTTGTCTAGTTTCAAATGTGGAGGTGTGAAGGTTGACTTATTTTGGTGCCATCACCTCTTTAGAGTAGTTTGTTTTCCTTCATCTCTCTCCCTTTTCATCCCCCCCATTATATACCTATATATGTATGTGTTAGCACTTGCTGGAACAAACACAATGCATCAAAGGGAGCTAGCCCTTATCTAGAGACACTCCCCTCTAGCTTCACTAGTCCCACAGGGGAGAGGGGAGTTTCCATGTTGCAAGGAGAAGGTAGGAGCTAGGCCTCCTTGCCCCGAGTGCAATTTCTTGTTTCAACAATTTTGGCACACCCGATGGGACCAATTAGGACAAGTTTTGTCCAAAGAGTTGAAGAATTTTTGGTGTGTTCTTCAATCGACTAGCCTGTGGAGGCTTTGCATCAAACACCAATGCTGACTCTGAGTTGAATCTACTGGTTAAGCAGCCTGGTGCCATTCAAAAATCATTTTTTGTATGTATAATTCTTTTACGCAGAATCATGGGTCTTGTGTTCCTTCATATGACTTCGATCAGACTCAAAAATTTTAGAGAATCACCTCAAGTAGCTCTCCTAGTTGCCCTACAACGATAAGGGAAATGGCATTGGAGTTTGGGAGGTAGACAATGGACAGACTGGAGTAGTACAGGTATCAGTAGGAGCTGATGTATAAAGAGGAGTGTTTGTTTAGGCAAGCATAGGCCTTGAAATCCATGGAAGAGGAGCTATAAAAATGGAGAAATCCATTTTTTCAAGCCAGTCAACCTTACACGCCCCCTCCTATTCTTAAAAAACCCCTTTTTTGCACCAAATCATTTCTATCATATTGCACTTGCTCACTCTAGCTCATCAAATACATTCACTCTCAATCCTGTGTGCCTAGCTTTCCAACACCAGAGGGCATCAGAGAAACCTCCCATGGAGATGAACCTTCTAAACTCCTTAGATTGTGAATTTTTCATTTGGGGGATTACCACCAGCCAGCACATCCCTCTTCTGGAGACTCTTCTAGTGCATCAATAGTCTCTTCCTAGCATTCCTTAGCCTCCCCAAGTTTTTCAACATGATGTACAAATTCTGAGTTGGAGGAAGGATTGCCAAGAACTAGCCCAGAGCTTTGAAGAGGATCATGTTAATGATCTCCAAGAAAGGCTCCTTTAAGAAGATATAGCCAAGAGAATTGTAGAGTTGGAGTCGCAAATGAGATTCCTCAGCCAACGTGTAGTGGACCTGTTTGAACCCAGCCCGTCCACATACCTCCAAGAGAGATATCAGGCCACACTTAATATAGATGAGGTGCTGACTAAGTGGAAAGAGGAGAATCATTTGATTCTAGCTTAAGGGCTGCCCCCTCTTCCACATGTTTTCTCCACTTCACCCCTTCTCAAGGAGGAACCTATTTTGCAAGAGATAGGCGAGGAGCAAAAAAACCAATTGCAGTTCTTCAAGAGGCTGTCATGAGTGACAATGAAGGTGGAATCATCATTGATGCTTCTTGTGAAGACCTTATCAGTAGTGGAGAAGATGTAGGTCTTGCATATATGTAGATGTTCCAACAATACGAGGAGGAACAAACGCATGGTGAGCTCTCTTCCCCTCTATTTGATGAACTTCCTTGTTATTTTGATGATGAGGATGACTACACTGAGGAGCTTGAGTTGGAGGAAAAGGAGAGGTCTGTCTTCCTGGGGTAATGCTTTGAAGAAGAGAGTTTTGAAGAAAGAGGTGATGTTCTATGGGATGAACAATCAGTTTGTGATTCTATTTTAGACATCACCACAGTCACACTTCTTCAAGAAGACCAGGAAGAAGCAGAGGATGAGTCTGACAGGATTTTCAATGAGGCAGAAGGAAACAAGTCAGACCATGATACATTATGAAAGGAATGTGCAGATCAAAGGGCTTATGGTGATGAGCCAAAAGCCATTGATTTCTTGGTGAAGAGTACCAGTATGAGGGACTAACAATCAACAGGATTCCCAAGACAAACAGATTACATATATGTCAGAAGCATGTTCAATTCTGATCCACTTGGATTCTAGCCAATGCAGGTGACAGGTAGGAAGAGTAGGTCACCAACTTTCTTTTTCATTCAGCCACTTGCCTGGCACCATAAGTCTTCTTTCTAGGAAGGGGACTTAATAAATTTTCCCTTTGATCTAGGAGGCAAGTGAGCATTCCTAGTTAGATGTACATAATAGTTTGTTTTTAATTTCTTTCCTGCTTTCTCTAAGTGCAATTACACAGGTAGTGTTTTTAGCCTTGTGTGTTTCCCTTTACATGTGGGGTAAAGGATTCATATTTGATTCTTGGATCTTTTGAAGCTATTGCTAATCTCTTTCATAGCTACAATCTGACTCTGTACCCAATGGATTGCAAGACAACTAGACTCTAAAGCATAGCAGGCATGCTTCCCCTGTGAGTCACCAATCTATTAACCAATTTTGCCCATAGGCAAAATTTTGGTCAACTTCTCCCCTATTATTTAAGGCCAATTCATTTTTTGGTTGCATCAGTTTAAAGGCAAGTTCAACACTTTGGCCTTGGTTCAGCAGTTAAAGTTCAATGAATGGTTCAACTGAACAGTTCAAAGGCAAGTTCAAATGGCTTGGTTCAAAGGCATTGGTGTACAGTGGTTGAATCATTGAACTGATTAAACCAATATTAGTTTAATGGGTTGGTTCAATGGCTTGGTTCAAGGAGGTCCCACTTCAAAGGAAAAGACTCAATGACTTTTGTCAAGGACGGTGACGTCCTAAAGGCCGTCAATTTTAATGCAATAAACTAGCCATTTGTTTTTGAACTTTTTGAGCGTCAAGCATGGAAAAGCCCAAGGAATTCAGTGACCAATGAAGAGATCACCCCTAAGGGCTGAAAGAGTAGGAAGAAGACAAAAGGCAAAAAAATACAAAGTGTCCAAGTGGCGAAGAGATGGAGAGTTATTGAGTGGCGTGACCTATTTTTCTCCAAATTGGCATTGGAAGAAGACAAACCATAGTCTATTGGTAGAAAAGAGGCACAACCATGTCCTAACATTAATGTTTGAATGCCAAAGTCAATTTGGGTGATTATACAGCATGGTTCTAGCAAGCCTCTTCTAGAAAGATGACATTGACAACAGTGTTTTTCTTCTTCCCAATGAAGGGACGCATGAGCCACTTGTAAAAAAGGAGTGCCAAATGGCCTCCTTGTTTCTCCTATATATGAAAGACTTGTCATTTGTAAAAGAGATCTTCCACATTTTGCTAAGGCATAGCCCTGGCAAATTTTCCACCTGAATCAATAAACACAATTTTCTACCTCCATTTGGATAGATATTTCAGAGTATGTGCTGAGTGTTGTTTGTGTTCAGTCATTGTCTCTTGATGCTCTCATAGGTCCAACACCAATGTACCTATTATCTACAAGGTGCCATTTATGTAGCTGAAAGGAGAAGAGTTGGCATTTGGAAGACCAGAATGGAGGAATTTGCTTACAGTGTGTATTTCACAGTGCCTCAGTGATTTTCTATTTTTTTCTATTTTCATGAAAGCCTCCCTACTAGTTTCTTGCAGCCTAGTTCTTTTGCCAAGTGTGTAGTGTATGTATGTGTTTGTCTGGTTTCAAGTATGGAGGTGTGAAGGTTGACTTATTTTGGTGCCATCACCTCTTTAGAGTAGTTTGTTTTCCTACATCTCTCTCGCTTTTCATCCCCCCCATTATATACCTATATATGTATGTGTTAGCACTTGCTAGAATAAACACGATGCATCAAAGGGAGCTAGCCCTTATCTAGAGACTCTCCCCTCTAGCTTTTCTAGTCCCATAGGGGAGAGGGGAGTTTCCATGTTGTAAGGAGAAGGCAAGAGCTAGGCCTCCTTGCCCCGGGTGCAATTTCATACATCAACAATTACTTCAGATATATCTAATCATGGTTTAAAAGACACAAATACCCAAATATTTATGTTAAAATGTCACTCATTATGGTATTGATATGCTTGATACTTCACTCAATTTTGTGTCATTGTTAAATTCTCTCACAAACTAACTAACACCTCCTGTTGATGGTAAATGTGTTCCTTAATAGCTCAAACCTTAGGATACACTTTTAAAACTAAAGTGATGGATGGAGGTTGACACCCATACAATACCACAAAGGGATAAATCTTAGAATAAGTGTGAAAATAAGTGTATACCACCATTCAAAAAGTGGAAACTAATGAACCCATTTGTCTTGTTTGTCAGAAAAAAAAAAAGACACCCTTAGAGACATTTTTTGAATACCTCTATTTGTCTATCAGATTAAGGATGATAGTATGAGCTATGGGCCAACTGGGTACCCAAATACACAAGTAATTCAATCCAAAAATTATTACTAAATATGGAATCTTGGTCACTTACAATGATCTTTGGAGTGCCATGAAATTTTTGAACTATATTGAGAAACATAGAAGCTATTGTACTATAAATAAATGAATGTGATAAGAAGAAAAAATGAGCATACTTGGTGAGTCAATCCAAAACTATCATGATAATATTTTTACCCTCAAACCTTGGTAACCTCATAAATAAATCCATGGAAACCTCTTCCTAATGTTGGCTAGGGATAGATAAAGGCTGCAAAAGACCTAGGGTCTTAATGGTTTCACCTTTATTTTGTTGGCATACCATGTATTTAGCCACATATTTCTGAACATCCCCTTTGAGTCCTTCCTAAAATAAATCTTGCTTGATTCTATGATATGTTTTCAAAAATCTTGAGTGTCCTCCAAGTGGAGAGGCATGAATCTCTTGAAGAATTTAATGTTTGAGGAGAGAATACTTACAAAGGTATAATTTATCTTTATACCATAATGTGTTCCCCTTCCATGTAAATTTTTCAAATTCATTATAACCTTACTAAATATTTTAAATCAAATCCATAGTAGCACTTCCATTCTCCCATTCTGATCTTACTTCCTCTAACTAATCTACCTACCACATGGTAATGGTGCATAATAATGCCTCAACTAATTTATCCCAATGAGAGAGGACATATGCCACCATATTATCTTTTATTTTATCATACACTATTTCAAAATCATATCCTAATATTTTATTAACCCATTTATTTTTTAATTTAAATGACAAGAATAATTCCAAAAAATATTTCATGCTATCATGATCAGTCTTTACCTAAAAGTTATGACTCATTAGATACGGTCTCCATTGCTTCACTACATGTATAATGGCCATCATATATTTCTCATATATTGGTTTGAGACTATTTTTTCCCTTAATTTGGTGACTTTAAAATTCTAGTGGTGTGCATTCTTGCATGATTATAAACCCCATGCCATATCTTGATGTGTCACACTCCACAATAAAAGTTTTTGAAAAATTAGGAGTAGCCAAAATTGGAGTGGTACACATAACCATTTTGAACTGTTCAAATGATTTAGTATATTAATCAATCCACTAGGAGTATTTATTCAACAAAGAGGTGAGTGGTTGTGTAATACTACCATAAGTTTTGACAAAGCTATGATAATAACTAGTTAGCCCCATAAATCTATAAAGGTTATTGAGGGTCTTGGGAACCTACCACTCAATCATTACTTGTATTTTCTTAGGATCATATTTGAGTCCTTCATGTGAAACAATATGACCCAATTACTCCACCTCTTGGATAGAAAAGGCACATTTGGAAGGTTTGGCATAAAGTTGATGTTGTTCTAGAATCGAAAGCACCTATTTCATAAGCCTCAAATGGTCTTCCCAATTTTTGTTGTAGATGAGGATATCATGAAAAGCCCTAATACAAACTTTATCAAAAATGGCCTAAAAATAGTATTAATCAAACTCTAAAATATAGATGGTGCATTTGTGAGGCCAAAAGGCATGACCATAAATTCGTAATGACCTTCATGAGTTTTGAAAGATGTTTTAGGTACATTCTCATTATGGATACAAATTTGATGTTATCCAAAGCAAAGATATAACTTGGTAAAATAAATAACACCATGAAATTCATCTATAAAATGATAAATTACTAGAATAGGAAACTTATCTTTGATTGTGTATTTATTAATTTCTTTATAGTCTACACATCCTCCAACTATCATCCTTCTTTTACATTATGACCATCAAGAATGAATATTCACTTTGACTGTGTCAGATGATTACTACCTCTGACATCTCTTGTATGATATTTTAAATTTCACTCTTTTGTGCATAAAAATACTTATAGGGTCTGATATTGGGTGGTGTATTTCCTAAAATGAGTCTAATGGCATGATCATGTACACAACTTGGAGGATTCCTTTTGGCATGTCACCAAAAATAATATAATGGTCATCTAATACCTTTTTAAAATCAATATGTGTATACTCGGTTTTTTGAACCTTCATGGAAAATAAGAATGCCACAAAACCTTTTGTACCTTTTCTAAGAATCTTCATAATCTAGTAGGAACTAACCTATTATGGAGATTTAGCCCATAATTCATGTAGTTCAAATGTCCTTACTTTTAAATGGAACCTCATGAATAATCTATGAAAATTCATCTCGATAGATCCCAAAGTGGTGATCCATTGCACTCCCAAAATAATATCAGCTCCTACCATGGGAATAGAAAAAATAGTGTAATCTAACAAATAGTCTCCCATGGCAAGCTTAATACTATGACATTTTTTAGAATAGTTGACCATACCACCATTTATAATCATGACTTGAAAGTATATATCTAGGGAAATGAAGTAATTTAAATGAGTAGACAACTTACTATTGATGAAGTTATGTGTACTCCCAAATTTAACTAACATAATCACCTTTTATTTTTTCAAGAATCCTACCACCTTAAGATTTTGAGGAGTACTAATGCCTGAAAATACATGACACGAAATAGTAGGTTGAGAATCATCAAATACATCCTTAATTTATTCTAACCATTCCCCTAAAGCCTCCTCATATTCTTCCTCATTATTGTTACCATCAATGTAAAAATTATTTTTAGTTCATTGATGCCCTCTTCTCCATTTACTATTGCATCTAAAACATAATATTTAGCACACTTTTATTCCACTTGTTGAGGTGTCAATCTAATAGGATGATGAAATGATGGTGTTAGAAAGGTGCATCCATAAACATTGGTAAAATTTATTCATCTGATTATCTATTTTTCATCAAACATGTGTGCCTTTAGTATGGCCTTAGATACAGTACTAGGATGAAACATGTTAACCTTTAATTGTATGTTATCTTTGAGGCCACCCAAAAATAGGTCAGTCAAATTTTCCTCAGTGATGTCTACCACATGTAAGGAGAGATTATAAAATTGATGAATGTAGTCCTTGATAGTCTTGATTTAGTGAAATTTGGCTAGTTGATTGAATTAGATTTCAAAGACTTATTGTGATAGTCGAGATGTAACTCCTAAAAAATACAGACCATAAAACTAAGACACCCTTCTATTTATTTTGAGTACACAACCAATGATACCAAATGAATGGCTTAGGTTCTTGATAGAGAGAGGCCATAATCACTTTTGTAAACATGGATTTTGATGTAGATCAAATAAATTTTCAGCTTAAGTGAGCCAAGTGAGTGGATCATTACCATCACACTTTCATAGGTCCAATTTTGGTAACATCATCTTAGGGATAGAATTAGTATTGATATTTTTTAGAGTAGGATAACTAAACTAAAGTGGTGGATGTTTATTTTATAATGGCTGAGCTGATAAGTTAGCCTATTGCCTAGATATTTTTTTAATTTATCCTTCACACTATCTAAGTCCCCTCTCAAACATTTAATGTCCCCTTAAACTATATCAAAATAATCTTTTTTACCATGCCCTACAAAAGGGACTTAAGTTGTTGAACTATCTCTAAAATAGATGGATCAGAAGTATTAGATTCCATGTCATCCTTGTGAGGATTTTTTGGAGTTTATTTCCCTTTTATGTGTCTATAAATGTTTAGAATAGCCATGTATAAACCCTAGGAGGGTTTTAGCCCTGAAAAAATGTATTGGTGGAATACACCATTAAGATCATCTCAATAAGATGAATCGAACTACTGTTATTATGCATAAGGGTGAAAACATTTGACCCAAAATAGTGTACCAGTAGAATATACCATTGAAATCATATTTTAGAGATGAATCTAATGATTGATAAGTTACACAAGGTAATAAAATTATAGACTTTTTTTACCTAGAAAAAACATTTTTTCTTTTTTTGTAGAAAAACATCGTGATTAAAACTATGGTGACAAAAACCCAATTCCTCCCAGATCAGAAGTTATGTTTTTTTAACCTTTTGGTGTTTAGGGTGCTACACCTGAAAATAATGTGCCATAGAAAATTTCCCAAATTGATGCTATGATACCACTTGTAATGAAATTACTTAGATGATTCAAAATAATAAAATTATTTATGGAAAAATTAAGAGTAGTGTAAATAGATTCACAATAATTGGTAAAAGAGAAGAATAATTGAATATTATGACTAATCCACTTCAAGGGGGTAACCTCCATAATAATGCAATAAGAACATAATTCACAAAATGTTGATAAAAGACCAACCAATATCTCCTATATATACTCTACTTATCCATGGTTATTTTATAGGCTAACCACACTAAGAACATCAAGAAATGCAACAAGATAATATGAATATGTGTAAACCACAAGTTGGCCTCACATTGTAGACACCAAAATCATGTCTACTCCCTTGGTCATCCTCTCCCCATTCTCTCCCCCTTGGTCCCCTTCATCCACTTAGACACACCTAACTTATGTCTTATTAATTTAAAATAATCACTTATTTTACATTAATAATTATTCTCTCTCTCACCCTATGACCCATTTATGACCCCCATTTTATTCTCCCATGCCTATTTAGCCCCTCACGACTATTTTCCCATGAACCTTGACCCCACTAGCATGTAAGAATGGGCAGAAGGCTAAAATTAGCCTCTATCCCCATTCTGTAGCCGTTGACGTCGATCACTATTCGGTCGATGTCGGCAGTTCTGTTGGCATCGGTTACCCTTAGAACACAAAATCTGTTATCCATTTCCTAATCAATTTTCCAATCCATTTCCCAATCAATTTTTCAATCCGTTATCCGACCTTCTTTCAAGACGTTCTTGGATTGGACCTTAGGGAGGACTTCACTCAGCCAGTCAGAAAAATCTATCTCTCTCTCTCTCAGGCACGACTACTCTGCTTCAGTCACCTTGCTAGAGGTCTTCTACATCAAACATCTACAACCAGTCTACACACCATCAGCAATCAATTTGCAACCATGTCTCCTATTCTCTCTTCAACAGGCAACAAGTAAGCAATTCTTCTGTGTTTTCATTTTGTTTTTTGGTTATTGCTTTTAAGTGAGATCATCACCTAAATTTAGACTGTCAGACCACAGACTAGACTTGACTTCCTCTAGAAAGGCTAAAACGCCTTCCCATATCTTTATCACCTCTATCCTCCCTTTTCAGAACATACAGTCTGCTCAGACCCTTGCACAAACCATTAAATAAACTTAAACTCTTTTAGACCATTCTGCAACCCTGAACCCAGTCCAAAACTCACCCAGACCTCATCCCCAGACTACTACCCCGACTAACACTAGTCATTTCCCCCACCGATGTCGGTAGATTAACTGATGTCAACAGACTTTCCCCCACCGATGTCGGTAGACTAACTGACATCGACAGACTTGACCAACCAACGTCGGTAGAATAACCGACGCTGGCGACTGTGACTAGGCTGACAGTAACATTCAAGTAAGCATTTGCTTCTGTTTCCTTTTTAGTCTTTAATCATTTTAGTCATTTTATCATTTTATCTTCTATCAGCCATTATTTTTATCAATCAGTGGGTTGAAATCCCTTAAGGAAGTCTTTGTACTTCTGGGATCAAGCTTTTGCTTGGCAACCCACCATCTCCTCATCTAACGCCTTTTCTTCTTCAAGTCTCTTTCTTTTACAGGTGTCATCCTCCACAACCAAAGAGGAGTTCTCACGATCATCTGGATAACGGTGCGCATGACTTCATCCAGGTACATACAAACCCTTGTCCATTCTTCTTAGTTTCTTATTCTCTCTTTGAATGTGAAAGCAAAAATCATATATAAACATTCTGGCACGCTTGGTGGGACCCTAGGGTCTTCCTTGGGTTCTTTTCTTTCTGTTCATATAGGTGCATTAGGTTTCTCCCTTTTCACCTCTTTCTATCTTCCAAATGACATCATAAGTAGGATTAAAAAGAACTCTTCTTTCTTTTCTTGCATCTTAGACTAGTCAAAAATCATATTCTTCAACCCTTTCTCAACTCATTTTCATCCAAACTCACATTTCGACATGGGCTTAAAACACACTGCATTTCATTTCTTCTTGACTGCATACTTAGTCCACACTTAGTAATTAAACCGCATCATGAATTAATCGTAGTCCACTTTACGTTACACAACCAAATCACTCGCATAAATCAAACATCAAAACTCACCTGAGACAAGGCTCGACTGGGATTTCATCCCCCAGCGGATACCTTACCCATCTCAGCAATCCTACTTGGATTTCATCACCAAGGGGAAAGCCCACTCTATTCTCTGGCAAAGGATAATCTCTAGGGAAAGTATATTTTGGCTAAGCAAGACCAACTCATCATTGGGCTCGTGAAGTGAGGGGAGCTTGCTCCTTAGCACCAGGCCAAGTACGAAACCTAACACAGACTCTTGAGCACCTAAACAAACCCAAAACCATCCATAGACTACTTCTTCTAAGACCCATCTCAAAAGCCAATCTTTTTACACACATTCTAAGGCATAAGCCACCATGATCCTAATAATTTATTCCTAGGGATTTAATGTTTAGGGTCTGCTTGTGTTCTTCATCTTTTCTATTCTTATCTACTTGTTTGAGCTTGTGAGGATGTTCTTTCTTGCCTTGAATGGTTCTGACTCGCAGTCAAACCAAGGCTTTTGTCAACCACACGAGACATCAACCACTTCTATCTTCCCCATTCATAGCCAGTCCCATAATGGAGTTCCACTTAGAGACCGAACGAACTCCAACTCGACCGACCCTGACTTAGACCCCCATTATACCTGAAGGGGACCAAGACTTCAAAAGATTCTTGGACCTCAATCTCAAATCCCTCTAAAACTATCTTGCGAGAAACCCAATGCGAGACCTTTCGGGTGAAGCGATGGTGACATCAAAACCATCCGCTACCCAGCCTTTTGCCTCAACCATTAACTTGACCATGGCCAATATGCAAAGTTTGGCCTCCCCTTCTATTTTTAGACTGACCTCCATTGGGGTTTCATTACCCCCTCAACCACACGCAATTCAACCAAGTTCTACATCATACCAGAACTTGATTGTCTCGACCCCACACACTCTTACACCCATAAATATAGGAGTGTCTACCTCCCCTTTTGCCAATGCCACCACACAACCATCTTTGGTAGTACCTAGTCAACTTATGCCTTCTACCTTCACAACGCAACCACCCTTAGCCTACACTTGTATCCCAACAACTAGTTATCAATATGTTGTGCCCCTACAAGTGCAACTGACTACATCTATGCCCCTTCTAGCACCTTTCAAATGCCCCACAACCTAAGGGGCACCCCATCTGCCAATCTATTAGCAAATCTCATCAAAATGCTGATGGATAAAATGTCTAGTCTCGAGACCTCTATCTCTGGTTCACACAATGCTCTCTTCTATGATCAAATTTGCAACGAACCCATTCACCCCTCTGTCTCAATTTGACCATACCCCAACCAGTGGGAGCTTCCTAAATTTACTCACTTCTAGAGTAAGGAAGACCCACAACAACACCTAGAAGCATCCAGACATGCTTGTTATCTCATAGCCCATGATAATGCGTTACTTCTACGCACGTTCCCCATGTCACTTTTTGGCCTTGCCCTTGACTGGTATAGCTCTCTTACTAGACATTCTATTTTTTCATTCACTCAACTCGCCCAATTATTTCTCGACCATTTTTCTATCAATATCACCAAACAAGTCTCGATCACAGACCTCTACTCCATCAGGGAATTTGATGATGAATCAATAGTCGATTTTGTCGCCCATTAGAGAGGCTTGATTAACCAGCTCTCCTTCTCCTTGCCTCAACCTGAGCTCATTGAGCTCTTTTCTTGAGCATGTGCTAGGCACATCTCTTCTACCCTATGGATTCAAAAATTCTGCACTTTTGATGAAGCTTTTATCATGGCCCAAAAGCTTAAACTCCATACCATTGAAGAAGATAAGGTTAGATTGCGTAATACCAACGCAAAAGCCAATGACCCTTCTTCTTCTAGACCTTTTTCTTCCCCACTCCAAACCCAAAGGAGTGGCCAACACTATGGTCGTTAGATCACTATCCTCGACAACGACCAACCAACGTCAACCTTCTACATCTCAAAGCATCACCAAACAATTCCAACAATGGTACATCCAGCGTTCATACACTCCACTTAGAGAATCATATGCTTGCGTTTTGGAAAAACTTGTCAAGAAGGGGGTCCTCAATCTCCCTCCAATCCGACCACCTCAATTCAACCCTTCGAAAGCCCCTACATGGTATAGGGAGGCTGATTTATGTTACTTTCATCGCGTCTAAGGCCATGACATCAACAATTGCCAAACCTTCAAAAACATCATTCAAGACATGATAGACAGGGGTGATCTCATCTTGGACAACCCAAATGCCCCACCCAACCAACATATCGATATCTTCAAACAACCCTTTCCTAATCATCCACCTACCCAACACAATGTCTAGACCATGGCTGATAGCTCCCACGAGCATGACATACACACGGTCAACACGGTCTCGCCTCTTGTCCCTGACCAATCTCCTTCACAGGTGGAAGACCCTTCTTCCCCTATTCCTCCTCCACAGGTAAAAGAATCCTCTTCTCCTGTTATTCCTCCATTGACCTCTCTCATATTGGAGGACACCTTGACCATACCTATGCCATTAGCCCCACATTCATCCTTCCTCCCACCAATGGAGGACCATACCTTGCCTACTCCTCAACCACAAGTAGAAGGCACAATCATCCCTACCCTCTGCACTTTTGAGGAGCCGCACTCTCCTATTTCTTCTCCACCAAGAGAAGACCCAGTCTCTTCATCCATTTTCATTGAGGAAGACCCAGTCACGATTTCCTCTTACTTTTTACCTGAGATTGCTACATCTCACCCACCTCCATCCACATCTAAACCCAAACCTGTATCTAACCTTACCTCGCATAATGGTGGCCCTCAACCCAAACCAAAGAAGGCCACTAAACCACATCGGAGGACTCCTCCCCCACCTTCATCATTACCTTCAATTTTGGGCCCGCATCCATCTACTTTAATAGGAGTGCTTCCCACTCCCATACTTCACAGAGGCAAGTCGCCTGCATTACTCTCTCAACCCATTAGACGTATATTTCCTCTCAAACATCCAACACCTATCACCACCAAAGTGCCATCTACACGTGTGGCTACACCACCCATAAAAATGATGTTACGACCAATGCCTCTTATGCCCCTCAAACCAAAGTCATCAACCCCCACTGCAACAAGACACACAGACCCTTTAGCAGGTTCTTATGCCTTGCTATTATGATAATTATTGCAGTCTTCTCACATCAATCTCCTACCTCTTAGACCATATCAATCCCTCAGACCAAAACCACCCTGGTTCGATGACACTCAAATTTGTGCATATCATCGCACCCCTGGGCATGACACTGAGCATTGTTGTGCCCTCAAGGTTGTCGTTTACCAATGTTTGGAGAAAGACACCCTTCTTCTTGACCATATCATCAACAAACCTTCAACACCGCCCCACTCATCAACTCTTAGATCAAGACCATCTTGGTTTGACAACTCTAAATTTTGCCACTATCACCACACTCTGGGACATGACACTGAGCATTGTTGTGCTTTTAAAGCTGTCATTCATCAACACCAAAAAAAAGATTCCCTTCTCATCAAGGATCCTCTTGACCACCCCTTAGACAAATCATCAACACCGACCAATGCTTCTCAAACCTCATCACCTAAATCGGGACCTCCATGCCAAACTATGGTCCCTTTGCTGCCTTTAACCCCCTTATTCGACATCAACACAATCAATTTGATCACCAAGCCTCAACTGACCTTAACCAATCTGTCAAGCATTTTCTCTAGCTACTGAGGAAACTCAATGTTCATCCAAGCCTTGACCAACCTTTTAACCTAGTCTTGACCAAACCACTCTTTTAATCCTAAACCTCGACCAAGCCTCAAATAAGCATCGACCCGACCTCGACCAAACATTCAACCTATCTTTGACCAAACATTTAGCCTGACCTCGACCATGACATTGACCATGACCTCAACCAAATCTTGCCCAAGACATTGACCAGACATTCACCCAGACATTGACCATCAACTAGACCTTGACCTAGCATTGACCAAACATCTTTTTTTAATCATGACCATCAACCAGACATTGACCAGACATCGACCAACCATTGATCATATCATCAACCTCGTATTAACCAATCTCGACCTGACCCTCAACCAGTCTTGACCAATCAGTGACCATATCCACTAACCAAGCATCAATCAACATGTGACCAATATGGAGCAAAGTAAACGAGGTAAGTTTGCCCCTAATTGGCTCAGACCTTTCATTATCATGCACAAGTATGGATTAGGGACTTATTGTCTATCCTCTCTCGACAGATGGCCAGAACCTGAGCCTCTTAATGTGTTGCATCTACGACCATTCTAATGTTAGTCGAGTACTCATCCACTTGACATTTACCTTGAGCTTGTCCCTTAAGCAATCCCTGTCCTCTTAGTCCTCATTCTTTTCAACCCTACTCCCCTTAACAAATCCTCTATAACCCTTTTATTCAGTATGGATGCTTTGTCGTAATAAAAGGGAACCCTTGAACTTCTATAGTCTTGTCCATGACTCACATTTTTGTTAAAAATAATCAAGAAATCAAAATATCCAAGGTCACCAACTCAAATCAAAAAAGTAGACTGCTCCCTTGAAGGACAATTGTACTATCATTGTTGTAGCCAATAGACCACTCCCTCAAAGGATAGCTATTCAAAAGCCCTCATATATATAAAGCAAAAATATAGACCACTCCCTTGAAGGATGGATATAACTAAATCTTGCTACAAACAACACTTTCTTAGAAGCTTCTCGCATCAATCAGCTTCACAAATGACCACAAAGCAAAATGACATCTCTATGTAGACTTCCCGCATTGATCAGTTTGCACCAAAAAAAAATGGGTCATGGACTTGGCTTGTAGTTGTCTCCGAGTCTCCTATACAAAAAGGGCAAAGTTATCTCTACTCTAAAATGGGTTACCCCTATCATCACCTGCTCAAGGGACTTTGAGCTCACTTTAATGTCAAAGTGATTCGATTACCTCTCTAACACAACCCATGGTCAATGACGTAATGCATGAACGGGACTTTTGTTCTAACAATCCCTATCCATGCCATCATCTTGGTCCTTGTCAATGAAAGAGCAATATGCCTTTCACTTTTTGCCCATACACTTTGGTCACATTCAACCAAACCAACCCACACATTTTCAGACTGCCAACATGACATAGTCCATTTCACATAGTTTTTATGGACACCAATACACATGGAAACTATTGACCAGACACAATTTATGTTAAGCATAAACCAATACTTGCTGAAGCATAAATAGACCTCAATTCATTTTTAGCATACATCCATCATGACTATGGAAAATTGCTAGGGATGAAAGACCCCTCAACCAATGTTACAAAATACACCATCACACGGTATGGAAAAGGTTGTGACATCATCTTATCCTCATCATTTCAACACATGACCAAATCAATCATCAACCATTTTGTCTCTTTGTCTGAACTACATTGGTCTGAGGCCCTAACCATAGGGGCTATGTAGGTAGCACTCAGTCTTCTGAGGTTAGCTTGACCACCCTCGTTTATTCATCTACCTAATGGATAAACCTTATTTTCTCTTATTTACCATGACTTGACCTCAACCAAGACCAATCCATACCTTTGACCCTCTTCCTCCCTTTAGGGAGAACTACATTGGCATGAGGCCCTAACCACAGGGGCTATGTAGGTAGCACTCAGTGTTCTAAGGTTAGCTTGACCACATTCTTTCATCCATCCATCCACCTTGACCATTGACCTTGGAAATCACGACTATCTCCTTAGACTCTAACCACTTCCAAGACACACGTTGCCTTGGTTGTTTTTGCATGTATGCTACCCCACGACTGGCTAGCAAAATTGCCCGCAGACTATTTTTGACCCTCACAAGTATAGGATCGCTAGCACGTTGATCCCCACTACTTGTGACCTTTTCATGTTTCTAGGAGCACTTCCTGAGCCTGGGATACCTAGAACATGATGACCATGGGAGCTTTAGCTTAGATTGAATAACCTGATTAGCTATGACTAATGTTGGGGCCTAGTTACTTCAATTTTAGCACTCCTTGACCCTTGACCTATGATAATTTGACTTGACCATCTCATGAAGTGGTATGCATGCAATCACAACTATTGCAGCATTCACACTCACCATTTTTTATCCACTCTCTATCAAATTAGCACTCGATTCCAGGTTCCCTTCCCTCGACTCCTGCTTTGAGGGGGAATACCTCATCCATAATCAGGGTAACCAACCTCTTCCTGTTTCTATCTTGCAGTTCACTTGAATAACCAATAAGATGAAATCAACCTTATCCCATACCTGGGGCAACCAACTCCTATTTTTGTCTTGCAGTTTGTCCAAAACAACCAACAAGAAAAAAAGGGGCAAATGTAGACACCAAAATCGTGTCTACTCCCTTGGTCATCCTCTCCCCATTCTCTCCCCCTTGGTCCCCTTCGTCCACTTTGACACACCTAACCTATGTCTTATTAATTTAAAATAATCACTTATTTTACATTAATAATTCTTCTCTCTCTCACCCTATGACCCATTTATGACCCCCATTTTATTCTCCCATGCCTATTTAGCCCCTTGCAACTGTTTTCCCATAACCTTGACCCTGACAGCATGTAAGAATGGGTAGAAGGCTAAAATTAGCCTCTGTCCCCATTCTACAGCCGCTGACATCGATCACTATTCGGCTGATATCAGTAGTTCTATCGGCATCGATTACCCTTAAAATGTAGAATTCGTTATCTATTTCCCAATCAGTTTTCCAATCCATTTCCCAATCAGTTTTTCAATCCATTATCCGACCTTCTTTCAAGATGTTCTCAGATCAGACCTTAGGGAGGACTTCACTTAGCCAGTCAGAAAAATCTCTCTCTCTCTCAAGCACAGGTACTTTACTTTAATCACCTTGCTAGAGGTCTTCTACATCGAACATCTACAACTAGTTCGCACACCATTAGCAATCAATCTGCAACCATGTCTCCTATTCTCTCTTCAATAGGCAATAGGTAAGCAATTCTTTTATGCTTTTATTTTGTTTTCTAGTTATTACTTTTAAGTGATATCATCACCCAGATTTAGACTATCAAACCACAGACCAGACTTGACTTCCTCTAAAAAGGTTGAAAGGCCTTCCCATATCTTTATCACCTCTATCCTCCCTTTTTAGAACATACAATTTGCCCAGACCCCTACACAGAACATTAAAAGGACTTAAACTCTTTTAGACCATTTTGTAGCCCTGAACCTAGTACAAAACTCTCCCAAACCTCGTCCCTAGACTACTACCCCGATCGACGCTGGTCATTTCCCCCACCAATGTCGATAGACTAATCAACATCGGTAGACTTTCCCCCACTGACGTCGACAGACTAATCGACGTCGATAGACTTGACCAACCGATGTCGGTAGAATAACCAATGCTGGTGACTATGACCAGGCCGATATCAACATTTAGGTAAGCATTTGCTTCTATCTCCTTTTTAGTCTTTAATCATTTTAGTCTTTTTATCATTCTGTCTTCTATCAGCCATTATTTTTATCAATCAGTGGGTTGACATCCCTTAATGAAGTCTTTGTACTTCTGAGATCAAGCTTTTGCTTGGCAACCCACCATCTCCTCATCTAACACCTTTTCTTGTTCAAGTCTCTTTCTTCTACAGGTGTCATCCTCCACAACTAAAGAGTTCTCATGATCATCTAGATAACGGTGCGCACGACTTCATCTAGGTACATATAAACCCTTGTCCATTCTTCTTAGTTTCTTATTCTCTCTTTGAATGTGAAAGCAAAAATCGTATAGAAACACACATATCCATCTATGCACTATAGGTTAAGTTCATAACATTTTTACCTAGAGATAAAATTGGCAAAAGGATGGTCCTCTTCATATAATTTGACCTTCAAATTTTAATATAGAAATATATCAAAGGTCAAGTCATCATTTACCAACTTGAAGTGGTACCCATACCCATTACAAATCACCTTCAAGATAATCTTCCTAACAATATTATTGTTTATATTTAAGGTATTAACTAGGCTATCTCCCTTAAGATTATTTCCATAATTTCACTACCAATTTAGAGGCAAATAATCAATAAGATACCAATATCGTTCTTGATATTACTAAATCCAAAGTAGTTATCAAAAAACTTCCTGAAGTCACCATGAATTTTCACAAAGACACTTGGACCCTTCACATTTTAGCACAAAATACCTCTAAGGAGATGGGGTAGGTTTTGTTATAACTAACCATCATGGTAATATCATCCCTCTATCATTTAGATTAACCTTTGATGTCACTAATAATATGACATAATATAAAACTCTCATTTTAGGCATTAATTCAACACTTGACTTAGATATCCCATATATACATGCTTTCGGTGACTGCAAACTTATCTTCCTTTTTTACCATTGAGTTGATTCTAAGATATCAAAACTCTATCATTGATTCCATTACTTTTTCATCCTCTCTATTTCATCCTCATCAAGCACTTAATGATTCCTACTTTATTATTCAAATAAGAAAATCACCCTCTTCTATCTAACCATAAGATTCACTCATTTATCATATTGAGGATATCACTATTTAAATAATCCCATGGTATAAAAACATCATCCAATTCCTTAAACACCAAACATATCCTCTAGACATGGATTCTCGTAAAAAGACCAAAATATGTAAAAAATCCTTTAAATATGTCTTCTAATACAACACCCTTTATTTCTATAACACAAAAGTTACCGTGATTTATTTTTTGATGTAAGAAGAGTTTCCTCCTCTCCTTAAATAAGGACATAGAGGTATTTATGGTGGTCATTGCAGTGGACATATTACAACATGCAAATTATTATGTATGGGATACTTTTGACCTACTTTAGAAAAGGATACTATAATTTTTTCCAAAAATTGTAATCTTTTCCAAATTCATAATGATCTCATTCATTTATCACCAATTGAGTTCCAAACCGTGGAGTCTCCATGGCCATTCTCCATGAGGGGATTATAAATCATTAACAAATTACCTCAATCACAAGATGATCATGCTTTTATCATTACTACTACTAAATATTTTGTTAAATAGGTAGAAGCCATGCCTCTTTTCAATGCCACATGAACCACTATCTCTAAATTTACCCTTAACCAAATCATTTATCACTTTGTATTTACCCATACTATCATTTCTAAGAATGATGGCAATTTCAATAATAAGGACATGAGACAACTATTTGCTAAATTTAAAATTTCCCACACTTTTCCATCCACAATACAATAGCCAAGATGAGGGCACTAACAAAATTATCAACAAAATTATACAAAATACCATCTAATAAACCCACATTGATTGACATCATCACCTATATCCTCACTTTGGGCCTATCAAACTATCATACATACTACCACTAGGGAAACACCGTTATAACTAGTATATGGTTCAAAATTCATCTTACCATTATAAGTTAAACTCCCATATTTATGTATATATCTTCACAATATCATTCCCAATTAAGATTATGTGTATCTTGTCTTCATGCCTTATATATTCTTGGTGAAGACCATTTAACCATTCTTCAACATAACTATTAATACAATGACTATATCACCAAACAACATAATAAAAAGGTTAACATCCACACTTTTAACATTGGTGATCTAGTCCATAAGTTACACTACACCCATAATAAATAAGGTAAATATATGTAAAAATGATGGGGCCCTTATTTAGTGAAAGACATTCTTGGTCTTAGAACTTATGGTCTACAAACTAATGAAGGCCATGTCTTTAAATAACCCACTAATGCATAATTTTTGAAGAAATATTTTTATTAAATATTTACCTTCTTACCATAATTCTATATATTGTCCTACTAACACTTCTTGTAAGACTTTTCCAAGGATATATCACCCTTTGTAGCAAACTCTTTTATACACAAACCTTAGTTCCTTCCTTTGGTCCTTTGGTCCTTTAGTTTTTTTAACTTTGTGAGTTATATTATAATATCATGTATAGGACCTAATTTTCCTCATGGATAAATTTTTATTTCATACATTAATTTTTCATATAATATTTTTATTTTACGATGTTTTTTAACCCAGTTAGATTTGTGTTTGTGAGTTAAAGTGTAAGACCATGGATAGGACTAGGCTCTCCTCATAAATACCATTTTTACTATTTTTCACATTATTTTTCACCCAATTGGGTTTTTATTTTGTGAGTTGTAGTGTAAGACCATGGATAGGACAATCTCTCATCAAAAAAACCATTTTTTCCTTTTTTTCACCCACTTGGATTTTTTTTATGAGTTGCAATGTAAGACCATGAATAAGACTGGGCACTCCTCATAAAATATGTATAGTCTTTCAAAATTCTTTTATAAAAATTGAGTGTTCTTCTTAGAATGTTTAGAAATGGTTACAAGTTTGTGATACCATATTCTCAACTTCAATTTATATTTGTTTTCTAGATAAAACTTTCATCATAAACTATGTTAGCATGTCTCCCTACATATAGATACTTTTCTATGATAAGGAATCATACTTACTATCATTACATCCCTTTTCACATTATCACATTTTTGTGATTTGAAGTAATTCAAATTATTTCATATTATTTTCCCTTTGAATTCATTTCCTTTCATTCCACTTTATATAAAAAGGTCAAAGTCAAGACATCACTTTTATTTCACATGAATAAATAAGACTCTTAGAATCCATGCTCTCTAAGTCCTATTTATTATTTATTATGTCCCAAGTTTTAAAATGCTACTCATTTTTAACACCCATATTTGGTTAACCAAATCTTTATGGAGGAGGAATAGAAAAAGTCATCAAATGTTGAAAGCCAAATCATTTAAAGCAAAAGGAAATGATCAAAAGGTAATATAAACATCCAAAAGTCAACATCACACCAAAATATGTGATTTATATCACATCTCCTATCTCCAATCAAATCTCAAACTCTATAGTTGGCCTCATAATATAGATAAGATCCATTGGGGTGTGGTAGGATAGTAGATTGTGATAGAAGAATTAAAAATAATCTATAGTTTTACCTACTTTCTCACATAAGTACCCAATATTTATAGTAGACTAATGAATTTACAAGGGGTTTTGAATAATGGGGAACATGTTATGGGAAGTAGGTTTATTTTACTTTTTATACATATCTCCTTTATGGTATGATATCCATACTTCATTTGATAAACCAAGATTTTTGTAGTTAGGATAAGTTCTCCAGAGTTCTTAATGTTGAAAGTCTTCTTGTTTTGATAAACCTAATTTTAGTGTATTAACTTTAATAAATAATGTATTTACCTTAATTTTTAATTCATTTCCACCATCACCCATTTAATTGTCTCCTTGATAAGAAAGTTTGATTGTAAATCTATGTCCCCAATTCTATATTCCCTTTTATTCATATGTTAAAACATGCTAGCACTACTTTCTTCTAGTTTTATCTATCTCTAGAACAAAATAATATGCTTGAGTGACATTGTATTACCTTGGTTTAATTTGATTTTTTTTATCATTCTTTTTTTTGATAACTTCATCCATTTCTATTTTTTTCATAATTACTTCCCATTTTTGGACAACTATGTCTATTTCTATTTTTAGTAATTTTTCCATTATTGAGTGAGTTTGGATTGTTACTTCTCACTCACCAATTTTGTTTTCCCTTTCATGAATTTTTTAATTAACGGTTGATTAAGGATTGTTACTACCCACTCATAAATGTTGTTTTTCTATTTTTTGCCCATATTTATTCAAGTAAGGATTTTTATTAGTTTCACATTGATGCTATATTTTAGTTTTTCATTCATCCTTAGTTTGAACTAGTTTGTTAATTTTCTTACTTAAAGTATACTTTTTTGACTTTTTTTGTCATTTAGTAGCCTTAGGTTTTTGGTTACCCAATTTACTCTAAATTTTGGATTTGCCATATGGTCCTAACTTAGAATTTATCACCATAGCTTACCAAATTTCTATGTATATCATGGTTACACTTTTTTAGTTATCTTGGCTTTCCTACATTTTTTTTTTTTGCTCTTTAGTTTTATGTCCTTGGGTTTGTCCAAAGCAGTCTCTATTCCCTCCATGATCAAAACTACAAATTAAATAGACAACCATTTAGTGATAAAGGTAAATCAAGGTATGTATACATTACTTTTATTTTTAATTATTTCCTTTCAACCATTTATTTTCAATTATTTTATACTTTAAAATACTATAATTTATTTATATTTATCATTATGTATTACTATGTTATTTTCTTGAAGTACCATCCTATATTACACATGTGTGACACATGATGATCTTCAAGTGGGTCAAATTTATATACACAATATTTTTAAATTTTATCAATTATTGATGCTTTACTTCTTCTAAAAACCAATCAAGACTTAATCTATTTTAGTGCATGCCTTAAAGGGTGCACTAAGAAAGGGGTGGGAAGACCACTAGTGCTTTTTAAGATTTGTGTCCCCTATACCACCACTTTAAACCAACACAAACCTATCTTATACATCTCCCTAAGCTTTGACACCTCCCTTACACACTCATCCAAGTAATTAATTACCTCAAATAGCCCATACCTAAGACAAAAACTATTTTTAAGTTTTATCAAATCAAGTTAACCTAGGCTAACCCTGTACTTAAAATATATGAACACGTTATGGAATTAGGTTAGTCTTGGCTAACCCAATCTGAGACCTAACTAATTTTACTAATTAAAAATATAGGGTTGATTGGCCTGACTCAACCAAATAAAACATTAGATGAGTTTAGGGTTATATCCATCTATATATACACATCCATTTCCACAATTTCATAGAGATAAAAATAGAGTTAATGATTCATTTTCACTTATTTACAATATAATCTTCCACCATTCTACTTAAGGATTCATTTCTTAGGATTTACAATTGAATAAAATGATCTTATCTTGTGTAAAAGTCTTAGATACTTTGACCTATCTTAGTGATACTTCCAAACCATAACAACCTCTTACAAAGCACCATTGGCCAAGGGATAGACTGAGTCTTGATAGGTTCATATTCAAGGTAAGTATCTCTAACTCTTACTCCTCTATTTTAGTAGATAGAAGTAGCATAAGTACTAGCTTTTAAATGTATTTCTTTCTCCATACATTAGGGTTATATCTTTATTAACTTAATTATAATCATTCTATGCATGTTTAATTTCTTGTTTATTATCCCCATTTTTGCCACATGATTTGGTGAGAATTAGGTTATATTTTGCTTTACTTTGTCACTTGTGAATAAGAAAACATAGGACATAGTTAAGGTTATCACAAGGTGTTGCTTAACTAGAGGCTTTAAAACCCTCTTTAGTGATATTTCTATGGTAAGGGTCCCCTTGGTTAGTTCTAATGGAACCATCTTTTTCATGACCCAAATTTTCTAAATTTACCAACAAGCAAAAGGGCTAGTGTGATTTATCTTCTTTAATATAGGATTTATTTGTAGATTAGCTTCACTTTCCCTTGTATACAACATGCATAAGCAATTATCAAAACATATGCTAAAATAAATCCTCTATGGTAAGTAAAAAATTACTAATAATATAAAATTATATCTTAGGGAAATTTCATATAAATTATGTGAATTCCATCATATTCACATACATAATCACAAATATATACATTGTGCTTATAAACACTATGAATCAAATATCCAACACTTTTGCATATTTGTCATGGGTACTA
The DNA here is from genome assembly GCA_037957365.1 of Torreya grandis. Classification (NCBI taxonomy): domain Eukaryota; kingdom Viridiplantae; phylum Streptophyta; class Pinopsida; order Cupressales; family Taxaceae; genus Torreya; species Torreya grandis. Next base: position 3,190,981 of record JARHVA010000718.1, on the reverse strand, counting down.
TTGCTACCAAATATTTCACCCTATAGGAGGTTTCTCAAGCCTAATCTAAGATTTTGGAAACAATATAATACCTCTAGTTATGTGGGTTTACCTATAGGTGAAGTATACCTCTAGGTTTAAGGGTTAACTCCCTAAATTTATCTTGAAGTGATTGTCACCTATACTACTAATTGTTTGTGGGAAAAGGGATATAAGTATGTATTAAATAAAGATAATATAGGGGTGATACACCATGAATATATACACTATTCTATCATACTTCTCTCACTAATAATAAGATCTATAAACTAGTCTCAAAGTCCTAAGATGTTATAACATAAGTGTTTAAATATAGAGGTGATATGCATGAAACCACTGAAGGTAAGTAAACCAAATATTAGATTATTTAATATAAGGACACTTGTACACTTTAAGGGAGAATAAAACACTAATTACACTCTATATGAAATGTTAGAATGATAAATTCTTGCATAAGACATGAAATGATAAGGAAAAACAAGGATAAAATCACAAGACTCAAACATTCATCACTTTACACACTCAAACAAGATTTGTATGAACTCAAAAATAGATTAATTTTATTATTAAAAGGATAAATATGACATCAAACTACTATGGATTCACCATATCAAGTGTGGTATTAGTCAACAAGAGCCAAAATGGCTAATACTTATAGAATTTAAGAGAGGAGAGAAGAGAATAAAGTCTAAGAGACACTAAAACATGTGTCAAGCTAAGAAATGTAGTTATATATACATGAGAATGTAATATGGAATAGACAATGTAGGGTATCATAGGAAAAATGTCCCACAAAGCATGAAACTCTTGAAATTTGGCATAAGAATCTTCATTTACTTGCCTAGAAAGTACCTTAATCATTTGGCCTCCTTGAAATGCTCCACATTATACTAGGGATAGATTATATGATTTATCTAAGAGTAAGGGGCTATAAAAAATCCCTAGAATGAATTTTGGGTGTCCCTAATGTTGGGTGAATATTTTGTCGTCAACTAACTGATGATAAAATGGATATATCAACCACAACATAGGGAGATCTACACCATGAGAAGTGTGGGTTTACCAGATCTGGACGAGGTAAATCTCTCCTCTCATCAAGGGGAGGTTCCCTATTAATATCTATGTGCTGGATATATATATATATATATATATATATATATATATATATATATATATAATAAAGCAAAAAATAACACACGGGGTGGTATAACAGCATCTACCTCTCTTTTTTCAGAGGTAATGTATAAAGAACAAAAGAGAGAAATCCTGGTCCTTAGCTAATAACATTCCTCTTCCTTCAGGAATGGCATCAAACAGGAAGCAGAAAATCACCTGAAGTAACAAAGTCCACAAGAACACTCATGTAAGCACAAAGTCTTCCATAGCCTCCTTCACCGATTTGAAGCAAATGTAACCATAGAATGAAACAAAGCACAAAGTCTTCGCCTGAAACTAAAAAAGATAAAAGGATCACAAAGGTAAAAGTAGCCCAACGTCTCTCTTTTACCTTTTAGAAATGCCCTCAGATAATATCAACACACCCACTTTGCTTTTTAAATTAGACAAACAAGATGTTACTAGGAAAAAGGGCATAAGAACTGTTTCCTAAATAACACAGATAATCTCAACATAAAGTCTGAAATAAACCTATTTCTCATTCATTCAACAAAATATGATTTACAAGTTTGAGCACAAAGTCTCAAAAAAGTGTATCAATTTTAGCAGAGTTTTTGCTCTCAATTATTCAAGATCTTTTTACAAAAGAGGTCTCCACTATATATAGGGAGAAATCCTCAAAATTTAGAAAATATTAAAATACAAAAATATCTTAGTCAAAAATGACTCATCTTTGACTTTGAGATATTTTTCCAAACTTTTTACATGTAATTACATTTTACAAAATTGCATGCACTTTTCACAAAATAAAAGTGCATAAGGAAAGAAGAAGAGAGAAGGGGAAAAAGTTTCAGTTCTTGCTGCCAGATTTCTTCAGATGAGCATCGTACATAGCAATGGATGCCTAAATTCCTATGCTGTCTGGTGCAACCATGTTCTTAGAGATGACTCTAGCTCTGATTAAGGTGTCCTTCAATACTGTGATGGCCTTAGCATGACCAGTTAACCTAGATTTTAGATTATCCAGAGTCAGCTAAGTATCTAGGATATTGTCCATGGAGGTCATTGAGAAGGCCTTTTCTTCAAAATCTCTCTGAATCATCCCTTTGAAACTTTGAATCATTTCTTTTGTGGAGAGAAATTGATTATCCCTCAAAGTTAGGTTGCAAGGCAATTCTTCCAATTTATTGAGCAGGCCCGTGTCGCTCTTCTCACTAGCATCTCTAGAAGCTTTGAGATCCTCAATTAAATCCTTGAGTACCTAGATCCTCAAGATCAGTGACTCCTTGATCTCAACGTAAGAGTCTTTGCTGGAGATGACACCGATAGATATCAAGGTGCTCTTCTTCAAATCCTTCATCTCCCTCCATTTTCTAAGATCTTTTTCTAAACTATCAATCTCTTGAGAGATAAGGGATACCAGGTCATTTAATTCTGCCCTCACCTTCCTCATCTTGTCTATTTTTCTTGTAACCTTTGCAAGTAAGGAAACTCCCTAAGTATGCATCTTTTCAATATAATCCTCCAAGACTTTCCCCTTCAACTAAGTTTTCTCTACCTTTTGAATGACAGCGTCATCTATGGAGAAGGCTTTTGGAGTTGCCACTTCAGGGGGAATAGAGAACCTCCTTATTACTACCGTTAGCTGCTCTATCTTGGCCTTGTAATAATCTTTCATTTCCTTTTCTCGATCAAATTTATGGACCATGATATCCATAGTAGACTGAAGATCACTTTTCACACCTTTGTGAGTAACTTTGCCAAGTTCAACATGAGAGATGGAATAGCTGCTCATTTCAAAACCCTCAAGGGTTGCATCTTGTGGAGGCTTGGCAATTTCTAGAAATTTTTGTCCTTTTTTGTCGACCAATTTCGAGAGGATCTTTGGCCTCTTAGGAACCTTAGCTTTCACCGACACTATTTTGCCAAAGTCAAAGTCATTTAGAGAGATGGATAACTTCTTTCTTTTAGATGTGAATGCTGACATCCAAGGTGGGAGAGAAGTACCCAATGTAGCCATAGTTCCCTCAGCAGGTGTTACTGTAGTAGCTTCTACACTACTAGTGGTGATAGTGGTTGCAGTTGGAGTAACAGGCAAAATTGTACCAACTACTGATTCTGGCTCTTATGTAGAACTTTCTCCCAAATTGAAAGAGGGAGATGACAAACTTGGAATGGACCCAGAGGAGCGAGGAGTACCTATAGAAGCACTCTGAGGATCACCAAATATAACCCTGGAAGGAGAGGCAGCTCCAAAAGAGAGAACACTGATAGGAGAGAGAGGAGAAGGGGAAGACACAGGAGACTAAAGTGGAGAAGGAGAGACACTCTTAAGTGGTTGTGCTTCTCCCTATGAAGGTAGAGGTTTAGTGTTTGGCTATCCTAACAACCGGTCATTTGTCTCCATTGGTTGAGCTGCCTATTCCTGAGAACTCTATTTTGCAACCCTTTTAGCCACTACTTCTGACCCCTCAGTAGTCTTTGGATTTTTGGAAACAAAGATGATTCTAGGCTTGTGAGGCCTAGAAGGGGAAAGAACATCACCTTTGTTCTTGGTCCTATTCTCTACCTTCTTCTTCATCTCTGCTTGGTACTCGACCTCAAATCCCATGATAAATTCTTTTAGGATGATCCCTTTGGTTACTAACCAATCATTGGTGTTAGCCAATATTGGTTCAAATCTTTTTCTCAGAGAAGTTAGTTCCTTCTAAGACCACTGAGTTGGAGGAAGAGGGGAGCCAACAACCTTTTCAACCAGGTACCTATTATTGATAATGTTCCCATCATTAACCAGACTGGAGGGGATCTTTACAAGGCCCAGATATTCAATTTGCTCTAGGGTCAGCCTACAATAGTCCATCTTTTTTATTTCTTCAGCTGTCCTCAAGTCTATCCAGATGCCTCGATCATGGGCTCATGGAATTGTGTCTTCTGCCTAATCTTATCCTTGACTCCCATGTAGTTAAATTTGTCTCTTCTTTTGAACTGTTTCAGGGTGACCATCTACATCTCTATTTCCATGACTTTAGCTTTGGCTAATGTTGCAATAGAGTACCTGCCAATTTCAATTGAAAACTTAAAGCCTAGCTTTTTTAGCTCCATTTGTCTAGTATGCATGACAACTAGTTGTCAGCAAAGATCCATTAGATCTAATTTGTCAGAAGGGAATCTAGGGAGCATATAGGGGTAGCCTTAGAAAAATTTAGCCCAAAGATAGCAAAAGGTGGGAAATTGGAGGAACATACACCTGTAATCATTGATGACTATCTAAGCCTCGTCTGATACTCTCTTTTACTCAAGCTGAGGATTGAAGTGACATAAAAATACGACAAAGAAAGTATCATTCACCCTTTTAAAATGGTGGATTGATCCTTGCAGAGTCAGTTGGGGGTAATATGAGTAGATTGGGGTGGTCTTTCTATCCCCTTCAGTTGCTAAACCTGGGAAGTTTTGCATCAAAGTAGCTATGTACACAAGGTATGAGGTTATATAAAACTTAGAAGAAGTCTACACCTTGGTTAGCTATTCGTGAAGGGCGTTGCTGATTTGTTCACCCCAAAAGATGACCTGCTTACCTTGGAGGATGATCTTAATAAATGGGTACATCCATTCATGGAATTTTGAGGAAGATGGGAGGCCTCACACTCTACTGAGAAGAGTGATTAAGTCACCAACTTGTTCAATGAAGTCACTCCTTGGGAAGTTTTGTGACCATCTAGAGAGACTGGTTCTGGGTGCCTTAAGCCACCTATTGTTCATGACTTTCTTTTCCCTCTCAGGGTCTTTGTCATATTATTTTTGGGCTTCTACAAAGTCAATCTTGGTTACTTCAGTAGCTAGAGGGCACATGAAGACTTTGTCAATGAATTTGGGATCTAGCTGAATTAACACATTACCGCTGGCATCTGAGACTGACCTTGTCTCTTTATTGTAGAAGCGGGCACATTAGAGGATGAATTCTGTATGATGTACTGGTACTAAAAAAGATGAAACCATGTGGATGGTGCTTTCAACAATCCTTTTTATTTTAGAACTTGGGTTGGTTGCCTTTGTTCGTGCCATAAACTCAACCATATCTACGTGGCCGATTTTGGTGTCTCGAATGTCGTCGACATTAGAGGTGACCGAAGTGATCGAGAAGACACCCTGGTACTTGTACTTCATTGTCTTTGTCTTCTTAAGAGATGCTTTTGACATTAGGAATGGTCTTGATCAGACAGGTGCTGATGAACAAGAGCCTTCGAAGCCATGATCACACAATTAGGAAAATGGGAGCGAGTTATGGAATTTGCATATCAAGTGATTATGATCATGGTAGGATGCCTTTAAAAGGTTGGGTTGGGAAAAGGTGTAGAAAAAGAGGCTAAAAGGGAAAGAAAGGGAAAATACAAAAATTTCTCTAGAATTAGAAAAATCCAGAGGAATGCATGGGCAGCAAAAATTGCCGCCCCTACAGGTTAAAAAAATAGATTGTAACGACAGCAAAATTTGCCACCCATGTAGGATTAGCCTGCACAGGTGGCAGATTTTGCCACCCCTACAATTTGGAGATGTATGGGTAGGGGCGGCAAAATTCACCACCCCTACACATTGGGCATGCTTCGGTAGTGAAATTTGCCACTGATACATGTTCCACAAGGAGGGTGCATGGGCGGTGAAATTCACTGTCTATGCATGAATGAGTCAGCATGGGCAGTGTAATTTGCCACCCACAAAAGTGAAGAATGGGGGAGGCTGAGATGCATGGGCGGTGAATTTTACCGCCCTTGTGAGCTTTGAGAGGAAACTATGGGCAAAGGTGAAGGGTGGCAAAAATTGCCATCCCAAAATGGGAAGAAGGATGGGAAAGCCAATGTGGAGGGGGAGGGAAGGAAGAAAATGAATAACAAAACACTAAACAACCTCTAAAAACTAAAAACAAAGGAAAGAAAGAAGAAACAAAAGAAAATAAATGATAAAGACAAGACCAACCTGGAAAGCTGCATGTGCCACAGGCTCAAATTCATGAAAATGCACCTCAAATCACTCGTCAGATCATCCAAACATAGAAAGTAGGAGGAGAGGAGGAAGAATGAGAAGAAATGAGGCCCAAATCAGATTATATGGGGTGAAAAACAACCCCAACAACCTACCACACATGGCAATAAATGCCACGCATAGAAATTGAGGCATGCATAGGCGACAAATTTTGCTGCCCTTGCATGTTCAATTTAGTTCAGATGCAGGGGCAGCAAAATTTGCCAGCCTTATAGGTCAGGATGAAGGGGTGGAAATTTTTTTTCCCTTGCAAGAAAAATGCAGGGGTGGAAAATTTTGCCGCCCTTACATTACAAAGGTTAAAAATGCACTGGTGGTAAAATTTGTCGCCCGTGCACGAAAATGGAAGAAAAGACCAACTCTAAAAGAGGCAGTCTGGGGAAGGGGTTTTCTTGGTCACAATGAGATTGTAACTACTCTCACGTTCTTAGGCCAAGATGAGAATGAATTCAAAACCCATCTTGAAAACAAACTTAGAGAGACAAAAGATGAAATAGACAAGTTTCGTAGGGGGTTGTTCCCAAAAATGACCTAAGCCAATTTTGGAAACAATAGTTGGCTCTTGTTGGGGAACTTTCGTTAATCAAATTGATTAGCAAGAGTAAAAACTAGTCTCTAAGTGCCTTCATCCAAGCCATTGGGTCACGAAGTCAAGCTAAAAATGAAAGAAAAATAGATAAAAAGTAAAAATTACACATATATACAAATGGACTTATCCACGCTTCAAGGGTTGAATAGCTTCAGATGTTGCCCATTGTGAGGTAGTGCAAATGACATTCCATCTTGGTACTCTAGCAAGAAGCTAGCTTCTCCACAGAACTATCGAATGGTGAATGGGCCTCTCCATAGGGAGTCAAATTTTCTGTGCATCCCTTTTGGTTCTCTCCTCTTGTCCCACAACAAGACTTGATCTCTGACTTGGAATTCATGCACTTTAGCTTTTATTTATCAAAAAGTGCCTTTACTTGATTTTGATGCTCTATAATCCAATCCACTACCATGACTCATCACTCATTTAGCTCGATCAGACACATGATCCTTTTATCGACTGAGCTTTCAAAAGTTGAGTCTTCGATTGCTTTAGTTAATCTGAGTGCTGATAATTCAAGGGTGATGGGAATTTCTGAATTCAATCCATATAGAAGCTAGAAAGGTGACATACCTATATCTCTTTTGAGTGTTATTCTATCTACCCATAAAGCATCACACAATGCTTTGTGCCATGTTCTCTGATTATCATCCACCAACTTCTTGATAATAGAGACCAGGTTATTATTACTTGATTCTGCTTGGCCATTTCCTTACAAGAAATAATCTAAAGTGTGGGATAAGGTAATCCCATAATAAAAACAAAATTGAGTAATTTCATGTGATGAAAAATAGGCCACATTATCTGTTATAATCTTTAGTGGGACCCTAAACTTGGAGATGATATTTTTTTAAGAAAATTGCACACCACTTCAGACGTAGCGTGTTTGGTTGGGATGGCCTCCACCCATTTAGTAAAGTAATCCATTGCTATGAGGACATAATCATGTATGGCACTTGAAGATGGATTGACTATGCCAATGAAGTCAATACCCCACTGTTGAAACGGTTCCTCGATCACAACTGGCTTGAGAGGCAAAGTGGCCAGCTTAGGCTTCTCAATGAATTGTTGGCACAATTCACACCTATGTACCCATTTGTAGGCATCTTAGAAAAGCATGGGCCAATAATACCTTGCTCATAGAATTTTGTGTGCTATCACTAGTGCAAAAAAATGCCCTCTGCAAGCCAAATTGTGGAAAGACTCTAAGAGTCTTTCTTGTTGTGCTTTGTCAACACAACGAAGAAATGCCCCTTCTAGGTTTCTCTTGTAAAGACCATTGTCCCATATGACATAACCAACTATTTTTAATTTGACATTCCATTTCTCTTTATAAGAAAGATGAGCAGAACACTTGCCATATGTTATAAAATGGGCAATGTCAAAATACCACTCATTAGTGGTTACAACAAAGAGGACCACAGACACGCCTTCGATCTCTACTTCTTCATTTTCTACTTCATCTAGAATGTTGTTGGTGATCAACTGACAAAGACCCCTTCCTCACATGAACTTGGTAGGTTTGATGTCCAGATCAAACTCCTGAGTCTTGGCAATATAGTTACCTCTCTTCGTACTGAACTCCTGCTGAGTCAAGATGGATTTTACTGTTGTGTCTGGTACAAGAACTTTGGTGTGAGAATTTAGGATATAAAACCTGAAATGCTTGACCACTTTGACCACTGCGTATGCATGTTTCTCTATAAGGGAATATTTCAGCTCATGAACCTTAAGTGGACAACTCATGAAAGAGATAGGAGATTCTACACCTTCTTAATTTTTTTGGACTAAAATGGCCGATAGTGTATGCTCAGAGGCATAACTATATATTTTGAAACTTTTAGTATAATCTGGGCAAACCAAGACTGGTGCACGAGCAATTGCTTCTTTAATTTCTTTGAATGCTGATTTGCCCTCAGTAGTCCACCTGAATGTAGCATTGCATTTCATCATGTTAACAATGTAATGGGTTTTCTCAGCAAACTCAGGAATGAACCTTCGAAGAAAGTTCACCTTTCCAAAGAAAGAGTGAACTGCGGCCTTGCTGGTAGGCAGAGTAAGTTCCTAGATGGACTTGACTCTTTCTGAATCAATTTTAATACCTTCTCAAGACACAATGTGTCTAAGAAGTTTCCCTTCAGTAACTCCAAAGACAGATTTCTTTGGGTTTAAAGAAATACCATTCTAACGACAACATTCTAGTATTCTTTGTAAATGGTGAACATGCTCAGAACAATGTTTTGAAAACACTGTCAGATCATCTAGGTATACTACAATGAATTTTCCCATCTCATCTTTGAAAGAGAGATCCATCACCCTTTGAAATGTGGTGCCTACATTTATCAGACCAAAAGGCATTCTTCTATAAGCAAATCTGCCCCAAAGTGTGGTGAATGTTGTCTTATGCTGATCTACTTTTCTGACTTCGACTTGATTGTACCCTGAAAAATTGTCTAGCATTGATAACATTTTTGAACCTGTTACCATCTATAGGACTTGATCCATGATAGGAAGAGGGTAATTATCTTTTAAAGATAATTGGTTTAAGTTTCTAAAATCTACACAGATTCAAATTTCACCATTCTTCTTTCTGACAGGAACTATATTAGCAATCCATGTTGATTGATGGATTAGGAAAATTATCCAGGCGTCAAGCATTTTTTGTATCTCAGCTAAAATAGCACCTGAGATTTTTGGATTATATTGTCTGGACTTTTGCTTGTAAGGTATAGAGTTTGCCTTCAGAGAAATGTCATGGTGAATGTCATTTGGCCTGAGTGATTTTAGATCATCATAGGAATAGGCCAATACATCCATATATTGGTGAAGTAGACTAGCAAGCTCAAGTCTTTCCTCGGGAGTACAGCATTTCCCAATGTTTACCATCTTAGGATCGTGCTTGGTTCCCAAGTTTACCTGATAAAAATCTTGAGAAGAATTTGAATCTGTTTGCTATTATTTAATAAACCTGTCATGGTTATCAAACAACTTATCTAGGGAAACCAGGCCTTTAGGAATCTTATTCCCCTTAAGCTATAGGAAATCCTCACCTGTATTTATATTTGACTCGGGAGTTGCTTCACATTCTCAGAGTTCACTACCTTCAAAATGCAGTTGCTCAAAACTATCCTTTTGCTCCAAGAAGATGATTATTTGATCATCATTGTTAAATACTTGCCAATGGCTGGCATTATCAGGTACACTTGGCTGAAAGACCAGCTCAATAGTGTAATTATTTACCTTAAAGTCTGGGTGAATAACTAAGAGAGTAGTGGAGACAGCCAATGCATCCACCCAGTCATTGAATTCCCTTGAAATGGAGGAGATATTGAAAGCATCAAAATTTTCAATCTAATCCCAGACCAGATTGTGATAGTGGCACAACCTTTCATTTTTTGTCTGATAGAGATTCCTCACTTGGTAGACTATCAACTCAGCATCCCCTTTAACATGGAGTAGCCTAATGCCCTTTTCTTTGGTAGCCTGTAGTCTAAGCAATAGGGACTCATACTTAGCCATGTTGTTGGTATTGTTGAACTGCAATTTATAGGACAAAGAAATAATATCTCCCTGAGGAGATACCAACACAACCCTGGCTCCTGAACTAGTAGAAGAGTAGCTGCCATCAAATTCTAAGGTCCATACCTCTTTAGATGTTACTTTTCTTTTGAAAACTCCTTTGTTTAGGGTAAGAGGCTCTTCCATGTGTTCATTTTGATTTATTGATTCTCTCATTGTGTCAGTGGAACACAATCTCAAGTTATCACCCATGAGAGTTTCATCAAATGCCTCATGGATCCTATCTATATATAGGAAGTAGTTGCCAATGCCTAAGGACTCAAATAAAATTTGAGCTTCTGGTGCCGACGATCGGGTGATTACATACCTTACTTCTTTTTCAGGAAGCAACTTCTTCTTGACACCTTGAATTGGGATTCTTGGTTTAGACAAGTCCATACTTAGCTCACCTCCAACGTCTTTGCAAAAATTATGCCTGAGTAAAATTTCATAAGACGCTGGAACATCAGCCACTAAAACTATCATTTTTATCTTCTTTTTTGGAAAAGCCGCAAAAGCATATTGAGCATCTTTTATCTGACCAAAGAGGGGAAATTGCTTGTTTTCCATAGAAAAACACCTCCCAAAAGTTTTGGTCAGAGTAAGCCAAGAGAATCTGCCACCTTCACAGGCATGACATTATCTGAGGCTCTAGATTCTATAATATAATTACTCAGTTTATAGCCATTTATAAGCAGGGAAATGTAGAAAGGTTCTATTTTCCTGGGAGCAATAGGGGGAGTCATAACAAGATTGTTTTGGGCTAGTGTATCTTTAGGAGGATCATGAACGGCCTTCAAAGAATCTTGTCCTATGGGGATGGATTTATTTTTTACATATTCTGATAACCTATCAAATTGCTCTAGGTTAGCCCTCAAATATTCAACCTCTGTCATTTAAATTTTAGTCTTTCTAGCATGATCAATTATATCAAATAATTGAAAAGAACTTGAAACAAAGGAAGAGAGTCCATCATCTAGAATTTTATTAGGTATGGCACTAGTATGAGCAATAGAAGTGGAAGGTATGGTGTGGTTGGAAGTACTTACTTTTTTATGAATTACTTGATCTTTTGATTGCAGAGGCAATGGAGTCCCATGTTTAGTGATGGAAACCGTTGGCCGGGGTTCTTCCTCTGCCTTTCCTTTGTCAGTGTGTGAGGCTGACTGATTCTAAGATCTGGTGAAAATAGCGTAGGATCCATCCAAACTCTCTCCTTTACTTCCAGCTTCATCCTAGTAATCCAAGAAGCTGATATTGGAGTCGCCAACTAATTCTTCTTCATGCTCATCGAAGAGATTAGCATTATCTTGTTGGTCCAACTATGGTTGGAATGAAAAGTCATGTTCAACCTCTAGGTAACTGGTCGTTGAATTGGTAGGTGCTGCTTCAATGGCCAATTTCCATGGGAGGAGGTAGGTGATTTGATTGCCCTTGGTTCTGAGTAGCATTACCCTAATATTGTTGATTCTAGAATGTTCTCCTAGGCATATCCTGATAGGTAGGAGCAGACATACCTTGGGCTATTTGCCTCTTCAAAGTTATCAATTCATTCATCAACTTCTGCACCATAGGATCTGTAGTGCCTAAAGAAGAACTTTTAGCAAATGAAGGGAATTTATTTTTACTAGGGTCTTTCTTGATCTTACCTGCCAGGATAAGATCATCTTCAATCTCAGTAGCTAAATCTTAAGCCAAGGCTAGATCCATAGGGACAACTCACCTCAATAGGAAACTTACTTTGGGAAGCTATGAATTGATAAAAAAACACTTGAGATTTTTTAGAGTGGGCTGAGCCACAGTTGGAATCCGGTTCCTCAACTTGTTGAATTTAGCTATGAAATCCCTCATGGGTTCCTGGAATTCTTTTTTCATCTGTGTTAGCTGTGCTAACAAGGCATGTGCATCTTTAGCAAGTTTAAACCTGGCTTCAAATTTGGATTTGAGCATATCCCAGTCAGTTACTGACCTGGCTTGCAGGTGATAGAACTAATCTACGACATCTCCTTATAGGGTTTCCATGAAAAGTCTTACTGTTATGTCTTCAAATTTGACACCAATTATGCCACATGCTATGGAGAAAGTGGCAATATGCTCGTTGGGATGAACCTTCCCATCACCAAAAACTTAGGAAATTTTTTCCTAGAACTACAAGGTAGTTCATGCAAAGGTCCAGTTAAATTAAGAGGACCAAAGGAATTGCCCCATGGACCTTGAGCCATTATGATAGGATGATTAAATGGTGAGATAACAAACCTTGGTGGGGTGTTTATAGGTAGGGCCTGATTAATAGTAGGAAAAGAAGCTCCACCTTGCATTGGTGACTTGATAGGGTTAGGAGGAAAGTTCCTAGACTATTGATGAGAAGGTGGTGGAGGAAATAGATCAAAATTGCTCTGTTGTGCTAACTCAAACACGGGGTCAAAAACACCCTTGGCTCTCTGGCTTCTTGTGTAATGTGGAGTAGCCAAATTTCAAAATGAAAAAGGGACCAAAACTACTTCAAGTTGAAGCTTGAGGCTTCAAAATGCACATTCGTAATCCCCAGTGGAGTTGCCAAAAATTGTTGGGTGAATATTTTGTCGTCAACTAACTAATGACAAAATGGGTATATCAACCACAACATAGAGAGATTTACACCATGAGAAGTGTGGGTTTACCAGATCTGGATGAGGTAAATCTCTCCTCTCATTAAGGGGAGGTTCCCTATTAATATTTATGCATCATATATATATATATATATATATATATATATATATATATATAATTAAGCAAAAAATAACACATAGGGTGGTATAACAACATCTTCCTCTCTTTTTTTAGAGGTAATGTATAAAGAACAAAAGAGAGAAATCCTGGTCCTTAGCTAATAACATTCCTCTTCTTTCAAGAATGGCATCAAATGGGAAGTAGAAAATCACCTGAAGTAACAAAGTCCATAAGAACACTCACGTAAGTGCAAAGTCTTTCGTAGCCTCCTTCATCAATTCAAAACAAATGTAACCATAGAATGAAACAAAGCACAAAGTCTTCACCTAAAACTACAAAAGATAAAAGGATCACAAAGGTAAAAGTAGCCCAAAGTCTCTCTTTTAACTTTTATAAATGCCCTCAGATAATATCAACACACCCACTTTGCTTATTAAATCAGATAAACAAGATGTTACCAGGAAAAAGGACATAAGAACTGTTTCCTAAATAACACAGATAATCTCAACACAAAGTCTGAAATAAACCTGTTTCTCATTCATTCAACAAAATATGATTTACAAGTTTGAGCACAAAGTCTCAAAAAAGTGTCTCAATTTTAGTAGAGTTTTTGCTCTCAATTATTCAAGATCTTTTTACAAAAGAGGTCTCCACTATATATAGGGAGAAATCCTCAAAATTTAGAAAATATTAAAATACAAAAAATATTTTAGTCAAAGATGACTCATCTTTGGCTTTGAGATATTTTTTGAAACTTTTTACATGTAATTACATATTACAAAATTGCATGCACTTTTCACAAAATAAAAGTGCATAAAGAAAGAAGAAGAGAGAAGGGGAAAAAGTTTCAGTTCTTGCTGCCAGATTTCTTTAAATGAGCATCATACATAGCAATGGATGCCTAAATTCCTATTTTGTCTGGCACAATCGTGTTCTTGGAGATGACTTTGGCTCTGATTAAGGTGTCCTTCAATGTTGTGATGGCCTTAGCATGACCAGTTAACTTGGATTTTAGATTATCCAGAGTCAGCTGAGTATCTAGGATATTGTCCACGGAGGTCATTGAGAAGGCCTTTTCTTCAAAATCTCTCTGAATCATCCCTTTGAAACTCTGAATCATTTCTTCTATGGAGAGAAATTGATTATCCCTCAAAGTTAAGTTGTAGGGTATTTCTTCCAGTTTATTGAGCAAGCCCATATCGCTCTTCTTGCTAGCATCTCTAGAAGCTTTGAGATCCTCAATTAAATCCTTGAGTATCTAGATCCTGAAGATCAGTGACTCCTTGATCTCAATGTAAGAGTCTTTGCTAGAGATGACACCGATAGATATCAAGGTGCTCTTCTTCAAATCCTTCATCTCCCACTATTTTCTAAGATTTTTTTCTAAACTATCAATCTCTTGAGAGATAAGGGATACCAGGTCATCTAATTCTGCCCTCACCTTCCTCATCTTGTCTATTTTTCCTGCAACCTCTGGAAGCAAGGAAACTCCCTGAGTATGCATTTTTTTAATATAATCCTCTAGGACTTTCCCCTCCAAGTAAGTTTTCTCTGCCTTTTGAATGATAGGGTCATCTATGGAGAAGGCCTCTGGAGTTGCCGCTTCATGGGGAATAGTGAACCTCCTTATTACTGCCTTCAGCTACTCTATCTTAGCCTTGTAATAATCTTTCATTTCCTTTTCTCGATCAAATTTTTGGACCATGATGTCCATAGCAGACTGAAGATAACTTTTCGCACCTTCATGAGCAACTTTGCCATGTTTAACATGAGAGATGGAATAGCTGCTCATTTTGAAACCCTCAAGGGTTGCATCTTGTGGAGGCTTGGTAATTTCCAAAAATTTCTATCCTTTTTCTGCGACCAATTTCGAGAGGATCCTTGGCCTCTTAGGAGCCTTAGCTTTCACCGACACTATTTTACCAAAGTCGAAGTCATCTAGAGAGATGGCTAACTTCTTTCTTTTGGGTGTGAATGCTAACATCCAAGGTGGGAGAGAAGTACCCACTATAGCCATAGTTCCCTCAGCTAGTGTTACTGTGGCAGCTTTTACACTGCTAGTGGTGACAGTGGCCGCAGTTGGAGTAACAGGCAAAACTATACCAACTACTGATTCTGACTCTTGTGCAAAACTTTCCCCCAAATTGAAAGAGAGAGATGACAAACTTGGAATGGACCTAGAGGAGCGAGGAGTACCTACAAAAGTGCCCTGAGGATCACAAAATATAACCCTAGAAGGAGAGGCAGCTCCAGAAGAGAGAACACTAATAGGAGAGAGAGAAGAAGGGGAAGCCACATGAGACTGAGGTGGAGAAGGAGAGATGCTCTTAAGTGGTTGTGCTTTTCCCTATGAAGGCAGAGGTTCAGTGCTTGGATGTCCTGATGGTCGGTCATCTATCTCCATTGGTTGAGCTGCCTGTTCTTGAGAACTCTATTCTGTAACCCTTTTAGCTGTTGCCTTTGACCCCTCAATAGTCTTTGGATTTTTGGAAACAAAGATGATTCTAGGCTTGTGAGGCCTAAAGGGGAAGGAACATCACCTTTGTTCTTAGTCCTATTCTCTGCCTTCTTCTTCATCTCTGCTTGGTACTCAACCTCAGATCCCGTGATAAATTCTTTTAGGATGATCCCTTTGGCTGCTAACTAATCATTAGTGTTAGCCAATATTGGTTCAAATATTTTTCTCAGAGAAGTTAGTTCCTTCTGAGACCACTGAGTTGGAGGAAGAGGGGAGCTAGCAACCTTTTCAGCTAGGTACCTGCTATTGATAATGTTCCCATCATCGACCAGACTAGAGGGGATCTCTATAAGCCCCAAATATTCAATTTGCTCTAGGGTTAGCCTGTAATAGTCCATCTTTCTAATTTCTTTGGCCATCCTCAAGTCTATCTAGATGTCCTTAATCATGGGCTCATGGAATTGAGTCTTCCACCTGATCTTATCCTTGACTCCCATGTAGTCAAATTTGTCTCTTCTTTTAAACTATTTTAGGGTGGCCATCTGTATCTCTATTTCCATGACTTTGGCTTTGGCTACTATTGCAATAGAGTACCTACCAATTTTGATTGAAAACCTAAAGCCTGGCCACCTATTGTTCATGACTTTCTTTTCCCTCTCAGGGTCTTTGTCGTATTCCTTATGGGCTTCTACGAAGTTGATCTTGGTTACTTCAGTAGCTAGAGGGCACATGCAGACTTTGTTGATGAATTTAGGATCCAGTCGAATTAACACATTACCACTGGCATCTGAGACTGACCTTGTCTCTTTATTGTAGAAGCGGGCACATTGGAGGATGAATTCTATTTGATGTGCTGCTACTAAAAAAGCTGTAACCATGTGGATGTTGCTTTCAATAATCCTTTTTATTTCAGAACTTGGGTTGGTTACCTTTGTTCGTACCACAAACTTGGCCATATCTACGTGGCCGATTTTGGTGTCCCAAATGTCATCAACATTGGAGGTGATCGAAGTGATCAAGAAGACACCCTGGTACTTGTACTTCATTGTCTTTATCTTCTTAGGAGATGCTTTTGACATTGGGACTGGTCTTGATTAGATGGGTGCTAATGAATAAGAGCCTTCAAAAAGAACTAAAGCCATGATCACACAATTAAGGAAATGGAAGTGAGTTGTGGAATTTGCATATCAAGTGATTACGATCACGGTAGGATGCCTTTAAAAGGCTGAGTCAGGAAAAGGTGTGAAAAAAGAGGTAAAAAGGGAAAGAAAGGAAAAAGATGAAAAGTCCTCCAGAGTTAGAAAAATCTAGAGGAATGCATGGGTGGAAAAAATTGCCGCCCCTGCAGGTTGAAAAGATAGAGTGCAAGGGTGGTGAAATTCACCGCCCATGCAGGATTAGCCTGCACAAGTGGCATATTTTGCCACCCCTATAGTTTGGAGACGCATGGGTAGGGGAAATAAAATTCACTACCCCTACACATTGGGCATGCTTCGGTGGAGAAATTCACCACCGATACATGTTTCACAAGGAGGGTGTGTGGGCAGAAAAATTCATCGTCTATGCACGAATGAGTCAGTGTGGGCAATGTAATTCACTGCTTGCAAATGTGAAGAATGGGGGAGGTTGAGATGCATGGGTGGTGAATTTTGCCACCCTTGTAGGCTTTGAGAGGAAACCATGGATAGAGGTGAAGGGTGGTGAAAATTGCCATCCCAAAATGAGAAGGATGGGAAAGCCAACGTGGAGGGGGAGGGAAGGAATAAAATGAAGAACAAAACACTAAACAACCTCTAAAAACTAAAAATGAAGGAAAGAAAGAAGAAACAAAAGAAAATAAATGATAAAAACAAGACCAACCTAGAAAGCCATGCGTACCATAGGCTCAAATCTATGAAAATGCACCTCAAATCACTCGTCAAATCATCCAAATGCAAAAATTAGTAGAGGAGGAAGAATGAATAGAAATGAGGCCCAAATCAGATTATATAGGGTGGAAAATAAACCCAACAACCCACCGTGCATGGAAATAAATGTTGTGCATAGAAACCAAGGCATGCATGAGTAGCAAATTTTGCTACCCTTACATCTTTGATTTAGTTCAGATGTAGGGGCGGCAAAATTTGCCACCCTTGCAGGTCAAGATGAAGGGGCAGCAAAATTTTCCACCCTTGCAAGAAAAATACAGGGGCGACAAAT
The DNA here is from genome assembly GCA_037957365.1 of Torreya grandis. Lineage (NCBI taxonomy): Eukaryota > Viridiplantae > Streptophyta > Pinopsida > Cupressales > Taxaceae > Torreya > Torreya grandis. The sequence goes on along the minus strand of JARHVA010000718.1, from coordinate 3,173,297 downwards.
TTTTTTACCCTTGCATTACAAAGGTTAAAAATGCACTAGCGGCAAAATTTTCTGCTTGTGCATGAAAATAGAAGAAAAGACCAACTCTAAAAGAGGCAGTCTGGGGAAGGGGTTTTCTTGGTCGTAATGAGATCGTAACTACTCTCACATTCCTAGGCCAAGATGAGAATGAATTCAAAACCTGTCTCGAAAGCAAAATTAGAGAGAAAAAAGATGAAATGGACAAGTTCTATAGGGGGTTGTTCCCAAAAATTGGCTAAGTTGATTTTAAAAACAACACTTAATAATCAATATTCTTCTAGACAAGAGTTATCACTATCTACAGTCATAATCACTCCTCTTTCACTCACCTCTCACACTTGGCACCAAGGTTATGTTTAGTTTTAAAATAAAATCCATAAATGGAAGTGTATGACACTTTTAAAGATCCCTCATGGCCTTGTATTCATTATACAAACCTTAAAAGGCATCCCACTTAGAGTTTTCACCTTCTCACTTGCTTATTCATTATGCCAGTTTGGACTAGTTGAGATGAAGGTGTTAGCAGAGGCACTTGTGAGTCTAAATAATGTAAAAAATTGATATGGTAGGTTATCTTAGGTCAAAATATATGTCCCAAACTAATTTAAATTTCTTGGAACCATTATACACCTTCATAACTCACAAAAATGTCAAGAAAAGCCAATTTACACCTATCTATACAAGTAGGGAGAAAACCCAAATGGGTGGTAAAGAGCCTTGGAGAGTCCTATGAAATCTTAGGTCACTTTCATTCTCATTATATCCCTATTTTATTCCCCTCTTTCTTCATTTTCTTTAGTGAGTCACTACTAAGGGTTTTGGAGGGTTTAAAGATGTGTTGGCCCTTAAAGATTATTCATATAATCTTGACATCCAATCTTCTCAAAAATGACACTAAATACTTGATATGGACCCTCTATAAATTCCCTTATCTCCTTTAGGTCACATGTTGAGTCTCTGTACAAGTGAATGTGTTTAAGGTTAGCTTCTCAAGATCATTTCTTCATTTTGTGTAAGCTTGAGTTGATTTGAGCCAAAATGTGGCTTCCTTGTGGTCTCTTTTACATTCCAGTAGCTAAAACACACATTATAAACCACCATTAAAGTTTACAAATGCTTTTAAATTCTCCTCTAGCTTTATAAATGGTATTTATCCTCCAATTGGGATTTAGGCCTAAACTAGACCTAAAGGACTTGACTACATACCTGTAAGTTTGGACCACCTTGACATATTTCAAACCCAAATGAAGCCTTGTACATGTTGGTTCATGTTTAAATAATATCTCAACATATTATTTAAATGTATCATCAATATTTATCTCACCTTCTCATCTTCTTTGTTCTAAACATGCATATTTGCACTCTTAAGGAGTGTCCTTTGTCTGAGACAAAATAGAGGGCACTTCCCCTAGTACCTCAAACCAAATTATGGCATAAGGGTCTTATCCAAGTTGTGGTGACAATTTTTTAAAATTTTAATGGATTATTCATATCTTTATCACCTCTAATTATATCAAAACCTAAGTTAGATTGATGGAGAATTTCATTATGTGAAGGGTCTTGAATATGGGTTGTGTATTGCATTGTTATAGACATTCTATGCTCTATTTATACTATAGGATAGTCTTATGAAGTGGTAATTTTCACTTTGGAAATAGTACAAACATTATTATCCTTTATTTTTTACCCAAACCTTCTTTTTGCATTCTCTTTACTTGACTTGATACAAGTGATGACTGTGTGTGATTGTGTCTCACCTTAGGAAAGAGGTGCCTATAGGTAGATATTGCATATTGACACTATGTTATTGATTCACAATGTTATTTAAATATATAATTCCTTTATATAATCATTTTTATCCATTAAAATTATGTTCATTCTATGCCAAAACTAAGGCACCATGTTATAGCTCACTATCTATTGTAGTCAAATGTGGTTAACCATTGTTGGAATAACATGGGTCCTATAGGTAATATTCAACCTATGAAACCCATGTTTCATAAATTTGCATCATTTTTGAAATATTTGGAATCATTTATGAACTATATAAATGTTCTTATTACCATTATTTCACCATGTTCACCTATGAACATGCAAGTAAACACCTGCAGTCAGTTGTAGGTAAGCTTTTGAAGGAAAGGCACCTGTAGGTGGTGATGTAAGTCATAATTTTACAATTAAAATATTCTCCAAATAATTATTTTTCCATTTTAATTTAAAATAATCAATATCCATGATGATATGTTGTCACATTTTTATCTTAGAGTGTAGAGTCATTTGAAAATTCAAATCCTATAGAAAACACTACCTTTCTTCAGTGAACAAATGCATGATTTGGAAACCTTATAACATCATCCTTACTTATCCAACCTCCATATTATTTTACAAGGTATCTCCCCTATATGATGGATAAAATATATTATCATTTTTATTCATCTAAACTCCTTGTAACACTATCATTTAGTAACAACAAAAGTGGCTAGGGCCTTGTTTTGGGGTTTTTGTGAAACTTGTCCCTGAATTCAAATTTCTTCACTTGAGGTGACCTTTCAAGTATATCTACCTAAAAATAACTTTAAAAATGGTTCTCAAGATGCATCCCAAATCTTAAGACCTTTATAATGGTTTCAAAACACATTCACAGTCCATAAAACACTTTTAGATCCCTATGGGGAGCCACCTATACGTAGACATATCGGTATACAGGTAGTGGCTATGAGTATGGGTAGCGTGCATATGGTATGAAATAATGACCAATTTTATAATATTTAAAAGTATTAAAATGAAATTTTATTACATTTAAACTATTTAAACAAGTTTAGATACCCCATTTCCATGTGATACTCTCTTGAGGGCACCTATAGGTGCACATTTATGGTGTATGGTTATGTATATGTTTTTAATTGACTATCACAGTCCCTCTTATATCAATTGAGAGTTTGGATTGATTTTTAATCTCAATTTATATTTTAAAACCTATTAAAAAACTTCATTACATCCTAAGGAACATTTTAAACACTCTAAAATACTTTATTCAACTAACTGTGTATGACAGTCATGCAAGAAATGGATTGTGTTGATCCTTCTTGACTAAAAATCCATGAAGGTATCCATTGAAAATTAAAATCACAATTATAGAGATAAAAATATCATAAAAAACATAAAACACTACATAATACCCTCCTTTGAAACCATTAACACAATAAGGAACTCTGTACAAAGTGTCATATGCTTACATCTTAGTAATGGTATACTTATCCTACAATCTAAGATGTTTTATCTCACCAAGTAAATTCCAAACATGAAATATAATATTTAAAACATGAGAGGATGGAGTATACATCCTCTTGAAGAAAATTAACCACCTTATTTTCATGGACAAGATCATATAAAAGCAAAACCTGTAGGGTGTGGGGATTAGCTATCAAACCAAGACAATCAACTTCTTAAGAATGGTTCATAAAGTATAGGAAACCATTATTAAAAATCCAAAAATTAAAATTTATCATATCAAGTTTAATATCCACCATCAAGATAATTTGACATGTAGACTCTCCTACTAGTTGTACTATCAAAAGACCTATTGACCAATTTTGCTTGCCTAGTGGAGTGATGGAGAAGAGAAATGGTTTTGAACAATTTTTGGCACTTTAAATGTAGATAAAGTATGTAAATGGAGTTATGTAAGCTTAAGGGTCACTAAATATGTTTTTTCCATGTGTCACTCTCCTCCATAGGCCATACAAATACTAAAACCTCCTTCTTTTCACTTATTTTCTTGATTTCAGTTAACACCTACAAGTTTTTTAGTTAAAAACTGACATATCTAAAGGCACTAACATTAAGGACATTAATAAGGATCTTATAACACTTATACACCTTATAAAACCATACCACTTTCATTCATGACCTAAATATGACCCCTAAGTGACACAATGACTAAATTGGACTTTGACCAAGGCTAAAACTACATTAAATCACATCAAATTAACTATGATACACCCCTTACAATCATAATTAAAACCTATATCAAGTGTTTTACTATATGGGATTTATTTATTTTGACTAGGGGTCAAAATAGTCAACATTCTTAGTGATTTCCCAAGGGTAGTATGGTTTTTATACCAAGACTAGTAGCCTAATCCTACCCATTAGGCCATGGAGTCACACATACACTAGTTTGACACATAATTTGCCTTTAAAATCAAACCAAAAAACAAATAAGGACATACAAAACAATAAAAACTAAAGGAAAACAAACTTTTTTTCTCAAAAACACTTATGGAACATAATATAATTAAAAAATGACACAGACCTAATCTAATATTTATAGGACTAACCTTCATTTCCTGAATAACAAGGTTTTAAATGGATCCCACTCATAGGGATAGGAAGCACCTCTCCATTCATCATTTATAATTGGAAATAGTTTCATTATTTTTAATTTATGATGATATATGGTCCACTCTATAAGGAATCAAATTTGGTATGTCTCCTGGGTTTTGCTCTACTTTCATCTCATTTCAACACTATGTCACCTTCTTAGAATGTTATTGGAGTTACCTTATTGTAAAAATACCTCTTCATTAGTATTCTTTTATGTTCCATATATTTTTTAGCCTTTTATTTAGTCTCTTTTAACTCCATTAATTCTATCAACCTTACCTCTATTGGAGTGTTCTCAAGTAACTCTAGTTGATGACCCAACTCCAAGGTAGACAAATCTTGGGATATAGAAAACCTAGCTTCCCTTCCATAGATATAAAAAAGGGATAATTTCCTATTGACCTCTTAGGAGTTATTCTATCAGCCTATAGGTATATTTTAAATTAGTGTGCCAAGCCTTTTGATTACCCTCCAAAGTTTTCTTGATAATTTTGATCAGATTCTTGTTAGCGGATTTAGCCAACCCATTACCATGATGGTAATAGTTGTATGAAGTGCTCAAGTATATGCCATTATTTATTTCCCAATAAACTATATTAACACCCATGAAATTAAGTTCATAATATAAAATTATATTAGGAGTGCCAAACCTTGTTATTATACTTTCATAGAAATCTAAGATAGCATTCTCATTAGCTTCCTTCAATGCCATTATCTCAACCCACCTTGTGAAGTAGTAAGTTGATGTGAGTATCCATTTGTGACCAAAAAATGATGGGGGGTTTATCATGACAATTAAATCAAGACCCCATTGCATGAAAGGTTGATCAACTTAGATATGTCTCAAAGGGATAGATGCAAGATTCTATTTTCCTACAAAGAAGGCACACTGCACACACTTTATCACCCAAGCATAGTAGTCCTTAAATAGGATAGGCCAATAATATCTTTCTCTCATGATCTTGGTAGCTATGATTCTTAGGGAGATATTACTTCCTACTATTCCATCATGGAAATTGTCATTAAACACTCCAAATTGATCCTTGTTAATACATCTCAATAACACACCATTAATGTCTCTTATAAGAATCACACCATCTATGAGACAAAAATGAATAACTTGCAATCTGAACTATCTCCTTTTATATCAGCTCATATCATTAGGATACTCACCAATTTGAATAAATTTTATGACATCTTGTGTCCAGCCTTGTAGGGGTAAGGAACTAGTTATTTGGGAGCAATCATTATTAAGTAAATCCTCTTCTTTTAACTCATGGAGGTCTGAATCTAGATGTTCACATATGCCTTTACCACTTATCAACATTTTCACTTCTATATCAACATCATATTTAATTACCTTAGTAATCTACCCTACCCTCTTCTCAATAAGGTCCTTTCTCAAAATAAACTCTTTGGTACTAGGATGGGAGACCAAGATATGAATCCTATTGTTTGAAACCATATGTCTAAACTTATTTAGTCCTCTTAAAATAGTAAGGACTTGTTTTTACACAAATATGTACTTGACTTCATAATCTTCCAAACCTTGAATAAATAATGAAATTGGTTGTTTCATACCTTCATCATTATTTTTCATTAACATAGCTAAGATAGTATCAAGGTTATAAAATGAATACAATATGAAGTTTTTAGCAAAATCAGGGTTCACAAGGTTAGGAGCTTGTGTATTTACTTTCTTAATGGCTTCAAAAATGATCTTACCTTCCTTAGTACAATAAAATACTTGGTTCTTCTTGAGCATGGTTGTGGTAGGTTCCCTAAAGATGAAAAAAAAGGTATGAACCTCCTTACAAAATTTATCTTACCTTAGAAACTTTGGAGTCCTTTCTTATGCAAGTGTAATGATAAGCCTAGAATAGCCTCTATCCTTTCAGGATCAATAGTCAAACCATATTTATAAATAATATGTCTTAAGATATTACCTTCATGGATAAAAAAGATGCATTTTTTGGGGTTGAGAGATACTCCATACTACCTACATCTTTCAAACACTTGTCTTAGGTATTTCATATGTTCATTAACATCCTTAGAGAATGTTGTTATATGATCTAGATAAACCAATAACATTTCATTAATTAAACATTTGAAGTCCATTTCCATTACTCTTTTTTACTAAAATTATGTCTATTTCAAGTCTAAATAAAAACATATAAGGATAGGGATAAGTGATTAGAATTAACTCAAATTGGTTTGTGTGCCATATCTAGATGTTATGATCAATCCTCTTTGGCTGGGGAGGACTACCTATAGGTAAGAAACCACTACCACAAAAATATATATTAGTAGATATTTTAGTGGATTTACAAGCTACATGCTTGTTTGAAGAAGTTTCAAAATTAATTAGGGATGATAGTTCAAATTTGAGAAACAAAAGAGTAATAAATAGCAAAGAGAGAGGAAAAGAGAAAGTAAAAGAGAGATATGCTACCATTGTTCACAACTTGAGTGTAGTAGAGAGTAAAAAAGTGTAGGTGGTATATTTAGTTTTTTTTAAAGTTGTCTAGGTAGGTTTTAGAGAGGTTACTAAAAATTCATAGTTGTCAACATCGATTAGGCTACCGAGGTCAGTGAGTAAGTATGACCAATATTGGTTAGGAAACTGATGTTGGTAGGGGAAATAATATCCTAGGAACTTGTAGAAGGATTTTTTGGGTTTGGGAAATGGTTTTGGTCAGGTCTATAAGGTTGGGGAGATTTGAGAGAGAGATTATTACTTAGATGGGTCTAGTCATAGGTTTGGTGTGTTGGAACAAGGTGAAATAAGTGGGGAAGCTTTATAACTCCTTCAAAAGGGTTCAGTCAAGAATGCGTAAAATAATAAATAGTAGATATAAAGTGATTATAAAGTAACTTCTTAAAGACTTAAACAATAAGTGATGTACTTAGCTAAAGAGGTGATTTAATGATAAGTGTTGAATGTATGGATCTTATAAGGCTTGTTGAACCAATGCCTTGAATAAAAAAAATAAGCATGTGATGTTGGTTCTTAAGATCTTGGTTCCTAGTTTGGATTAACTTCTACAAGGTAACAGTAAGCCAAGATGTGAAAAGTTGGATTCCAAAATCATGTATGTGAATAAAATGAGTTTTTTAATTTCTACTAACCTAAACATTAGTTTGGAGTTTGGCTTAAGTAATTGACATCGGTGATCCCACCAATGTTAGCCATGGGTTGATCGATGTCAGTGGCATGAGAATAGGTAAAAGGGCTATTCTTAGCTTATTTTTTGTTCTTTCTCATGTCAAGTGTGGTATCTATTAGGAAATGGTATAAATGGGAGGTTAAAAAGGATGTAGTTGGTTAAGAATTTATTATTGGGGTAAGAACAAGTCATGGGTAGTTAGGATAAGGAGACTAAGTCTTGAGGTGACTCAAAGGGTAAGAATTAGTCTTAGGATGAGGTGGCTAGGTAAGGTGGCATAAGTGGCTTTTAATCAAATTAATTAAATATTTTAAATTAATTAAATCTGTGAGGGGTAAAATCATGGGTTAGGAAGGCTAATTATTATTATTGAAAAGGGGCTCAAGGGGGTTTTAACACAAGGAGTTACACACGTGTGTGATGCAATTTTGGTGTCTACATTTACCCCTTTTTGTCTTGTAATTTTCACTGATAAGTTTCAAGATAAAAATATGAGTTAGATTCTCTAGGTATTGGATGAGGTATCCCCCCTCAAAACAAGAACTGATATAGGAGAAACTAGAATCAGGTACTGGTTTGATAAGAAGTGAATTGGATGAGTGGATGAGAACATGGTATCACTACTTTCACTTATACTAATACGATCTATAGTCAAAAAAATCAATAATAGGTAAGGTGGAGGAGGATTCAAATATAAATAACCAAATCATAGCTTGTAAGTGATAGCTGATAAGGTCAAAATAATCAAAGTTATAGCTCTAATGGTCCATGTATACTAGGTATCTACGGTAGGAAGTGACCTTGGGAAACATAAAAGGTTGTAGGTGATAGGATTAGGTTGGTCACAATACAAAATACCTAATATACATGCATATCTATAATATCCAACTATAGAAAGATATCATAAGTAATCAAGATAAACAATGCAAGGTTGGTTTCAAAGGGCTAATGATCAAGGAGATATTCATGATCTCTAGTCAAAGTCATCATGGGTGGATATTTAAGTGATCTCCAAGGGTGGTTATCTTGGTTAGGGAGATATATGTGATTTGAAGGTTAGTTTCCATGGTCAGGGAGATATATGTGATCTCCAAGTTGCCCCAAATTAGGGTTAGAGTCCAAAGGGTTATGATTGTTGGTGGAAACTCTGATTCAAGGGTGTTGATGTCAATTATGTCACTAATGTTGGTAGGAAATAGTACCAATGTTTGTGGCTTAGGTTAAGGATGTTGACATGGATGAGAAACCAAACCTGACAAAAAAGGGTTTGGTAGCTGACTAGAACTCATTTAAAACATTTAATTGGAGAGAAAAAGAGATCTGAATATTGGTGAGATGGTAGAGCTAGGAGAGGACCCAACTGGAGGTGCACCACCACAAGTCCTAGCTATTCTAACCTAGAGGAGATAGAGATATGAGGTAAGATCCCCTTCAAGTTGACTTTGAATTTAAGTTTGTTAATTTTTTATTTTAAGCCAAATTTGAAGTGTGGGATGAAAGAATTATATTATAGGGGCAAGAAATGAGGTGAGGGTAGGTTTGGATGAATTTGGGAGGTGTTTAGAGGTAGTTTTTAGGTTGGGAGATAGTTTTTTTGGCCCTAGGGTCTAAACAGTCAATGGGGTCCACTAACATCAGTCGACATGGTGCCAATGTTGGTGGGGTCTACTGACATTGGCTGACATAAAGCACCAATGTCAATATATAAAACTAATGTTGGTGACCTTAAAGAATTCAAAATAAGAGAAAAGGTTAATTGAAGTAGTTAATGAACTTAATGGTTGAGGTAGCCTTAGAAGACCTCAAGTCAACTAAGTTCTTCTTACATAGCCCAATTGAGGGTCTTAGGCTAATGTAGTTCTCCCAATATGTAGGGAAAGAAAATCTAAGGTATGGTTAAAATTGTGTTAGAGGAAATGGTTAATGAAGGATAGGTTGAAATAGGTTAGGGGACCTAAGGCTTAAAAGATAGGTCATAGGGTCAAAGGTTAGGGATATAAGCCATGAGGCCTAGAGTGGAGAGAGAGGTAGTAGGGCCTAGAGTGGAGATGGGAGAGTAAGTTAAATAGTTTGGTGGGTATATGGCTGAGCTAACCTTAGAATACCCCATATTGACTGAGTGATACCTACATAGCCTAGTTGAGGGCTTCAGGCCAATGTATATCTCCTAGAAAGAAGGGGGAAAAAGTGGTGGTAGGTTATATTAGAAAGTATGTGACTTGAGGTGTGTGTGTATGGATGTAGGCTAGGTAAGAGTTGATGTTATGAGATCACCTACCTACAATGTTGACATGAATGAGGAAGGATGTCACCTTAGATGAGTGGGAAAACATGGTAGCCATAGATTTAGGGGGAGTGTGATGATATTATAGAGTTATATAGGATGTGAGTTTGATGATAACATTGATCAAGAGGTGGGATCACACCACCAACACCTTTAATTTTTTAACTAGAGAGTTGATAGTGACACAGGAGGATGTGTAAAAGATTTTACAATTGCCACTCTACGGTGAGGATCTCTTATCATGTTCAAGAGAGGAGCATGATATTCACATGGTGACATGGTTTGAAGATCATGTTAGTAAGGTGACCTATCACTTAATGAGATTTACTATGATCTTCTATACATTACTAATGAGAAACAACATCGATTAAATATCCTGATGATGATGGGGATTATAGTGTATGTAATACAAGATGTAGATGGTGGGAGATTTCCTATTGTGTTGACAAGTGTTCTAGCATAGATGGTTGAGAACTGGAATGTATTCACATGGTACCAATTTTTCTAGCACAGTTATATAAAGAGTTATGGGGGTTGAGACTGTGATGATGATATAGTTTGTGTGTTGAGCATTTACTCTATTGTTGGTCATATAAGAATATCATGGTGACATGACTATTGGGGTTACCTACCATGATTGTAGCTAGTTTTAGGGTTGGTTTTAGATAGTGGAGAGATGGTATGGCTTAGACTTGAGTAGATAGTATAGTGTGAGATATTGATTATTTTAAGTGCATAATAGAGGGATTGATTCCTATAGATATTGTGTGGAGACCCTAGTTGACATAGCCTACATTTAGAGGATAGGTCGATTAGCTTGTTGGTTTACAAAGCACATTATGGGTTAGAGGGAGATGAGTCAGTGAGCTAGAGATGATACCCATGGAATGAGTTAAGAGATAATTCATCTTGCTATACGATGTACTTCCTACCTTCCCTTGATATAGGAGGGATGATATAGAGGCACCCTTACTCTTTCCCTAAGAGATAGATCAGCCAAATTTTGAGGAGCTATTAGTAGAGCTGGGTGTAGTATATCAAGGATGCACAATAATTTATCTTACTTGGTGGATAGATTTTCATCCCATAGTTTAGGTTAGGAGGCCACCACCATATTTATAGGGAGTGATGAGAGAGACATGCAATCATATAGGATCAAGATGTAGTGATATAAGCACAAGATGTAGTAGTACAGGATCGATATGTGGTATTGTAAGCCTAATATGTAGCTCAAGCATAGGTATTAGTTTTACAGGGATAGGTGGTGACATTATAGGGTTAGGTTGGGGCATTACAGGGCTAGGTTAGGGTATTATAGGGTTAGGTTATTACATTGACAATAGAGAGGGATAGTTTGAGAGTAGTAGGTCAGGTTACTCCTCCTCCTTCATCATAGGGAATATTATAAGGGCCTTTAGTAGGTGTGATGGGACCATCATAAACTGTATATCTAGTGAGGTATAATACTACCCTTGATGAAATTACTTATTATGAGAGGGCCATTAGGGGGTTCCCATAGATTCAAAGCTATTCTAAGTTTAAAGAGTTGGAGATATCATTGACATGTGCCATAGATTCTAACTCACATAGATGTAGACATGTAGAGAGTGGTGATGACACTACTTCATGACCACATGTATAGCATCAAGGATTCTGAGCACTAGATTTTGTTATTCTTATATATGTTGTATACACACTAGCCTATTAGATGAAGATGAGAGATGTATATTTTAAGGGAGAGATGATATTGTTAAGATCTATTTATGTACATTCATATTGAGCATGTGTGTGTGTGTGTGTGTGTGTGTGTGTGTGAGATGTGTTATTGTGATTTTAAGATGCGTTTACTATGATAGTGATGATGACGTTGATGTTTATATTATATTAATGTTGAGCATCTTAGTTGAGTTATACTATCATTTCCCATATGTGTGATGGTATACATATAGTTGATTTATTAGCTTCATCTTTAGCATTTTTTCATATTTGTGATGGTGTATGCTTAAAATGCATAGGATGTTTATGTTATTATTTATATGAATTTTTCATCTCAATAGAGAGATCAACATGTGATTAGGATGGGAAATAAAGAGGAAAAATGTTCATGTATTGGGAAAGACCATAATCATAACATAAATAGGCTCAAGAATATGAGCCTCTTTCATGCTTTTCATCATTTGAACTTTTTGTTTATTAGAGAAGCATCATGTTCACCTTGTGTTAAGTGAGTTCAAAGTCCCTTAAAAGAGTATAAGGGGATAAGGGTAAAATCAATGAAAGTGTTTGGGTAGCATAACCTTTGAAGTGGGGATGATATGCCCTTGTTGTGGGTGACTCAAGAGCTACTATAGGCATGTCCATGACTTAAAGCTTTTTTTGTGTGTAATCTGATCAATGTGGGAAGCCAATAATGGGATTTTGTTTGTGCTGAGGCTGTATGAAGCTGATTAATATGAGAAGCTTTATTTTTATTTATTTATTTTTAGTTCACTTGATAATAAAGCTTGGCCTAGCCATCCTTAAAGGGATTGGTCTAAGCATTTGTTTTTGAGTTTAAATAGCTATCCTTTGAAGGAGTAGTCTATTGATAGTATCAAAGAGAAGGTACACAACTATCTTTCAAGGGAGAAGTCTACATTGAGAATCATGACCTGATAGATTATAACTTGTCTACATATCCCATTTTTCTTAAATTTTAGTCATGGATAAGACTATAGAGGCTTAGGAGTTTTCCACTTTGAGGGAAAAAACATAGCACTTTGTAGGTTAACTAAGTGTGTAGGAGTAAGGGTTAAGAGGAAGGGAGATGGTTGTAATAAGGGTGCTTAAGGGATGATCTCAAGTTAAACATGAGGTGAAGCATCACTTGATTAATAAAAGAATGGTCTTAGGTATAAGGCATTTAAAGGCTCAAGTTCTATCTTTCCTTCAAGAGAAGATAAGTGATAATTTCCTGAGCCATACTTGTGATTTATGATGTAGGTTCCAATCCAATTAAGAGCAAACTTACCCCACTTTATTTTCTCCATGTTTGTCACATGTTGATTTTCCTTTAAGATGAGATATCCAATATTTAAATCTTTCTCCTTGAGGTTTTTATTGTAAGTGTGTTTGATATGATCTTGATATATTTGGAGGTGATTGAGGGCTATGAGATGGTGCTCATCAATAAAGTTGAGTTGAGCCAAACATTCTTAGTGAAATTCATCATTAATAAGTATGTCTTTTAGATAAATGTGAAGAGAAGGAATATGAACCTCAAGAGGCAAAATAACCTATGTCCCATAGACCAAGGAAAAAGGTGTAGTACTCATAGGGGTTCGAATGCTAGTGCGGTTAGCCCATAAAGCAAAGGGAATGTGTGTGTTCCAATCCTTGCCCATATCATTGACTACATTCATGATAATTTTGGCTAATATTTCATTAGAATATTTTACCTCTCTATTTATTTATGGATAGTATAGTGATGAGAAGCTTAATTTAATTCCAAAGGTATCACAAAGACTTTGGATAGTCTTATTTTTGAAAGATTTGTCATTATCTATTATATTTTTATGTGGGACACCAAAGTGATAGATGATGTGATGGTTGATAAAGTCAATAATTTTTTCAGCCTTAATAGAGATGAGAGAAATGGCCTCGACTCACTTGGTGAAGTATTTAGTGGCAGTAATGATAGAATAGTGATGGAGGGATGAATGAGGGTTAATCTCACAGATTAAATCCAAGCCCCATTGGGAGAAGGGCCAAAAGTCTTTGGTGACTTTTAATGCATGACTTGGAATATGAAGGAGGTTAGAGTGTTTTTGACATTTGATGCAATGCTAAATTTAATCACCATAATCTTGATGGAATGTTGGCCAATAATAGCTGAGTCAAAGGATATGTTTGGCAACTACATGAACATTGAAATGTCCACTACAAATCCTATCATGGACTTCCTTAATAGCAAAGGAAGTCTCAGTACTAGTGAGGCATCTAAGGAGACCATAAAAACCTCACTTGTAGATAACTCCTCCTACCATAGTGTAATGAGTGACATGTTTTATGAATGCATGTCTCCCATTGTTGGAGAGATCAAAAGTGGTAATAGAAAAGGAAAGATAATCCATGATTTGATTGTACCATAAGTCCTATGGGTTGTATGTTACATTTTTGATAAAATAGATGTTAGTTGATACATAGGAGGGTAATTTTAAGAGATGCATGGTGACATATATTTTTGAGGAAGAGGGTGAAGAGGGTTTGTGTGAATCAAGTAAAGCCATTGTATCAACAAACTTATTTTTAGAATAAGGAACAGTTTATAAGAGATAGGAGTTAAATGATCCCAATAACGTATCTACATAATTTTTATACTATTTTAGAATTTTGTTTTTGCATAGGTAAGAACCATTAACCTAATTAACCATTAGCTAAGAATCACTAAAAATGGTTATTGATTTGATACCTAATAAGATAGCCATTTGAATCCCTAAGATCAAAGCCTCATATTTAGCCATATTGTTATTACATTCAAAATCTAGTTTAAATGACAATAAAGGTATAGGCTAACCATCTAGAGGAATAAGAATGAACCCTGTACCCCTATTATATTGACATTTAGACCCATCAAATAAAATCATCATTTGATAGGAGATGCCATCAGTGGAGAATGTTGTGATGGATTCATTAGGGAATTCAAGGTTTGAAAGTTGGTTATCAGGTAAAGGGGTAGTAGCTAACTAGTCAGTGATCATTTTCCCCTTTATAGACTTTTTTGAATAGGAGAAGAGGCATGGTATTTTATGGGTGGAGGAGAGGTAGGTGAAGATGTTTCCTCAAGGGGATAGAGCATAGGTATAATTTCTCCCTCAACATATGGATGAGGAACATGTAAAGTATGATCCTCCATAGGTAAAAGAAGTGGCAAAAGTGGTAGAATTAGAGTAGGCATAGTAGGTATCTCATATAATGTAGGAGTAGATAAAACTGACTCTTCTAGGTGCAAAGGTGGAGTGGATGGGGTATTACTCTTTATTTATAGAGGAAAGGTAGGTGAAGAGGGTTCCTCAGGAGGGTATAACATAGGAAAGATGTTCCCCTCAACATGTGGATTTAGAATGGGTAACGCATGGTCTTTAAGTGGTAAGAGGGTAACATTGGTACAAAAGGAACTAACAATATAGGCTTCTCTGATGGAAAAAGGAGTGGTAAAGGAGCCTCTTCCTCATGTAAGAGTGGAATAGGTGAAATAGGCTCTTCTACCTAAGGAGGAAGAATAGGCAAAAAAAATGCCACTAACTGTGGGGGAGGAGTCAATAAAATGGGTGCCTCCTATTGTGGGAGAGGTTGAACTAGAGGTAAAGGAAAGACCATATTCACTGTATGGATATTATGATCACATGAGGTATTCATGGTCTAAATAATATTTTGATTGGGTGAATGGTTAGGAAAAGATTGTTTAAACACATCCATGTTTTGATTAGTGGGCACATTAGGATTATCCAAAATGAGATCACCCCTATAAATCATGTCTTGAATAATGTTCTTATATGTTTTATAGTTATTACAATTGTAGCCTTTAACTTGATGGTAGCTGTAAAACTCATCATCCTTGTACCAAGTTGGAATAGGATGAGAGGGATCAAACTATATAAGAGGTTTGATTTGAGGAAGGATTATGACACCTTATTGTAATAGTTTTTCCAAAATAGAAGTATATGATTCCCCAATGGGAGTGTATTATCTTTATTCATACTATTGTTGGAATTGCATGGTTGGATTTTTAGAAGTCAAGGAATTAGGTTGGTTTGTGGTTGTGGAATAAGTTGATTTAATGACCACCACATTAGCAAAGACTTTATATTTTTGGATAGAAGGAGAAGTTTTAGAAGAATAGGAGTCATTAAATTTAGAATTGGAATTTTTACAACTCAACTTAAATCTACCTTCATTTAGAGCCTAAATCTCAAGTTTTTGTGCCATTATAAAGGCCTCATCAAATGTGTAGAAATTTGGTACTTGGAGTGTGGATGAAATGTTCTTATCACATGCCTTTGAGAAGAGATCAATAAGCTCAGGTTGGGGTAAGGAGGAGATTTGATTGATCAAGCCTCTCTAATGAGAGACAAAATCTATGATAGACTCATCTTCAAATTGTTTAATAGAATAAAGGTCTGTAATAGAAATATTTTTTTACAAATTTTAATAGAGAAATGGTCTATGAATATTTTGTGAGTTGGGTAAATGAGAAAAGGGAGTGCTAAGTTATAGATCTATAACATTATAGGGTAGCACCCAAAAGAGACATAAGGAAAGTGCAAAGTAATAACACATCATCATGCCCTATTAAATAATAAGCATGTCTAAATGCTTGTAAATGTTGTTTTCGGTCCTCTTTACTCTAAAAATGAGTAAATTTAGGGAGTTCCCATTGGTTTGGATAAGCATGAATAAGCAAAGAAGGATGGATGGGTTCATTGTATATCTGATCATAAGATAACACATTCTTTGAACCTGAAATGGATGTCTCTAGATTAGAAATCTTATCCATTAGCATCTTAATGAGGTCTAGAGGGGGATTGGTTTAGGATATACCCCATAAGTTATAGGGAACATAAAATGAAGCAAAGGGAGCATATGACATAGCTTGTTGAGGTTGTGTTGGCACAACATAAGGATAATGAGTCATAGGTTGGGGGGTAGAAAGAAAAGGGGCTTGTCCTATTGGGTTAGAGACTATGATTTGGTTGGATGCTGTTATTATAGGTTGGGTTATTGTCATGGTTATACTAGGTGAAGGGTGAGTCATAACTTAGATAATTATAGATGTAAGAGTAGATAGAATAGGTACCACAAATTTTTGAAATGGGGTGAGACTTGATTAAACTACTTGTGGTTGTAAAAGTAAGGAAGTCACTCCAGGGTTTATGTGGGATTGCGTAGTTGGTGATGCTAAATTTTGGACAATATTGATGGTTGGGTTACTTGTCAAAGTGGTGGTTTGAGTAACCATTAGGAAAATAGTGGAGATAGCTAAAATTGAAGTTATCTCCAC
This sequence comes from Torreya grandis, assembly GCA_037957365.1. Taxonomy (NCBI): domain Eukaryota; kingdom Viridiplantae; phylum Streptophyta; class Pinopsida; order Cupressales; family Taxaceae; genus Torreya; species Torreya grandis. The sequence goes on along the minus strand of JARHVA010000718.1, from coordinate 3,156,400 downwards.
TAGAGAGGTTTGCATATCATATAGTGGGTCACCCAAAGAATTATGGGTTTGGCTTATGGTAGGGTAATTCTAAATGGCTACCATATTGTGATCAAGAAATTTAGCAAAATATTGATCTCCTTTAGGTACAATGGGAATTTGGTTGGGGCTAGGTGTATGCTCTATATCTAAAGTATACTCCATGATAGAATCAAAAATAATAGGGGAAGGTGGAAGTGGTTGCCAACTTGCATAATCGATAAGAATTTTGGCTTGGGCTCACGTCAATACCATGCAAGAAGAAATATAAATAGTCTTAATACTCTGTATTAGTGACAAAATAAGGAAAAACTAAGTTTGGGTGTAGGTAAGTAGGTTATTTTATCCTGTTATTTTGAGCAAACTAAAATTACATAGTCACTTGACCGATGTCGATAGTCAAAGTCTGTTGACGTCGATGGACTTAACTAATTTCAATAGGCTAAAGTCTGTCGATGTCAGTGGAATTAACTAATCTTGGTCACTATGATATCTTGGGAGATGGAAAATACAACATTTTATAAACCTAGAGGTAGAATCTAGGTAAAAAAGAGGATGTAAGAGGTTTGTGTAAGAAGAAAGAACACTTAAAAAACTTGATATAACAGTTTATACAACCTGAGTATTACAAATAGTGTTTATTTTATGAATCAATGAAAAAATGTCCTTACCAACTCCAAAATATAGAAGGCAATAGAAAATCAAAAAAAGAACATAAAACCACTAATTATTAACTCCTAGAGATTAATTTTAGTCTCATGTTAGCTTATGCCTTAGTTAGATAGTGAGAAAATAATTTAGTTAACGAAGGTAATAGAAAGCAATCTAGAGCTAGTTTCAGGTTAGTTTTAGTGCTAAAGAGGAAATATGTGTTAGACCAAGTACATGGCTTGTTATAGGAGCTTGCTCCCTACACTTCATGTACCTAAAGCCAAGCTAGGCAGCTTAGCCAAAATATACCTTCTGCCTAGAGTTTATACTCTACTAGAGAATGGAGTGCGTTCTGCCCTTGGTGGTGAAATCCAAGTAGGATAGTCAGGTAGGGTAAGGTGATCCACCAGGTGATGAAAGATCAATGGGATTTGTATTAAGTGAGTTTATATGTTTCTTTTATGAGTGTGATCTGGTTGTGTAACATAGGTGCACTATAATTCATTCATAATGCTTGTAATTAACTAGGTGAGCTAATATGCATCAAACAAATAATGAAGTGTAGTAAGTTTTAAACCCAAATCTAAAATGTTTAGATTCAAATGAAAACAATGATGAAATAGGAGTAGAGAATGAAATTTACTATCCTAATGTGCATGCAAAAAATAAATAAAAAAGAGATTCTTTTAACTTGAAAGAAAAATGATAAATTGCTTTTAGAGGCAAAGAGAAAAGAAGAGTGGCAAGGAAGAAGAAATTTTAATTTATTACCTTTAAACAAAAAATAAAATGTTGAATATTTTGCGTTGAGGGGGAAAAAAAGGAGAAAGTGCAAGAAATAAAATTTTCACTATAATTCACCTATATGAATGCTTAAGACAAGCAATGAACCCAAAGAAAACTCTAGGGTCCCACCAAGCATGCCAAAAATGTTTTGATAAAATCATGTCTATTTCAAGTCTAAAGAAAATAGAGAAGAAGGATAGGGATAAGTAATTAGAATGAACCCAGATTGGTTTACGCACCATATCCAGACATTGTAAGCACTCCTCTTTGGTTGGGTAGGACTACCTATAGGTAAGAAAGCACTACCAAAAAAATATTTGTTAGTAGATATATGAGTGGGCTGCCAAGCTACGTGCTTGTTCCATGAAGTGTCAAACTTCCTTAGGGATGACAATCCACTTTTGAGAAACAAAAGAGTAATAAATAGCAAATAGTGAGTAAAAGAGAGATATGTTACCATTATTCACAACTTGAGTGTAGTAGAGAGTAACAAAGTGTAGGTGGTATATTTAGTTTGTATATTAGAAGTTGTCTAGGTAGGGTTTAGAGAGGTTACTAAAAATCCATAATTTTTGATGTCGATTAGGCTGCCTAGGTTGGTGAAAAAGTGTGATCGATATCAATTTGGTGACTGATGTTGGTAGGGGTAATAATTTCCTAGGAACTTCTAGAAGGCTTTTCTAGGTCTGGGAAATGGTTTTGGTCAGGTTTGGAAGGTTGGGGAAAGTTGAGAGAGAGAGAGAGAGAGAGAGAGAGAGAGAGAGAGAGAGAGAGAGAGAGAGAGAGAGAGAGAGTATTATTTAGATGGGTCTAGTCAATGGTTTTGTGTGTTGGAACAAGGGGAAATAAGTGGGGAAGCTTTATAACTCCTTCATGGGGGTTTAGTTAGGAATGCGTAAAATAAATAATAATAGATATAAAGTGATTATAAAGTAACTACTTAAAGACTTATAGAATAAGTGATGTATTTAGCTGAAGAGGTGATTAAACAATAAGTGTCAAATGGATGTCTCTTATAAGGTTTATCAAACCAATGCCTTGAATAGAAAAAACAAGTGTGTGTTACTAGTTCTCAAGAGTTTGGTTCTTGGTCTGGATTGAATTCTATAAGGTAACAATAAGCCAAGATGTAGAAATTTGGATGCCAAAAGCCTATATGTGAATAAAATGAGTTTTTTCAATTTTTGATGACCTAAACATTAGTTTGGATTTTGGCTTAAGTAACCAATGTCAGTGATCCCATCGATGCCAATCGTGGGCTGATCGATGTTGGTGACATGAGAATAGGTAAAGGGCTAATTTTAGCCTTTTTTATATTTTTTCTCATGCTAAGTGTGGTATCCATTATGAAATAATATAAATAGGAGGTTAAGAAGGATCTAGTTGATTAGGAATTTATTTTTGTGGTAAGAACAAGTCATAGATAGTTAGGATAAGGGGACTAAGTCTTGAGGTGACTCAGAGGGTAAGAATTAGTCTTAGGATGAGGTGGCTAGTTAAGGTGGCATAAGTGGTTTATAATTAACTTAATTACATATTTTATATTAATTAAATATGTGAAGGATAAAATCATGGGTTAGGAAGGCTAATTATTATTATTGAAAAGGGGCTCAAGGGGGGTTTTGATGTAGGGAGTTATGCATGTGTGTGACGTAATTTTGGTGTCTACAACTCTTTTAAAAGTGGCACCAACATTTGAGAAACCAAAGGGTATATTCATATAAGAAAAATTCCCCTGTTTTATATTGAATTTTTTCTTAAATTTATCATGTTCATTCACTATAATTTGATTATAACCAAAATATCCATCTAGGAGAGAGAAATGTTTAAAACATGAAATAATTTGAAAAATCTACTCTATTGATTGTAAAAGATAGTGATCTTTGAGTGACACTCTATTAAGATCTCTAAATTCCACACAAAGTATTATCTATACATTATTTTTTATAACATGCACAAGGTTAGCTACCCATTTGAATGCTTGATAGGAAAGATTATTTTAGATTCAAGGAGTTTGGTAAGATCTAACCTCATGAGTTGTTCAACCTTGGGGTTGATTAGCCTTTATTTTTGTCTAACTATTTTAACTCCAAGTTTCAATTTAATGGTATGGTGTGATAGGACAGGATCAAATCCTTTTATTTCCTTATTCTCCCAAGCAAATATGTCATGAAAATATCTAAACCAATCAATGGATCCTTGCTTCTCTAATTTAGAACACGCCTTGCCTAGTTTGAGGAGTTTGCCCTTGAAGATCAAGACCCTTTCATAGTTCTCATATTTTGTAGACATACTCAAATTTTCCTTTTTGCTTTGATCATCTTCATTAAATATAATTTCTAAGGTCACCAAGCCCTTAGGTATCTTGTTTGTTCTTAGCTACATAATTTGATCATCAAACTATTCTTGGAGTCCCTTTTGATTTCTTGAAGAGAAATTATCTTCATTTTTCAAGAAGTATGCAATGTTTTAATCACTATCAAACACTTTAAAAGACACCTAGTTATCAGGTATGGAAGGTCTAAAAATGATCTTGATGTGATATTACTTCCCCTCCTCTTTTATGGCAGTTGGTGTATCCAATTGTGATCTTATAACAACTAGTCTATCAGCATGATTATTTTGCTCACTTGGGACTGATTGTATGTTGAATCCATTAAAGTATTCTAGAAAATCCCATACCCTATGATTATATGATTTGAGAAAAGTATTATTGGTATTAATCATATTCCTAACTTGATGCACAACCAATTCACAATTTCCATATACTTATAAATTTTTGATTACTTTTTTCTTTTCCCTTTCAAGGCCATGAATCAAACCTTCATACTCAGCCACATTACAAGTGAAACTGAAATGGAAACTATATGAAGCATAATATTATTTTTTATATGGGGAAACCAACATAACACCATATCCTACACCAATATTACTTCTTAAGCCATAAATAAACATTTTCCACATTCCATCAGCCTCACTTTCTTCTTTGGCAAGTAGGGGTGTTGGTATTCCTTCTTCATGTAGATAATACAATCCTAAATCAATTTCCTCCATGAAATCGTAAGGATCATAACGAAAGGTGTTAGTACCATACTCATCAAGAAACAAATAAAAAATGCCTTCAATCTTGGAATAAGTACCATCATCCATAATATAATCCCTTTCTTCGTTGATTACACAATTCAAATTTGAACTTAATTCAACATAGGGCTCAATGTGAAACCTTACAAGAGGATAAGTTCTTATTATTACCTGTACTCCATATATTATCATAAAGGATAAGAAAGAAAAATAATCTGAGATATATCCCCCTATCTTAGATATAAAATCTCTTGAAATGAAGCTTGAAATATGAGAAGAAGGTCAACAACAACAATGTTTTGAAGGATGGGAAAATTAAGACAATCATGGAGAAAAAACTTCAAGTTTTTGATCAAAAATATTATATTGTTAGGTGTACCATATAATTTAAGCACTCATTTACTATGGGGTTTATATTTTAGGCCTAACTTATTAGCTACAACTTTGGGTATGACTGATGTAGAAGCACCACTAATAACTATGCAGTTATGGACAAGTTTATCACCCACTATGAGAGTGAGGTAAAATGGTGGAAGTTTCTTAGCTTGAGTATATGGTTCCAAAATGTTATTAAGGGAATTTTTAACAGCTACATAAACATGGCAATTACTTATAGGTGAAGTACTAGTAGGTATAGTGGATAGATATTTTTTAGGAGTTCTTTTTGGCTAGGCATATGAACGACATCTAAAAGGTAAATAGATGTCTTGGTATTCTTTAATGAGTCCAAAATATTTAGAGAAAACACACATAATTTTAAAAAGGAACTTAGAGGAAATGAAGTACTTTTAAATTGAGGGTTTGAAGTACACTAAATATTCCTTTAAACATTTTGATTTAGAGGAGGTGTAGGAGTATTTGGGACTATCATGTTTGCAGCCATGCCTTGTTACCTTGAAGGAAGATTTGATAAACTTGTAGGCACATTATTATCAACTCTTAAAGCCTTTAACTTGGCTATAGTGTTATCTATAATATAATTTCCTTTATTGAGAACAAAAGTGTCCTCAATTAGGAAGTTAGTGAAGATATCTCCTTGAGGCTATCCACCTTCACTTATTTGCATAATGACTTCATCTTCAACTGATAAAAAAGAAGAGACTCCTCCTTGAAGAAATAGATATTTCTTTCCACCATCATCGAAATCCATGAATTGTCCTTGTTTTTGATATTACCCTTTCACCAAGTTGTTATGCATAGGTGCCATTACTCTTGTATTGGAGGTTGAAGTAGGATCATATACATTAGTAGGCCTGTTGAAACTAGGCTGCCCTTGACGTCTCCCTTGCCCATATTACTGACCATATTGATGTTTTTAAGAATAAGTATTTTTATAGGCACCTTGTTATTATTATTTTACCTATTTTAGGACTTTAAGGATAGAAATATTGTTCTCCAATCAACATCATCTTCTACCTTCTTAGGTGTAGTCTTTGGCTTAGCATTAGCATTAGGAATTTGTGTAATGTTTGGAGTAGTATTAGGAATATTAGGCATCAAAGGTATACCTTAGGAGGTAATTTTATTTCTTTAATGAGTTCATTATCATATATAATGTCAATTTCATATGTTTCAGGAAAAGTGAAACCACCCATGGATTGAAGCATGATGGAAATATCAATACCAATGGCTCCCAAGTATGTAGGAAACACAAAGCTAAAAGGTGGTCTCATTAGAGGATTCAATCCATACTAATTATTTTTAAACCTCTCATTAAATTCACTCATTATTTCTTTGGGGGATATTTTGATCACATTGAGTTGATGTATGAGAGAAGTATGGTCACTTTCATCTTCAAATATTGAAGTTAATAGCACTCCAAAGTCATCCCATGATGTAATGAATCCACCAAGAAAAGTCCTATATGAATCAAATTTTTTCCCTATAAGGGAAATGTAAAGTATTCTAATGTAAATATTCTCTTTAGTGATATTATGAAAACTACAAAAAATTGGAGATATCCATGATGTGTTCACTAGGCGTGGTATGACCTTCACCATTGAATGTAGGCATAGTCATTATAGCACTAGGAGGAATGTCATCATAGGCCTCAAGGTGGATTCAATTTTTAGTATTAAATGAAGGAAAGGCATGTTTCCTAGCCATGTTTTCTTCAATATATTCAATTTATTTAATCTCTTTTCTTTCTTGGCTAGAAAAATATTCTTTCTCTTCAAACGGAAGATTAGGCTAAGGGTATTGAACTTCAATAAGAAGTTTAGGCTGAATAGGTTGATTGATAGGATTGAAAACTCTACTAGATGATGACCTAGTAAGGACCATGAAGTATGAGAAAAAATGGTCTTGAACTATTTTTTACCTTGAATGGAGTCACCAAATGTTGTATAGCACACCAATTAACAACTGATGTTGTCAAGACCAACATTCACTTTGATAAGTTATCTTGAAGATAATAGGTCCCACTGGGTGTGATATAACTATTTCCACCAAATATTTCACCCTAGAGGATTTTTTACAAGACTACTTTAATATTTTGGAAACATTGGAATACTTTTGGGTATGTGGGTTTACCAATAGGTGAAGTAGATCACTTGGTTTAAGGGTTAGTTCCCTAAATTTTTCTTGAAGTGTTTGTCACCTATCATATTGATTGCTTGTGGGAAAAGGGATATAAGTATGCATAAAATAAGTATAATATATAGGGTTGATATAACATGAAGATATCCACTATGCTAACATACTTTCTCTCACTAAGAACAAGATCTACAAACTATTCTCAAAGTCCCAAGATGTTCTAACATAAGTGTTGTAATATAGAGGTGATATACATGAAACCACTCAAGGTAAGTACACCAAAGATCAAATTTATGAATATAAGGAAACTTGCACACTTGAAAGGAGCCTAAAACACTAAATACACTCTATATGACTTGTTAGAATGATAACTTCTTGCATAAGACATGAAATGATAACAAAAAGCAAGGATATAATCACAACACTCAACCATTCATCACTTTGTACACTCAAATAAGAATTTTATGAACTCAATACCAAATTTATTTTATTATTCAAAGGAAAAATATGATATAAAACTAGTAGGGCTTTGCCATACCAACTATGGAAATAGTCTACAAGATCCAAAATGGATACTACTTATAGAATTTGAGAGAGGAGAGAAGAGAATGAAGTCCAAGAGTCACTAAAACATGTGTGAAGATGAGAAAAGGAGGTACATATACATAAAAAATGGAATATGGAGTACACCATGTAAGGTCTCATAAGATAAATGTCCAACAATTCATGAAACTCTTGAAATGTGGTACAAGATTCTTCATTTCCTTCACAAGAAATTGCCTTCATAATTTGGCCTACTTGGAATGCTCCATAGTAGAATACGAATAGATGATATGATTTATCTAAGAGGGAGGGGTTATAAACAATCCCCAACATGTATTGTGGGTGTCTCTAATCATTAATATTCTTTTGGACATGAGTTATCACTATTGGTAGTCACAATCACTCCTCTTCCACTCATCTGTCACACTTGGCACCAAGGTTGTCTTCAATTTTCCAATACAATCCATATATAGGAGTTTATGACACTTTTAAAGATCACTCATGTTCTTATATTCATTAAACAGACCTTAAAATTCCTCCCATTTAAAGTGTTTACCTTCTCACTTATTTATTCTCTATGCTAGTTTAGATAGGCTGATATGAAGGTGTTAGCATAGGCACGTGTGAGTCCAAATAATGAAATAAATGGATATGGTAGGTTATTTCCCAATATATCTATGAAAGTGAATTTCATAACTTGAAATCCTTCTACACCTACACAAATCACAAAACTATCAAGAAACTCCAATTTACACCTTATCCGTATATGTAGGGAGAAATCCAAATAGGTGGGAAGGAGCCCTAGAGATTAATCTACAATATCATGTCACTTTAATTCTAATTATATCCCTTTTGGATGCCCCTCTTTGTTCATTTTCTTCATCAGGTCACTACCAAGGGTTTTAGAGGGTTTAAAGATATTTTGGCCCTTAAAGATTGCTTATACAATCTTAACATTTAATCTTTTTAAAAATGCCACTAAACTTTTGTAGGGATCCTATCCAAATTGTCTTAGTTCCTTGATGTCCCATGTTGAGTGTCTATATAATTTCAAGCATTCAAAGTTATCTTCTCAAGCTCCTTTCTTCATTCTATGTAGGCTTGAGTTGATTTGAGCCAAAATGTGGCTTCCTTGTGGTCTCTTTTACATTCTAATAGCTCAAACACACCTTATAACTCTCCATGTAGGTGCTAAGGTGTGTCAATTATTTTTAATTCTCCTCTAGCTTTAGAAATGGTATTTATCCTCCAATTGGGCTTTAAGTCTAAACTGGACCTAAAGGACTTGAGTGCATACCTATAAGTTTGGACCACCTTGGCATGTTTTAGATCCCTTTAAATAATTATAGATGTTGGTTCATGTATAACTCAACTCTCAACATCTTCTTTTAGGTTTCACCAACCTTTATCTCCCCTTCTCATCTTCTTTCTTCTAAACCTACAGATTTACACTCTTGGGGAGTTCCCTCTATTGAAGACAAAATAAAAGGCACTTACCCTATTGCCTTAGACCAAATAATGGTATGAGGGGATTATAAAAGTGGTGGAGACCTTTTGTGTCAATTTTTATGGCTTATTCACATATTTATAACCTCTAATTATATCAAAACCTAAGATAGACTCATGAAGAAGCTCACTATGTGCAGGTTCCTAAATATGGAGTATGTATTGAATTGTTTGAGCCCTTCAATACTTTGTTTCTAATATAAGAAAGTATTATGAAGTGGTAATTATCACTATATAATTAATCCAAACATGATTATCCTCTAAGTTTTACCCAAACATTTCATTTAACATTCTCTCTACTTGACTTGATACAAGTGCTAACTATGTGTAACTATGTCTCACCTTAGGAAAGAGGTCCTTATAGGTATATATTTCATATTTGACCCTATGTTATTAATATACCATGTTATTGAATTTTATAATGTAATTTGAAAATAATTTTGATCTATTCAAATTATGTTCATCTTATGCCAACACCAAGGCACCATGTTCTAGCTCACTATCTACTGTAGTCAACTATGGTTGACCAATATTGGAGTAGTAGGGTTCTTGTAGGTTATTTTCAACCTATGAAACCCATGTTTCATATATTTTGATCATTTTTGAAATATTTTAAATCTTTTTTAACTCTATAAGTGTTTTTATTATCATTATTTCACCATTTTTTCCTATGAACATACAAATAAACACCTACAGTTAGCTATAAGTAAGATTTTGAGGGCAAGGCACCTATAGGTGGTGATGAAAGTCATAATTTGAAATTAAAATCTTATCCAGATCATTAGTGTGCCCTTTCACTTCAATATAATCACTATTCTTGGTGATATGATCTTAAATTTGTATCTTAGGGTGTAGAGTCATTTAAAAGTTTAAATCCTGTAATAAATATTGCCTCTCTTCAATGAAAAAATACATGATCTAGAAACCTTATAACATCCTCCTTACTTATCCAACATCCATATTATTTTTTAAGGTATCTTCCCTATATGAGGGATATAATTTATTATCATTTTTATTCATATAGACTCCTTGTAATGCTGTCATTTGGTAACACCAAAAGTGGGTAGGGCCTTATTTTGGGGTTTTTGGGAAACTTGTCCCTGAATTCAAATTTATTCACTTGAGGTAACCTCTCAATTCTATCTTCCTAGAAATTAACTTAAATATGGTTCTCATGACTCATATAAAATCCTATAAATTTGATAATGGTCTCAAAACACACTCACACACCTCCATGAAACACTTTGAGATCTCTATGGGGAGCCACTTGTAGGTGGACATCTCAGTAAATAGGTAATGGTTATGAATATGGGTAGTGTGCATATGGTATGACCTCATAACCAATTTTATGATATATAAAAGTATTAAAATGAAATTTCACTACATTGAAAGGCTTGAAACAAGTTATAATACCCCCTTGTAATGTGATACGCTCCTAAGGACACTTGTAGGTGCACACTAATCATGTATGACTATGTATATATTTTGCATTAACTATCACAGTCCCTCTTGTGTCACTCAAGATTTTGGATTTATTTTCAATGTCACTTGAGAGTTTAAAAAATATTTTGAAACTTCATTACATCCTCATGAATGTTTTCAAAACTCTAAAACACTTTATTCAACTAACTGTGTATGATAGTCATGCAAGAAATGGACTATATTGGTCATTCTTGACTGCAACTCCATGAAGGTAGCCATTGAAACTAAATTTTTAAGGATTGAAATAAAAATATCATAAAAAACATGAAAAAACCACATAACACCTTCCTCTGAAACCATTACCATAATAAGGAACTTTGCACATAGTGGCATATGCTTGCATCTTAGCAATGGTGCACTTATCCTATAATCTAAGGTGTTTTATCTCACCAAATCACTTCCAAACATGAAAAAAGGGATGTAAAACATGATAGGATGTATTATACATCCTATGTAATAAAATGTACCAACTAATTTATATGGACAAGCTCATATAGAAGCAAAACCTGTAGGGTATGGGGATTAGCTAACAAAACAAGACAATCAACTTATTAATAATGTTTAATAAAGTATAAGAAATAATTATTCAAAATCCAAACATTAAAATGAATTAAAATAATTTTAATATCCACCACCAAGAGTATTTAACTTGGAAACTTTCCTACATGCCACACCATTAAAAGACCTATTGACTAGTTTTATTTGCCTAATGGAGTGATGGAGAAGAGAAATGGTTTTGGCACTTAAAAAGTAGATAAAACATGGAAATGGAGTCAATAAATTTGTATGGTCACTGAATATTCTTTTCCCATGTGCCACTCTCCTCAATAGGCTGTATAACTACCAAAACCTCCTTCTTTTCACTTGTTTTCTTGATTTAAGTTAACACCTACAAGTTTTTCAGTTATAAATTGACATATATAATATTAAATAACATGAATGATGTTGAGAATGAGTTGAAACACTTGGACACCTTGGGAAACTATACCACTTTCATTCATGACCCAAATATGACCCCTAAGTGACAAAAAATGACACATAGACTAAATTAGACTATGACCAAGGCTACAACCAAATTAAATCACATAAAATTTACTATGACACACCATATATCATTCTAATTCACCCTTATATCAAGTATTTGACTATAGAGGGTTGACCTATTTTGATTAGGGGTCAAAATAGTCAATAGTTACATAGAAAAAATAGCTACGTACATTATGAGGGAATTGATATCTAATCATACAAAAACATGAATATAAAATCATATAATCATATTAGTAATAAATAAATAATGAAAAAATTCAACTCTACACAATTAATCTAGCTTGTAAACTATCTATATAAAATCCATATAGAACTAAAATAATCAATTGCAAAAATTATGATTATAATCCACTTGTTATGAAAATGTAATAACACAATTTTGGTCATAACACATTATCAAAATAAATATATTAATTGTGTTCATGATTCAATTCTCATCAATAAAGTATGAGATGAGCTTTATATGAAGTAATATAAATAATACAATAATCATAAAAATTCAAAAGAGGAGGCCAAATATGATATTAAATCCCTCACACCTTATAAATATTTTCTCCAAAAATTCACCTTAAATTATGTGGGGATTAAAATTGAAGTGGTGCTACATAGTCTAAAATGGAAACCTACTCATCATATCTATCTAAGTGGACCCTAATCTGGTCCACTTATTTCCCCCTAAATGGAAAGCCTTTGATATTCCAAGATCTTGATGGATTCCAAAGTAACATGATCATACTCTTCCACATGCAAGGCCAACTATTATATAAAATGTGATATGTGGAAGACATCATGAATCCATGACAAACTATGTAGAAATTATAATTGGTAGGCTACTAGATGAACCTTCTCTATGATATCTAAGGGTTCCAAAAAATGAGATGTGAGCTTATATATTTCACAATAATGGATAAGGTTATTGAGATAACTCAGATGAAAAATGAATTTCCATTGATTAAAAAAATTGATCTGTCCTCTTGGAATTGGCATACCTATTCCTATGCTCTTACACCTAATAAAGGCTCTATTAGATTTGAACATCCTATTTTTCCATACCCTATAATAATTTACTTTCACTAGAAACATATTCTTATAAGTGTTATCAACTCAAAGGATTCCTTCACTCTCTATTGTACAAATCCTTAATCGGTAGCATATGTATGGAGTAATGATAAATATTGCTATATGCAACTTCATCTAGGTTAAGGTAATCTTCCCAATAATCCATAACATACATATTAAAAATACCTTTTAACACCTAGTTCACCTATTTCATCTATCTTTTTTAGGATGATATGACATGATTAAATTGATGATGGTGCATAATGATATTTATAAAGTGACCAAAAAAGTAGAGGCATACATAAGATCCAGATCAAGGGTGAACTTTAAAGGTATATTATAAAGTTTAACTATATCATCCAAAAGTACTCTGGGTAGTGTCATGGAATTATAAGTGGTCATTGTGGGAGAAAATTACAATACCTTGGTAAATTTATCCACTATCACCATCATGGTTTTATGATCATGAGTAGACATAGGTAGACAAAATAAAATACATGGAAATGGTATCCCATTTTCACTCTAAAATCTCATGAGGATTTAATATACTTGTTAGATTTATATGTTCTACCCTGACATGTTGACATTGAAGGCATTTGGAAATAAAATACACTATTTATCATTGTATACTAGGGGGAATTAGAGGATCTTAGTGTGGGAATTATTTACCTATGAATATAGTTCTTGATGGGCATTTGATAATATCAAAAGTATTAAATATATATAATTTAGTATATATATATATATATATATATACCCTTTATGGTGTAGGAGAACATTAGAATCCATGGAATATATTATAAATTTTCCCATAAAGGCCCTCTATATGTTCATATATCATGTTGCATCTTTGTAAAATCTATCCTATGGGAGATACTCAAAGTTTTGATCCACAAATCATGTTTGGCCCTAATCATGGCTAAATAATGTTTCCCCATAATAAGGGAATATCCTAACATTTTCTCATTGTAAATATTCTCTATGTCAAAATGATAATTACATGGAAGATCCATCTTATGTCATCAATGTGCATTGATATTTTGTTGGGAGATAATTTATTGGAGGTTCAAATGACTATTCCTAAAAATGAAGCATTGACCCATCAAGAAGTGGTACCAATGTAAGAGACAATGAAAAATATTCATAAATTCTAATTTTGGGTGGGGATTATGAGATCTTAATGCTTTAGCTTCCATGAATTATATACCACCACCCTAAAACCCTACATGAGAATGCTTCTAGTGTTTTCCTTTGATAAAATTTTAAATACCAAAAATTAAGGTGCAGTATTAGGAACTTACAATATTGGTGCAATCATGAGGCTTTTTTTAGAGTCTAAAATCTCCTCTCACTCTTTCATATATAAAAATATTCCCTTTCCTTTTAATGTATTTTATGGGATGTGTTATATGTGAAAATTCCTATACAAACTTATGGAAATAACTTGTTAATCCCATAAAATTATAAATCTCAATGACTAAAGTAGGTTTTGGCCACTCTATAATGGCTCAAATATTCTACCGATCAAATAATATTCCATTCCCTATTATAATGTTACCCAATCCTTTATCTCCATCTAAAATATGTTTTATTTGAAAAACCTTCCATATAGTTAATAATCTTGAATATTCTAAAGAACCCTTTTAGGCATTCTTCCATTGTATAGGACTAAATAAACATGTCATATATAAATATAAATATAAAATGTATATATATTATAAGAACATGTTTTTTATGGGATAATAAATACTTTAATGGGAATGGTTAGCATAAAGGGTACCATAATAAACTCGTAGTGGCCATACCATGTGCTAAAGTCATTCATATGTATGTATACATTTGTTATCCTCAATTAGTGGTAGTCCAACTTGAGATCAATTTTAGAGAATACCTTATCTCCCTTTACTTGATCAAATAATTTTTTATATATGATTCAAAGTATATCAGTTGATTCAAATAAATTCATAATATGGTATGTGATTGATAATGCCATGAAGTATGACTTAGCCAGTTAACCTAAGTCGTACAAGATGCTAGAGGAAATGGAGGAAAAATTCCACTTATCAATATTGTTTTTATCACTAACTCTAAGGTTTTCATTTTCTATCATAAAAAAATAGTTATCAAAAAAGATATTATAGATGAATATTTATATTCATTAGTAGAAGTGATAATGTAATTTAACTACAACAATTCATTGAAACCAACACCAAATATATTAAAACAATGGACGGTGCTTAAATTTTAGTGATAACCACATTTATATTCATGATCAAGTAATAATGATAAAGTAAAATAAATACATATATGTTGTTCAATGATATTTCTAACACTTACTAATGGAATATTGAGGACTCCATACCATTATTTTGATCATTACCTACTTAGAGGCCCAAGAAAATAAGGGAACATGATTAAAAAAAAAAGTGGAGTCTTGTGCAATATTATGTTTAACAAAGTGCATGTTCCTTTTAACACTTTTGAAATATGAATAAGGCTTAGTTTGAATGATCTCTTTGTAGTATGTTTTGGGCTTTAACATATTGACCAATGACTATTGTTAAGTAATATATATGAAAAACGTGTTGTATCTTGGAAGGAAAGGGAAGCTCCTAATTGTATGCCATAAAACTTATCTTATAGAGGGATTTATAAGTACCATAAAACTTTGGTGCCTATAGTATATCCATTAACTTCAATGAGGACTTCTTATAATGTTGTAGCTAGAGAAAAACCATGTCTCCTTTTTCAAGTAGACATTTAGAGTGGTGTTGATCTCAATGTTAATTTATAGGTTTTAGTGCCAAATGAAAGTTCTCATTGAGAGTTTAAATAAATTCTAACTTGTGTTAAAGTGGAACCTAATGTTTATAAGTTGGAACTTCATTGAAGGTATTTCTAAAGAGGTAGTGGTGGATGATAACAAATGAATTCATATGGTATCATTTTTATTGAGGTGTGGTAAGTGGATTTGTACCATAATTCAATTAATGGTATCTAATTGACCTAATGATGTGGTTTATCTAAGGAATATTACTGCATATATTTTTATCAATAATTTGTTAAAAATTTATTTTTGACCATCTATTTTCAGATGTTAAGTAGAGCTCATATAAATTTTGGTGTCATAGGAGTGAAAATGTTCCTATGTTAAGTTACTTGTAAAAATGGAATCAAAGTCACAAATAATAAAATAAGGTATCCCATAGAGGTGAATCAGTATTATGTTGGTTTTTTTTACAAAATTTTATTCTCCTATTGATGGTACACTCTACAAGAAATAGGTGAGAATTATTTTGTACTTAACTCATACTCATTTGGATCTTTCACTTGTTATGAACTTTCTATTACACTATAGTCAAGACCCCCATGAAAGCCATTGGAAAGCTTCAAAATTCATTTTTAGGTTTTTTTTGGGTACTAATAATGATGGTATTCAATACAAGTCATGATGTAAATCCTTAATTTATGGTTACACTTTTGGTGGGAACATAATAATTATTGGATACACATGTAATGATTGGGAAATAGATCTAGATGGTTATAAGTCAACATTAGGATACATCTAACATATTAGGGTAGGTCTTATGACTTTGTCCTAAGAAAATAATCTTACTATTTCTTTGTATATTACATAAGTTGAGTGTAGTAGAGTTGTCGATGTTGACTTTAAATCAATTTGGATCTATTGTTGCATAAAATTTTGTTCCTATCTTGAAGGGGGAGATGAATTTTTTTCATCTATAATTCTAAGTATTCAATTTTTTTTAAACATTTATATTCATATGGTTTAGCTTCTTACAAAAATTATAACACTCTTGGTTGAAGTTGGCATTTACTTTTCTTTTATGTTTGTTTTGACTTGGGGAAGAATTCTATTGATCTGATTGATTTCCCTTAGGCTTGGTATTTGATTTCTCTTTTTCTTGGAAGGCGCTTGCCTTTTCTAGATTTTTATTGTGACATTTCATTAGTATCATTGACCAATAATGCATGTTATTTAACCCCTTTAGGTCACATTTCCCTAGTAAAAAATATTTTCTCCTATTCTCTCTGAGTTTGATCACAAAATATGTCAAAATTTGGTGCCACATGCATATACCTTAAATTTTTTATGTATTTATTAGTTTGAAACAAAAATTTAGTAAGTAAACCCCAATTCAAACAAAATCATCAAAATGATTTTTTCATTAGTCTTGGTTTTAGTAGTCTCAGAGATGAAAATCCTCAAGTGATTGATTGGAGTAATGAAGTCCTTAATGTGAGAATAGTTTTCTAGACTAAGAGTAATGAGACAATTTTCTAGTTAGCATGCCCTTAGGTTATTATGATTTCCAAAATATCCTCTAAGGTAGTCTAATATTTATGAGTTTCCTTGCTGACCTAAAAATGAAAATTAAAATCAAGGGAAACTGATTGACCAAGGATGCCTCTATTCATCAAAATAGTTTTTCCATTTTTTATGTTGTAAAATATTTTAAGGTGCAACTTCTTTATTCATTACTATAAAAAATAAACCTTGCTAAGGAGAACATCATTAATGTATCATTTCTATATAAAGTATATGAAACATGAGAGATTTATCTTTTATTCACCATTTATAGCATAGAAACTTGAGTGATAATATCCCCAAAAAAACTTGTATACAATTTTATCTTCAAAAAGTATTTCCAAAAATACACATTAAAACGATCATCACAATGAAAAAATCATAATGATGTAATTGACATATGGCTAAAAAACAATTCTACAAAATTGCTTTCAATACTAGAGGTGAAAATAAAAATTTATGTATTTTTGTTTGAAATAATGGAATATCAGTTAAAATTATCATCTCAATGAGAAAATCATAATGGTGTAGCCACCAAATGACTAACAAAAAAATTGTAATCTTTCTTCTTATATTTTAGTTAACATAGAAATATTGGTTTGTGTCCTTCCCACATAAATAAAAAATATATGTGAGAAACATGATTCTACAAAAAAATGCCACCATCTTTTCCTTTTCACCATTATTTTATTAAAAAATAGAACCACAAATAGGGATTCTGAAATTGAATCTGAATATGGAATACTACAATTGAATCTGAATAGATAATATTGTAATATTGAAGTAATATGAATTGTTACTAGAAAAAATATTACGTTGAGGTGTATTTTATAAATAATCCATTTGATAAATGAATACATAGTCATAAAACTGATTACTGCTTTTCCTAAAACAACAATAAATGTGAGTTTTAAAACTTCTAGAACATAATTCTAACCTAACAGATTTATATGAAAATAAAATTATTTAAACCCTTAATAGCCAATTATATTCATCAAAATATGATTATAAATTATCCCATAAGGGTTTAGTGAGAGTATAATACTAGTTATTTACAATAATCCTATAAATCTAGGATTGAAACCTAAATTGTAGAAAAAATCAAAGTGCAGATCTAAAAACTAAAAGGATTGTGAAATATGCATTAAAAATAAAAACTTGTATATCCAATATTTAACCTACATGTATAACTATATTAATCTTACATATCTATGAAACAATATTAAATTCATAGATAAGTTCCATAATAGTGTTAGCTACCATAAGAAAAACACCCACAATACTTACACAACAAATATTTGAAAGATTAAAAATAAATAACACAAATTCATCCAAGTAGTATAACTGCCTATTTTGATCAAGATTACTGGCATGACTCTATAATTATAGTAGTAACTCTCATCCATAATATGCCTCACCAACTATCTCTCTATGTTATTATATAGATAAGAGAAGAGGATAGGGTTAGGGTTAGATTTTGGACAAGTAGTTACAAAGAGAATAAGTCAAAACTATTCTTAGCATAAGTCAATTAAATATTTACTTAATTGATAATATTCACTAATAATAGGAAGTGGATAACCATGCATTAACTATCTCTCACCCATAAATTAAAAATAAATAATAAAAGTGCATCTTAAAACCATACAATATTAAATGAGTAATTAATACATTAACCAAAAATTTCTACATTATCAAGTGTGCAATCCTTATAAGTCTTCCCCATTTCACCTCCTTTCTCTTTTAATCAATATGCAAGAAAGCAAGTTAGTGAATACATCCAGGTCAAGAAAAAAGAAGAAATAAATATTATATTCCTTATCAAAACTCACTCTTAATTTATTGCATGTATTTTATTTGTTTAATTTTTCCCAAGTGACATCTGTTAATCTTATGGAAAAGTAAGTCAAGTAAAAATCCTTTGTGTTAAGAATCTTCTTATAATTTATCGTTCATGTTTTGCCTCCCATATTTTTAAACCATTTTAAAGGTACTTATTTTTGTTTATAAATTTCTAAATTCCACCTCCTTTGTGAAATTTTTAGTAATACTTATAATATATACGTCACATGTTGGTTGCATAGGCTTACCTTATTAATCTGAATCACACACCATTGACATTGGTACCTTTACCATCGATGGTAAGTTATTTATTAGAAAAAATAATGTTTTTTCACTATATTTTACTATGCATGTAAGGATGCATAGAGTCAAATGATGTGTTGTTAATCCATGTGCAATATTCCTATATGTTTTTTTCAAAAATACATCAAACAAATGTAATGTTATCCAATGTTACATTCTTATTTTAAGGTTTATTTGTGTAGACTAGGTTTATATCTTGATCCATTGGTATGAATAAAATTTTCTTATTTTCCATTGTTATTTTAATTTATAATTATAAGTTTAATGACAATTTTAATGCCTTGCATGAAAAAATATAAAAGGAATTATGTTCAGTTTGGTGAGAAATTGGTTCTGCCTAGAACAACACCATGAACTTATGTACATGCAACAAATCCAACTTGGTGAGATGATTTTTTCCGTAATTTTTTTTAGTTTAAGGTATACATAGTTACCTTTTATCTTGAACTTTGAGCTTTAAAATATTATTTATATTCTTGGTTTCTTATTTTATTTTCTCATTAATACGTTGTTTGTCAATGATAAGTTTGTTTTACTAATAAATGCTATTGATTTTCATTTGCTAGATTTTAATTTGCACGAAAGGTGTAAAATATTTTATTTATTTTTTACTAACCCATAAGAACCATTTTTATATGCCTCATACAAAATTGTGTCAAACAAATGTAATTTTATTTAATGTCATTGTTATCAAATATTATGGAAATAAGGAGTATGAATTTTTTTATTGATTTTATTTATTCTAATATTTTTTTAAAATAAGTTTAGTTTTGGATTGAATTACTTGTGAAGGAATATGTTGTAGGTATCAAGTTTAATTTGGGGACAAACTTCTTGTGCCTAAAGTAAGGCCATGCATTGGTTTACATTCAAAATAGAATACTTGGTGAGAAAATTTCTTTATTTTTAATGCTTTGTTTCTATTTTTTTGTTTAAATCTATGATAAATTACCCTTTATCTTGAACTCCAAGATTGAAAAATGTCTTTTTAACTATTAATTTTTTTACTTCAAATATCTTAACCTTTTTCATTTAAATCATATATTTTTTTTTATGTTTCAATTATTTTTATTAAGATATGAAAGTAAGTACCTTAAATTATTTATTAAAAATTTCATTTTTTATTTTTCAGTTTTAATAAACTTAGGTATGATCAATCTTGACAAATTTATGGCATCATTTTGCTAACTTAGAATTTGAACACATGTACCTTCATTCAAGCCAATAATCAATGTGTGTTGATGGAATTATATACAATATAAAAAGTAACCCATATATCCAAAGTTAGATGGTAGATTAAGCTAAAACTAGTGTTTTTAAAGTTTTATATAAAAGATACCATGCTTGTAAAAAATATTTAAATGTGTATATGTCGAAAACATTTGATTTGATTTATTGAATATGTGAAATTGATTAATTTTCAAGGATTTTTTTATTAGATGTTTTATTTATTTCCTAATTTAAATAATTATTTTTCATAACTATAATACCTTTTAAAATTTGAATCTAATATTATATTAGTTTTTTTCCGTCAATTAAATTGAATATTTTGGTTAAAATAGAATATGTGTATTCATATCCTTTTGGTGTTGTGAATTAATAGTTAATCATTTATAATTAAATGAATAATTTAATTTAAAAATGATCTTTTTTTAATAAAAATATTTTTTAGTTTATGGATGTGCATCTTATTTATTAAAACATAAATTAGCTCACACATGATATATACTTAGTAGATATGAATAATAAATCACAATCGTTTAAGCATTATTTTATTTTTACTCTTGAAAATCTTTTTTGGTGGCTAAATGTATATGGCTTATATAGAGGAAGTTATTTTTATCTACTCAAACTTTCACCATTGCAAAGGTTGTTCAATCCTTCACATTTTAGAGTAATATGGAGATAATCCTTGGCTATGGATGGACTAATAAGTGGATTGAATATATAGATTATAGGGATAGTTCCCCTTGATGTATCAGTTAGGCTCTCTGCACTACACTACTAGCTTGCAAGGGAAAAGAGAGGAAGATAACATGAAAGAAAATATATCTAAGGAGGTGATACACCAAAATATCTCCTTTACCTATATAATATGCATGAAGAAGATGAATTATGACATGAACCTAATTGCACTAATCAAATAAGGAGTCTCCAAATATAAATTTTTCACATAGAGGATATTATCTTGATGCATGATATAATGTAGTTGATCAGTAGCTCTCTCAAGGAAATTAATGAAGGATTACACTTGCCATACATACAAGGTTATTCAATCACATTATGAAACTTGTAAGGATGATTAACCACCTATAAATATGTACATAAGAGAAGATACATATAAGAAACCATTCACTATCACTGAAATTCATCTACAAACCATAATCATACATTAATAACAAACATTGATGAGGCTAAAATTTAACCTTATTAAATTCAAAGATCCAAGTACAAGTGGTTTTTTTAGCAAGGCTCTACCACAACTTAGGTTAAAAAAATGAATATATATGCCAAAAAAAGGAATACTGAGAGAGAGAGAGAGAGAGAGAGAGAGAGAGAGAGAGAGAGAGAGAGAGAGAGAGAGAGAGAGAGAGAGAGAGAGAGAGAGAGAGAGAGAGAGAGAGAGAGAGAGAGAGAGAGAGAGAGAGAGAGAAGCCAAAAAACTAGGGATGAGTCATCTACCTAGTCCTCCTTCAATTCATACATATTAATTCATATTTTATCTCTTTATTCTCTTGAAAAATGGCATAAAAGGTAGAGATGACCTTGTTTGGAAGGTTTGAAGAAGTCATGGGCATGTTTCTTGGAGTTTGACCCATACATGTGCCTATATCCTTGCTTACATATACCTATATCCTCGATAAAGAAGCCACCTCCTTGAAAATGTGTATTTAAGTGACATTAGAGTCCTCAATTGACTCCTTCAATCCTATAATTATGTATCTCTACTTTTTGGGGGATTTTAGAAGGCTCTTGAAGGTTGTTTGACTTTATCTTCATGGCTTGGCATAGGAGAGAGGAAACGTCTCCTTAAAGTTGTTGAAGACTGCTTAAACCATTTGAATCCTTCTTGAAACTAACCTATGACATATTACTTCCACAAAAATGGAATATAATTTGATAAGTAACCTTGAAAATATTATTGAATAACTTTTATGTATTGATTTGTTGATTTGATCATTTGAACTCCTCCTCTTCTAATATGGCATAGAAAGGTGAAAACCTAGTTTTGCTTAAAATAAAGAAATTTTAATCATGGATGGCCTATAAATATAATATTTACCTAAAAAATGTCACTTTAATCCATAAAACACTCCAAAAGATATGGCTTAGCACCTTTAGCTTGTATTTCTCTCAATTTCTTATATCCCTAAAAAAAAGTAAACCTTCTTGTGTGGAAGAAAGTATGAAGTATATTGGGTAAACAAAGACATTTTGAGGACCTAGTATCCCCTTAAATCTCCATGAAAAGTTTCATGATCCAAATCTAAGTGTAAATGTACTTTTTATATTGTTCTCTTCCCCTAATTAGGTCTCCATTAGCCCTCTAAGCCTAGAAACTGAGTTTATACTCCAAACTTTTCCCACACATGTGAAACCTATAATAAGTGTTTGATTAAAAATAAAAATGATATAAAAATACTCCATTATAAATGTAAGATTTTGGAACGTTTTTTAGGTAGGCAAACCAAGAAATGGCAAAAAAACTAGCCCTTTCTCAAGCTTATTTTAGACTGCCATGAAAAACTAAACTTGTAGGTGTAATTTTAAGGTATATTGTATAGTATTTTAAAATTTAAAATGTATAATACATATTAAATCATCCTCTACAACCATTTGTATTTGTTCATGATTCTTTATACCTTATTTTAGGCTTAAAATCTCACAAAAGTACAATATTTATTAAAATTGTATAGGTGTAGGTATAATAAAATATCATGTTAGGGACCTAATTAGGGTTATTTATGATGTTAAATTTGTTTAATTATCATTAAAACTCATTTCAAACACTTGGGAAGTCAATTTCTCCAAACTGTTCATTTCTAGCCTCTAGGTAGCTAAAAACATACTTATCATCTTAACAATGATTCATAAAGTACATGCCTTTAAATTGAGAAATAATTCATAAATTTTTGAGGAAAAGAACCATAATAATCACCCCTAATATATTTTTACACCATTAAACTTCTCATGATATGTCTAAGTAAAATTTTGAGCTTCTTGGGTGGTTGACTATGCATTCTATGAGGTTGAGAGAGAAATGAGGTCTGAAGGTGGTGCTTTGACACTTATTTTAAGTTTAAAATGATTGTTTTAGGTATAAAAAACCTAATTTTAGGTATTATAATCAACATAATGGTCATTTTTCCTCCATAAGCTCTGCAACCTCATGTTTCATGCATTTAGGGTTTGAAGTACATCATGCATATTTATCCCTAATTGACTATCATAGGTTATTTCTTCTTAATGATCCTAAGTTTGAATATTATAGATTATTTTATAGCATATTTAAAACTCCTTATGGATATTAATACCCCAAAAAAATTCATCTCCAATTCCACATATGCACAAAACATTAGAACTTTATGAGTGGACCTGAAAGTCACTCCTAGGTCTATAGGTGTGTTTTCTAAATTGTTTGCCTTCAATAGGGAGAGTAAGTGTAAGGAAGACCTTGAATAGGTCTTTATAAAAATAATTTAACTCTTTGTCACCATGAATCTTTTTTAAACTAAGTATCCCCTTGTTCTCTTGACAAGTTTACATGCATAGGTCTAATTGTAGGTGAAGGTCTAGTTTGCTAGGATTTTGAGTCTATTTCCTTTATATCACTTATATATGTTCTTCAAGACCATTTTAGACTTCATTAATTCCAATAATTTTTTATATCTATCCAAATCCTATTCCCCAATTCATGACATTACATTCAAACTCCTCTCACACTTTTAATAAGATTGTAGGTGTCTTGTTGACTATCTATAGGGTTAGAGTGAAACTTGCTTAGTCATCTTCTATCTGACTTTTCTCTTTATGTATATTTTATCTCAAATGAATTATTTAAATTTTTTCATTCCCAAAAAATCTAGTCTCACTATTTTACATTTATTCTCCTTCTCAAGTTTGAAACCAACTTGAGTTATCCAGTTAAAACTCTAGGTAACCGTTTCGAGTCTTGACTACATATGGAATTTAGGACATATGCAAGTCAATGAGAAATTCAAGGACCTTTTATACTTGTGTTTGAGATATTAGTTGGTATTACTTGATCCTTATCAATCCATATGAGACCCTACATCCTCACAATAATCCCTTCTCTCTCTTATGTCTTCTCAAGACATGGATTTAGGTTTGTATAGACTCTTTACTCTCTAACACATAAGCCTAGGTGTTTGATCACCTAAACCTACCTAAATAGCCTATTTTAGGATTTTAATTTCCTTGTATCATCATTTTAATCAATGGGATTTATGAACCTATAGTATTAAATAGAATACCTACTTTCACTCCATCCTTTCTCCTAAAGATGCCTTCTACAAACTTTTATCTTTTAAACTAAATTACATATCTCATCAAAAAAAAGTAGAAATGAACAATCACCATTGGCCTATAGGTATATTATGGCCTAAGATCTTCATTTTTATTTATAACTTGGAGATTCTAAACCATATGAATGTTATATTAAATTATTAATCAATTTTAGAGTCTATAGATCTCTATCTTACCTTCAACACTCAAACTCTTATTACATTATTACATACACAAGCCTATATCATTAGTGAGTGTTTAGTCAGGCCTACTAAGCTTAAAGGAAAGATCATAAAATCTTATAAACTTTAATATCCATTCCACTCCTGGATTTTACCAACCGTTTGAATATTTATCTCAACCTTCATACCTCAATTTGCTCTATCATATGCTTCTTATTTCATATTCTTACACATGTATGTATGACCTTGCAAGACTTGCTAGGCTTGAATGAGTTATAAAACATTAAATTAACTTCATTTATTGAATCTAAACTCATAAAATTTTCTACCTAAACCTTATTAATGTCTTTCAAACACCATGCCAAAACACTATATATTATTATAAAACATTTGAAGGTAAGGTAGACTTCTCAGTAGGCCTAATTATAGGTCTATTTAGATTCCTTGATTTCTTAATACATTAGTATTTATATGAGATCACTATTATAGGTTATATTTATCTAAATGGATCTCTTTTTCTCCCTTATTTTCAAAAGCATATTTGAGACATTTTTCATGCCTACTCAAGGCCTCAAAAGCATCAACTCGTACCATTCTACTTGTAGGTAATGAATTAACTATCTTATGAATTAGGTCTTGAAACTCTCTTATCTATTTATTTATAACCATATAGTCATATAATAACTAAAATATATCCATTTTTTAGGTCTTAAAAATTATGATTTATTACACATTTCATTAGTATTCCTCATGAAATGTAGACCTACATATTTTCAGACTTATAAGTCTACATTTGTATGCTTTAGGCCTTGGATTAATGCAAGTATTGATCCATTGAGTCTTTTAGAAAATTCATAAATTGATTTATAACCTATCTCATTGAGTTTATACCATCATATAACTTTTAACAATCCAAGATAAGACCTTTACCAACCACTTTTAGAAGCAACTTCAAAACATAGTCTTTAAGACTTAAGCATATTGTATGTTGTTTGAAGAAAGTGGCATTAAAATGATCATTAATAATAAGTTTCAATTAATATATAATTTTAAGGAATGGAAACATTATATAAAATATTTAGAAACATTCTCCAATCTATAAATAACCTTGAAACATCAATAAATAATGTTAGTTATCTTGTAAATGTGCAAAAATGGAGATTTCTTTGTAAAATTAACTCATACATGATAAGTGTGTCTTGTAAAAGCATGTTATATTATTTAATATACCATACACATCTACTTAAATTTACATGACCATTCAAACTATTTCAAACTACCATTTCAAAGAATTAAAACGAGCCTATAGGGTTTGTAAGTAATTTTGGAGTACCTTGGAGTCCTAGCAATTTTTCATAAAGTAGATGTAATTTATTTGATTAAAAATGATACAAATATAAATATTAATATTACCTCCTCCTTTGGAAATTTTTTTATGACCCAACTCTTTATCCTTTATCCTCTATCCCTAGTGAACATTTGAAAACTACCTTTGTGAGCTTATAAGGAAAGTGTAAGAGGAGAAGAAGAATTTTTGCACTTTAAAGATTTTTTAAAG
This sequence comes from Torreya grandis, assembly GCA_037957365.1. Lineage (NCBI taxonomy): Eukaryota > Viridiplantae > Streptophyta > Pinopsida > Cupressales > Taxaceae > Torreya > Torreya grandis. The sequence goes on along the minus strand of JARHVA010000718.1, from coordinate 3,129,951 downwards.
ATTTAAAATCATGTATATGACCTTTATAACACCAATATACACTTTTAAATAGTTTCCACCTACAAGTGAATATCCCAAGTTCGTACAAACTCCTAAAATTGCTTTTTTTGGAGCAAAAATTGAACTTTTCTAACATGAAGATTCTTATTCTAACTTCTTCCTAACACTAGTAAATTTAAAACTCATTTTAAATATAGTAAAGTGTAATGGCATGTGTATTCCATCTTTGCCATCTTTTAAATGGACTTAAATCCCTTAAAAGCATTTTCAAGTACAAAGAGAGCTAGTGTATATTGGAAGATCTCATGTAGAGAAAATATATCAATACAAGACCTTATAATAATTCAAAATAATTATTCACTATTTTATTTAATTATCCATGCAATAAAATCACCTTGATAAGGCTTATTTTTTTCCTTAATTAAAACCTAGGTTTCTCCAAAAACCTTAAACTTTGTTAAAATACCTTAATCTCTTCAAATAAGTTTAAAAACATTTAGACCAAGTGACCAAGTTAAAGGACTTAAATTGATATAATATACACCATATTGACACATCATGACATACCCCTATGACCCACTAGACTTACTTTTAAGGAATTTTAAATCTTGGCAAAGATATTACCTTAAACAATGCAAAAAAGACCTTACAAAGACCACTTGAAGACTATCAAAGCATGACAAAGATATGAACAAGGTTGTAAAAACATGAAAATCAAAGTTTTAAGTTATAGGGGTGATATTTTAATGTGGGAGGTCAAATATGTCAAAAATTATGTCTTTTATAATTAATTTTAAAACCTTTAACACATTGGTATATTTATATTTACTTTTAACTATTGTAATTGTTACATTATTTCTTTATAATAATTGATGATCAGTTTCTTTAAATGAAAATGTGGGATTATAATTTTTGATTTAAAATTAACTTGTGATGTCCAAGATGATGTATAGTGATGTATTTTTTTTAGACATAATATAATATATAATAGTTTTATTATATTCAATATAATTAAGTTTAGACAAATGGTCAAGTCAAATGTATGTATTATACTAGATGGAATGAAAAATCATGTAAAATATGGATGAAAAAAATGGGCACATGAAATGTTTGAAATAATATATAATAGATATGTGCTTTTATGGACTAAAATTATTGAAAAATATTCATAAAATGGGTTGTTTGAAAAGGATTTATAAAAAATTAGATAAATGTAATTTGAAAGTGCAAATAGATACTCTATAACTTTCTCCAAGATTTTACTAGCATGTTGTAAAATAGGGCCTTTTAAAAAGGCATGGCCATCTATTAAATAATAATTAATTTGTTTTTTTGAAATGATGTAGTTTCAAGTGCCTTGGTAGATATGTATGACAAAAGTGGAAGTATACACAAGGTACAAGATTTTTTTGAAAAAAATGTCTAAAATGGATATGGTTTCATGCAATGCAATGATTATAGGATATGAAAAAAATGGTTTCTATTAGATAATTTATTATTAGTTGTCTTATCCTGTAGACATATAAAATTTAAAAATTGGGAGCGTGAGTGTGGCTTGTGATACCTAGCCCTTAGGTCCCCTTGCATGCTCACATGACCCTTCTAGGCACCATTTTACTTATTCCCAGTCATCTATAAATTTTTGAGACCTAATTCTAGCTTAGCTAGGCTACTTTTCCCATGATAATTCCACCACCCTAGGTCTTGTAATTGTAGGACAATAGTGCCCAAATTTCACTTTAGTGTTGGATCCTAGGGTGTCCCATTTCTATAACTCTTGTCGAATCATATTTTGAGCCCAGATGATCATTTCCTTTCAATTCCTCTTCATTGTATTAGCCTAATGTGAATACATTTAACCCATGAATAATAGATCTCTATAAAATCCCATTAAAATTTCATTTAGAAGGGTTTCTTAAATATTACAAAGTAAGCAAGAATACAAGCAAAACCACTAAGGCAAATTTTCTTATTCTCTACATATAGCTACAAACATACTCAAACTCTCACACCAATCCCTAACCACCTTAAGCACTCTTAGTTTGGAATTTTTTCATTTTCATAACACTATTAGATATAAAATCAAGTGGGAGAACTACATATGGTCTGATTCCTCTTAAAAGTATTGGTATGTAGGTAGTGTGACCACTCAAGGGGTGTGCATATACGTTCAGTGCATCTTACACACACTAACCCCCCTCTTTCTCAAGTTTTATTCAAGCATGATGGTCTAAAGTTAAAGATTAAATCAGATATACAAGTAGATATATCAATAATAAATATTCTAAATTTCATAGGTAGGCTCATAAAGGGACAATGGACAAAACCTAGAAAACTTAAATCTATGTGACTAGTTTGGACAATAGTGGCAGGACCTGGACTATAGTGTTAGACTTCAAAGTGTCCAATTTTTAGTAGTCCTATCCTTTCACCAAATAAAAGATAGATCCAAGTTCATGACACTATCCCAGTCTTACACAACCAGTTTTAGCCTCTATCTTAGCCATCTCAGTCCAGTTTTAAGCTAAGTTACATTTCTCCTCTTTTATTACTATTTTTAGAAATCTACAAAATTCAAATAAATTATACAAATTAGTACTGTAATTATTGAAATATTATTTAATGGTTTATTTATTCTAGACCCTTAACTAAATTAGGAATAAAACTCTAATATTCCCAAAATAGTTAAATCATTTGGTAAACCTGACATACTTCATTTGTGCATAAAAACCCTAGAGACCCTAGGCTAAATTATTTCCCAAATTTTCCAATAATTTTTTTAACCTATATATTTATATTATAAATTCACATTAAATTTTAAAATTCCTTATTAACTTTAAAAATATCATTTTTCAAAACCTTAGTTGCATATATTAGGTCCCTTTGTTTCTTGAGGTATCACCTTACAATTTTTTATATAAAAATTATAAATGGATCTTACTCATCTCAAAACATTTCTTGAAAATAATAAGGAATTCATACTTGGTCCTATCATATATATGAATGATGAATTTCACCATATGTTAATGAAAAGCTTCATTATTTCCATTTCATTCTTATTTTTCATAATATGGGATGTTGTTAACAAATTTATTGATACAAATGTTAAGATTCATTTCCTTCAAAGCAATGTTTACTCTTCCTTAATATAAGATTTCCTTACTTATTTAACATGCTATCTCTTTATTATGTGTAATTAATTGAACAATTTAATCCTTACATACTTATAGGATCCACTACATATGCCTACAACCACTTGCCAAGTTTCAATGTCATATCTTATGCACAGGAAAGAATTTCCTTCTCCTCTTGTCTGCCAAGATGGTGATAGCTACTTTCCCTATAACCAGGTCCATGCTATCACCCCTCCAAAAGGTGAGGTATCCTATAATATTATTCCTAATGCATACATTCATCTTATATCTTCTTCTAACCCTCTTTAACATATGTTCTTACGTGTTCAATCAGAAGCAACTAGGGTTTACACTTGTGAGACTCTAAGGGATCAAATCACCAGTATGAGAAAATTAATTTTAGATTTACAAATGGAGAACATCTATTACATGAAAATATCATAACATTATAAAATTAGATTGTAATACAAATAACTCAAAGGCACCCTATTGCAAATCATGCATATACATCTTCACCAAGTCAATTGGTTGAAAGCAATGTTACATATATCAAAATAAGAAATCACAATAAAGTAACTCTAAAACTAGTGATTCAAAAATCATTCAAAGATCAAATAAGATTTCAATTTAGGTACTAATGGAAATGATTAAATCAAAGTTGATCAAACTACCTCCTCTACATCTAGTGAGAATATCTAGATATTATTATGCATATCATAGAATGCATGGGCATCACATAAATTCATGTTTGGCATTAAAAAAACATATACAATATATAATTGTTAATGAGGACCCTATAAAAGTTAAATAAGTTAAGAAATGTATACTGACATAAGAACACATTTACAAAGGGTCAAATTCAAAAATAGTAAAAAAGTGGTTATTAAAGCATAAATAAAAACAAAAAAAGGATCAAAAAGCAAAATTAGAGCAAGAAACAGTACCAAAAGCACAGGTAAAACACAAAAAAGATGCAAATCTACCTCTCTAAATGAGGCTCAATTTTCAAAGAAGTATGGGTTTGGTAAAAAAATCTATAATAGTTTGATTATCAAGTTCAAAGGTTGGGAAAGCATGCTTAAGGCATCACTACTCCTTTTCTAGCAGTTGATAATGTTTGTCCACAAGGTTTGGGATTTATTGAACATCCTAAGCCAAATCATTCACAGAAACAATTTATCAAAGGAAAAGATCTAGATACAATAAAAGTCAAGACTAGTATTCCATTAGTTCAAAATAAAGATGATAATGATGGGTGGAATAATATAGGTTATTATTATTATTTATAAGAAACTAATAATGAATCCAAATATTTAGAGTCATATTCATAGAATTCTGTCATGCTTTACAATCACACATGATTCCTTTGTTTGATATAGGACACCATGATAATGACTCTCTCATGAGACTCATCAGTTAGTATAATTATTTTTAAAATTACTTATACATAATTTATCTTAGTTTACTTCTATATAATTTCTTAGATTACTTGTACATAGCTTCTTTTCAATTACGTATACATAGTCTTCTTATGATTGATTGTACATAGAAATATTTCAATTTTTTTTTCCAATATGTCAAAATACTAAAAAATTCAAACATGTCAAAATACAAAAACATTCAAAATTTTAAAATCCAAAAACATTCAAATAACTTAAAAACACAAAAACATTTCAATTTTATGCATTATTTATGCCTTACATTTATATCACCATGCTAGACTTACATTTTCTATTCTATGATATTATTTGTTGATTTATCTACATTACCATACTTCACTTGATATTTTTAAGTGTGTGAAGTGACATCTAGATCCTTGATTGCTTCACTCTAGCCATTGAGGTGGCATCCTACTTCTACATTTAAGACATACCTCAAAATATCTACCCACCAGGGGCATCTTCTACACGACCACACCATCAAGATTATGTCATTCCTACACTACACACTCTAGTTATCATGATGATGTACATTAATTACTAGCTTACATAGATTATTGTATCGACACTCACTATTATATAACACTTGTGTATTTCTTGGCATATACCTAGTCATGTACTCCATGTCTTACATACTTTCACTTATTGCTTTGATTAGTTATAAGTGATTATATTTCTAGCATTTACATGCCTTCATCATTGCTTTGTGTATCTATATGTGATTACATTTCTTAGTTTCTATTTTGTCTCTTGTGTGTGCCTTAGGACATTTACCAATGTCCTTTGCTTATATTCTTGTGTGTGCCATAGGACATTTACCAATGTCCTTTACTCGTAATCTTATATGTGCTTATGGCCCTCATACGAACCTTGCTTATTTGTAAATTGTATGTGTATGTGGTCATTTAAACATTCCTTGTATGCTTGTTTTCCAATTTTAATGACATGCATCTATGTCTCTTATTTGCTTGTCCCCTTGGCCACTATTATATGTTTATTACTTCTTGCCTTGTGTGCTTGTTGCTCGATTCCTTCTCAATTGTTTGCAATGTCATGATTCACATCATGCATTATCTTTATTTCTTAGATGCCATGATGGACATCATGCTCCATGCCTCCTTGATAACTAACAACTAACATTTATAGTTTTAATTCAGTATACTACACATGATATTATACTATTACATCTATCTAGGCATACCCCTATTTATCTATCAATCTCCAATACAAATTATGCTATATCTTGAGACATATTTTCAGTTATCATTACTATATAATGTATTTCACATCATAAAACACTTGTAAGGTTATTTATTTTGAGGGTAGCCATTGTAGGGTCTTCATTCCTACCCTCAAAAGAGGGGGAAATAAGTAGGGGTTTTGTCACAAAGATTAGAGCTCCTATCAGTCAAAAAAAAGTTTTTAAAACACTCATAACAACAATCAGAGGTCAAACCAAGTAGAACAAACTAAAAAAATAGTGACCATTATAGAATAGTGATTAGATTCAGTAAAGGATAATATCACTAGACATGTACAATAATGTCAGATAACATGATATCATATTTTCAATGCTCCTATCAAAATAGAAATAAAACCAAAATTTATAGAAATAGGCAAAAAGGTAAACTTAGCTACAATTTTGTCAGATACAATCTAGTTTAGAATCAGTAATTTTAGTATAGTTTTTCTTAGAGAATTTAGATATAGGGGGCATCATGCATGGCATGATGGCTCTCAATTCTAGTTTTAGATTGAGTATTGGTATAACTTATATATCAGAATCCATGTTACAGACACTAATGATTGGGGGTAATGTGCATGACACAATTAACTTATTTTCTTTCTAAGTTTAGAATATTACCTAGGCATTCTTAGTAGTTGCATTCCTTCTTCCATCTTTAGGTGACTGGCATCATTTTGGAGTGGATTTCATATAAGCTTAACCTCCACATTTTTGAGTGGATTCCACATAAGCCTAATTTATAGTTTTAGAGTGGCTTTCATGCAATCCTAATTTCTTCCTTCTAGAGTTAGATAAGATTGGCTTAGTTTCAAGTACACATTCAGCTATCCATGCCATATTGTGAGATTATAGATAATTCATGGACTTCAATACCTATATCATATAAGACACTTTTATACTAGTATCATTTTATTACTTCACTTCACTGGGTAATGATGGAGCCAAAGGACTAGCTAGTCTTTGTATTCTTGAGCCACCTACTTAGAGGGATTAGACACATAGTTTAGACATCAATTAACACATGCATGATCACATAACTTCACTTAGTGGGTGATGTTAGAGCCAAAGTATTAGCCTTTACATTCTTGAGCCACTCTTAAGGAATTGAACACTTAGCTCCATTTGTAATATTACTCTTGGTACAACACATACCCAGCATTACTTACAAATATCTAGCATCACTCAGCATCATAATAGGTTTTTTATTGGTTCACATACCTGATGAGGTGTATTCATTCCTTTCTCTTCCTCTCTCTCTTACCCAAATTTATATGTTCTTATTTTATATATAGTGTATCTAGTAAGAAATGATCTACTCTTTATTTTATCTTGCAGATTTACACTTCATAATGTACTCACTCTATGCACACCCAACATCTTGAAACTTCATGGGATTCACCTTTACAGGTAAGTTTAGGTATGCTTTCTACTTTTCTTTTATCCTAGTATTTCACTTTGTTACATCACTATAATAAAGGGGGGAAAATTTAGTCTTATAAAGTGTCAAAATTGGTAGCTTGAGTGTGGCTTGTGGCATCCACCCATAAGTCTCTCTTGCATGCTCTCATGACCCTTCTACACACCTTTTTACTTATTCGCAATCATCCATAGATTTCTAAGACCTAATTTCAACTCAGCTAGGCTACTTTTTCCATGCTAATTCCATCCCCCTAGGTCTTATACCTATAGGACAATAGTGCCCAAATTAGACAATAGCACTAGCCCTTAGGGTGTCTTATTTCCAATGATCCTATCCAATCATATTTTGATCTCAAATGAATGTAGAGTAAAAATTTACTCTACGTTTCATTCTATCTTTCAGTCGTGCATCACAAAATTTTGCTTTTGCATTCTCTGGTCCAAAATGCTAAAGTCATGAAACAGAGCACAGACTCCTTTTTCCTTTTGATTCTTTTTTGCTTAAGTATCAAAGTTAGGTGGAATGCACCAAGTGGTAATATCAAAAGGTCTTAGTGTTACTTTTCTAAAAGCAATGGAAGCTACCACATATCCTAGCTGAGAAGAAGTGAAATTCACCATGTGGCGGCATCTAAAATATGTTTAGTTCAATACCTTGGTTCAATTCATTGGTTCAATGAAAGTTCAATCGACAAGTTCATCAGCTTGTTTCAAGTAGCTCAGCACACAATGTTGAATCATTGAACTAATTAAACCATTTTTGGTTTAATGGTGAGGTTTAATGGAGAAACAAGTTCAACAACGAGGTCTAACAACAAGGCTAAATAATGATAGGCATGAAAATGCCGAAATTCATAGTAAAGGAATCATCAAAGGGTAGGAATAAGCAGAAGCAGCCACATGTCAACTTTTAGGTGACCCTCAAAGGACCCTAAAAGAAAGTAGATGCCACCATGTGTCCTCACTTGTCTTAGCGGAGTGCGACAAGTGTCTGCATCTGAGGCATTGGGTTTATTTAAGCTTCAAAGATAAGCCTCTCTCAAAGCGTAGTGGAAGCTACCAAGTGTTAAAATCTGTGGGTTTCTCCTATTGGTTTCAAAGAAGACTATGGTGGGCCCGAATGGGTTACTAAGAGCAGATGCGCTCTCAGCAAAAAGAGCCAAAGGAGGTAAAGTGCCAAACATAGAAATATATAAAGCAATCTAAGTGGCATGGAAAAGTGTCAACTCAAGGAGTTATTCTAGTGGTTGACATAGTACCTACCATGCAATCATCAAGAGGCGTAAACAGTGAACAACATGACCCATTTTTCTTCATTATGCATTGATGAACAGGGAAATAGTGTGGCTCATAATTCCAAATCTTGACAAGAGCTGACATAGCATTATCTTCAAGTAGATTCCTCATCCCAATGCTGGAAAAACACATGGGTCACTAGTAAAAAAGGTGCCAAAATGGCCTTTTTCTTCCTCTATAAATTGAAAGCTTCTCATTTGAGAAAAAGGGGAGATACTGAGACAAAAGACTTTCTAGAGTTTAGATTTTATAGATTTTGTGACCAAGTAGTATCATTTACTTTTGTCTCATTTTCTTGAGTTGTAAAGTTGATGTAACTGTGCATGTTTCTATGCCTTTTATGTGGCTGAATGAATTAAGAAGATTGAACTCTATGCCTTGGTTGATATTGTATGTGTCATTTGCAAGAGTAGTCTATACTATAGATTTTCTTGAGTTGTGATTAGGAATATCATTTGATTTTATCTCATTTTCTTGAGTCAAAAGTTCTACATAACTGTACGTGTTTTTGTGCCTCTTATGTGATTGGAAGATTCTTATAAGAAGATTGAACCCTATGCCTTTGTTGACATTTTTTGTATCTCAGCAAAAGAAGTCTTTGTTGTGAACCTCTGTTTCTATTATTTCAACCTTTTACATTGATCATGCACTTGTTTGCTCTTAAATGTAAATGAATCATACATATAGTCTCATTGTGCTCAAGATTAGGATCAGAATTACACTTAGGCGCATCACCATAGTTAGGTTTCATTTCTTGCATTTATATTTCTATTTAATTTTCTATCTTTTTCCCCCCACACTTGATACAAAAGAAGAGACCAACTTCTCTAAAATCTGGAGGTTGTTTCAAGCTGCAATATCCTACAGCTTGAAACTTCTCATTATTGTTGATTAGAATCAAGCACAATTTTAAGCATCAATAATGACCATTTCCCTCTAATTCCTATTCTTCATTATTTTAGCCTAGCACGAATACATTTAACCCATGACCAATAGATCTCTATAAAATACCATTCAAAGTTCATTTAGAAGGGGTTGAAAAATATTACAAAGCAAGCAAGAATACAAGTAAAACCATCAAGTAAAATTTTCCTAATCTCTACATACAACCATCCAATACATATACAAGCATACTCAAACCCTCACACCAGTCCCTAACCACCTCAAGCACTCTCAGTTTAGCATTTTTATATCTGCATAACACTATTTCACAAAACACATCAAGTGGGAGAACTACATATGGATTGATCCCTCTTTAGATTATTGGTATGTAGGTAGTGTTCCCATACAAAGGTTATGGATACATGTTCAGTGCATCTTACACATACTAATCTCCCCTCTTTCTCAAGTTTTATTCAAGCATGATAAAGGTCTAGAGTTTGAGATTATACCAGCTCTATAAGTAACTTTATCAACATTCAAGATCTAAAATTTCATAGCTAGACTTACATAAGGACAATGGACAAAACCTAAAAAACTCAAATATCTGTGACTAGTTTAGATAACAATGGTAGGACCTAGACTATAACATCAAACCCTGAAGTGTCTTATTTTTTACACTCATGTCCTTTCACCAAATGAAATATATATCTAAGTTCATGACATTGTCCTAGTCTTGCATAGCTAGTTTTAGCCTCTATCACAACTATCTCAGTCCAATTTTAAGCTAAGTTGCATTTCTCCTCTTTTATTACTATTTTTAGAAAGCTATGAAAGTCAAATAAATTATACAATTTAGTATTGTAATTATTACAATATTATTTACTGATCTATTTATTCTGGAACCTTAACTAAATTAGGAACAAAACTCTAATATTACCAAAATAGTTAAATCATATCTTGTTAATGATATTTATTCTAATGGAATGTGATCAATATAACTTAACAAACACATGGCTATCTTTAGGGTGGAAATCATTGTTTCACTAAATATACATAACAAGTAACCAACCTTATCATTCACCTTTTCCAACTTAGATTAAATTTTTAAAAAAAACTTCAATTATATATAAGTTTTCATAAAAAATAAATTATGTTTAGGAGGATTGACATGCCTTATTTGCATCTATCTAGAAACCAATTGAATGATTGGTTGAATGGGGCACTCAAATGTGACATATCATGCCCCAAATGACATTAAGTTGTCACAATCATGTTTAGGGGGATCAATATGTTGTTATTACATTCCCTGTGAAACTAATTATGTGATTAATTAAAGGGAAATTCAATTAGGGCATATCAAACCCCATATCAAATTAGTTTATCACAATTCTATTTATGAGGCTCAATATGACCTATTTATTTCCCCTAAACAACTAATTTAGTGATTTATTTAATGAAACACTCGATTAGAATTTTTTTAGCCTAAAATGACATTATGTTGTAATCATTATGTTTAGTCATCCCGATATTCCCTAGTTACATCCCTACTATAACTAATTAATTAATTAGCTAGATGAGGCTCTCAATTAGGGCATATCAAGCCAAAAATGACATTACAATATCATAATTATGTTTATGTGTCTTAATATTCCATAATTATGTCCCCCACATAACCAATTGAATTGTTTATTAAATAGTGTACTCAAGTAGGGAATATCTAAGCCCAAATTATGTTAGTTTGTCGAAATTGTGTTTAAGGCACTCAATATTCCATAGTTTAATCCCACACATAACCCATCAAGTGATTGGTTGAATGTGGTACTCAATTAGGGAATAATTATTCCCAAGGACATTAGGTTGTTGTATTTGTGATTAAGGGGATTAATATGAAAATATCTCAAATATATATATGCAAGATTCAAACAAGAGATCTAGAAGTAAAAATGCATAGAAAAGGATAAGGATCAATGATCAATTAAATATTGTGACATAGAGATTAGGTGGGAAAACCTCCAATGGAGATAACAAATATTCAATGATTATTTAATGTATAAATAATTCCCCAATACATAAAATCATTTCAATCTCACTCCTTGTAAAATAACATCTTCACAAAATCTATTCTCAAACAAGTATTTGTTACACATAAATACAATATTCTTCACAAAATCTCATGATAAATAATAATCACCTTGTTTAAGCGATGAATTTATAATAGGTGTAAACCCTATTTATAATATTCATGAGGGGAGGTGACCGTTGTAACCAACAGTCCCATATTTTCCCCAATGAACATTTAATTACGTTGATAATTATTAAACAAATATAATTTAACTATTTATTTTCATGAGGTTTTCACCGCATGTATTTAAATAATAAATTATTATTATTTATTTAATTCTAAAGGTAAACTAAGGGTGAATAAAGCACCACATATTCATTAAGTGCTCTAACACTCCCCCTTAATGCTAAGTGTGGATAAATGTCATAGTCACCTTAAAAAGGAATTATGCTATGTACAAAACTGATAGATTTAAAAACTTTCATCATGACAAACACCACCTTTTGAAGCAAAAGGAATTATAATTCATGATATACTCAAAACTAAGTTTAGGATAGCATGATTGTGATATTACATCTCATAGATTCTCATGAATAACCACTTAACATATTTGGAGCCTTTTATAACGTAAGGATATCCATTACAAAGTATGTTTTTAATGTATTTGGGTGAAAAATTAAAACTTCCACATGAATTTTACTGAAATCACATAACTTCCACATAAATTTTACAATAATTTACAATGAAAAGTATAAAGAAAGAGAAGAAACACATGGCCATTAGGAAGTGGAATTGCCATGCACACTCACTAGCAATGGCAAATCTGAGAGGTCCAACATTGCACAAAACTGACAAAACTTGGTAACACCAAGTGGTTTTATGAAGATATATGCCACTTATTCATCTGTAGGATAGAACTATAGATCAATATCACCATTGCGGACTTTCTCTCAGATAAAATGTACCTAAACTTTAATATGCTAAAATTGTTAGTGTTGTGAACCTACACAAAACTTAAACACATATCCAAAAATAGATTCATGATAGCATAATATGGTTAACATCACAAAAACCACATACATAAAAATATGAAAAACGTTTTTCTATGGTAAAACACATTTTAAAACACTCATGCCATATTTTAGGCAAATAAGTTCACTACTTTGATTATAAATTTAGTGAAAAAACATAAATTATTATATGTAATTCTTTATTGGACATCCCCAATATTGACAAGTTGAGTTCCCCCAACTATCATGTGATGCACATACAATAATTTACTAATAATATGATACTAAGTTTAACTAAACATTAGATATCCTATTAGCAATAACCCATTTTATCATTTGAGTTTTATAAAAAAAACTTTTCAATTTTAATATGATTCAACAAAAGTTTGAGGTATAACCTCTCATACATCAAATATGGATAATTTTAGCATGAAATTATATCATCCAATCAATAAAATATGAGACTGAAACAAATAAGTTTAGAGATGTATGAATAGAATGCTTAGTAAAATAAATGATGAAGAGCCAATAATACAAAATTCATTTACACTTTGTATTCATAACATATATTACTATCAATCAAAGCATATAAGGATGTTAGCATAAACAATAAAATGATAAAAATATCAAATGAGAGTATCTAATCAATTGAAACACAAAAGATCCAAACTCATTGAGAATGATCTTATTACCAAATGCAACAACTAAAACATGATTATTTTTTCAAATTAAGCATGATGTTATGCATATAATGTATTTCAATGATAATTTTTTTAAAAATAATCATAATATCTATATATTTTATTTGATTTATCATATAAGACAAATATATGTATTGAAATATAATTGTAATACATTATTTTCAATAATCAATAATAAATCATTTTACTAACAAATACAATGTAGATGAGACACTGTCAATATAATTAGTATCTCTACAGTAACAACAAAAATAGTTTTATCAAAATAAATGAAATGATATGTGCATAAATATATTTTCAATGTATAAAATTGAAATTACTAATAAGGGGTTATATTCATAATATGGATATAAGTATTCATGGATTTGGCCCATAAGAGTGAGGAAGAACATTTACAAAATGTAACATTGTTCTAGCCATCTCAATAATGGTATAGTTTTGCCTTTCATCAATACCATTTTGTTGAGAAAAATAGGGAGTTATTAATTCTAGTTTAATGTTATATTTAATTAAAAAATAATCAAATTATTTACTAACATATTAACCACCATTATCAGTTCTTAATATCTTAATAGAAAATGTAAATACATTTTCAACACTAGCTTTAAATTCCTTGAATTTAAACAACACATCATATTTATTTTTAATGAAAAAAGATAAAATAGTTATAAATTAATCATAAATAAAATTAATAGTATACACATAAAAATTAAGAGATACAACTTTAATATGTCCTACAACATTACTGTGAAATAATTCAAAAGGATGTGAGGAATTTGCATCATGATTCTTGTGAAAGGGGTTAGTATGTTACCACATAGTCAAACCTCACAAGTTTCATGATGAGAGTGGATATAAATAAGTTTAAAAATAATATTATTTGTATACATATCATGTGATATTATTAAATTAACATGTTCTAATCTTTCATGCCATAATTGAGATTCATTCTTACTATGTAATAAAAGAAAACATGCAGACAGAGAGAAGATATATAAACTATTATTTTTAACACCTTTAACAATCAAGAAAGCATATTAATTTATAATGGACTAGATAAATTTAAGTAATTTTACAATTAAATTATCATTTATAAGTTAAGAAAAATATAGAAAATTATTTTTAAGATTAGGTGCATAGAAAACATCATTTATTATAACATTTGAAAACTTTGCTTTTGCATATTTAGTTGCTCCTAAAAATAAATTATCCCCTAGGAAAATTATTTAATATATATATATATATATATATATATATATATATATATATATAATCACATAAAATATTATATAATCAAGTTATATGGTGCGATGCACTGCTATCTAAAATCCACTCATTTTTTAATACAACTAAAGTAGCATATAAAGCAATAACATTTTAATCTCGATTGTTAGTCTAATTAAAGTTTTGATTATTATACTTATTTTGATTAGATTTATTCCATTTTTTATTTTTATAAGAGTTATTGTTATTTATATCTTTTTTTACAATAAATTTTCATTTTATGACCAAATTTACCACACAGATTGTAATTCCCATTAAACTTATGTGTATGATTCTTATTACCAAATTTCTTATTCTTGTTTGAGTCAAAATTAGAATTAGGGTTTTATTATTATTATTATTATTATTATTATTATTATTATTATTATTATTATTATTATTATAATAATAATAATAATAATAATAATAATAATAATAATAAATAATATTTAATGTGAGAAGTGCATGAGTTGTATTCTCTTTAGAATCAAAATTGGTCGTGACTTGTTCTTCTTGAATCAGGAGAGTAGATAAGGTGGTAAGGTCAGGGATATATTTCTCAATTTGATACTTAGAATTTAGAATTGAAATCAAATTTATAAAATTTTCATGATTATGTAACTAAATTATAAAATAAATCAATTGATCCTAAATCAAATTTCTCAATTTGATACTTAGAATTTAGAATTGAAATCAAATTTATAAAATTTTCATGATTATGTAACTAAATTATAAAATAAATCAATTGATCCTAAATCAAATTATAATTAAATCCATCTAATTGAGCTTTAATGTTTTTAATTTTAGTATGAAAATTCACAACTTTCTCATCACCTATCATAGGTGTAGTTAGCAATTCAAGGATTAAATTAATAATATTTAAGAGATGAATTACTCATGTATGGATTCAAGGATTTTAAAATCATATCTAGGATACTCCTGACTATCGATGTGGAGAACAAATTCATCCTTAACACTCTGCAAGATAATGAACATAGCTTCCTACATTTTTTGTTGAAATGCATTGGTAAGCTTAGGGGTCACATGTCATCTAAAAGGGTTTTTTTCATTCCCAAAAGAAATAATTAATAACTTGAGGGCCATACATTTATCTTTAACATGATTTTTCCTTATATTATAGTTATTCACATTAAGCATTTAAGATTTATCTGAGCACAAATGAGGCGAAGCCATAGCTTCCCTTTAAAAAGGACAAAAAAATGCTTAAAATGAAACTTTTGGTGTGAATTTTAACTTAATTTTATATTAAAATAAATTTAAAAATATGAACACATAATAATTGTTCAATTTAACTCTATAAAAATAAAAATATTACAAAATATTATGAAAAAATAGGGTGTCATAAGTGTCATAAAAATACACTAATGAAATAATTTTTTTAAGAAAATAACTTTTTTAATGATTTTTTATACTATATTTTTAAAATAAAGTAAGTCACAAGTGTAATTATACATAATTACATAATTTAGATTCCAAATAATGTAAAACCCTGATTTAAAATCATACAAAACTAGGTGTCAAAAGAGTCACACTCAGAATGACCACCTAGACACTATTATTAAAAAAGTTATACAAACTATAATATGAGGTTTAAAAATACAAAATGTAATATGTAGATGTGTCTGGAAAGTTCCAAAACCTAGATATTTATTGGTTACATGGTAATGCTTGTCAAAACATTCAATAGGTCAAAAGTTGAATAAAGGTTGACAAGTCAACTAGGGTTTTAAACGTATGAAAAAAATTTGCATGAAAAGTGAAAAATAGAATTAAAATTAAATTAAATTGGATCAAATTCAAAAATAAAAATTATTTTGGGGGTTTTGAACACTAGAGCACCCAAACTACAAGTTTTTAGCAAAATAAGATTCGCTAGTCCATCGAACAATCATATTATTATTAATATGCACTATGTTATATTTATACCTTATTTTAATCTGATTTTTAATAATAAAAAATATATCAGTAAATATTTACTATGCATTTAAAACAAATACTAAATGAATATTACTTGTTTTAACTTTTTTTAAAATTGGCCATCTCTAAAGTGGGATCCATGCATGGGTGTCTAGCATGAAAAATTTTGAATTAAAAAATAAATTATGTTTTAAATAATATTTATAACTTTATAATTAAACTCCATACCGGTATATTTTTGGTTACGACACTCCAAGGGAAGGAGAAAATATCACATAAAAATGAATAGGGTTTTACAGACCTCCAAATTTTGCCATTCCTCCAAATTTTTCTTATTGAAGGTGAAAGAAATTTAAAATTTGAATTTTTGTTTAAAAATATTTTTTTTTAAAGATCCTAGGGTGCATAATGGTGCCCTAGATAGTGAATAAAATCTAGGTTCTTAATAAAGGCTTCTCAAGGTTTGAAAAAGCTCTCAACCTCCTTAAATATGCATAAGATTGTTATTTAGCAATAATTGAGCTTGAAAACAATTGAATTATTTTTTGAATTTATTCACCAAGCATGTGTTGTACACATACACCACATGGATGAAGGAAGGAATAAAAAAATCCTTCTTTAATTTTGAATGAGTTTTGGATTGGTTTGATTTGAATTTAGGATGCTTAATTCACCAAATCTACCTTCCTTCTAGATTCAAATATTTTTTTTCCTCTCCAAAACCATACTAGGCCAACGACATCCCAAGATTTGAATAAATTAATATATAAAATATTTATATTTAATATAATATAATTTTCTTATCAAACTTCTACACTCCATAGGCTATGATACCATGAAAAGATATTTAAATATATACATGCAAGATTCACACAAGAGATCTAAAAGTATAAATGCAATGTAAAGCATAAAGAGCACATATCAATTGAATGGTGTGACATATATATTAGGTGGGAAAACCTCCAATTGAGGTAAAAACCCAAAGTGATTATTCAATATAGAAACAATTCCCCAATACATAAAATCTTCTCAACCTCACTTCTCAAATAGCTTCTTCACTAAATCTATTCTCAGACAAGTATTTTCCACATGTAAATACAATATTGTTCACAAAATCTCATGAGAAATAATAATAACTATGTTTAATAGATGAATTTACAATAAGGGTAAACCATATTATAATATTCATGAGGGGAGATGACCATTGTAACCAACGGTCCCATCTTTTCTGTGATGAACATTTAATTACATTGATAATTATTAAACAAATATAATTTAATTATTTATTTTAATGAGGTTTTCACCTCATGTAAATAAATAATACATTATTATTATTTATTTAATTTTCAAGGTAAACTAAGGGTGATTAAAGCACCACTTAGTCATAAATGCTCTAAAAAAATATGATCTAATTACTTCCCCCATGCAATAAATCAAGTGATTAGTTGAATGAGCTACTCAATTATGACACATTCAGTGCCAAATCAAATTAGGTTGTTTCAATAAGGGTTATAGGGCTCCATAAGTCTTAATTCATCCCCACATAAAAATTAGATTGAAATTTTAAATGGGGAACTCAATAAGGGAATATCAAGCTCTAAATTATGTCATCATATCACAATTATGTTTGGGGGCATCCATATCACATAATTAAATCCCCCATGAAACTAATCAACTAATTGGTTGAATTTTTAACTTAATTAGGTAATATCATGACTCAAATATTTTGTTAGGGCAATCACAGGTTAAGCTTCAATGATATCTATTGTGCATAGCTTCTATAATTATTCATCCAATATACTATACTATATTGACATATATTTGCCCATATGTGTTTACATTAATCATTATTCTATGACTTGGTTTTGTTTTTACTTGTACCTTACCTCTTCATTTTTATCCTAGTCAAGACATCCATGACACTTATCCTACAATGATTCTAGTGCACATCCTTTATGGCATTATACTATCCCACTCTTACATATTAACTACGTATACATCATTTGTGGTTTCCATTGAGCTTAAATGATCATATACGTGTGTGTGTGTGTGTGTGTGTGTGTGTGTGTGTGTGTGTGTGTGTGTGTGTGTGTGTGTGTGTGTGTGTGTACATGAAAACACATCAATTATTTATGATTGGATCCATGAAAATCCTTATCTCCACATATGTTATTGAGCTACATTATTGCAATGCACATATAAAATTAGGGCATATTTATTAATTTCACTTTATCCAAATTTCCATACTATCACATTAGTGAACTCTATGACTTCACACATGTTTAAAAGAAAACTCCATTTGGCCTTACATGACTATATCAAATAAATTTGAAAATATAAACAAATTAAAACATTAAGAAAAAGATATTGCTTGTTTACATGATTTGTTTATGGTTTATAATATGTAGTATATTCTATTTTTAGTTTTCCTATACACGTGTTTCATGGTATACATGAGTGAAATTTTATAAATACATGTTTCATATGACAATGACACATAGATGCAAGACTTTCCTAAACCCATGACTACCATCCTATACTAGAGGCATGTTTATTGGGGGTATATTTACACTTTACATGGGTTTGATCTTTGTATTATTATTTTCATTGATTGTATTGAGTTACTTTATATTGATTATACATAACTTTCTATAGATTGTGATATTTATATTATTATTACACTAGATATTGTAATTTATATATGTGATGATTATATACATTGATTATGTAGAGTAGACTTGGTTTTTCTATGCATGATTGATAAATATTATTGTTACTTGTTTGACTATATTTGTTTGGGACATTAATTTATCTTTTGGAATGTGTGACATTAATTTGTCCATTGTTTGTGGAACATTATATTTTCTTTTTACATGTGTGACATTAAATTACCCATTGACTATGTCCCTTGGACTTATGTGACATGTGATTCTTCATTGTGTACGACTCTTAGACTTTGTTTTGTTATGTGTAGATAAATTTGGAAATTTCTTAAAGATTGTTGAGATTGATCATCTTGTCAGTGTTTTGATATACATCAAACACCTTTATTTTAGTTTTTAGATTCATGATTCATATCATGCACTTTCTCTACACATTTATTACTTAGTTTTTGTATATTCATTGTTATGTTGACTATACATTTGAGTTTTTCATTAAAATATTTGTCATGACATGAAACTTTTATGTTTATGATACATGTCTCATACATACTCAAATATTTTTCTATTACTATGATGACATATTATCCATAATGTGTTATTATATGATTATACTCATATTACATATTTTTATCTATAACATGATGACTTTAATTTTCATATTTTAAGATAAGTGATTTTCAATCTTCATTCCTCACCTAAAAATGGGTACATACACAATGGTTTATCTTAGAGATTAACATTTGAAATATTTAGAATATATTATATTTTTTTAGAACATATTAGTTCAAAATGATATGAATTTATGCATATATTACAATTTTTTGCTTATATTAATTAATATTTGACTCAAATGAGGGGATTATGCATGAAATATGTCACATATTTTCATAATATTATGAAATATTTTTTAAAAATTATTTATATATCCAAAAAATTATAGATTCCATTTACACATGTTATTATAATGGGGTCATATGCATGCCATAGGATCATATGTTTTGTAAATATCATGACATATTTCCATAAGTTATGTGACACAGGTTACTTATATCTCTAGATGGAATGAAAAATCATGTCATTCCCTACTTATGGAGATACTAAAATCTGATTTATATATTACCTTAGTCTTGTACACTTGAAAAATACCTATCATGGTTGTAACTTTCAGTTTTAGACCTCCCCTATAATAAAAGGCTCGTGTTCATTATCTCTTTATGCCAAATTGATTATATATTACTTAAACCATTATTACTTTGATGTCATAGGTATTTTATACTATGAAAAAAACTCTAAACCTTAACATCATCCTTCACTCCTAGTTTTGGACCTATACCTATTTTATAGCTTCCTAGATAATTTTATCCCAAACAGACACTTGTGTCAATGTAATTGTCCATTTTTCATATAAAGTGTCTAATGCCCAAAATTCATCTAGTTTGAAAAAGAAAAATATCTAAAAGTTTGGGATAAGTGTTGTAATGTGAGATATATAAGATCAACCCTTATTCATGGCTTACCTATAAATCACCTAAAATCACATATAACTCAAAAGACTAAGAAGTACTCAACCAAGCATTCAAGTGAAAAAGCCTTCCTTATTTGTCCATATTTCCATATCATTCATAAGAACAATATTTATATAGGTTTGAATTAGTCTATGAGCCATATTTTTGAAGTTACAAGCTAGGTCATTACATGTATTTTATTGTCAAACATTTCACACTTGTACACACACAATCTAGCATGTAAGGGATAGCTACATAAGTCTAATTCACTCTTCAATGTATTTTATATACAAGTAGTGCCCATTGACATAGGGAGTTTTGGGGTAGCTCAACACTCTAAGCCCACTAACCCATTTTCCCCATTGTCACTCCAAAGGTGAAGAGCTATGTTTCTATGATTTAAAAAATAGTGATAGCTCATGCACATGATCTAAAGACATAAAAATAAAGGTGACAAAAAACCTAGAATAATCTAGTTCATCACATACATCTATTCAATATTATGTACAAAACATGTGTGATATAGTTAGATATCTATGTCAACATAAATGTCCAACTCTGACATAAGTATTTGTAACCACAAAAAGGAAATTTCTTGAATATAAATACTATTATAGGATCTTATTTTATTCCACTTCCATCCTTTTATAGATGAGACCTGCATGTACATAATAAATATAATTATTCTTAATTTATTAAAATATCTATCAATAGTTGTACTTTTTTATTTTTATCAATAGTAATTGTATAAATTTAGAATACTATTTATTTGATTTTTATATTAATTGGCCTATTTATTAGGCTAGTTAACTACCCTTGTGTAAAATTTAATCTAATATTGTTAACACTAGATACCCCACATATCTAAATTTAGGGTTAAACATTTGTTGAACCTAATCTTTATCAATGCAATTCTTTTCTATTTCCTAGGGTTTCTTGTTTTCTTTTGTAGTTCATTTTAATGATGGATTATTTCATATAATTCATGTTTCTTTATTATCTTGTTCTCATATTAGTTTTTAGAACATTTACAATGGATAAAAATAATTTATTACTCATCTTAACCCTAATTAGGGTGATATCTACCATTTGTATACATAAAAGTTTGTCAAACATTATCAATTATTGATGTTTTTTCTCTTGAAGGAACTCACCGAGTATCAATCTCTCTAAGTACATGCCTTAAAGGGTGCATTGGGAAAGGGGTGGGTAGACCATTTATGCTTAAAAATATTATTTCTCCATATACCACCACTTTATATCTACACAACTATATCCTATATATTTCCCTAAGCTTTACCTCCTATCTTACACACTCCTCTAATAAATTCACCAACTTATTTATCCCCTACCTAAACCTGAAACCCTTTTTGAATTTTATCAAACAATGTTGGCTGGGGCCAACTCTATATTCAAATTGATATTGTCACATTATAGTTAAGGCCAACCTAGACTAAAACCTAACTTTTCTTAATAAAATAATGATATAGAGTTCAATTGGATCGACCCTATTGGCTAAACTTTTAGAAAGGTTTAGGGTTAGATTAAACTATATATACACATTTATTTTTCCATTTCTTAAAAATATAATAGTGTTAATTATTCATTTGCACTTCTTTATAATATTTTTTTTGACCATTCTACTTGAGGAGTTATTGCTTAAGGTTTATACTTGGAGAAGAATCTTACCTTATGAAAAAGTCTTATATTTTTAGGCTTATCTTAGTGATCCTTATAAACCAAAACCACCTCTTATAAATCACCTTTGGATATGGGAGAGATTATGTCTCGATGGGTTCATCTTTAAGGTAAGTATCTCTAACTTTACTCCTTTATTTTAATAGATATAAGTAGCATAAATACTATATTTTGAATATATTACTCTCTCCATGCATTATGGTCATATATATAAATAACTTAATTATAATTCTTCTATACATGTTTACTTTTTAATTTTATTATCCCTACTTTGTGTTAAAAGCTTTGGTGAGAACTATATTAGATTTTACTTTACTTGTATATACTTAGTGAATATAAAAACATATAACCTAACTATTATAGGTAAAATCCACTAATAAGGGGGGGGTGAATTAGTGATGAAAAACAATCCAATTCAATTTCCCAACCCTTGAAAATATTTAAGAATTCAACACAAGTATTTATGAAGCATACAAATCATTCATGGCAAAGAACAATAAACATAATGCAAGATAACATACACAAAATAATATCTATATGGGAAACCCTCTTGGGGAATAAAACTCACTCTCAAACCTACAATAACATGGACTACTATCCTATAATATGATTACAAACAATAGACTGATCAAATCCTTTAGACCAACAAACCTTGATCATGTCTTGTTGACCAAAGGTATTTAGTAAAACATTTATTCCACCAGGGGAACCTACCCCCAAAATTATAAACTCCTTTAGACCAATTGCCTTTAGTAAAATACTTATTTTAAAATGAGTAACTACCCCTAAGGAAGACCAACTCCTTTAGACCATCCTTTAATAAGAACACTTCTACCTTAGAATTGATGTCTCCAACAGCTAATCAGAGATCTTTGGATATCACTCTTCTCACCTTTCAAAAACAATTATATCATAGCTTTAACAACATGAACATATGGTCATACACATATTCGACTCACTAATCTACCTCTCAAATCAACCACCAAGCTCACACACTCTTTATATGCACACTTAGATATTTTCACACAACTTCACACTACAAAAAAACTATATTGTCAATAGAAACATGACATATAGGTCATACACATAGTCAACCAATTTTTATACTCATTAAATCCACCAATATGCACACTTCATAAAGCACAGAAAAGCCTCTCTTCAATCTCTCCCAAATATCTCACTTACAAGTCTAAAACCTAACACATTTGGTTTCACTATATATAGATAAATTATGAATTATCAAGTCCATAATAAATCCTTATCAGCCAAAAAAAATTCCTTCATCCTTAAGGAATCTCATATGGGTCACACCTAAGCATTGTCCCCTTTCAAAATAGGCCTAAGTCACTTTTAGGTCTTATGGAGACCAATTCACCATTTTGATACATCTCTAAGTAAATTAAGAGAAAAATACCACTTAAAAAAACATAAGTCCACTCCTTATTTCCCCTAACATATCCAAAAATTATTATAGACATCTTATCTGACCTCTATGTATGCTCAAATAACTCAAATAGAGACCTTATACACATGAATTCCATTAACAAATAATCAACTTTTTAAGCATTATTCCTACTTAAAATATATTGACCACACCTTTAAAATACTTATAGAGCATCTCCATGGAGTCTACAAAACTCCTCAATATCTAATTTACCATGAAACATCAAAATAATAACTACTTAAGCTCAAATATCCTTCTTGGGTCACTTGCAGAACATATACAAAAATGTAGTAAAATTTAGAGCTTAATATATTTGTTTGTACATACTTTCATATCTTCTAATCCATATTTCCAAATTCACCTTAGAGTCCTATACTACTTTTATTTTTAATATAATATCAAATTCATCTTAAATTGAAATTTATAGTCTAAAAACTAGGCATTGGTCTTTTCTTTACAAATTCAAATATTCAAATAGTAACGGTCATAGTTAAACCTTGGAAACTTGATCACATCTTGTGTCATCTTAGATTAAGATCAAATATGATCCATTGATCTTTATTTGTCTTTAACACATAAGTGTCAATGCTCAATCATTAAACAATAGTCACTTTGACCTCATCTCATACAATATCATAATGTTGACTCCAAATGCCCTATTGATATCTATGGATCAATCTAGTATTTAACAATCAATTCTCACCATTCCATCAAATGTATGAATTCTTATTTTCCATTGGATCCTTATCCTATACCTTTTCTTAGTCATTAAACATCATGAACCTATCCTCATATGATTACCTCCTAATTTCTTGGATCCATGTGCACTACTAATATTTTTCAAGATTTAACACTTTCAAAATGACTAAGTATGGGGACCCTATCAATATGCCTGAGTATCCATTTTTTTATCCTTAATAACTTCTTTTATGCTTTGATACAGGATCTCAAATTTAGAACAACTAATATCATCACATAGGAGAATCTAACCATATGCCATAATATTATTATAACTATCACACATTTGAGATATAACACCATTAAAGTGCCTTCTCAAAAACTTCTATCATAGAGCCAACTATGTCCAAATGTGCTTGAGAGGCCAACTTTGAGCAATCATAACTTTAGTTGTGCTTTAATGCATGAAGTCAAATTTAACACAAATTATCTATGATTAAAACTAAACAAACCCATATGATAAATTTATCTTAACACCTTCACAAATTCAAGATATATCACCATAAAAATTCTCTCTCATCTCTTTCTACCACAATGGAAAATTGGCAAAGTATGGGAAAAAATAGTCAATCTACCTGGGAGCCCAACTTTGCATATGCATATATTTTGATGCGCTACATCACATGATTTAGTAATTAGTTTAAATAAACTAGGTCTAAAACTAATTAAACCCATATGATCACCTTCTCCTAAATCATTCACATGTGTGAGAACTGACCTCATTAACATGCTTACTTAGCTCTTTTTGGCCACTTTACAAAAATGGCTATGGGAAAACAGTGAAATTTATTTGAGAAGCCAACTTTGCACCCTCATATATTTAAATGTGATTCTATGCATGACTTGATATTTATAAAAAATAACTAGGGACTACATTGATCACAACCATATGACCATCTCACCTTGACTCATTCACACATGGTAATGGTGTCATCATCAAACTGCCTACTCAAATTTTATACCACCAGATCCAAAGTGTCTAGATGAAAACTATGGATTACTAGATGAATTCCACTTATGTATACAATATATAAAAATATATAAAATATTTTTGTGACCTATTTCACGTTATATAATCACCATACTCAACCCTAAACATATCTAACCAGTCAAACTATGAAGATCAACCAAGCCACCTTTAAGCAGACAAGAATAAACACATTACACACTTTGTCATCATCGCATAGAATATAAAGGAACTTCATCCACTCACCATTAAATCATCATTAAAACTCTCCAGTGATCCCCCTTTATCATTGATGTCAATACCCATCAATATAAAAATATATAGCTCACCTTATCTATCTTTAAAGCATTCCCACAAACAAGAACTTTCTCCCCACTAAGAACTTTTTCGCCCTTTAAAAAAATGACAAAGTGGGCACAACATAATCTTGAGGAAATTAAAATATTATAAAACAAGAAAGGAACACCTTATAAATATTATACAATCTTCCCCTTACCTTGAGCCAACCTCTTCCTATCTTAATAACTTCTTCTTGCTCGATGCCAACACTCTTCTTCAAAAGCACATCAATTAATGAAGATAAAACACAAAAAAATACTAAGATATTATGTAACTTACCAAGAGATATCTTATAGGGACTCCCCCTAATATTTTTGAGAAAATTCACCACTTGATCATCTTCAAATCTCTACACACCATGAAGAACCACCACACAAGCTTAACACCATTCTTTCTCATGACATAACCATGACCATCAACAGAGCATCATACCATTCAAAAATAATAAAACATGTTCTAAACCAATTTTATAACTCACCTAAAATATATTCATGATTTTATCTTTTGGATAAATTGAACAAAAGCACTCTTCTTCTCACTAGGTTAGTGTAGTCCTCTTATAGCCCTAACTGTAACTTGTAGAGTCCACAACCTTTATTAAACATAGATTCAATACCTAAAACTTCATATCTAGATCACTCTCATATTAAAACCTAAGCACTACAATTTTAAACAACAATCTCATTATCTGTAACATACTTCATTTATAAACCTACTAGCCAATTAGCCCCCCATTTTGACATAAACAATAATTAACTTGAGAACCAAAAACATTGAAGTCTCTATGAAGCTTTATTTGACCACCCATTTGGTCCATTAAAAAGATTAATAAGCCAAAAATCTTAACTCATAAGTCATACCACTTTATTATAAAAGCCCATAACCTTAGAATTTTAAAACAAATAAAGTCAAAATAACACCTTCGAATCAATTTCCACCTCTAAAACTTCTTGTACACTTAGTGACAACCATTACATACTTTTGGACCAGGATTTGATCTTCCACACCATTGGGAATATTTACTTCATATAACCCATTTTAAGACCTACAAGCTCTTAAGCATAAACTGGGAAACCTGAGAGCTAACAAAAATATCCAAATTGACTTCAATATTCCTTCAGATAAAAAAAACCTAGAGCATACTAGAATAAGGTCAATATACCTTTATATGCAAAAATATTACCTTGAAAAATCACAAATCCACCTTTGATATCTAGGAACCTTCAATCTAAGCCTATAGACTGTTCCAATTGAAAAACACCACAACAATACTTATTTCTCCACTTGATAGAGTCTCTTAAGAAGCATAGATAGAGACAACCTCTAAACCTTGATGCTATAAAATAAATAAAAATCCTCATATTCCTCTTCCTCCTTTATTTGATGATACTTATAGTTCTTTTTCTTCCTTGGCTTTAGATAAATAACTTCCTCAACTACTACAACATTTTCCTTTTTTCTATGTTTGGATTATCAATACATGGAGACAACATAGATTCATGGCATACATCTTCATCTAAATAATCTTCCTTGTAGCCTAGATTATCATCACTATGCACTTGTTCAACAATAGTAGGATGCTCACTTGGATCTATCCATACCTTAGAACTAGCTTCAACTAGCACATTGGTCTTCTCTCTGAGCTTAATCTCTTCATTATCAACATGAGCATAATATGGGACCTCTTAGGACACTTTAGCTTTAGAAGCAGTCTTTACCATAGAAAATAGATTACTTGGACTTATATCCTCATCATAATTCCTACTTACCACCTTTGGGTTCCATGTATTAACTTATCTTTTTTCTTGTACTCTAGGAGTTTGATAAAACCTATTCTCTCTTGTAGGTATTTACTTGAAAAATATATCAATATGACCTCTCTATTCAAAATTGAAGCACGCCATACTTTTTGAAAAAATCTCTTTCTACTTTTCTAGATTTAGACAATATCTTGCAATGTGTCCTAGTTCATAACAATTGTGGCACTCAATATCTCTTAAAGGAAACTCAACTTATCTTGCCTTAAATGGGAACCATTTTTAAAAGTGTCCAACATCATGATAGTTGAGTCAATAAACCTTACTTACACCTTTTGACTGATGAACCCCATCATAGTTCCATGCAAATTCATTCTTTGCAGGTCCCCTACATTCTCTAGCTCTATACCCAAACTAATTATAAGTAGTAACCATTGAAATTTGCATACCTCATGGTATTTGTCTATCTTATTTTATTTATCTTTATTATACTAGCACCTTCATTTCCTATTTAATGATTTGTATTAAAAGGTTTATCCACCTTATTCACATTAGTTTTCATCTTGTCTTAAGTTGTAGTCTCTAGTTCTTCTTTGTATCCAAGACCAGTCTTATCACTTGTATGCTTTTAATCATTCATAATTTTATCTATATCACTTGAGCTCTTTTCAATTCTCAAAAATGGAATTAATTTACTATATACCTTTTTAAACTCATATTTCAATGACTTATTTTCAATTACATACCTTCCACATTCATATTATTTAACTTTTAAGCTTGTAGACAAAATTTTCAATTAACAACTGAGATTTTTTACCATATCTTTATTTTCCTTGGCATATTCATCTATTCTTGCCTTAAACACAATAAATTTATCCTAAAATTCCTTGAGTTTATCTTTCATCTTCTTATTGATCTTCTTCTCAATCTTCAGTTCTTCATGAGCATTAGACAGTGTAGTCTCATAGTCCACCTCATCTTCATCATCATGTAAATAACTCCAAGTAGACACCTTCTAATTTGAAAAACTTCCTTCCTTAGCCATGAATAGAGATTCATATTTAGTATAACCATCATATTCATGATCATATTCTAGGTTACTATCTTCACTCTCATCTAATGATCTTCAATCTTCTTAGGTGTATAAACTCTTCTCATATTTGAAGTAATTCTTATTGCTATCAAATCTTCTAAATCCCTTTTTTATTTTATCAAACCTAAAATATATTTTTTCATCATCATGACCTTGATTATTCTCTTCATCATCATACTTCTTATACTTATGAGGCCACTTATTAGTAAAATGTCCTATCTCACCACAATTGAAGCATTAGAGGGGTAACTTACCTTTATACTTGCCTAAACTTGTTCTCAATTTCCTTGAAATCAAAGAAAATAGTTTATCCTCATCTATATCAGGAATGTCATTATCCTTGAGTTTATTACCTGAGAACTTCTTTTTTGTCTACATTTTATTCTTAAAATTTAGTTCCTTCTTTAGAGGTATAACATCATTCTTCCTCATTTCATAGGTAGCAAGGGTGTCATGCAATTGATCCATCTTTAGTTGACTAAGATCATGGATCTCTTCAATAGCAGATAATTTAAGATCAAAATTGGAGGATAAATACCTTAATAATTTTTGAATAATATTAGTCTCTTCAATATTTTCTCTAAGACCTCTGATGATGTTCATAACCTCATCAACTCTTTGCATAAAGGATGCCACAATATCTTCTTCATTCATATTGAGACTTTCAAATTACCTTTTATGAGTCTATAAATTTTCCATATTAACCTTTGAATCTCTTTAAAAAATATTCTTAAACTTATCCCATATATCCTTGACAGATGTGCAATGAATTACTTTGGTGAACTCAGTTTCTATAAGACCAGAAGTGATGACATTGATTACCTTAGAATTATTCTCAAATAAATTATTATCTAAAAAACTAGATGGAAGAATAGCAAAAGAAACATAAGAATCTAGAACATATTTCCATATATCAAATCCTAGGGATATATCAATCCAAAAATCATAATTGGATCCATTGAACATTGGTGCTTGCTTAGTAAAGAAAACACCTTGCACATTCTGACTAGTCATTGTACTTTAGATCACTTTCAAGCTATCAAGATTTTATCAAAGGACCTTTATATGATACCAATTGTTAGAGGAATAATACATTGAGGTGGGGGGGGGGGGGGGGGGGGGGTTGTGAATTAGTGATGGAAAACAATCCAATTTAATTTCTAAACCCTTGAAAATACTTAAGCATTCAATACAAGAGTTTATGAAGCATACAAATAATTCATAGCAATGAAAAATAAACATATTTCAAGATCACATACACAACAAAATATCTACATTGGAAACCCTCTTGGGGAATAAAACCCATTCTCAATCATGAAAACACATGGACTATTGTCCTATAAGATGATTACAAGCAAGAGACCAATCAACTCCTTTAAACTAGTAAACCTTGATCATGTCTTCTTAACCAAAGTATTTATTGAAAAACCTATTCCATAAGGATCCCCTATCCCCAATATGATCAAATCCTTTAAATCACCTACATTTAATAAAACATAGGTTTTACAAGGAGTAAATTCCCTTAAGGAAGACCAACTCCTTTAGATCCTCCTTTGATAAAAACACTTCCACCGTAGAACTAATGTTCTAACACCTGATAATGGATATCTAGATATAACTCTTCTCACTTTTTATGAAAAAATCTATCATAGATTAAAAAACATGACCAAAAGGTCATACATATAGTCCACTCACTGATCTACCTCTTAGATCAACCACCAAGCTCACAAACCCTTTATATGCACACTGAGATCTCTTCACACAAATTCACACTACAAAAACACTATACTATCATTAGAAACATGATCTATAATTCATACACATAGTCAACCAACTATTATACTCAATAACTCCATCAATAGGCACACTACCTATACTTTTCTCCATAAAGCACACACAAGCCTCTTTTCAATCTCTTCCAAATCTCTCACTTACAAGTCTATAACGCAACACATTTGGTTCCACTATATATAGATAAATTATGAATTATCAAGTCCATAATAAATCCTTAATAGATAAAAAACATTAATTTATCCTTAAGGTGTCTCATATGGGTCATACATAAGTACTGTCCCCTTTCAAAATAGGCCTAAGTCACTTTACATCCCATAGAGACCCATTCACCATTTTGATACATATTCAAGCAAATTAAGAATATAGGAACATTTAAAAATACATATTTACACTCATTATTTCCCATAGGACATCCTAAAATTATCATAAACATCTTATCTCACCTTTGCATATGCTCAAATAACTCAAATAGAGACCTTATACATATGAATGATATTAACAAACATATAGTCAACTTCTTAAGCATTGTTCATACTTAAGATAGATTTATAACACCTACAAAATAATAAAATATCATCTCCATGACTCTAAAAAACTTATTAATATCCAATTTACCGTGAAAAATCTAAACATCAACTACATAAGCTCTATTATTCTTCTCTGGTCAGTTGTAAAACAAATACAGAAACATAGTCAACTTTTGAGCTCAATATCTTTGTTTGTATATATGTTTAGATATTCTAATATATATTTATAAATGAAATTTGGAATCCTGTACCACTTTTATTTCTACTAAATATCAAATTCATCTTCTATTAAAATCTACGGTCTAAAAAACATACATTGGTAATTCCTTCACAAATTCAAATATTGAAATAGACATGGTCATAATTAAACCTTAGAAACTTTGATTTCATCTAGTGTCATCTCAAATTTATATCAAAGATAATTCATTTATATTTATTTATTTTTAACACATAGGGGCTAATTATTAATGATTAAAAAACAATCACTTTGAACTCATCTCGTGTAATCTCATAATGTTGACTTCACATGCTCCATCTATCTCTACACATCAACCCTGTCTTTAATGATCAATGCTCATCATTTGATAAAATATATTAATACCCACACATCATTATATCCTTATCATATAGATTTTCTTAGTTGTTAAACATCATGTTATTTTAATTAATTTCACTCATTTATTAATTTTGGAATTAAAGTAATGAAACTAGTAATAGGGTGTGTTGAAGAATTCTTGGTAAAGTGCATGTGTGAATACAATTTATAGTGGTAAATCCTCTTTGGATTAGAATTAAAAACGTGTAGATAATAAATACACTATAAAATGGGGTTGTTATATGGATGGTTGAGTGGATTATGTAGCGTGAGCTAGATCCAAGAAGCATATTACTTGTTGGGAGGCTAATAATGCACTATTATAATAGTTCAGTTGATAACAATGAAAAGAAAATATACTTACATTCAATGGTATGAAATTAAATACATGAAATAAAGAGAATTTAAATTTTGTTTAAAAAAGCAACTAAAATAGTTAAAGTGGGTTAGTACTTATGCTAAACAAGTCAGGGTCTAGTCCTAAAAATTAGAAAAGTACTATAATCAGGTAGAAATAGAGAAAAGTAGGTTTAGATGGAGGTAAGGGGCTCAAAATATATTTATATATTTTTATACCATAGTGACCATTTGTGGTTAGGTTAACCATTAAATTTTGGGTCTAACCATCGGTAGTTGGGTCTAACTATCGATGTGTGGGGTTAACCATTGGCAGTTATGGTAACCATCAATGGTTGCCTATGTAAATCTAGAAATGGATAGAGTAGAAGGTACATATTAGGAATTTGGGTAAATAAAGGTTTGTTATGGGACTGAGGGGTGGAGAATAGGAAATTGATGTATTTTATATGGTAGGGATATTATAAATAATAATAATAATAATAATAATAATAATAATAATAATAATAATAATAATAATAAAAGATACCTGAAACTTGATGGTGGAAGGCTGAAGTGATTTGGCCAGAGTGATATTACTTTGGATTTCAAAAGTTAGTTTGATAGAGCTTTGGGTCTCAAGTGATGTTTCCTAATTTTTGGAAAGATTCTAAACACCTGTATGTAAGATATCTTTGATGAAATATTCTAGATTCTAGACTATGGATTCTCCCTCCTTTTAATTCCTCCTCTTCTCTTTTTGTAGGATAAAGTTGCTAACTAAGATGAAGGAAGTCACTAGTTTGTTAGGGGACTAAAGTTTCCAATTCATGATGTTTTAAAGTAATTTAAAAAAAAAATAAAATTATCATCTAGGTAGATTTTTATCTCACACAAATATTTCATTTGCTTAATACTTTAAAATAGGTTTGGGGACTTGACCATCAATGGTTAGGCCAACTGTTAATAGCTAGGTTAACCATCAGTGGTCGAGGATCTAGAAGAAAATATGTTAAATCAAGTTAAATTAAATGGTTTATTTAAACATGTTAAGTTAGGGGTTTGATGTGGTTAAGTTTGTAAATAAGTCTAATTAACCAAGTGGTCCACTAGATGTGAGGTTAGATGAGGGTCAAGAGGTAGTTTGACATCGAAATCTATCATGTACAATTTTCAAGTGTCTACATTTTGCCCTTTTTATTGTGTGGATTTGATCTGACAAGTTGTAGAACAAACGTAGATGGTTAGTCAAGATTTTATTTCCCTAAATATGGGAGGAGGTGTTCCCCTAAAAATAAGAGTTTATGAGGTAAGAGAAAAATTGGGTTAGGGTTTGATAAGTGGTAAATTAATAGTCATGAGGTGGGTGACATAAAAAGGTTGGGCATTTGAGACACAAACACATGCATAAAATGCAACTAAGGGTGATAGTCAAGATCATGCAAAGACTAAAGTTTCTAATGTTGATAAAAATAAGGTTGATTCTAGAGGGACATGTGATAGGGTTAACCAATCTATAACATTGGTCATAGTTAATTGAGTCAGGCCTATCAAGCCATCTAGATAGTGTTGGTGTTGGTTGCAAGTATTTAGTGTAGGAAGTGCTCCCACAAAATAACATAATAGGTTAGGTTGTGCATAAGGTAGTGTAAAGTTCAAAATTTCAACATGAAAAGGTTAGCTGGTGTGGTTAAATTGACCATGTAAAGTCAGTACAAAACATATGAATGCTCCAAGTCAAAAATGACCAACATCAAGGTGGATGTGGTGTAAGAGTTCATTGGTTGGGTATGGGCTGGTAGGGGATGGATGACCTGACTCTATATGCACTAGGAAAGTGGACACTACTTACATAGTTCCATGGATACAAAACCCAAAAATAACTTCAGATCAAATGTAGTTCTTCTAAAAGGTTAGATTTGAAATAGGGGGTTTTGTTAAAAAAGTGGGAAAAATAATAGGGGACCCAACCATCAATGGTTACGTTTGTCCATTGGATTGACCATCGATGGTTGCCCTAACCATTGATGGTTGAGGAAACCCTAAAAAATTAAGATGTAAAAATGAAAATGGTAATTCATTTTTACCATTTGACTTTTATTGCCTAGTGCTTAGAGTATTTTGTCATTTTTGCATTGATCTTACTAAGGTGAAAAAGTGTGAATGGGTGATTGCATGTGGTATGGTGGTTGCATGTTGACTAGATGGAAAGTCGATGAAGATGTAACCAAGTAGTGGTTCGAGGAATTTTACCATGCTAATGATCATGGAACAAGGTGGTGTTTTTTTAAAATTGATAGTATAGGTGAATTTATGAATGTAAATCTCTATTGAGTAGGTTGAGGTGGGGTAGATAGAGTTTGTGAAAATATCCCTAGGCCATGATGCCTTAGTTTTAGGTATGGGTGAATTTGGTCTAATTAGTAGGGTAAATTTGAATGTGAAGAGAGTGTTGTGGTTATAATAGACTTTAGAATAGGTTTATGGAGTGTTATTTATGTTTTAGGTGAGTGTTGTGGTGTTTAGGTGGGAAATGGTGGTAGGGTTTCACCACCGATGATCACACACAGTGACCATCAGTGGTTCAACCCAACCACTAGTGGTCAAATGCTAAGGTGAGAGGATCATAAGGGACCATTGATGGTTCAGTGAACCATCAGTGATCGAGGGGTGTGGATTGATAATGTAAAAAAAAATTAATAGAAAAAGTGGTGTTCAAAGTGTGAATGTTGTAAATTTGTGGAAAGTGTTGTAAAAGTATTTTGGTATCAAAAGGGTTTAAATGTGGAAATGTTAAAGTGTTGAAGTGGGTTATAGGGTTTATTAAAAGTTATGAAGTTAGTCTTGTAAAGTTGTCATTTATTTAGAGTGTGTTGAAAGATTAAATTGTGTAGATAAGGATGAAGGGTTAAGTAACCTAAAATGTTGGTAAAGGTTGTGGAAAATGTTGAAACATGTTAAGGGGGTCAGTAAGTGGGTGGTAAAGGTGAAGATAGGATTAAGGTAATGTGGGTAGATTTTAGCAAATAAAAGTATTTAGGTGCTTGAAAGTGGTGTGTTAGGGTTGATGTTTGGTAGTTTGAATGAGAGTTATGTGGAATAGGGTTAGTATTGGAGAGGGAAGTATTTAGGTGTTAAATTTTGTGCAGATAAAGGTAAAGGTGTGTGTTTAGTTTTTAAGAGGTAAGATGGGAAATGTGAGGAGTTAGATTTGAATAGTTTGAAAATGGTGGGTTAGGTTGATAGTGAGTGTGATTTGGAAAACAAAGTGTCCATGCTAATGTGGTTTTTCTACAAGACCATGATCAGATCTAGATGAGGGACCAAGTCCCTAGGATATTTATCATGGTTCAAGATGGGATGATTGATGCTGAGTGGAGAGATATGGAGGAGGTTTACCTAGGGTCCATGAGACATTATCATCACCTACTGTGGGATGTAGTGATGATTGTGATACTCATCAAGAGATGGGATCTGACCGTAAACACCTTTTATCTATCAATAGGAGAGATTATGATCATCTTGGAGGATATTTAGTGGATCACCTAACTACTCATCTAGGGGGAGATGATCTATCATGTAGAGAGCAAGGATAGATAGTACTATATTTGAACTAATATATGGATCAAATCAAGTGTAGGCTAGATATCACATAGGGGGTGTTTGTTATGTGCCACTATACTAGAGGCCCCTAGAGGATAGATGTTTACTAACCATGATGATGATGGGCATATCTTGATTTATGCTACTAGATTTTAGTAGTGACCAATTTCCTTGTTTGTTATTACGGGTATTGGTGGAGATGTTACTAGGGAGGATGATGTTTGGATGGGGCCCAATGTTATTAGTATAGATTTATAGAGAGATTTGGTCCCTTAGAGCATGTAGATGATATGGGATCAATGTCAACTTTGTTCTCTATACTAGGCATATGAGCATATATGAGTCTTCAGAATAATATGGCTATCATGGGATGGCTTTATAATAGTAGACTATAGAGTGGGCTTCATGAGGTGGTAAGGAGATTATATGTTGATAGGAGCTGGTGGTGGTATCATAGATGTGGATTGGTTTAGATATTATTTGGAGGGTTTAGTGGTAGGTGATGTAGTTGTGGAGGCCCTATATGAGATGGCCAATTTAGGATGGATACAAGTACCACACATTATCACTTTAGATTTGGTGTTGGTATATGGGAGATGGGATGGGAAGACATATTTGATCCCATTTGACCAAGTTAAGAGGTAGTTGATACTTGTGCAAGGGGTACCACTAGATTTATTATGATATAAGAGGGAGGATGTCAAGTTCCTTCACCCTGAGCCATAGCCACATAATGTCATACTAGACTTTGAGGATCTACCAACTAGAGCTACCATTGATGAAGTAGGCATTGTAGATGAGTATGTGGCTCGGTAATAATCTTGATATGCATCAGCTAACTTTGGATGGGGTGATGGTGGTCAATATCCTATGGATGTGGATGGGGCCCTAGTTTAGGGTGGTAGACCTGATGGATAGGAACATGTAGTGTTGGAAATAGTATAGACCCAAATTACTAGATTTTAGGGATAGGTGGCCATTTTAAGGCATAGATTATCACCTTATAGGGGCCAGTTATAACTTTGATAGGTGAGAATTATTACGTAGGGATCTCTCTTGGGTTAATGACATAGGAGAGAGATTCATTGAGATAGAAAGTAGGGGTGGCCATAGTAGTAGCAAGAGGACCTCCTGACAAAATTCCAAAGACACAATACTTATCCACCATCAAGGAGATTAGATATTATGAGGTGATAGTGCTAGTGTAGTTGCCATCAAATATATGATATAGAGAGTATGGGGTTAGTCTAATAGGTGGTCCATCAATAGATACTCTAAGATAGTGGGCTTCGATAGTGGGATAGGAAAGGATGTTAGTGGGGTCACCACCAAATGGTAGTGAAGGTGTAGGTACAGATGGTTCTAGTGGTAGTGGTGTAGGTGGTAGTGGTTGTAGTGCCCCAGGGGCTTGATAGAGGAGGTTTATGATGTATATGACTTGTATATTTATATCGACCTGCATGTCAAGGTCATGAGATGTATATGAGAGAGATAGAGACTTATACACTATTTCATGTGTTGCCTTATTGATGTACATGATGATTATATTTGTATTATGTTGATTATATTAATGACATTTGATTATATTGATGATTATGTTGACATGTGATATGATGATTATGTTCTTATGTTCATGATTTTGTGTTGATGATGTATTAATGTATTATTATTATGGTGTAATGATTTTTATGGATCATGGATGACATATATGATGTTTCAAGCTTATGGTTATTGTTGACTCTTTAGTTTAAGTATTTGATGATGGATATGATGGATGGTGATTGATGATGTGATTGAAAACAATGTTTTTGATTAAGATATTTGTTGTTATTTATTTTATTTTGTACATGATCATGAATATTTGATAAATAGGTTTTGATGATGTTATTTATAAAATGACGATGAAAATGTGGTTAGATAGGATGAGGGTGTAATAATGTGATAATGTGGTTGATAGATAGGATGATATTTTTTTGTGGGGATGTTTGATGATGATCTTATGATGTTATAATTATATGTTGTAAGTGTTTATGATTTTATGGTTCTTGATGTTTTTTTTATGGGTAGGATATGTTTTATATTTGTCTTATTATGGTTCATAAGGTGATAGGAATATAATGGAATCACATAAATTTGGCATAGATAACAAACTAAATGTGAGAAATAAATAAGAATCATGAGATAGATGACCACATGAACTAACAAATAGAGGGTAAGAGAAAGGCATGATGTTTTTAGTTGGCAAGGATCTAACAACAAGAAACCATAGTTGGATTGAATTAGTGAATATAAACCTATATCTTAATTTTAGAATATTATTTAAGGGAAGGGATGTGATAGGTAGATGGTTGAGTGTTAAATAGGTGAAAAGGTAAATTGATGTGGTTTAACTTCCACATTCTATAGGTGACCAAAGAGCCTTAATAGACAAGTCCATGCCTTAAGATGATATGTATATTAATCAATGAGGTAAGTCTACCAATGCCATATATAGGAGTTGATTTCAGCATAATGGGATAATGTGTATATTAATCAATGTGGTAAGTCTACAAATGGCATTTATAAGAGATGATTTTGGCTTACTTAATTTGATTTTGATATAGGGTCATTTGTTGATTTATTATTTTAATAACTTATTGAAGTTGATCAATGTGGGAAGATTTAATGGTTGCTTTTTACAAAGTTGACTTATCCATCCTTCAAGGGAGTGGTATAAAACCATATTTGTATAGCTATCCTTGAAGGGAGCGGTCTATTTTGAAGCAAATTTTAATTATTGGGTAATTTTCCTTCAAGGGAATAGCCTAAAATGTTAGACATATGAACCTAAGTGATATTTTGAAAGTGTGTTTAGACATAGACATGTCTATTTAGGCTTAAAGGTTTAAAGTTATAGAGACAAGACTTTAGCACAAGAGGTTAATGATAGATAGATAAATTGGTTTGAGAGACAATTGATCATGGGATTCCATCTAATTAGAGATGAACAATATCCATGAGAACCATGCCATGGGTAGAGTCGTGGTGCCCGTGCTTAGGATTAGGCTATAATTATGATGGATAATCACATAATTTTATGTTATAATAAATTATTCCCAAGGAGATTAGAGATAGGTAAGTGAAAGGAAATGAAAATCTTGTAAACTAAGGGATGAGATTAAGTTAGATAGAGGTGAGTTCGATCTTCATTTCAACAATAAAAAGGATGTAAATGTGAAGTATTGAGAGGATCAAGTTCTGGTTTACCCTCAAGAGAGGACAAATGATAAGCTCCTAATCCATACTTATGAGTTATGATATAGGGTCCAAGCCATTTCGAATCAAAATTTCACTTTTTGATCTTCTCCATATTATTTACATGTTTTTCCTTAAGGATGAGGTCTTTGATGTTGAACTCTTGCTTTGTTAGGTTTTTTTTATATGTGCATTGGATTCATTCTTGATAGACATAAATATGATTAAGTGTTTTGAGGTGATGTTCATCTAGGAGTTCAACATGTGTGAGGTATTCTTGATGATAGTCACTCTCAAAAATGATTTATTGTAAGGATATATAAAGTGATGGAATCTAGACTTCGAGAGGCAAGACTGCCTCAGCTCAAAAGATGAGAGAGAAATGGGTAGCAACCATAGAGGTTTTAATTCTAGTTTGGTAGGCCCATAAAGTAAAAGGGATGTGAAAATGTCAATCCCAACCTAAGACACTAACTACGTTGGTGAGAATTTTGATGAGAGTTTTATTAAAGGATTCTACCTATCCATTGGCTTGTGGATGATATGGTGAGGAAAATCTTAAATTGATGCCAAAAGCATCATAAAGACCTTGAACCTTCCTATTTTTAAAATATTTACCATTATCAGTGATGATCTTATGGGGAGCATCGAAGTGGTAAATGATATGTTGATTGATGAAGTCAACATTTTTTGGCTTTGATGGATATAAGGGGGATGGCTTCCACCCATTTGGTGAAATATTTAGTAAAAGTAATGATATATTGGTGTTGATTAATTTCCCTAATAAGGTCAAGACCCCATTATGATAAGGGATAATAGTCTTTGGATAATTGAAGGCCATGAGGAAGTGAATGATTTAAGTTGATATGTTTTTGAAATTTAACACACTTCTTTACATAGTCATAATAGTCTTGATTGAGGGTGGGCCAATAGTAACCAAAGTGAAGGGTATGCTTAAAAATAGCTAGGCCACTAAATTATCTCCCACATAATCTGTCATGTGTTTCTTTGATGGTGTGGGAGGCTTCATGACTACACAAACAATAGAGAAGGATGTTGTCGAAGCCACATTTGTAAATGTTTCTCCTTAGTATGGTGTAATGAGAGGTAATTTAAACAAAGGCCCTTTGGGTGTTCTTCAAAAGGTTGGGAGGGATAATGTCAATGTTAAGATAGTCAAAAGTTTGGTCATACCATATGTCAGAAGAAGATGTCTCCACATTAAAAATGGTAGGAAGATAAAAAATAATATATGAAGGTGTGATAAAGTGATGGATGGTGACAAATAGTTTATATTTGATAGGTTGAGATGGGATTTGGGAGGTAAGGGATGCCATTGTATCCACAAATATGTTAGTAGATCAAAGAATTGACTGGATAGTGTAATGATCAAATGATGCTAAGAGTACATCCATGAGTTATGTTTGCTTTAGGAAGACATAATTTTTACATTGATACAATATTATGACCTGGTTGATGACTAGTTAGGAGTAACCAAAGACATTGATAGTTTTGAGTCCCATGGCTATATCGGTCTAGAGACCTATGACTAGGGATTTTTATTTGGCTATGTTGTTGGTGCATTCAAAGTCAAGTTTAAAAGGGTAAGAGTTTCACCATTAATGGGAATGAGAATAACTCTTCCACCTCCACCATTGTGGTATTTAGTGCCATTGAAAAACATGGTCATTTGGTAGGTGGGTTCTTCTTGAGAAAGAGTTATAATGGACTCATCTGGAAAGGCAAGAGGAAGAGGTTCACTATCTAGTAGAGGAGATTTAGCCAATTTATCAGCTATGACCTATCCTTTAATGGACTTGTTTAGAAGGAACTTAAGATCAAACTTAGCTAAGAGCATGAGCCACTTGGCCATACACTAATTTTTGTGTGGCTTAGAGTGCATATAATTGAGGGGGTCAGTGTTAGTGATGACATAGGTTTTATGATTGAGAAGATAGTGATAGAGTTTGGAGGCCATGAAAACTAAAATGAGGTAGAGTTTTTTTGGATGGGTATACCAAGTTTCATATTTGATAAGTGTGCAACTAATGTAGTATATGGCTTGCTCTTTATTTTGTTGATCATGATGAGTGAGAATTACTCCTAGGGAATGATCAGTGGTAGATATATAAAGGTAAAAGGGTTGACCTTCCATAGGGGGGTGAGGATAGGTGGAGAGAGAAGGTACCCCTTAATTAAATCAAAGGATTATTGACATTCTTTGGTCCACTTAAAAAAGGTATCCTTCTTTAGGAGGTTGTGGAAGGGTTGATATTTATCAGATAGCTAAGAGATGAAGTGATGGTTGGATTAAAGTATTCCCTATAAGCTATGGATTTGCATAATGTTGGTAGGAGGAGG
Organism: Torreya grandis; assembly: GCA_037957365.1. Taxonomy (NCBI): domain Eukaryota; kingdom Viridiplantae; phylum Streptophyta; class Pinopsida; order Cupressales; family Taxaceae; genus Torreya; species Torreya grandis. The sequence continues at coordinate 3,088,907 of JARHVA010000718.1, read as the reverse complement.
TGTCTCTAGGATTATTCTAACTTTGGTAGGGTCTATTTCTATTCCACATAGAGAGATGATGAAACCAAGAATCTTTCTTAATAAGACTTCAAAAATACATTTTTTAGGGTTGAGCCTGACATGATAATGGATTAATAAATTGAAGATGATGGTGATAACATTTGGATGATCCTTGTGGTTTTTGGATTTCCCAAGGAGATCATCGACATAGTCATCTACAATTTTATGGATGAGATCATGAAAGATATAAGTCATATCCCACTGACAAATTACTCTAGTGTTCTTTAGTCCAAAGGGCATGACCTTGTAACAAAAGGTTCCTCATGGGGTGATAAAGGAAGTTTTATGATAATCTTTAGGGGTAATCAATATCTAATTATATATTGAGAAACCATCCATGAGAGATAACATCTCATCGTTGGTTAATTAGATCAACAAGTTGATTGATGTTGGGTAGAGGAAAGTCATCCTTTGGGAAAGTGAGGTTGAGGTCATGAAATTTGATGCAGAGATGAAGCCCCATTGTGGGCTTGGTGATGGTAACAATTTTAGAAACACAATGGATATTTGATGGGTTGAATGAAATCAATGGATAAGATATGTTGAATCTCTTCTTTGACAAGTGGGGCTATGTGAGGATGCATTCTACAAACTTTTACCAAACTAGATTTGCCTCATAATAGGTGACAATGTTATAAAGGGAAATATAAGGGTCAATTAGGCATAAATTGATAGGACCAAGCAAATGCTATGATATGGTCTTGAAGGAAAGAAGCGTAGTCTTGTTTCTCCATTGAATTTAAAGATTGGCTGATTTTAATGATATAAGGGTTATCCTAAATTCCCAAGTTGACATCAATAGTAGACTCATTCAACATAGTTTGGTTCTTAGGAGGGAGAGATTTACAAATTGAATAATCCCATGCACTGAGATAGGTGAGAATTAAATCATCATCCTGATGTTGTATTATGTTGATGGTAGGAGAATCACATTCATTCATTTTAGAATGGATGAGAGGAATGGTTTTAGTTTATCCATCCTTTTGATAGGTCAAGGGGACTAAACCAATAGTGTTAATAAAAAAAATTTAGATGGGATGATATCAAAGTCCTTATAGTTGGAGGGAGATGGTTTTGGTGATCATGTAAGTTTCTCATCGATGGTGGTAATGGGTTTTTGTGATGTGGGTTCTTCTAGTGGTATAAACCCAAGGCCAAATAGCTCATGAGGTTTTTGAGTTTTGATTAAGAGTAACTCATGAGGTCCTTATTCATAAAGTTCAAGATCAAACCCCTTCCAAGTGCACCTATAAATTTAAGCTTTGGAAAAGTTTGGTTTGTCTAGATAGGAAAAATCAATGGTGAATGGTCAGATAAATAGGATAGTAGTAGGAGTGTGAAGTGGTTGATCAAGTCCCCCATAGACAAAATTTGTTTGATTATTAGGGAACCCAAAAGGGATGATGGCTATGATGTTGGGATCATATGAAGGGTAATATTTAAGGTTTCCATATTCTTTTAGAATAGGGAAAGCATTAAAGGCTAAAAGTTGATATTCCTTAAGAGAGAGATGTTGAAATGTGGATTGCAAGGAGTCCTCAACTAGAATTTAGGATGAAGGGATGGTTGGGCTAGTTGATGCTTCATCATTATTATGAGTGGAAATGTTGATGGTTTTGGTTGGTGGGGTCATTTTATTAGAAATTGGTTATGAGGTAGATGAAGGAAGAATAAAAATGACATTAGGCTGGTATGTCATTTTATAAGAGGCAAAGGGACTAGGATCAACTTTGATGGTAATAACTTGTCCTTCATACTCAAATTTGACATGTTGATGTAAGGTGGAAGGGACACAAATCATATCATGGATCCAAGGGAGTCTAAGTAACACATTGTATTTGAACTCCCCCTATATAACATAAACTAGTTTGGGAATAGTGTGAGGCCCCAACTAGATGTGGAAGGAAATGGTTCCTAAAGTGGTGGCCATGGTATCATTAAAGGAGTGAAGGACCATTGTACTTTTTGACATGATGTTTTTGGGTAGTTAAAGTTGGTCATATGCATGGGAGGGGATAATGTTGATGTTATATCTTTATCAATCATAACCCTCTTGATGCAAGTTTGATTGATGTATGTTGTGATGAAGAGTGGAGGATCAATATCTTTAGTATGAAAAGGTGGTATTTCAAAATCTTGAAATGTGGTGAGGGTGGAAATATGGAAGGATCTAAAAAAGGGTGAAAGAGGTTGAGGATCATATTGTTGAACCTCTATAGATTGTAAAGCCTTGATCAGTTCCTGGTAATGGTGGGTGATGTGTTGATTAGTTCATAGAGGTTTATTTTCATCAGTGTTTGGTCAAGTTATTTCAACAATAACCATTACATGGATGCAAAAGGGTTAGAAGGAAAATATCCCAAAATGGATACTTTAGGTTTTGGTGGTTGTGAAGGTGAGGGTGGATATGTTTGGGTTTAGTTGTTGGATTAAGAGGTTGATGGGTATGTCCATGGGATGGTGACTTTGGATTTTCCCTTATCTTTTTATTGGGATTGAGATTAGGTAACTACATGAATAGTGTGGATAATAGGGTTTTTTAGGTTTGATACTCACTTCAGTTCCTCCTTCTCATCCTTGAGTAGAAGTGTGAAAGTAGGTAAAGGTTAGGTAGGTTGGGTTAATGGTAATATTGGTAATGGGGCTAATAGGGGTTCATCTAATAATAGATCATCCTCATCATATAGGCTATGAATAAATTCTTGGAGAGCTTTACAATTCTATGTGTCATGTCTTGATGCCCTATGGTATGTATAGATCAAGTTATCATTGAACCAAGAGGGTTTAGGATATGAAGGATCAAAATGTTTGATTGGAGGTAAGCTAATGGAAGAGGTTTGAAAAAAACTTTTTAAAATGGTTGAATAGGATTAAATAAAAGGTGTTGGAGGTGATGGGTTTTTGATTTTAGGAGTGGTAGCCTCCTTGGGCATAGGTTTTATTATGGAAGTTGGAGTTGGAAGAATGGTTTTATATGGTGGTTTTGGCTGGGTTTGCTTGGTTATAATTGGTTTGGGGGTTGGAGACTTGGATGTGGAAGACTTACTTGATGAAGGTTTAGCTATAGGTGGGAAATTAGAGGTAGATAGGTTGGTTAAAATGATGGATAAATAGAGGGTTTGATGGGTGTAGGCATATGTGGAGAAAATGGGGATGGTTTCTTAGAGGAAGAATAGGTATCTAGAATGGCATAAGGATGATGTCTTAAGATGGAAGGTAGATGAGAAGGAGGTGTTATGGGTCTAGTTCGAGGTGGAGGTTTGGGTAACTCTACCTCCTTAGTTAGTTTAGTTGGATTTGTCTTTGGTGGACTAGATGGGGTTAAGTCTAACCTCAAAGGGGCACGAGTGTGACTAGGTGTGGGAATAATTCTTAGTTTCTTGATTTGTTTGGTGAAATAAGCATAAGATTATTTTGAAATTTTATATAGGAGTGGTTAGGATGGTTCAATTATGGTTTTGGAAGAGGTATTTGGGTTAATAGGTTTAAGGGTGGATTTAAGTGAAATTGAAGGTTTGAATTTGCTTTGGTAAGGAAGTCTAAGTCGATGCCCAAAGACTCTATCAAAGTTAGGTTGGGAAGTGAACTCTAAACATTGTAATATCTTAGAAAAGGGCTTGTAGATGGGTTTAGTTCCTTGGTCATTGGTTTCAAAGATTAAACCCTTTGGTGGAGAAGAAGGAATGGTTTCTCTATCCTTTTTTTGGTGGATGGTACTAAAATTAGTGGTTGGGTAGAAGATGTAACATTATCTTGGTTTGAGATAGTTTCCAAGGAGGGAATGGATGGTTTTGAGATGAGGGAGGTAGGTGTGTTTTACCCAAGTGAAGGAGTGGACATGGTTGCATCTTTTATTTAGGTGTCTAAAGGAATGGAGGGTAGTTATACCACTTGAATGGGTGAAGTGGAAGAAGAGGGAATGATCATAGTAATGGTTGTTTCCTTTGGTGTTTCCATCAAAGGAGAAGTAGATAAGGTTAAAGTCTCATCAAGTGAAGAGAGAGTGGTGGTTGATTCCTCTATTTGGGTATTTGAAAGAGTAGGAGGTGAGTTTACTATTTCCATTTGGGTAATTGAGGTAATGGTCTCTTCAATGATGGGCTAATTATTAATAGCATTGATTGTGTGTGCCTTATGAGAGTGAAATGATTTGAGTTTATTATCATGGTGTGGGGTAGAAGGAGCATGATTAGGAAAAGACTTGAAAAAAATGTCAAGGGACTGATTAGGATTATCAAATGTAAGTTCTCCACTATCAATCAAATTTTGGACAATATTGTATAGGTATTATATCTATTAATGTCATGTTCCACAACTCAGTGAAAGGAACAATGGTCATTTTCATTATACCATCAAGGCACGGGTGAGAAACATCAAATTGTTGTGATGGTTTAATAGGTGAAAGTTGGATGAGGTTCACTTTGATCAATTTATCCATAAATGATGCATAATATTCTCTAATAGGAGTATATTATTTTGGAGGAGCTTAGTTTTGGTTTTGGTTTTGTTGATAAGGAGGGTTTGAATAATTGGTTAGATGTGGTTGGTTGATAGTTGGAGGTGGAGAAATTTTTAGAACAACCAATTTTGCAAATGATTTTGCTTTGGTATTGTATTAGTTAGTGGTTTTGGTGTAACAAGGGTCATTGGATTTAAAGGCGGAATTTTTTTTTGTAATTTCAATTTCCCTTCATCAATGGCCTAGTTTTCTAATTTACATGCCATGGTGAATGCCTCATCAAAAATTTTGAAGGTTTTAACTTGAAGAGTGGGGGAAATAAGTTTGGCACAACCTCGAGAGAAGAGTTCAATCAATTTGGGTTATGGTAAGGAGAAAGAAAGTTGGTAGATGAGACCCCTCCATCTAGCAACAAAATCAACAATTTACTCGTCATTAAATTTTTTTAATGGAATAGAGGTTAATAATAGAAAACTTTTTAGATATATTTATTGAGAAATGTTCTAAAATGATTTGGGCCAATTGAGAGAAGGAAAGATGGAGTATGTGGCAAGATCACTATACCAATCAAGGGTAGGTATAGATAAGGACATGGGGAAGGTTCAGAGAAGGAGATAATCATCATATGTGATCAAATAACAAGAATGATATAATGCCCTTAGATGTTGTTGGGGGTTCTCTTTGCCTTAGAATTTGGAAAAATTGGGTAATTCCCATTGAAGAGGATAAGAATAGATGGGTAGGAATAGATGGATGGGTTCATTACAAATTTTATTGAAGGATAAAAGGTTATACGACCCAGAGATGGATGACCCCAAGTTAGTAATTTTTTCCATTAACATCTTAATCAAATATATTTGGTGTTGGGAAGTAGCATAATTAAGGGGCACATTCTATTGAGATTGGGTGGTAGCTATATTAGGATAAGTGATATAAGGTGATGAAGAAGCCACATATTGGTAAGTGGTCATAAGAGGTTGAGATGGTGCCACATAGGGGTTGATTGAACTAAATGGTTAAGTGGAAGGTGATATATACCCTTGTGGGTTAGAGACATATTGATAAGTTGTTATGGGTACTTATTAAGTGATAGATGTGGGTTAACTTAAAAGTATGGTTGAGGTAGTGGGTTGAGGTTGGGTAGGTTGAGGTTGAGTGGTGATTCTAGTGATAATGGGTAGAAGTGTTTGAGGTATAAAAATCACCAAATTATAAAATGGGGTAGAAATTGGTGGAGTGGTTGTAATAAAGGGAAGGGAAGAAGAAAGGTTAGAAGATAACCCCATGGTAGGTGGAGTATAGGTAACTAGAGGTAGAGTTGAACCTATATGTGAAGTGTGGGGTGTGGTAGAAGGTGTTTGGTTAGAGCTTGGAATATTGGATTGGGTTTGGGTAGTGGAAGTAGATGGGAAGTTGGAAGAAGAAGAGCCTTGGATCAAAGAGGATTGGGTTGTGGTAATGCCCACCATAATATGGGGAGGCATACCATAAGGAGGATCCATTAGAGGAACCGATGAAATAGAGGTACGGTGAGGTAAGTTATTAATATAGTGTTGAAGGGAAATAATATTGTTGTCAAAGAAAGTAGTGAAGTTTACATCACTCTAAAAAAAACTAGGATCCTAGTAGGAGGGGGATAAAAATGAGGTGAACCCTCATCATTAGAATTATACTCCATCAAAGAATAAGAAGAAGAAGAATAAGAAGAAGAAGAAGGTTTTTGATTGGTTTGGTTTCATAGATATTATCAAGTAAAGACCATGTGAGAAAAAAAGTAAATAATATGATGAAACTCACACCTCAAACAAAGAGCAATCAAAACAAATGAATTCTAGGCAAATAATACATACATGAAAAGTGTGATGTAAATCCTAGAATTCTTGTTAGTTAACTTTTAGATTATGACTTAGAAAGTGTGAAGAAGGAATTTGGCTTGTAGATTGGGTACTAAAGAGGAAATCTAAGGTTGGATTTGGGTTAAGTTCAGGCACTCAAGAGAGAAATCTATTTTGAACTTCAGTAAATAACTTGGTATTGGGGCCTACCCCCTCACTTCATGGTCCCAAAGTGGTAAGAGTGTTAGGTTTTTAGCCAAAATATATCAATTTCAGAGTTTATACTCAACTAGAGAGTTGAGTTGGTTCTCCCCTTGGTGGTGAAATCTAAGTGGGATAGTTAGGAAGGATTAAGGCTACTTTTAGGTGATGAAATCCTAGTTGGGCCTTGTCTTAGGTATGTATTGATGTGTTAATTATTTTATGGTTTGGCTTAGTGTGAGATAACAAATGTCAAATCTATGATTAATTAATTGTCCCTCTAAGTTACTAGATGAACTAAGACAAGTAGTAAATTAATGTATGCAAGAGGTTTATTTAAGCCCAAAAATAAATGTTTAGATTTCATTTGATGAACAAACAATAAAGAAGGAAAAAGGGAACTGGGTCCCACTAGGCATGCCAAGATGTTTTAGTTAATTTCATTCGTTTATCAATTATGTAAGTAAATTAAATAAACTAGTAATAGGGTATGTAGAAGAATACTTGGTAAAGTGTTCACATGAATCTAGATGATAGTGGGAACTCCTCTTTGGTTTGGAAGGAATAACCTACAGATAAGAAAGACACTAGAAAAGGGGGTTGTTAAATGGATGGTTTAGTGAACTTCCTAGTGTGAGATAGATACAAGAAGCGTATTATTTACTGGGAGGCTATCAATCCACTATTATAATAATTAAGTTGATAACAATGAAAAGAAAGGATACTTAAATTCAATGATATGAAAGTAAATACATGCAAGCAAGAGAAGTTAAATGATTTTTTAAATTTAAAAATAAAATAGAAAAAGCATGTCAATACTTATGCTAAAAGGCTTAGGGTCTGGTCTTAAAAATTAGAAAAAGTACTATAATTAGGCAAAAATAGATAAAATTAAGTTTAGATGGGGGTAAGGGGCTCAAAATAGTTTTATGTATTTTTAGTCCATAGTGACCATTAGTGATCAAGTCAACCATCAGCAGTTGGGTCTAACCATCAGCAGTTGGGTCTAACCATCGATGGTTGGGGTTAATCGTTAGTGGTTGTGGTAACCATTAGTGGTTGTCTATGTAAATATGGAAATGGATAGAATATAAGGTATAGATTGGGAATTTGGGTAAACATAGGTCTATTATAGGACTAAGGGGTGGAGAATAAGATACTAATGGGTTTGATAGGGTAGGGAGATTAAAAATAAGATAAATCAATAAAATAAGTAAAAGATGTTTGAAACTTGATGGTGGAAGGTTGAAGTGATTTGGCTAGAGTGACAACACTTTGGCTTTATAAAGTATTCTCACAGAGCTTTGAGTCTCAATTAATGTTGTTTGCTTGTTGAAAGGATGCTGAACATCTGTATGTAAGAGAGCTTGGATGCAAGATTTTAAATTTTAGATTATGGATTCTCCCTCCTTTCACTTCCTCTTCTTCTCATTTTAAAGGATGAAGTTGATAATTAGGATAAAGGAAGTTAGTAAATTTTTAGGGGAATAAATTTTCCAATTCTTAATGTTTTAAAGCAAGTTGTCATTTAGGGAGATGTTTATCTCTCACAAAAATATCATTTCCTTAATAATTTAAAATAGTTTTGGGGACCTAACCATCGATGGAGACCAACCATCGATAATTGAGGGGTCAAAAGAAAATAGGTTAAATCAAGTTGAATTAAATGGTTTAGTTAAACATGTTAAGTTATGGGTTTTCTGTGGTTAAGTTATTAAACAATTCTAATTAACCATGTAGTCCACTAGATGTGAGGTCAAATGAGGGTCAAGAGGAATTTTGACATCGAAAGCTATCATGTGCATTTTTTAAGTGTCTACACATGAACCTATATTCATCTCACTACCTCTTAAATTCTTAGAGCCACACACACTATTGATATTTATTTAGAATTAACAATTTCAAAAATTATTAAGTATTGGGACCCTATCAATATGTTTGAGTAGCCATTTTTATCCTTAATAACTTCTTTTTTGATTCGACATAATATCTCAAACTTAAACCAAATCATCTCCTTACATAAGATAATCCAAACAGATGACACACTAATAGAAATATCATGCATAAGAGATATAGAACCATTAAAGTGCCTTCTTAAAAACTTCTATCATAAATCCAACTATGTCTAAATCTGCTTGAGAGGCCAACTTTAAGTAATCATAACTTTTTCAATGCTTTAATGCATGGCTAAAATTTAGCACAAATGATCTATGATTAAAAATAAAAAAACCAATATGATTATTTTATCTTAACACCTTCACATTTTTAAGATATAACACCATCAAAATTCTCAATTGGCTCTTTCTACCACAATGCAAAATTTTTTATGGAAAAACATAGTCAATCTACCTGGGATCCCAACTTTTCATATACATATATTTTGATGTGATACATTTCATGATCTATATATTAGAAAAAATAAATTAGGTCCAAAAATAAACAAAATCATATTATTATCATCTCCTAAGTCATCCACACATGCAAGTGATAACCTCATCAACATGCTTACTCAGCTCTTTCTAGCCACTTTGCAAATTTAGCTATGGGAAAATAATGAAATCTATATGAGAAGACAAAATTTCACCCTCATATATTTAATCACATTTAAATGAATGACTCGAGATTTTGTAAAAAACAACTAGGTACTAGAGTGATCATAATTATATGACCAACTCCCTTTGACTCATTCACACATGGAAATGGTGACATCATCAAACTACTTACTCAGTTTTTCTACCACTGGACCCAAAATGTCTAGATGAAAACAATGGACTACCAGATGAATTCCACTAATGCATACAAGATCTCAAATAATATATAACATCTTAGTGACCTATTTCACATTATTTAATTATCATATTCAACCATTAACATCTTTAACTAGTCAAACTTTGAAGATCAACCAAGCTACCTTCAAGCATACAAGAATAAGCACATTGCACACTTTGTAATTGTCACATAGACTATCAAGGCACTCATCCACTCAGTAGAGCATCTCCATGACACCAGCATGACATAATGATAACTCTCTAAGATAGAGTTATTACATAGTGTTGCTTGACTGAAGGATTTATAATACTCTCTAGTGATGTTGTTATGGTAAGAGATCCCTTAGTTAGGTCTAGTGGATCCATCTTGGTCATGACCCAAAATATATAATGTCTCAAAAATGTATGTTGAGGTATGATTTATGACATGGGATTACAAGAGGGTATATTACTATAGTGATAGTTAATAAAATCAAATTGAAACAAAAACACTAAAAAATAACACCTCTAACATAGACACTAAGGTGAGCATATATAACAAGAGCATAATTAAGATATAACTAAAATAAAAGAAGAGAAACTCTACTTAAAATTTATTGTAGCTCCATATATGCTTCTTTGATGAAGTTGGCTTGTTTGACTATACACACAAGAAAATCTTTATTAATGAAGGTCCATTACTCCCCTTCCTCCTCAGCACTTTGGTAATATTGGTTAGATTGGCTTAGTAAATTGGAATGGTAAAACTACAATGAATTTTTTTTGGAGTTATTCTGAAATAATAACATTGAACATAAAAATATTAAATATTAATGGGTGAGGCCTTGTATTTATAGCCTCCAAAGTTAACTCTCACCCAAGTATAGTTAGGTTAGGGTTAAACATAGTTGAGTTCAAACTAACCCTAGGTAAGTTAAGGATAACCTAGATTAAGTTAAGAAAGGGACATGAAATTAATATTTTTAATTAATAGGTATGGCTCACAAATCCATATATTTGTTAAATATTTTATGAGTGTTTGACAAATCATAAAACCAATGATGAAGAAGTTTAATAGTTTGCACTTTTGAATTTTCATTTTTAGATATTGATTTAATACAAATTGATTATTTATCTAAGCATTTAATCTAGTTTAATTAGTTGATTAAATTTGCGTAGAATTTTAACACTTTATAAATTATTCAAGTACCACGCATAGTGGGTCCAAAGGCCAAATTGCTAGTTGTTAGGTTTCAAGGTGACTAGAGATGAATCCATTAGAGGTTATGATTGCATATAGGATAATACCCTAAATAGGGATGCCTCAACATTATTCTAAGCACTAATGTCTGATGTGCAGATGAGGTTAGGATGTTTAGTGATTTTTAGGCTCAATTTACACTATTTCATAGAAATCAATTTGAAGTCCAGTCAGAAGTTGGTTATGGTTAGAATGGGGTATATATAATTTGCCCCTATTTGGAAAGGCATTGTAAGATATAGGCACAGTAACATATTATCAAAGAATTAAAATTTCCTTAATGATTAATGATCCAACAGGTGATGGATGAGCCCTATATACCACCTTGAAGGAGAGGGTAACAAAAAAGGTTGGTGATCATTCCCTAAGAAAAAAGGAAATGATGGGACCTAAAGGTAAAGGGGGTCAAAAGGATGATTTGCCCAAAGGCAATTATAATCAGTGGCATAATGATAATAACTATTTTTTTAAATAAAAAGGATGATTTTCCCAAATGTGGTTATAATCATCGACATAGTGAGGTGAAAAATAATTATTTGCCAAAGGCAATCATAATCATTAGCATAATGAAAAATGCCCCATTTAGGAGGATAAAGATAATGATTTGACCAAAGGTGGTTATAATGATTAGCACAATGAAAACATGTCCTATAAGGGTAGGATAATGATATGGATTTTTCTAGAGGTAATTATAATCATTAACATCTAGATAGGTCAAAACATAATGATTTACCTAAAGGTAATTATAATCATTAATACTATGAGTTATGGGACAATATGGCAAATCAAAAAAGGGGTTTACATACTAAATCTATACTCATGGATTAAGAGTGAGCTAGTATAGAGGAAAACCTTCTAGTATGGAAATGCACGTCCTAACTAGAAAATATTAAAATTCATTCATGTTTTAATTACTATGTATATGGGTAATATTTGAATAGATTAGGAATTTGTTAGGTGAACAAGGAGAAGTATTGTGGTACCATTTCTTATAATATCCATTGAAATAATTTTTATTGTAGCCCATGATAGTATGCAAAATGATATAAAACATCATGATAACCTAGACATAATATGCATAAGGGTTGATACCCTATCTAATAACCAATTGAAAACAATACACAAATGATAAATACCATGATGAAAATGTTGATTTATGAATATTGATGGACTTAAGCATAATGTGTAAGGAATCACCCAATAAATGTAGATATCCTAAGTTAAGGCACACAAATGAAATAAAACAATAATTAAAAAAAAAATAATAAAATCAAAACAAAACAAAACACTAATAAATAGAAACACAAAAAAACACTAATAAAAATAAAATGTGAACAAAAAAAAAATAAAAAAAATGAACAATGGTTAATCACAATGTTAGTGCAAACATAAAATAACTTGTTTGTGCATGTTTAATAGAGGTGTTATTATTGGTGACAAGGTGGCCCCTAAGATAGACACCAATGATACAATTATAAAAACATAAGGATAGTTGGAACAAGGTTGCCCATAGTATATTGGGAACAATGACACAAAAAAGATGATAAACATCGCCACTAGGATATATAGTCAATGAGACAACATAAATAAAAAGGGGGGGGGGGGGGGGGGTAGAAGAAAATGAAGGGGTAACTAAGCTAAATTTAGATACATGACGCAAGTGGATGCTTCTTACATAGTTCCATGGATTCAATATCCAACATGAAATTTAGGCCAAATGTAGTTCTCCCAAGATATGAGATAAAATAAAAATGATGATAAAGAACATGGTTGACATGCAGAGGAATATGGGAATGGTTTGGTAAAATGATGAGAATGTAAGAAAAGATAAGGGTGAAGTAATACATATAATTCAATAAAAAAAATACACACAATGGTGACTCAAAAAATGGCAAAAGCATTGGAAAAACTCCAAGTGGTCATTAGTGTATCAAAGTCAAATACATAATGAGCACAACATAAAATCATAAAATGGTGAAAGTGTAAGGCTAAGGCAAAATAAGGATGGGGAAACTAAATGAAAATTGGTTACTTGTGAGATAGCTATAATTCCTAAAATTCTTAAGGCAAATAAATGGTTGAAAATAAAGGAAGGTGTGGTCGAGCAAACTTGAGATACCCCATGTATCTAAGTGTTGCCTACATACTTTGTGTAGACCTCAAGCCAATATAGTTCACCCAAAAATGGGAGGAAACATACCAAGATGGTTTAGAAATAAATTGAACAAACAATATGGCCCATCTGAAAAAAATTGACAACTTTATATCATGCATGGAGATTCTAAGCCAATTTTCATGATTTTATGGTTTTTAGGATTTTTGAAATCATTTACCAATGATTTTGGAATTTTCTAAGCATATAAAATAAATTTAGAATTATGAGATACTACATGATCCAAATAATAAAATTATGAGAACATGTCTTCAGTTACTCACAAAATGGCAAGAGCGTTAAAACATAAAAGGCTCATAAAATGATGAGAATGTGGGAAAGAGTAACTGAGCTAACCTCAACATAAATTGAGTGATACCTAAATAGTCCCATTAGGACCTCAAGTCACTATAGTTATGCCTTATAGTGGAGGAATCTGACTATGCAGCAACAAGTTTATGAATTAGGCAAATGGCACATTATGGCATAGGAATGACAAGGTGATGCAATAAGGCATGGTAAAGGTGGTATTACTAATTTTCTCATAGTTGGTTATAATTAGGAAATAATGGCATGGGCTAATGATACTAATTTCCCCAAAGGTAGTTAAAATTAGTACTATAGAGTGGGACAGTGATTTTCCAAAAGATATTTATAATTAGTATCACTTATAATGAAATGGAATAGGAAATGAAGGATGTAATTGCTAAACTATTATCATACGGGTCCAAGATACTACCTTTATCTAGAATATTAAATCAACTACTAAAACTTTATCTGAACCATCTTGTTAAAGGTTCTTAAAGAACTAATGGAGTGGAACCAAGGTTAAAAATGGATGGTTTTGGAGGGTAAAACAACTTTTATCGATAGGTAAGGTGTGGTATATTTTATATGTGCTGACCAAATTTGACCTTACAGGTCAATTTGGGACCCTTATAGGTAAAAACATGAGTTTTAGGTTTTTTTATGGGTCTAATATTATTTAATAGCATGAATTGTGTGTGTGTGTGTGTGTGTGTGTGTGTGTGTGTGTGTGTGTGTGTTATTCCACATCACATTAGCCTTGGTCATTAGTCATTTTTAGTTCGTATATCATTTTGAGGTCGAAATAGGGAATTAAATGAGTTGTACAACCTCCTTGGGAAGTGTGAAGGTTTAAAAATGTTATTTTATGTTCCATGTGTCCTATTGTGCCTTAAATAAACTATTCATAACTAAAAGTGATAGGTTCTTCAGAAGAAAGAGTAGTTTTCGTAGGAAAAGGGAAGAGTTTGGCACTTGTACAACCCATGGGGGAAGGTGACACATGGGAGAATCTTGTGGAACATATATTAATATTCCTCACACTCATTTTCATTATTTAAAGTATTTTTAATTTCTAAAAAGGGCCCAAAACCATTCTATTCCTTTCTTTCCCTTCTAGACATACAAAAGTGATCAATAGGTTCATGCTTGGTATAGATAGTAGAAGAGGTTCCAAGTCAAAAAAATTTGGGAGGTGGTAGTACACTAATATAGATAAATTTAAATAATAATATTTTTAATACTGGTTAACCATGCTTTATGAACCATCCTTTATAAGATGTCTATATTTTTTTACTTGCTAATATGTGTACCTATAGGTTTTACTCCATTTTGGACAAGTCTATTCAAACTAGTTGCTAAGGTGGATTATATATTATTTTTAATTAATTATCAAATTATCCATATTCATTTTTTCATTTTTAAAGGTGTTTTTATGAGAAAAGTATCTTAGCCTGCAAGAGGAAGCAATTTTCTATGCAAGAGGTAGGTTTCCACCATTTTCAAGAGCTTCATGCTTTAATGGTGACTTCACTAAGCTTTTATAGGTTAATAATCATGTTTATGATATATTATTTGTCCAATTTACCTTTAATATCTTTCTCCAAGTAATCTCCATGAGATTGTAGTCATAGAACACTATACAGTTGATCTACTATATGACTATCATACCAGTCAGCTTGGTGCCTAAAAAAGGGTTCAACATTGAAAATGAAGTTTGAAGACATGTATTATGTATTGAAACAAATTTGTATTTCATTTACAAACATTTAAAATATATTAATCTGCTTTGAAAGTATATTATTTTAATGTATGAACCTTCTACCCATAGTCTCCCTGCTACAACTCAATATTCACCTACAGATGTCTTGGAAGATGACTTCATGTTGGGAAAAGAGCCTTAGTGGTCCTTTAAATATATTTGAGGTGTGAAGAGTTATTTTTTAATGTTTTTATATGGATATAAAACTCATTGAAGTAAAATTACAATGCACACTATTCATATTACCACTCACTTTCTGTATACATGACAAAGCCACCTACAGGTGGTGTTCACAAGGAGATGAGGTGTCAATGGAGATTGGAACAAGTTGAAGCATTACTTTAATTCCTAGTGTGTTTATTCATTCATGGTATACTCATGTATAATGATAGGTTGGAAAATGGGAGTGAGTAACTACTTTCAATAGGCAGTGATTGAATTCTTGGATATAACCCCTAAATTGAGAAAATAAAGAACCTCACCATTTTGTGGATGATATACAACATGTTTACCAAAGCCCTTGATGAATCATAGTATTATTTTAGTGTATTATACATATAGGATAATAATTATGCAAATTTTGAAGGGTAGAAGAGTAGTGAAAGGCATTAGTTGAGCTCCTCAAAATTTTCATTCAAACACTAAATTCCTTCAACATCATCTACATGTATGAATCCAAAAGGAACCTTTTTCACCCAAGTTGGTAGTATTGGGACATGTATTCACATTTATATGGTCCTATATATTTTAAAATACAATTAATGACATAAAAATCATCAATATATAAGGATGTATAAAGATATACCACCACATGTCTTCATATAGGTCTCTTTGCATCACAAATGTGGACCTATAGGCTAGTTGTAGGGTCACCATGGAAAGTAGACTAGATGGCCTTGATGGTAGACCTCATTTCAAAAATGGAAGGTAATTTTATTTATAAAATATTTTTTATATATTCAATTATGTTGGTGTTCATTGTCTTCAAGGCCTAAATCATATAAAAGACACCTACAGGATCCCTCACAGTCAATTATAGTTGATTATGAGGGTTAGAGAGCAAGATTTGAGTTTATTGATGTGGAGAAAGCATAAAGGTGAAATAAATAGGTCCAGAAAGATGATAAATGGTAATTTTAATATTAAATAGAGGATTATTCAATGTTATAAGGTCAAACTCAAGATAAGTTTCCTACAGGTAACTCCCTCCAAAGCAAAAGCATAGTCTGTTGTAATTGAGATAGAAAGTGAGCAAGTTTATTGATGTGGAAGTGCATAAGGATGAGATAAAATGTTTAAGAAAATGTAAAATTTTATAAATATATTATAATATGACTATAAAAATTTAATTCAAGCTAAACTACATAAGACCACCTACAAGGGTCATCCTTGAGGGAGGAAAATAAGAAACACAGTCATGGTTTGCACATACAGTCTTAAGAATTATAGGATGGGAAGGGGTATTTAGAGAGTTAAAGTGATTAATAGACATATTAAACATTAAAATTAGTGTCTATATATGATTTTAACAATAAAAATCAAATAAAGGGAAGGTCTCCAATCAAGTAAACACAATCCACATGTTAGAATCCTCCACATAGTTTGCTTCCCACACAGTCTATCTTGATTTTTTGAGAACTTAGGAGGTCAAATCATAATAAAAAGAGCCAATTTTGTTTAAAAAAAGGTATATAAAATTTAAATAATCTCTTACAATGAGTATTTTTTCTGGGAGAATAGGGTAAGTACCCTCTATTTTTTTCAGAGAGAGGGCACTCCCCTAGGTTACAAACCCTACAGTCTTGAGGTTTGGAGACAAAAGGGCAGACAATAAGTTTATTGTACAATTAAAAGAGGTTTTTAAAGTTTAATTAAATCTAAATAAACATTAGGAACATATCATAGAGGGATGAAACTAGGAAGAGTAGTCCAAACGTATAAGGGTTACAATCAGGCCTATTAAGCATGTTCAAGCCTAAAGCCCAAATGTGAGCCCAGTTTCATTTATATCTCTAAGTGAGATTTATAAATGATTTTAACATGTATATGGGATCAAAATATAGGTATATTATCTATTAGGATATATGTAAATCCATCAAAAAATCATCTTGGGCTTTAAGGTGTAGATAGACTATTAGGCATGGTGAGGCCTAGAAGCCAAAGAGGAGGCCATTTTCAATTATAGCCTTAGGAAAGAATTAAAATGGTTTGGAAATTTTTTTTAGGTTATTTATATATATTTTAAATCTTTAAAATTGTAGATAAATCACAAATAATACATTTTTGAGCTGAAAACTAACTTATACCTATAGGGAATGGAGAAACAAGATCAATAGGAGAAGTTTAAGTGCTCACATCTCCATTGAGGTTGTGAATGTAATTATAATAGGTTTATAAGTGTTATAATGGGTCATTAATACAATTATTTTGGAATTTTTTTGCACTTCCAATGTCTTGTTCTTATGAACAAAGCTTAAGAGTATAAACAGACTTAAAGCCCTCCTAAATACTTGCTAGTGACTAGTTTGAGGAGATGGAGATGGAAAGCTACTCTAATGGAATTATTTTCCCAAGATTATTATTGGAGGTTTTATAATACTCTCTTTGTCTACTTCCCATCAGGATGAGTTGTATGTAATTGTATTGATTGAGTAAAAAATAGGATTTTCTTGACAGTTTTGTGTATTGTGTAGGTTCCAAAAGGTTCTAAGAGATGAAAATCACATGGAAAGTAATATTAGGACTTAATATAATTCCCAATTTATATTTAATTACTTTTAAAAACTCATAAGTACCTCAACCAACTACTTCATCTCAGCCAATCAAAACTAGCATAGTGACCAAACTAGTGAGAAGGGTGGATAACTTCAAGTGAGCTAATTTTAAGGTGTGTCTGATGAATATAAGGACATCAAGAGTATTGAAACATGTAATTAAATCCCTCACATGTATTTTAATGGAAAAATAATTGCTTTTTAGAGGTAAAGTGTTCAAGGTGCATAAAAGCATAGTTTTTTAGACTACATATGGTGATAATTCATTTCTAGATGATGTCAGATGACTAGGACTACAACCAATGCATGGATAAGAATGTCTAAAAGCCTTCCCTCTCATTCAAATAATCATACCTATATCTATTCAATTTTGGTACATTCAAATATATGTGGATGATAAAGGTAATTTTTTGAGCCAAAATAAGGAGTTTCATGCCAATTTTCATAAATTTTATGCCTTGTATAGACAATTATACTTCTTGACCTTCCATGGTCCATTCCAAACTCTCTTCCCATGCACAAGTAACTAATTCTCTCAACTTTACAATTGTCCTTGTGACCTTTGTAATTATCTCTTCTCCTATCTCTCTCTCAAGTTCTATAAAAACTAACCATTTTGGCCTTTGTAACTTATGCTCCACCTAAGTATGGCAAATCCTTGATCATTTCAATACCATTTGATCAATATGAATACTATTTTTTACCTCTTCCATGACTATTCATAGTGTGTTTTTTACTTGAATGATTTATTTTTCTTAGTGATCACTTGTTGTTTCCATAGCATTATTATTTCATTCTCTCACCTATTTACAGTTGGAAAGATTCTTCTTATAGGGCATGTGAATTGTTTTATGATATGTTAACTTTGGGTGAGATAACATATTTAAATAGTTCTATTTATGCCTCTTGTCTAGTCCTCCTAGCCTAAAAATTCATATAACCTCATAATGTAACATTGATTTGAGAAGATGTAGATTGGATAAGTGTATGTTTGGTTAGTCCTTTGTTCTCATGTGTAAAATGTAGTTGGTTAGAAGTAATAAACTTATTTGTTTTATCACCCCCCTTATGATATTTTGATTTCAATTTTATCTCCCCTTTTTCACTCATAAAGTATAGGTCTAATAGTGTTTTACAAATGGTATATCAAGGGAGCTAGCCCTATCTAGAGATTCACATTACTCTTAGGCTCACCCACAACCTAGAGGTGTTTCAATTGTGCCACTTGGATGAGGAGAGCTAAGACATATCCTAAATTGGTGCAAATATAAGTGGCAACAATATGGTATAATACAAGGAAGATGATGGTATGGTAAAATGTAAATGAGCCTCATAAACAATACTTTAGGTCTCTCAAGTGAAACAATGCTTGATATTTACAATTTTCATGGGCTCATCAAGTTCATATACATCTATTGTAGTAAGATTATATGCTTTAAATCCATAATTTATAATAATGATGTAAGGTACTATCCAATTGGGCTTTAACTTGATATCTTCTTTTTCTCAACCATGGTGTTTTTTAATTTTCTTTGAATACAATATCACTAAGATTGAAATATCTATGTTTGACCATTGATTATATTAACCATAGATTTAGTTTTTGTATGCTTGAAGGTTGTTGACAACAATCATGTACTTTTCATCTAGTAACTCTAACTATTTTAAATGATCTACTTGGTAATATTCATCATCTAGGATGTGTTTTAATGAGATTTATAGAGAAGGTAACTCGACCTCGATGGGAAGAATGGCCTTAGTACCATAGACTAGGGAATATGGTGAGGCTCATATTAGAGTATGGTAGTTAGTACTATATATCTAGAGGGCATGAAATATATGAAAATGATAATCATGACCAGCATCATTTACAATATTGTTAAGGATGTTGACAATGGTCTTATTAGATGCCTCTGCTTGGCTATTACCCTATGGGTAATATGTAATGGAAAATTATTGAGTGATGTTGTAATCAACATAGAGTGTTTTAACATACTTGTTTTTAAATGATCTACCATTATTAGATATAATATTAGATGGGTTACCATAGTAGGAGATGAGATGGTTAAATATGAATTTGGAAATATCAATTTTATAGTCATGTGAGGGTATAACTTTAACCCACTTAGTGAAATAATCGGTAGCGGTAAGGATGTGTTTATGGCCATCAAGGGAGGTAGGGTTAATATTCCCAATGAGATCAAGTCCCCATGTTGAAAATGGCCAAGATATAAGCATCAATTTGAGTGTTTTAGTTGGGGCATGAATCAAATTGGCATGAATTTGACATTTTTTGCACTTTTTGACATAAGCAATTGCATCTTCTTCCATTTTTTACCAATAGTAACTAGTACATAGGAGAATTTTTGGCTAGGGTATCCCCATTGGTATGGGCTCAACCTAATATTTCATTAACTTCCCATAATGCTAATGTTAGTTTTATCAAAGTTAAACAATGAAGAAAAGTTCTATGAAAGCTTTGATGGTAAAGGGTTGGGACAAATAAGGTATAATGAGAGTCTTGGTACATAAATTATTTTTGTTATTTATGTGATAGGTCTAGTGGCATGATGTGATTGTGAAGTTATTTATATAGGTTTGAGTACCAAATAGAATTGGGACCAATAATATCATAGATCATTATGATACTTGAAGGTTCATGATCAAGCACTAGAATATTTTCAATGAGAAATTGATATAATTTTTCCTTATCTATGTTGTGGATCAAAGAACCAATAGTTTCCATGGTATAAATTGTCCTATTATTGGCTTGAGGTATGTGTCCAAACTATATGTTAGAACTTTATTGTTTTAAAACATCCACCATGGCCTTGTATGTTACCAACTTGTCATATTTGGTCTAAAAGTGGTTTGTAATCTAATTGATGATTAACTAAGAATCACCATAAAACATGAGATGTTGAATATTCCATTTTACTACTTGAAAAATTACTATAACAAGTGATTCATAATCAACATTTTATTAGTACAAGGAAAGATGATATAGAATGATTTTGGAATGAGATACCCTTTTGGTGTAATAAAAAATAAGCATGTTTCTGATCCATGTGATGTAAATGACCCATAAAAATATATCTTATAATTCTAATTATTAGGTGGTGTTTCTATGATGGTCATGATGGAATCATCTAGGAATGTAAACATGAGTGGTTCAGTATCTGAAAGGGGATCTTCAACAAGCTAGTTAACAAGTTCTTGTCCCTTTATGGCCTTTTTATTAACATACTCAATCTTGAACTCACTCAATAATATTATCAATTTATCCATGCATCCCTTTAAATATATCTTTGATAGTAGATACTTGAGTATATCTACTTTGGCAATGACTATGGTCTTGTTGTTAAACATGTAATGATGCAACTTTTGGGCTACAAAGACCATAGCTAAATAAGCATTTTCTATTGGTGTATAGTTATTCTCATATGTTACGAGTATATATTTTAGATAATATATGTAATGTTTTTCCCCATTCTCATCATGTTAATCTAAAATTTCCCCCATGGTATTATTCGTGGTAGATAGATATAGAAAAAATGGCCTTCCTAGCATTGGTGGTAACAAAATAGCTAGATTGGAAAGATATTCCTTTAGGTACTAAAAGTTTGTTTGGCATCCATCATCCCAAAGAAAAGTAACACATTTATTAAACAAGTGAGTGAAGGGATGATATTTATTTTCCAACTATGAAATGAAGCATCTAATAGACTAAATTTTTCCCTAAAAACTATGAATCTATTTTAGATTGAAAGGTGACATCATCTTGATAATGGCTTGTACCTTTACAAGATAAAATTCAATGCTTTAAAGAGACACAATAAAGCCTAAAAATTTACCTACAATGACATTGGAGATGCACTTCTTAGGACTAAGTCAAACCTTATACTCTGAAATCCTTTCAAATATTTTTTGTAGTATTTTTTTAATGATCTACATGGGTCTTTGATTTACATAATATGTCATTGACACAGTCTTCAACAATATCATCCATCATGTCATGAAATATTGTGGTCATGGCTCTCTGATATGTGTCCCCAACATTATTAAGCTAAATGACATAACCTGATAGCAAAATTTTCCCTAAGGAGTGGTGAACATTGTCTTATGTTATTCTTCTAGTGCAATCCTCATCTAATTATATCCTAAAACTACATCCATGAGAGAAAAAATTTCATACCTAGATGTGCAGTCAATTATCATGTTGATATTTAGCAAAAAAAATTCATTCTTGGGGCATGACTTGTTAATGTATCTAAAATCATTATAGATTTATATTCATTTTGGATTCATACTGATAGGCACAATATTTGAGATCCATTCTAAATATTTGATCGATCAGATACATCTCACTTCTAAGAGTTTTTCCAACTTTCTTTACCAATACAACAATATAGGATACATCTTACGTAGTTTATATTTCATAGGTTTAGCATCAGGATGCATACTAAGGTGTTGTATAACCAAGGAGACATCCAAACCTATCATGTCTAATATCCCCAATAGAAATGTCCATGAAATACCTCAAAAGGGATGTAAAACCTTCACATTTCTATTTAGTGAGGGACATGCTCAATCTGATCCACTTCATATCATCTAGAGACCTGATGTTGACTTTTGTAGTAATATATACCAAGAGAGTCAATCCATCTTTTAGGATAGTTGGTAATGACATGAAATAGAATGAAATGAAAAAGTCCTCTAGTTGTATTGGTTCTTCAATCTCTCCCAAACAGGTTGAATTTGAGTCTCCTAATGGTAACAATGGCCATGTAATACAAATTATAATAAAATCTTGGGTAATTTGATCAAAAGCATGTTGTTTTCCTGAACTAAACTCAAACACAAAATCAATTTCTTTGTTAATGGTCTCCTAAGATTCATTCAAATAAAGGTGAACACCCCATATAGTGGCACTTAAAACAAGTTATCACCAAGAGACTAGCCTTTCTCTTTAATTTTGCCCTAGTCCAAAATCACTTTAAAGAGGTTTTCACTTTGGGACCTCAATCATTTATTCCTTTCTTTTTGGCTAAGGGTGTTGACCTACTATCTAAAATAGGCTATAGGATATAGTTTGATAGAGAACCCTTGTTTGTGGTTTCCTAATAGAACATTGTCTCTTAGGCCTAGAAAATAGTAAAAGGCCTCCTTATTCTCAAAATCATCTATAAGCACTATGGATACTTGTTGGTCCCAGTATATAAATTAAGGATGATAAATGGGGAAGATGGAATGTCCTATTATTTGGGTAATGGTAAAAATAGTTTGGAGGTCAAATAGGTTGGTACTAGTAAGGTCTTCATAAATTCTAGGATCAAACTTTGTTTTATTGTCAACATCATTATCACTAGTCATTAGTGTTGACATATGAATAATATAAATGGAGACACCCTTAGGTGTTTTAAATATGAGACAATAGGTTTTTTTAATATTTGGTCATAGAAATAGGCTCATGAGTACTTTATTAGTTTAACCTCAGGACACCTCCTTCATAAGCTTGATTATCCGTGATCTTGTTAGGGATGTGATAATTTGGACTATGGAAAAATCAACCAAATGGTAATTGTACAACCAATAATCATCATTGGAAAGTGGGTCCTCTTTTTGGAAAGTGGTCAGTGTGAAAATAATAGGTACTAGACTATGAAGCTTGCATTTTCCCTTTCACCACCATTCCATACAAAGTGGTTGAACTTTAGGTCTTCCATAGGACTTGGGTTTTTTTGGAAGCTTGGCAATGTGGAATGTGTCATGAGTTAAATACTTTCCTAGACTATTGTTTGAAATGGTGAATTGATTATAAATTTAAAGAGGAGGCATATGTGAAGATGAATCAAGGATATCTAGGTCTATATAATTGGCCTCTGGCAACTCAACAAGTATCTCCTTGTCTTTGTCTTTCTTAGGTACTAGATGTAGGCCAAAATGGTAGTTGTGACTTTCATATTCTACCTCCAAATGATTGCAATATTCATAAGTTTGTATATCTCCATGGATAGTAACATCCATCCCTAAATGAGGGAACATGATATGCTGGTGAAATTTTGAAGGCATTTCATGAATTTCATGTATCCATGGTCTACCTAAAAGAAAATTATATGATAGGTCTAGGTCAAACACATAGCAAAGTGTATCATGGGTCAAAGGCCCAATTATAACTAGAATACTTATAGTTTTCCCATTATTCATTGTCATAGGATTTGATAATAAAAGTTTATGGATATACATTAGTTGTTATATATCCCAGATGCTTGATGAGCTTTAGAGACAAAATATCTAGACCCAATCCATTTTCTATGAGGACACATTTGAATTTTTACCATGTGATGACAAATTTAATGTATAACGAGTTGTTATGGAGAGGGCCAAAGGATGACATATCACTTTGGTTAAAGGTTAACTATTGGCCTATGGTTAAGTGTCCAACTAAAGCTTGGAATTTATCTGGGGTTATGTCATTTGGAACTTGGGGATTGTTCTAGGAGATTGGTTAGGATATTATTGTGGTTTGTAGACATACATAATAAATCCAAGATGTAAATTTGTGTAGGTGTCTTTTGGAGTTATTACAAAATGTCATATGTATTTTACTTAACAATGGTATATGTTTTATTCCTAGACAACATAGTGGGCTGAATTGGTTCATTGGTAGGAGGTTGTGGGTTTGGGATGGTAATATTAAACCATTGATTTTTGATCACATAATCTAGATTGGATACATGACCATTAATACTAGAAAATAATGGAGATGGGCTAGATAGGATACGTCTTGATTACTAGTGCACTTGGTTATAGTTATAGGGTAATGATGAGTTATATTTATAAGGTCTTAAAATAGTAATCCCTAGTTTTTGTTGTGTTTGGTTGTGGTCTCATATCAAGGAAGGATTACTAGCATAGGTGGGTTAATTGAAATTATTTGGCAATGGTCCTAGTCTATTGGCACTTGGTCAATTATTAATGGTAATGGTATAAACATGCCCACCTATAATATAACCTAAAAATTTATTATATTCGTGTGAAAATGTGTGGTAAGACTATTATTTATTAGGATAATTTTGGCCTTGGTTCCTCCTATTCGGTTGACATTATTTTTTCTAT
Source organism: Torreya grandis (assembly GCA_037957365.1). Lineage (NCBI taxonomy): Eukaryota > Viridiplantae > Streptophyta > Pinopsida > Cupressales > Taxaceae > Torreya > Torreya grandis. The sequence goes on along the minus strand of JARHVA010000718.1, from coordinate 3,064,231 downwards.
CATTGTTACTGATACTATTGTTGTTGTTGTCATTCATTAACATTATTATTCTATGAAAAAGGGTTTTGGTAGATACCTAGGTTCTCATTAGATTTAGACACTCTATTATCTAATTGGATTTCACCATTTTTTAGCATATTTTGAATAAGGTGCTTCAACTACACACAATAAAGTATGGAATGCCCATAAACACCATGGTATTCATAGACTCCATTCTCTCTATACCAGTATAGATATGGTATACCGTCAAGATAGTGTTTGGGAATCAACCAACTAATCATATTGGCCATGGATAGCTTGTGAAACACTACTTTGATTAGTTGATTGAGATCACTAAATACCTAAGGAGTGGGATTTCTTCTTGGAGGAGGGGTGTAGACACTAGAAAATTATACACAATAGTTTTAGATGTTAAACTAGCCTTAGACCATCTCAAGACCACTTCCTGACCATTACGCTACAAACCTAAGTTAACCTAAATAACTTAACTAACTTTAACCATTATACATTTGTCCTATCAACTGTTGATGGTCGACACCTAACCATTGATGGTAAATCCCTAACCATCGATGATTAAACTAGACCATTGATGGTTAGCCTTTAACCACCTTAAGGGTTAACTCCAACCCAACTCCACCTTGATTTTTTATTCCTAGCTACTCACATAATTATGCATGTTAAGACTAAAATTAGATGTCTTATTGAACACCTTGTTTGAATGTATTATTTCACCTCTCCCTTCCTTCTATAAAAGAGAGAAGGGGAGGTGAAAGAGATCATCACAAATATCAATAAATTCTTATGTCAGATCTTCTTATGTAGGTATTCTTCTTTTCATGAATCTAAGAAAACTTCCAGTGAACCAAAAACTAGGATAGAGATCAAAAGTGCAAAAAGTCACAACCCAAAGTACCATCACTCTACTAGAATTTCTCTAGGGTCCACAATAAGTTTTCAACCACCCTCAACATTCATTATAAAAACAAAATCTAAGTATTTTTATCTTGTTAAGATTCAATATTTAGCTTATTTTTCATGTATTTATGCAACATTTCATAACCAAAACTTCTTGACCCAAGCCAAATCTCATAGTAACCATCGATAGCTACCCAACCACTAATGGTTTTCCCCTAACCACTGATGGTCACCAAACCACTAATGGTCACATAACTATCAATGGTTTAATCCTAACTTCTAATGGTCATTATGTGTCAATTTTCACACCAAGCTAATTCCACCTATCAAACCCTAGCCAAACCCCACTTTATGAACTTTTTCCTGGTCATAGAAGATCACCCTATTTTTTGAACCATGTATAATTTATTTAGCATTAATATCTAATCATTTATTTATATAATTAGGTGAATTAATATCTTTCAATCACTTCTTGTATTTGATTTTAATATTTTTTGTTATTCATGCAAGCAATTTATCTTTCATTTTAGAAGCTTGATTATTTAAAAGTGTGGATTGATATCCTCTAGGGAAGCTTATATTTCTTAGATCTAGCTTTCTAGGTAATCCACCCTACTATCTAACTAATCAAACATTTCTCTAGTGCTTTCTTATTTGTAGGTCATTCCTCCCCAGACAAAGAGGACTATCTACAATTGTCTAGATCAGGGAGCACAAACTAAATATAGGTTCTACTAACCTCACCCTTATTTAAAGTTTTACATATTTATTATTATAAAATAAATAAAAATTTATGTGAAACATTCTATCATAGCTGGTGAGACCCTTGAGTCTTTTCTTGGGTTCATAGTTGCATCTAGGTTCTTTTTCTTCTTGTCTTCTCATATAATGAAATTAAAATTGACTACATACATTATTTTCTTTCTTATTTTAGCTTACATAGATTAATTAATAAAATGCATTAATATTATCCTCACTCTTATTAGACACACAAAACCAAACCACTTACACCTAATCAAGCATAAAAACATTGACACAAGACCTGACTAGGATTTCATCACCTACCAGTCACCTTTCTTGACTATCCTACTTAGATTTCACCATTAAGGGGAGAACTAATTGAGTACACTAGTTGAGTATAATCTCTAGCAACTTGATATATTTTGGTTAAGCACCGGACACCCTTATCACTATGGTGTGTGAAGTGAGGTGGTAGGCCCTAATATCAAGCCATGTACCAAGTTTTAGTATAGATATTGAGAGCTTTCAACTAACTAAACCCATCCTTAGCTATCTTCTTTTAGTACCCACTCTACAAGCCAAAGTTAGTCTTCATAACTTCTTTAAAATTAAAGTAAAAGCTATAAGAGAGACTAAAAGGAACCTTAGGGTTTTAATGTGCTTTAGTTTGTGTTTCAATTTCTTGACTTTTTCTTGTCTTCTCTTTGTTTGAGTTGTGAGATTGCTTATATCTTCCTTTTTTCACTTATTGACATGGTTTTAACTAGGCAAAAACTAAGAAACCAAGTAAATCAAGATCCACCTCCTAATCATACATCTTCCTCTTCTCCTTCATCTATGGGGTATGTCTCATATGCAGAGAGTTCTCCCCATCATTATGAAATTCCTAATATCTCCCAGACTATTACGCAACGTGATATGGATTGTGCCACCTTTCTAGATAATAAACCCATAGCCCTCAGACATTACATTAACACCATATCCCATCATACACCTACTTCAATTCTACCTATTGACCCACCCTATGGCATGCCATCCCACTTTATTGGCAACACTTATATTTTCACCATTTCCACCCAACCCTTGATCACCTGGGTATCTTTTTCTACCAATAATCCCACCAATACCACCATCCAAAAGAAACCCACCTAACCAACCAATGCCCAAAAACCTTCTACCCCAACCAAAAACCCTTCTAGTATAGGATTAACCAGCCTTTAGGCACCAGTGTTTCACTTACCATGGGAGTACCCTCTACTAGTGTCACTACCCTTCCTCTTGTTTCCAACACAACTACCTCCACTCCATTCTAGAGCTTGGTGGTCCCTATACCTTCTAACCTTCCACCCATAAATACCAAACTTACCCCCTATTCTATATATACTAACCCAACCATTCCTCCAACCTAACTTACATCCATCCCCCAATAGGTGCTCATTACACAAAACTTAAGCTACATTCCTAACCCATAAGGGTATGTATCTCTACCATTCACCCAATCACCTATATCCACGTATTCATATGTGACATCATCCCAACCACACATGTCCACCTACCAATATGTGGTAGATTCCTAACCCTCCATTAGCTATCCTTATGATGTACTTACCCAAACCTCACATAATATGTCCTACAACTATGGGGTTGCACAACCACAAATGGATCTTATCAAAATGTTAATGGATAAAATGACTACTTTAGAGTCATCTATTTATGGTGCCCATAACCTCTTATCTTATGACCAAATCTACAATGAATCAATTCATCTATCTATCCCCATTTTACCTTATCCCTCTCAATGGTAACTTTTGAAATTTTCAAAATTTTAGAGAAAAGAAGACCCTCAACAACAACTGAGAGAATTTAGGAATTATTGTTATTTGATTGCCTATGATTATGCTCTCCTTGTCCATACCTTTCTCATGTCTCTATTAGGTCTGAAACTATATTGGTATAGTGCTATGATAAATCACTCCCTCTTTTATTTTGCCTAACTAGCCCAAACTTTATTAGACCACTTTCCCATAAACATCTTTAAAAAGGTTTCCATCATTGATCTCTACTCCATTTGGCAATTTGAGATGAGTCCATAGCTAAATTCATAGCCCATTGGATAAGATTTATAAATAAACTCTCTTTATCTTTGCCCCAACCTAAGCTAATTGAACTCTTTACTTAGGCTTGTGCCAAACACATTTCCTCCACTTTATGGGTTCAAACTTTCAATACCTTTGATGAGGATTTCACCATGGTCTGAAAATTAGAGAATCAAGACATTGATGAGGGAAACTTAAAATTGAAAAATAACAAATCCACATTCAAATCATATGAGGTTCCCTCCTCCAAACCTAATAACCAAACCAATAATAACACTAAAAACAAGGGAACTATAAATGTGGTTATCCTTAAAACCACTCCTACAGTGGTTGTTAACCAAACCAACTCCTTTAGTTCCTCTAATCATAACACTATAAACCCAAATTGAAACAACCAAAATTAATTTACTCTACTATGGGAGTCATAAGCTTTATTTTTGGAGAAGTTATTGAAATTAAATATCATACAAGTTCTGTTGATCAATCCTCGACAATAATTTGATTCCTTTTGTCTTGTACCTAATTGGTATAAGGAGAAAAAATTATGTGCCTTCCACCATGTCATTGGAAATGATGTTAGTATGTGTAATACCTTCAATAATTCCATCCAAAATCTCATAGAAAAGGGGGAACTTGTATTAGATACCCCAATGCACCCCCAAATCAAGCACTTAACATCTTTAGACAACCATACACCTTTCATGAACAATGAAAATAATAAAGTATAATCTTCCCACAACCATGAGGTCCATAGCATTAAGGTAGTTCTTAGTGAACTCATTATTGAGGAAACCATTGATGAAACTACCCTTCCTTCCCCTCTACTTATTGAGGTAGTGGAGTCACTTTCAAATGATTTAGCTTTTAAATTTATTTTGACGCCTTTTTCTATTCCTCCTTCATATCGATTTGGAAAGCCAAACATGGGTGATAAAGATGACTTTCATTTGAAAACTTGGAATAAGGTGGCTAAGAGAGATAAACATCAAAGATCATGGGGTCTAAGAGTCTCATAAATCAAGTTAAAATAAAAGTGCTATCTTGACTTCGACCTTGTTTTATCCAATATAGAGTGAAAAGAAAGGGGAAATCAAGAGGAGTGACATATGGAAAAAAAATTATTACTTAAAATCTAAAAAATGTGATAAAGGGAAAATAAGGATATAATGATAGTAAAGTGTGATTCCTTATCATAAGAAAGAAGGAAGTGAATAAAAACATGCTAACATAGATTATTGTACATATTTCATCTAACAAAAGAAATAAAAACAAAATTTGAGAACAAGGATCAAGAACATGAAAATAATGGTAATTTTATGAAGAGGGTCAGGTCCTATCCATAGTATTATAAATTAATTCATAATAGAGAGACACACGAGGGTGATAATAAGTAAAAAGTGAGGAAAACTTTTGACAAAGCACCTCCCAAAGAAAAACTCAAAGGATGCCAAAACAACATTAGCAAGCAACAAAAGGAGAAAGAAATGATTAAAATATTGTGGTTTTATGAGTAATATTTGGTCCTATCCATGGTATTACAAAGTAAATCATACAAGAAAAACCTAAGAGGTATAAAAATCAAGAAAAAATGTAAGAAGATAACGAAAACTATGGTCCATCAAGAAACCAAAAGACCTAAAGGGAGGACTAGAGCTTTGTGAAAGGAGGAAATGACTTTAAAGGGAGAGACCCATAATTAATTAACTTGAAAAAATTATTAGATAGATATTGATAGAAAACATGATAAGAAGGAAATTTTTAGGCAAATTAATTTTTAAAGAATTGAGCATTGGTTGGCTCTTTGAAAACAAGGCCATCATTAATTTGAAGATGGTAAGTGCTTAGACCAAGAATTTATTTAACTAAATATGGACGCCACCATTTTTTGGCATATTTACTTTATTTATCATGGGTATAATATAATTTAAGGATAAGAACACCAACATTGAAAGTGCAGACTTTAACAGATTTGTTATGTTGTCTAGCAATGTGAGCCTTGTATTGGTAGTTATGTTATAAGGCAAAAATATGATGTTCATCAAGAAGATCAAGGGAATTAAGGTGAGATTCATGTAATTATTCATCAAGGATAATTACATGAAGAGATATACATAGAGAGGGAAGCTCAAATTTTAATGAATGGACTGACTTAGAACCTTAGACTAATGAAAATGGATTTGTCCCAATGGTAGTATGAATTTTAGTCTGATAGGCCCAAAGTGTAGGGCAAAGATAATTGTGCCAATCTATGTGGGTTTCATGAATTGTATTTTTGAGAATTTTTTTGATAATTTTATTAGTGGCCTCAACTTAACCGTTACATTATGGGTGATAAGGCATGGAAAAATTGTGATTGATCTTAAATTTTGTAAAAAATTATTTAACATGTTTATTTTTGAAATTACCATAATTGTCTGAAATGATGGTATGAGGAATGCCAAAGTGGCAAATAATTTAGTTAAGAATGAACTTGGCTATGGTAGGACCAATAACATTAATAAGTGACATGGATTCTACCCACTTGTTAAAGTATTAGATAGCGGTGAGATAATAATGTGACCATCTTGGGAATGAGAAAGTTTACCAATGAGATCAAATCCCCATGTGGAAAATGGCCAAGGAGATTTTATAGTGTGAAGATTAGTAGGATGTGAATGGATAAAATCATTGTAAAGCTAACAAGTATTTCACTTCTTAGTAAATTCAATTCCATCCTTTTCAAGAATAGTATAAAATTAATCCATACATAGGAATTTTCGTGTTATATCATGTCTGCTATAATGACCATCATAAATTCCCCCATGTACTTGTTCAAGAAGAGGAGGGACCTCATATTTCATAATACAATGGAGTAAAGTACCTTCAATGTTGTGATATAAAAGGATGTTATGTCTAAATACATACTTGAAAGGTTGTTTACAAATGTGTATCTTTTCATGAGAATATAAATTAAGAGGATAAGTTTGGTATTCTAAGTATTGAATTATATCTTGGTACCAAGGGCTTTGTCTAATAGTCATAGCCTCGATGTGATATATAAGTGAATCAAGTGGTTAGATAGATGATGGAGATTTTTGATTTAAATAATAAAATAAGGATAAAAAATAATTTAATGAGGATGAAATAGAGAAGCTAACGAGGCAAGAGAATCAACAATGGAATTTTGGTCTCAAGGAATAGGCTCGATAGTGAAAGAGATAAATTCCTTATCAATAATGGTTACAATTTATTGATAGGTAATGAGGTTATCACTTTTACATTGATAATTACCATTAAATTTATGACAAATGAGCTAAAAATCTCATAAAGAATGAAGATATTCAGTGTATAGATCAAGAGCAACTCTCATGCCTAATATAAAAGCTTCGTATTTGGCCATATTATTGGTGACATCAAAGGTAAAACAAAAAACTAAATGAAATGATTTAACTAAATGGACTAGTGAGAATGCAACCCACCCATTTCCTTGAAGGAATTTAAAACCATCAAAGTGGAGGGTTCAAGTATCCTCATTCAAGTCAACATTAGTTTTAGGGAGCTCCTTGATAACTACCTTTGATTTAGTAGTACTAGAGGAAGGAGAAGATTATGTAAGATTATTGGCTTCAAGATCAGTAATAAAGCTATGAAAATAGTCTCTAAGGGATATAGCTTGATTAATACCTTTAATGAAAAGGATATTGTCATTGGGAAGATCTTATTCAAGTGAATAAGTGGCTAGAATGGGAGCTACAAAAATTTGGTTAGCTATGACTTGCCCTTTAACAAATTTATGTGTGACAATGTAGAGATCGAATTCCATAAATAAGACCATCCATTTGCCAATTCTATCTCTAGTAAGAAAGGCTTTAGAGAAGAAATAAAAAAGGGGGTCAAAATGAATGATGGCATAAATAGTTTGGTATAACATATAATGACAAATATTTTCAACCACAAAATAGATAATGAGGCAATCATGTTTCATAATCAAGGAGGCCTCAGCTAATGTAGTATATAACATACTCTCTTCTTTTATCATCTTGTTGGGAAATCATTTCCCCAACTAAATTATGTGTGGAAGAAGTATAGATAATTAATTATTTATCATTAGAAGTTGGATGAAGTGTATCTAGATGAAGTAATGATTATTTCATATTATCGAAGGATTTTTGACATAGATTCATCCATTCTAAAGTTGTACCTTTTTAATAATGGAGTTGATGGACTAAATGTGATAATTCATTTCAAGGATATATCATATAATTTCCCCAAGTTTACTTAAATAAGTATAAATGTCAAGAATAAAATTAGTAATGGGCATGTTAGGAATACTAATCTTAGCTGGGTCAACATCAATGCCATAGATAGAGACTAAGAATCCTAATAATTTACCAGATGTGACTCCAAATACACATTTGAAAGGATTAATTATAACTTTTTATTTAAGGATATGGTCAAATATGATATCAATATTAGAAATATGGTTCTTATGATGTTTAAATTTATCAATTATATTATCCACATAAGTTTCAACAATTTTATAGATGAGATCATGAAATATGTGAGTCATTACATGTTGGTAAGTGGCTCCAACATTCTTGAGACTGAAGGTAATTTTGATGTAACGATAAGTGCCCTATTCCATTATGAAAGTAGTCTTATGTTGGTCCTTGGTAACAATGTGAATCTGATTGTATCCCAAGAAGCCATCGATAATAGATAACATTTCATAACTAGCCATGGAATTGATGATGGCATATATTGAAGGTAAGGGGAATTTATCTTTACGACAAGCAAGATTAAGATTTAAAAAAATCAATATAAATTTGGATGACCATAATGACCTTCTTATGAATGGGAATAATGTTATAAACACATTAAGAATAATCCACTAGTTTAATGAATTTAAAATCTAGTAGTTTAATGATTTCTTTATGACATATATTAGTAACTTCAAGTGGGAATTTTTGTTGATTTTGACACACTAGATTATCATCAAGATAAGTGATGATGTTATGAACCATAATAATAGGGTCAATGCCAGGCATGTCTTGGTAGGACCAAGTGAATGCCTCTCGATATTTATCAAAGAATAAGCTAAAGTTGTCATGCTCAGATGGTGAGAGTTCTCAAGAAACCATGATTAGTCAAGGAGAAGATGGGGTACCATATTAATATAAGTTTTTTCTTTGATAATCATGGCATTGCCATCTTGATAATGGTAAGGTACATTAGGCAAGGCTGAAATTGGATTTTTTTTAGGATCAATTCTAGCGACAAAGTTGTTAAAGCAAGGAGTTTTATTCTTGAAATTTCTAAGTTGATGATGATGTTGAGGAAGTTAAGGTTCCTAGGCATGAAGTGACTCAATAATAGCTTCATCACTAGGTAAGGTAGGAATATGAACATAATATTCAACATCTACTTTAAGATCTATAATTTTATTTCCATGGTGATCATATTTAGAATGAACCTGACAGACATTGGTTGGCTTGGCATTTAGTTTAACTTTAGAAGTAGATGAAAGGGATATATTCAAAGAGATGGGAGTATTGGTAAATTTAGTGATGGGAGAATAATCTAAATAAATTATATGATCCATAAGAGGTAGAGAAGATGTATAAGTGTCTATAGGTTTAGAAGGTGTAATTTTTTCTACCACCCAAGGAGTATTGATAAGTGGAGAATGGGTGGGAGGTACATGACCCTCAGGGTTCAATTCATGATGTGTAGATATGGTATGTATATCTTGATTGAAGGTATGAATTTTGGCTAAAATATTTTGATAGTGCTATACATCCAAGTCTCTAGAGTCATATTAGGCCATGATATAATGTCATCACATGTTAGAGAAATTGTACATGCTTGAGAATTGGGGGAGTTTCAGAAGGTAAAATCCCTGTGTTGCTAAATGTATGAGGGGACATGGTGAGAATATCTTATAATAATTTATCCACTCCAAAATAATTGTAAGTGAAGGCATCTTTAGGTAAATATGACTCTTGAGCATTGTATAGAGGGGAAAATCAGTAATCTCATCCATGATAAGAAAAGTATGATCTTGAGGTAAGAGAGAAGGAGGAAGCCAATCCATAATATATGGAAGTACCTTCTTAGTATTGAAATGGTGCATAACACATTGGGATCATCATGATAAAAATTTGCAAGAGTAAATTGAAGATTAAGATTCATGTTAATGAACCAAGGCAAAGGAACATTATTGATTCTAGAAATTGTAGGAATTAGAAATTGAGGCTTAGGATTGGGAAGATGGATGCTCCAAGGGTTGGGATTAGATTCATGTTTATAATTTTTTTTGTTATGTAACAATTTAATACACTAACTACTAGAAGAGGCAATGGCCCTCATCCAATGAGTCCATGGATGACCAAGAAGAATGTTATAGCATAAAGGAAGATCAAGGAACATAAGCTTGTTTCTAGAAATATTAGGTCCAATGGTCAATGAAAGCCAAATGTAGCTAAGTGGATTTTGATTAGTCTTATCAAAGACAAGATAAGTAAGACAAGTTTTTTTAAGATGATGTTAGTTATAACCAAGTTATTGGATGAGCCATAAGGATGTGAAATTAATACCATAACCTTCATCAAATAGAACTTCTCAGATAAGGGTGGTATTAATGGATACTTTGATAAAGAGAGGAAAATCATTAATGCAAAAAATAATTACATCATTGATTATGTCTTATTCAATAAATTCAATGAAGGTTTGGAAGAAGAACACATAGTTTCAATGGTATTGATTTTAGTTGGCTAAGAATCGATAGAATGTAGTTATTCATCTATGGAATATAGATCTTCAATTTCTTGAATTTGTTGCATAATAAATTTGTGATGATAAGGTGAAGTCTAAATGAACTCCATAAGAGGAATATTGTAAGGCATAGAGTTGAGTTCTTTAAGAAAATTCCAATGTGATATAGAAGAAACAAATGAGGTTTAGAAGGCAAATTATATTTAGGAGGTATAGATGTGGTGGGAGGATCATAAAGAGGAAGTTGTTCCTCATGTGCTTCTGACTCATCATGAGTGTTAGTGGTATCTTTAAGAAATGTTTATTCTAAAGATATTTTCATAGGATTGGTAATAGGATCTTTTTGAGCTAGTTTATGATGAAAATTAACCTTAGTAGCATTGACATCTTGAGAGTTGTTATAATATAGGTCATAATCAACATCAATGGTGCAAACATCCTTAACTTTTAATTTATTATTATTTGAAGAAGATTTTGAATTATTATAAGTAGAGGCTTTAAATTTTTGTCATTTTTGAGATGCAGTAGCATACTCTTGATGACAAAGTTTGATCATAGACTCATGGTTGATTAAGTCACCAATCATATAATAAATGACACACTTAGTGAGCCCTTTAAAAGATTCATGAGAATGCCCAATGTCAACATGGGACCAACATAATAGATTGGGATCATACCACTTAAGAAGAGCATTAGGATAAATGAAAGGATTTGAGGGTGCTAAGAATTATTGCATTTGTTGAACCAAAAGAGGTGTATGAAATGGTAAAGGAAAATAAGATTTAGAAACTCTAGGTTTGGTTTGGGAAGTATTTCTAGTGATAGAAGTAGATGTTTGAAAAGATCCTTTAATAATTTTATGATTGGGTTTGATTTGGTTCATAAGAAAGTCTTGATGCTTAGCTTTGTTAAGAGCTTCATTAAGAGTTTAAGGAGCAAAGGTTTGAACCTTGTATTGAAGAGTGGGAGTAAGAGTGGTAATAAAGAGTTTGAATAAATTATCATTAGTCATATTATGATCAAATTTATTGTAGACACCTAAAACTAGCTACTAATAACCTCTAACCAGGCTTTTGAACAATTTCTACCCAAAATGCACAACTTGGCCTAAAAACACTAAAACATGATAAATTATGTGAAACTCACATATTCAAATTCTAATTTTGGCCAGGGTATCCCTAAATGGGGCAATGCAATTTATGGGCCAGCTAACTTTGATCAGTTCATTTTGAGTCAAAATGCCAAATTTGCACCTACGTGCTCTGGATTGCACTTCCTTATCAAATCTTCTGCACAAGACTTGTGCCTTTGTTATTTGTTGTTGGCAACATTCTAAATGGGAATATGCTTCCAACACATATGATGTGGGCTTCCAATTCAAATCCATTCAAATTTAGGACCAATAACAAGGCATTCTAATTAATTTGAGTAATTTGTGCATAAAGTGCCTAAACATGCTTAAGAGATAATCAACCCAAATCAAGACCTAATAAAAACTTCCATCAAAACTTATTAAATACATTGTTTTAGAAATGAATATTAAATATCTACATCATTAAGTGACCTCATTTCTTGAGAAGACATTCTTAGGCTATAAATGACACAAATATCAAAATTCATGCCCTCCATGCCTCATCAATGCCTTCCATGATGCCCTCCATGCCTCTAAATTTTCCCTTCTTCCAATGCCATGATGAGGATAATTACTAACTTAATTCCAAAAAATGAATAAATCCTCAACCACACATCTCAATCTTGAGATGGATGGTTGAGGTTAATTTTGATCAAATCCAAAAATCTATAAATAGGAGGCCTCACAACATCATTTCTAAGATTAATTTATGCAAAGTTATAATGTAGGATTGGTTTTGAAAGATTCATAAAACTAGTGTTATAATGCTAAATTGATTCCAATCCAAGCCAAGCCACAAGCCAAAGGTGTCAAGGAGAGATGGAGGCTGTTAAGATTCCATTGCCAAGGACTTCATGAGCACAAGCTGAGTAAGCCACCATAACAAGCATTTTGGAGCATCCAAGGAAGGTAAAAGAGTTTTCTTTTGCATTTTAGTTGTGTGTTTCATTCATGATTATTAACTAAGCTCTCCCTAGTGTCTAAGCCTAGATATGTTATACTATTAGTGTGTTTATTTCATCTTATTTTCATTTTATAACTAACACAATAATAACCATCCTCTATTGATTCAAATTCCTAGACCACATTTATGAGTTAAATATTTCATCTTTTAATAAAATCATGAGCTAATTCATTAGGAGATTGTTTAGCATTTATGAAGTGACTAAGATAATTTTTAGGAAGATCATTATGTTGAAACTCTTTAACCAAAATATTAATCAAATATTTAATTTGCCAAAAAGAATGTTGAGGAAGTTGATTATACCATGCTAATACATCACCAGTGAAAGTTTTGACTAATAATTTAGTTGTGGAAAATGTATTAGTTTGGATACACTCTTTGTAAAGGTTACCAAAGGATTTAAGGAATGAAGCAAGGTCTTTAGTCCCATCATATTTTATAGTTGGAGTTATGTTACCAATATCAATGGATACAATTAAGGGAGATAAAGGCTCATTTTGAATGGTTTGAAGTATCTTTTTATTCATTATGGGTTGAGGAATAATATTACTTGAGGAATTCCTAAGAGGTGGAGGAATATAATTAGGATTAGCTTGAGGATGAATAGTTTGAGGTTAATTAGTTACATTTATTAAATGTTGTTTAAGTTGCATCATTTGGTTGGTATTATATTTTTGAATGATGTTCATTTATTGAATAACTTGAGCTATGAGTTAGGTTGTGTCGAGAGGTGATTTAGTGCTAGTTGGAGTACTCCCCAAATTAGTATTAAGGGGAGGATTATTAGAAGGAGGGTTATTAATGGGATTGTTAAAGATATTTTTATCAATCACTCCCACATTGGTTTGGAGATTTTTAGAAGTATGGAGAGTATTGGATCCATGAACTCATATTGATGTGTTATTTGCACCATGTTATAATTCATAGATGGAGTTGAAAATGTGTCCCAAGAGTGATGGTTATCTTGGGAGGAAAAGAGAAGAAGGAATGAACATCCCATATAGTATATAAATGGATTTAGGTTGTCTAAAAATATTCTAATAGGCAAACTCATTTTGAATAAAGAGAGATGAACAAGATGAAAAACTAGAGAAATGGAAAATTAGATTGAAAAATAGGAAAAGTAGGAAATACAATTAGGTCAACCATATTGACCTACTGTAGTAAATAGGGCTTGCAAACTATACTAGGTTGACCAGGCTGATCTAATGTAGTGTATAGCAGATAAAAAAAGTATAGGGTCGACCAGGTCAACGTATTATAGTAACTAGGGAACAAGAAAATATTGATAACACGTTTGGAAATGAAATAGGATAATTTGTAGCTAATCTAAGAAAGCAAGTGTAGAAAGGAAACACACAATCAATTAAATTGATGCTAACCAATCTAATTGATGTAAAAAAGATAAAATATTTCATTAACACTGGCTAATGTAATATTTTACACACATAATTGATCAAAGAGAAATCAAACAACTTGAAATTTAAGCTAGTTACTTGGTCAACCTAGAAAGTTGATTAGATTATTAAGAATGATTTTAAATGTAAAAAGAGATTGTCTTTAAGTAAGGTATTAAATAAAAATCTAAGTATAGTATCAAGTAAGTTTAGGATGAAAGGGACTATAGTGGTAATGGTATAAGCTTGGTATTAGGACCTACCCCCTCACTTCACACACTATGAAAATAAGGGTAATAGATGCTTAGATTAAATATACCATTAATCATGCTTTATACTTAGCTAGAGCATCAAGTCAACTTCCCCTTGGTGATGAAATCCAAGTAGGTTACTCTAGGTAGTCAAATATTTAAATTCTTATTGATGTTTATGTGTTTTGGCTATGTGTGAAAAAGAATATAAATAGTATAACTATTTGATTAATTGAAAATCCCCTAATTAGACTATGTGACCTATTCTAAGAATGCAAAAAATTGAAAAAAAATATGTGATTAACATATATGGTTAATTACAACTTTGAAATAAGGTATAGTTGAGAAATTGTATGAATAATCATATAGAACAAGGTTGATAGGGTCAAACTTGTACTATGGAAGCAAAGTCTGAAAATGAACTAGGTCAGTTAGGTCGACCTAGTTATTTTAGAAAACAGAAAACATAGAGCTAGGTTGATAGGGTCAACCTAGTTGACTGTGCAGGGGAAGTTTTGAAGAATGCAAACTGTATAAGGTAAGTACAAAACTAAATATATAGAGGAATAGAAAATGACTTGAATGGTTTAGAGATGAAAAAGGAGAAAATTTTTGATCAAGAACCTTGTAGAAAACCATCAAAAACCTACAAACTGGGTTGAGCTGGTTGATCAAGCAATACAAGAACTTGTTGAAAAAGTGCTAAAAATGTACTACATTGACCTAATCAAGCGAGTAGGTTGAAAAATAAGTTTGAAAATTTGAAAAACTTGTATTGGGTCAAGCTAGTTGATTTAATTATCTGAATAAAATTTTGTAAGCTCTAAAAACATGTATTAGGTTTATATGGTCGATCTAGCTACCTATTCCTGAAAACCTACACATAGAGATAAATAATTAGGTAAATAGGGTCAATAAAATATAGTAAATATATAATAAAAAATATGATGAATAAAAATTAAATAAGTGAAATAAATCCTATAAGGGTTTGATTCATGTTAGGTTCACTATAGTATATGCAATAAAAAATTCATCATGTCCATAAATCAATCCTAGATCAGATGGGATAGAGCACACCTACACTTCTAATTGTGGGCATACAATTGTTAAGTAAGAGCATGACTAATGTGAGTATCCACTAAACCTAATTAGAGGATCACCTATCATAACACACCATGTGATATAGGGTTCCAACTCTTATAGTATGATGTAATTGCTTAACAACCCTAAAAGAGTCCTATGATTTAATATTTCACTAATCTAATAACAAAAAAAGTAAATCTAATCTAGTATGCACCAAAGCTTGTGGCACAAAGTGGGTGTTAGTAAAGAAAAGAAATAAAAACATGTATACAAAATTTCAAATAAATTAAGTATGAGTAACACCCTAATACATTGAATATGAAGAGTAATATTATTTGAGCTAACACTTATGCTACTTCTATCTACTAAAAGAGAGGATAACAAAGCTAGAATATACTCACTTAAATGTGAACCCATCGAGACTTAATCTCTACCTTGGACAAAGGGGCTTCAAAAGAGGTTGTTTTGGTTTGTAAGGATCACTTTTTTAGGCCAAATCATCCAGGACATATCCACAAGACTATTTTCTCTAAAATAATAAACCTAAGCTAAGACTCCTCAAGTAGAATGGTGGAAGAGTCAATTGTGACAAAGTGTGAGAAAATAATAACTCTTGATTGTATATATAAATAGTGACCAAAATGACCTTGTATATATAGGATTATCTTACCCCAAAATATTTTGGGATTGTCAATTGTGCTAGGTCAACCTAGTTGACCTAGCACATTTTTAGGCTAACTCACTATGTCTGTGTTAGGTCGATCGAGAGGCTAACAAATCAAAAGAGAGAAAAGGTCTGAAAATTATATTAGGCTAATTAAGTTTCCCTAGTATGATGAGTAGGTCAAAAGGGTGCCAAAAAGGGAAATGAAGGATAGAAAGAGGAAAAATACTAGAAGATTGTGCAAGGGAAGAGGAACAACTTAGGGAAAGGTTTTAGGAACTAATTGGAGTGGTAATAATGTGGTAAAAAGGGAAAATAATCCTATGAAGAACCAAAGGTCTTCTAATGCCTTTCTTAGTGTACCCATTAAGGCATGCACTTAGATAGATTGAGTCTTGATGGGTTCTTGCAAGATGTAAAGTGTTAATAATTGATAAAATTTGAAAATATTATGTATACACAACCTTATTTCACTATTGAACCCACCATCACTCTAAATAAATCATTAGAAACATCCACCCCTCAAACAATAGTTGAACTAATGAAATCAACTCCACCCAAAATATCCTAATTACCTTCCTTCATCATAACCACACCTATCAAAAACCTAGGCATGATCTTTACCTAGAGCCTTACTCACCCATTAGTAAAGTTGGATTTAAGACCAACAAATAAATCCCAAGATAAACCAACAAAGAAGGTAAAACCACCCAAGATCCCATAAACCAAATCTATGCCTACCTTTTCCACTTTTATTTCTATTTTAGGGCCTCACCCTTCTACCTTAGTAAGGAAACCAACCATCCTAGATAAAACCCAAATCCAACCACCACTTTTGGTTACACCATCACTCTTACTTTCTTCCTCACCTATTTTCACCAAAACTTCTATAACAAAATGTATTACCTCTCAATCATCTATCTCAAAACATTCTACCCCCAAGATATTGACCTCTCTATCAAAACTAAAACCATCCACCAAAAACACTCATTCACCCAGAGCTCCTGCTATTAAGCCTACTCATAAAAAAGCTTCCATCTCAACTACCAAACCTAAGACACTCATTCCCTTACCACCTTTTCTTGAGTCCTACTTGACAAGTTTTCAAAGGTTATTTCAAGCTTCTTATTTAACCTTGCCACCTATCAAACCATTCGACTGACTTAATCCTAAACCATCCTAGTACAATGATATCTTAGCATACTCATACCATAAAACACTTGGGAATGATATGGAGAAATGTAAATATCTCCAAGTATTAATCCATTAGTTATATCATGAAGATGACTTATTGTTAGATGAACCTCATATTTGTCCACCATGGATACAAGAACTAAGAGCCATCAACCAACACTTACCTACTACCCCACTCTCACCTCAGAGTGAAGAAGAACTAAAGAAACCCTCTAAACCAACTCTTCCCTAAATCCACACCATCCATGTGGTCACATAATCATAAAACCAACAAAACAAAGGCCAAATCCTCATTTATTTTGAATATACCAACAATATGGCTAAGTATGAAGCCCTACTGATAGGTTTCCAAATTACATTAGCCATAGGAGTCAAAATGATCAGTATTTTTGGTGACTCTCAACTTGTGGTTAATCAAATCAATAGCTCTTATCAATATAAGAATGATGTTTTGCAATAGTACAAATAACTAGCTTATGTACTCTTAGCATCATTTAAGCACTACCAAATCCAAACCACTCTATAATCTATGAACAATTTTGGTAATATGATGACTTCTCTTACTTCCTAGATCCCATTTGAACCCTCTAACTCTAATCTATCTATAATTATCCATGAACTTACCTAGCATTCTTATATCAAATTAGACTCTCCTACTGTCTTCAATGTGGAGAATACCCAACCCAACCTTTGGTACTAGCAGACCTTCAACTACCTCAAACTTATCATCATCCCTTCCAACCTTTCTAGGAATACTCAAAGAGTGTTTATTTATAGCACCTCATGTTATACCATACTAGGGGGAATTATTTATAAATTTAGCTTTGATGGTCTTGTCTTCCATTGCGTACATAGTCATGAAGCCTCTCATGTTATCAAATAAATGTATGATGGGATTTGTAGAGGATACTTTGGTGGTCTAGTCATCACTAAATACATCATTTTCCTTGACTATTATTGGCCCACCCTTAACCAAGATTATTGTGATTATGTGAAAAATGTCAATAACATGTTAATTTGCATCACACACCTAGGAATAGTATCTAATTATCTAAGGATATATGTCCCTTCTTGCAATGGGGTTTAGATCTTATTAGAAAAATTAACCCCCATTCTTCATAACAAAATCATTATATCATCACTGTAATAGAATATTTCACTAAATGGGTAAAGGCTATTCCTATTATCTCAACCAAAACTGCAAATATTTTTAATTTTATCAACCATCACATTATCTATCATTTCAGTGTTCCTCATAAAATTATCACCGATAATGGTAAATCTTTAAAAAAAACAAGTCCAAGGTCTTTGTGATGCATTCAATATCAAGTTAAGTTTCTCATCACCTTATCATCCACAAGAAAATAGATAAGCTAAAGCTTCGAAAAAAAATATCAATAACATGATATCTAAAATGGTTAATGCATTTAGTCAGGATTGGCATTTACACATTCCCTTCACCTTATGGGCATATCATAATAGGATTCAAACCCCTATGAGTATTACCCCTTTCTCATTTGTGTTTGGAGCCAAGGTTGTCTTGCCTATTGAAGTCCAAATTCCATCTCTTCATATATCCCTAAAAGATCTTATTTCTAAGAGTGATTATCATCAAGAACATTTATTCTGACTTGAGATACTTGATGAACATCATTTAACCACACTTACCCATATTTATGTCTATCAAGAGAAAATCAAGCACACTTATAATAAACACCTTAGAGTGAGAGAATTCAATATCAAAGGCCTCATCCTAAAGGAAAATCAATGTGTAACCAATATGGAGAAAATCAAGTGGGGTAAGTTTTCTTTCAATTGACTTGGACATTATATCATAACACAAAAGTATGGATCCAGACCTTATAGGTTGCCCTCCCTTGAAGGGAAACTAGAAATTGAGCCCCTCAATGCTTCATATATGCATCCCTTCTTTTGTTAAAAGGATTCAACTCACCTATTATCTAACTTAATCTCATCCCTTATTTTAAAGACAATTGATTAAAACTGAATCATGTGATTATCATTTATATCCTTTTGCCTAATCTTGAACATGGGTACCATAGCTCTACCCATGGAATTATGCTTTTAGTGCTTTACATCCCTTTATAGGATATAATACCATGGTCATTGTCACTTAAACCTCTTTTACCCATCATTAACCTTATTTTTCTCTAGTTTTTCTTTCTTAAAGGTGAAATTTTTGGGCCTATATAAGCAAATCCATGTCAATAATAAAAACAAAATCAATAAAAAAATTAAAAAATGCAAAAACTCATATATTATATTTGTCATTTCAAGCATTCATAGACTGATCCCTTAAAGTATAAATACCAAAACTAATCAAAATTTTTCCATGTATAGTAGACTTCTCCTTTTAAGGATAGCTATCAAAAGCCTTAAACAAATATCACAAACATAGACCACTCCCTTGAAGAATGGCTGAGTAAAGCATTTTTCAAAGCATAGAAATTCATGGGAAGATTCTTGCATCAATCAACTTCTTGATCAAAAGACCCATTATAAAAAAAAGAGAGAAAATAATTTTGGAAGCCATAATTGGCTTTCATAAGTAGACTTCCCACATCGATAAGTCTACACCTTCTATGACAAAGACTTGTTTATATTAGCTCTTTGATAACCAATATAAGAGGCATGCTAGTCTCATAAGAAAGTTCCATCATCATCCACCTCCCATTTATACCTTCTATATGTGAGGGATTTTTAAGATTACTTGACGTTGGGTGGTCAAGAAACCTTTTAAGAAACTAATGATAATTCATGTGAAGCATTTAAAGAGATTATGTTCATAAGCTGATCTAACTTAAGTTTGTCTCAATCCTTGCCAATGAAGAAGCATCATGCCTTATTTTTATTCTCTCATATCTAATTATTGATACATTCATTATGATTATTGTCTATTGATTATCCTATATCTCACATTTAGTTTTTTAATCCAACTTACTTTATGTTTCTTAAAGATTCAACCACATTCATATAATCATATGCAGCTCATTAAAAAAAATTAAAAACCAATTATGTGTTTTATTATGTGTTTTGCCTTCTTTAAGTGTTTTTCATCAAAAGAACATATTTCCCATCATAGCCAATCATAACAACATCCAATCATCACAACATTACCTTTTATCACATTATAATTAAATAAATCATCACATACAATCTCACATAACATGTCTCTACTTAAAATAACATCATAATCATCTCATCCAAATAATCAACAATACCAACTAATCATGAAGTTTCTATCACCATTCAGTCATACATCATCCACATATGTTATCCATCACATGCCTAGATAGGTAAGGAAGTAAAAATTCATTAATTTAAAACATCCACATGTGTAAAAAAAACATCTCATCATAACAAAAATCATCATATCATAACATCATAATCATCCTACCATCTATTACATCCATAAAATTTTGATCTATAAACTATAACCATGCCATAAAAATAATTTACATCATCATAATCATAAAAATGTCATAGTAACATCATAAAATCATTAACAATATCATCATGAACATCATCCTCATTTACATAGACATTACCATGATCATAACACCAAATCTATAACTATAAATAACAATATCACATCATCTAATAACATTTATATAATTGATAATCACATAAACAACAACCATAAATATCAACATCATCATGAACATAAATTAAATAGCCATAACATCACATGCCTAGCTAGGTGAGTACACATAAACCATCATATGATAATCATCATAACATCATCACATAAACAACATCAAATCCATAACCATCAACATAAACAATAACCATCAACACAAACCATAAACCATGATGACATCTATATATCATGAGCTCATAATCAAGATAATTATCATATATACAATAATGTACATATATCTTGATGGGTATATACATCTTTCTACATTGGATCATAAGATGGTATAAAAATCATATAATAAATGAAAAGTATAATGTCTCATAATAGTCTAAGACCCTGGAGCACCACTACCTCTTGGAGTCTATCCACCTCTTGAGCCTACCTATCCACCAACTAACTTGGTGTTGTACTACTACCCCTTTGGTGATCTCTACTCTATCTCACCCCATATAGACTCATATGGAAGGCATGTAAATACTAAGGCCTCATAATAATGAATATCCTCAACTATCATTATGTATCTAGCCATGGAGATAGTACTTGGTGGTCTTATTGGTGATGGTAATCACCCTTATGCCTATCTAAGAGAGTCTCTCTCTTATGTAACCATAGATATCTAAGATCTAACCTGATCCCTCTCTCTAATAAGAGTGTCCACTTTTCCCTATGCTTCTTCCCTCTCCTAGGTCATGGATGCTAAGGATAACTATGTTTTAGCTAGTGCCACCCATGCCCAAACTCTTTCTACCAATAGTGTTTATCTATCAAGGGCATCACCTTACATCTGATTTCCACCATCCATTTCCACAACCATATCTTGTTGGCCACTATCATCACCTCTAAAAATGGTTGTATCATAGTGAACCTAAAACCACATGGGATAGTCATCAGTCACACCTACATCATCCATATCCAGTCTTGCTAGTAGCTCCTCATGATTGATAAAGTCATGAACTAGCTCTAGGGTAGGTAGTGGGAACTTTACACGTTCCCTCTGATACCTCAAGAACTCCCTTGGGATACCTTAAATGAGGCTAAACTATCTCCTCACCCTATAGAAAAGGATCAGATGTACCTCTATATTTTGCCTCCCATAGATCCACCTATAACTCTATAGTGACAAAATCTACCTCATATGATCATCCCATGAAAGAAATAAGACATATAATTTCTAGATCACATCACCCAACACTAATGCATCTAATAAATCCCTATACTATTCCATATCATGTATCCCGCCTTCTAGTCTTATGAGTGCATAATCATAACTCCACCATATAAACCCCACTTTAAATTCCATATGAATAAAACCATGTCATGGTAGTCCCTCAAGTCTCAATACCCTTATGTAATCATATTCCTAGTAATGTAGCATAAAACTAATGATGATGACATACATCCTATGTGCCTTATAGCCCCAGATCTCTTGATATATCTATGTTAATAGGATAGGTTCCCAAGCATACACTATCTAATCCATCATCATGCCTACCCAAACACCTAATAACATAGAAAGAAATCTACCATTGCTCAAGTCTATTAATGCATAACAAGTCACCACCATCATCATCATAGTGAAAACCTATCTCATGCCCCTATCCATGTGAAACAAGGGTGCATAATGTAGGCCTCTAATGTGCCACCTAATATGCACCACATCATCACCATAAAACACACCCATGAGATGGTCTTGATCCTCACCATTAATGTGCTCTATTGGCTCACCTCATAGTAGTAGTCACATGATATGATGAATATCCTCCAATAGGATTGTCATCTCTTTGGTAGGAGAGGGAATGTGTTATTATTTGGATCTCATCACTCAATGAGTATCACTAACATAGCTAAATCTTGGGGAACATGATGATAATACCTAATACTACCCAAGCCCACTGCTGACAAGTGATCCCACTCTTGGTCAATTACCACTTGATGAACCTCATCTAGAAACTAAAACACTCAATATCTCATCTTCAACTACTCCCTCCCCTGAAAGGTTTGATACTAATGCCTTAGTTCATGTATTTTGGCATGTTTTTTACTATGAATTCTACTTATACCTACCTACATCGTATCTTAACCTAACCATAACATTATATCCTTCACCTATTCACCTACAAAACCCTTTCCTAAACTCATAACATACACCCTTACCCACTAAACTTACTCGTTACCTACTTTACCCTTTAAAAACCTACTCACCCTTTAAATTTAGCCAACCCCCACCCCATTTATCAAATAGCTTTAACTTTACCCCATTTTATCAACTATCGATAATAGACTATCAACTGATAATGGTTCCTTTTGGAACCATCATCAATCAAACCATCAACCATCAATGGTTAGGGGAACATCCACTAAATTCTATCATATATTGACTTATCAATGGTCACCTATTAATCACTGATGGTTGATAATGACCACCGATCGCTAATTAAGACTATCAATGGTCACTTTATAGTGATCGATGGTGGGAAAACCCTAATTCTAACCCTTTATTCTCTACATATAATCAATAATATAAAAAATCACTATCATTATAATCTCCCTCTACCTAACTCCCACCCATCTACCAAATTCTCAACATCAAACCTCCTCCCCCCACATACTTTCACAATGCCTAACCTACTCATCCATAACTCTATACAATAATCTAAAACAAACAGATTCAAGTCTAAAAATACCAGATATAAGTGCATTACCTAACTCATTTCATGACCATCAATGTGAAGGTACACTTGAAACCACCAACCCATGCCATGCTCTCCCTCATCCTCTCTACATCCTCTTTGGTCAATACCTTCAACCAACCACTCTCATTCACCAACTCGCACCCAATAACCACTCACCTAAAAATCTCTTGGTCAAATGTAAATCATCATTATTTTTTCACTCAAGTAGGGGTATAAGTGTCATGGGTTACTAATATGGAAATGAGAAAATAAAACCCTTAGTGGAATTTTAACCTTGACCTTTTAGGGTTGACGTATGATTGCCAACAGTCATTAGGTGACTACCAACGATTAACCTCCCAACTTTTTTTCATCACAACCATAACTTTTTAAAATGAACCAACTTGCCCCAACACACTTAACTACTACATACCCATGGATATTACCTACTCCAATGAACATACCAACCATAATATTTATCATTTTAGCCTAACTTCCATATGTTTTATGACAACCTTGCCTTGGTCACTTTAACCGCTATGACTACATTACCATCTTGAACAACTTGAACCCATGATACTTTTGAACATCAACCAAATTATATCTTCTTGGGAGCACTTCTTGCCTTAGATACCTATGAATATACTGACCTTGACTAGGATACTTGCATTTACAAGTACAACCTAACATCCATGCTTAAATGTGGTCACTTGGTGCACTTGTCACTTATTCTTCTGGTACCACTAATTTTACTAACTACTTTAACCATGGTAACCTATTCAATGCATGATATTGGCTATCACACTTAATCACACTTTGAGTGTATATTTGCACTTTAATGCCCAACCAATCCAACCAATAGTATCACTTACTTAACTACTTGCAAACTTGCATCTAAATTTATTTTACCTCATCGATTCCCAATTTGATGGGTAACACCTCCTCCCATGCTCGGGGTAGTAGAACTTTTGACCTAACAATTCATTTTTTGTTTTACATCTTGATAATATAAACTAAAAAATAAAAAGGGGTAATATATAAACACTAGAAAACTGTAAATGATGGTTATAGATGTTGAACTAACCCTTAGACCATCTTGAGACCACCTTGGGAGCACTTATTGACTATTACCCCACAAACCTAAGTCAACATGATTAAATATAACCATTCTACCTTTGTATTATTGATCATTGATGATTAACTCTTAAATACCAGTGGTTAGACTCGACTACTGATGATCAACCTTTAACTGCCTTAAGGGTTAAATCTAGGTCAACTCCACCTTGATTTTTTATTCTTAGCTACTCACATAATTATGCATGTTAAGACTAAAATTAAATAGCCTATTGAACACCTTTTTTAAACCTATCGTTTCACCTCTCCATTATATAAAAGAGAGGAGGAAGAGGTGAAAGAGATCATCAACAACCATTAAGAACTTCTTCTGTCAAAGCTTCTTATGTAGGTATTATTCTTTTAGAAAATATAATAAAGCTTCCAGTGAACCAATAACCAAGATAGAGATTAAAATTATGGAAATTCACAACCCAAGGTACCATCACTCTACCAAAATTACTCCAAGCTCCACAAAACATTTTTATCCACCCTCAACATTCTTCACACCATCAAAATCTAAGTATTTGTCTCTTGTCAAGATTCAATATTTAACTTCTTTGTCATGTATTTTTGAAACCTTGCCCAACCAAAAATTCTTGACCCAAACCAAATCTCATAGTAACCACTAATAGTCACCCAACCTATGATAGTTTACCCCTAACCATTGATAGTCACCAAACCATTTATGGTTACCTAACTGATAATTGTTAACCCCTAATTGTTGATGGTCACTATGTGTCAATTACACAACAAGCTAATTCCACCCATTGGACCCTAACCAAACCCCGATTTATGATCTTTTACTTGGTCATATAAGATCACCCTATTTTATGAACCATGTTTGATTTATTTAGAATTGATATCCAATCATTTATTGCTATAATTAGGTGAATTCATCTCTTTCAAGCACTTATTATATTTGGTTTTAATATCTTATGTTATTCATACAATTAATTTATCCTTCAATTTCAAAGCTTAATTGTTTAAAAGTATGGATTGATAGCCTCCAAGGAATATTGTTCTTCTTAGATCTATCTCGTTAGGAAATCTACCCTACTATCTAAATAATCAACTATTTCTCTAGTGATTTTTTATCTACATGTCATTCCTCCCCAACCAAAGAGGAGTATCTACAACCATCTGAATCACAAAGTGAAAACCAAATATAGGTTATAATAACCTCACCCTTATTTCAACTTTTACATATTTCTTCGTAGAAAATAAAGCAAAATTTACATGAAATAAGGGGTTTGAAAAGGTGGTGATTGTTGTGATATCTAAGTTGTTGGTATCAGTTGTTGCATAGGTTGTGCTTACTAAATAGGCTACTAATGAGGCATAAACTTCATTTACAACATGGGTTGAGTGGATGATGTTTGCACCATTTAAACATGGTGTGACTCAATTACTCCATTAAGAATAATGTTCTTATTGTGGTTGTATGGTTTAGATTTTTCATAGTTGTTAACTTGATCTAGTGCAAATTCTTGCACTTAGACTTGGTTAGGGTTTTGAATTCAACTTGTACCTTGGTTTTGGTTCTAATTATGATTTTTGGAGATCAATTCGATAATCCTTTTTTTAATAAAGTCCTTTTCAATCTATAAAAAATTTTCAATTATACATTTGAAGGTATGCATGCTTTACAACTTGAGATGTTAGGATATCTCACTGTGTAAATTTTTGGTAAACATAATGACAATTTTTTTGTATGGTAACTTGTGGGTAAAGTGACTAGCCAACACTCCATCTCTATAAATATATTGCAAAGATCTCAGTAACTTTCTACTTAGCTTGATTCTAATCTATTAATGAAATCTCATCCTCAATATTATAGGAGAAGTGCTACACAAATTTATCTGAGAGGTTGTCAAAATCATATACTAGTTTTTTTTTTCAATTTAAAAAACCATTATAAACCCTACCCAACTAAACTTTGAGGAAATAAAATGAGTAGGTAATGACACTATAATCCACTGGTTGGAAAGTGATAAATAAATTTTTCATATGTGCCTTAGGGTCTCCTTTACCTTTGTGCTTATCAAGTTTTGGTGATTCATAACCTAGAAGAAATGGTATCTGAAGATACTCCATGTTGAAAGGGTATTAACACACCATATAATTTGAATTTATTGGTCTTCTTCCCTATTTAAATGGTAGCAATCACATCCTTCATATGTTTTATTTATTAATCCAAGAAATTATATGGTAAATTTGGTTGTGGTTGGGTGGTCAAAGGTGGGTTACCTTGACCAGGGTATAATAGAAGAATAGTTTGTAGTAGAATGTTGGTTTGATGGGTGAATCAACTAGGAATATGCATCCTTAGATTAGGATGCATATTTTAAAAATTTACACACTATTGATAGATATTCTAGTTTGGATTTAGTATATGGCCTTTGGTCTAATGGAATTATGGTTGTAATGGAAGGATATGGATTTGTAAAACATATTGTGCCTATTGAGGTTTAGTAGGGACCTGCTATCAACTAGTCAAACCTAGTTGAATAAGGGGAACTTATTGTTGAACAAGGCCCTATCTTTTAGTTTATGGAATTTTCTAAATAAAAGGCAATGGTTGCCTAATTGGTATTTATTTGACATTCATACCTCTTTATTTCACAAACACCTTTTGTGAACTAGATACTTGTTAGATTTTAGACATTTGTCTTTGACCAATAGAAATATGTTTTTTATTATAAAACATTTACGATTATAAAGTTATATTGGTCTACAATTATTGAGGTACATTTATCACTACCTATTGAATTAGAACATTTATTGCTCCTTTTTGAGGTGGTGTAGTGTTATACCTCTACTACAATGGTAGATTGGATGGTGTTTGTGATAGTGGAATATTAGTTACCATTTGTTTATGTGGGATAACATTCATTACTTGTTTTTGAGTAAAATCATTGGCTGGTGCTTGGTTATTTACACTCTATGGTTACATGCTTATATAAGTAGTTGGTTAAGGATTGGAAATAACCTATTGTGGTTAAGAAGTAGGAATTCATGCCCCATTCTATTGTCAACCACTCGTGGTATTATATAAAGGCACTTGTTATTGCAGAATATTTATTGGTGTATTTAGACCACTTTGGATAGGATTGGAAGACACTTGCATGTTATCCACCATTTTTGGCACATTATTCTATGTAGAGGCCAAAATCACATCTTTAATAAGTGGGGCATTGATTATCTCATGTAATAAATTACTTTGGGAAAATGGGTCTACACCTTGATTAGCTTGACCTTTTGAATCGACTAATACTCATGTTGAAGGATTTATCTCTATGAGTGGATCATTTGACATGACCATGGCATCAAAATTATACACTAGGTTCAGGTAGGTCTGATATGCTTGTTATATTTGTGAAAATTAGTCCTCTATTGGGCCCTTCATCTTAAAAACATATTTTCATCTTGGTATGACATTAACATAAGCTCTTGAGGATAACTAGTAGATCCATGTTCAATGGTTTTGGTATAAGTCATGTTTAGAGGCATTTTGACTATACTAGGTAGGTTTTCATGGGGGAAGTCTGCTAGAAACATGGACCTTACCTCCATAGATATGATTAAAACCTCATCCTTATTTTCAAGAAAGTAATGATAAAAAAAAAATGGGTCATATGTTGATGGCATAGTAATTTAGTATGACTATAATTGAACCTTTTACACAATCGATGACACACTAGCTAGATATTGAGCCATTTAATATTGGTCTTTTTATTAATATGGAGGTTGTTAACCAAGTAGTTTGCAAATTTATATTTAATTTATTTCATATATTGAATGTTTTATGGAGGATAGGGATCTGTCTTATAAATTACATCATCACCATATGGGTCTTGAACAAATTTATCATTCATGACTACATTATCATAACTTGAATTGTATATGTCTCCACTATGAGTGTATTGAGACATATCTAAATCAATGGCTAACATTTTTTTGAATTGAAATCACTAGAGTTATATAAAATCTTAAAATGAGGTCTAAATGGTGAATGGTCTAAACATGGTCTAAATGGTGAACTTGGTCTTAAAAGGCACACTTGGTCTAAACTTGGCCTATAAATGGAGTTGTTCTCCAAAACTTGATCAATGATAAATTGAGTCTAAAATGTCCTAAAGGTCTAAGTTTAAATGTAACAAATAAATGTTCAAGTGGAATACAAATCAAAATGCCAATCTTGGTAAAAAGTGTTTCAAACAACACTAATCTAGGTCTAAAAATAGAAAAGGTTATTAGGTCCTTGGGAACAAGGAAAAAAACTAGACTCAAAATAACTAGGTCTAAAATAAAAGGTAAAATGCTAGGAATTTTTTAAACATGACACAAAAGCTAGACTTGAAACACACTAGGTCTAAAAAGGTACAATTCTAGGTCTTTTAGAAACATGGCATAAAAACTAGACTTAAAACACACTAGGACTAAAAAGGTAAAATGCTAGGTTTTTAAGAAACATGGCATAAAATTAGAATTGAAGCACACTAGGTCTAAAACATTACAATGATAGGTCTTTTGGAAACACGACACAAAAGCTAGAATTGAAAACACACTAGGTTAAGGTAAATATGGTAAGACAACTAATATAAAAATTTGAAACACTTGGACTCAAACTAGGTATTTAGATTCAAACACAAACTTGACCATTGGTAAAAGGCATTGGAATTTAGGCATATTCCTAAAACTAATTGGGAAAATCAATTCCATGTAGGCAAAAATAAGAATGAGGAGTATAACATTCAAGCACAAGTGATGAGTAAGACTCAAAAGTAAACTAATATCACTTAAGGTTGTACTTGGAGAGATATTTTTGACCTTAGTTCAAAGAAACAGAAGAGGCAAAAGACACACAGATAAGACCACTTCCCAAATCCAGGAACAAAAGTTATTTAAATCAAGTAATTAGTTAGTCCAAGTTGCATAATCCAAAAGTGAAAGGTAAACATCTAAGCCAAAATTAATAGAGGTGTAGGCATAAACCAATCAATTTTTGAATCTAAAATTCACAAGACCAATTTCAAACTTGTTTTAGAATACTTGGTTTGAGAAATAGATGACATTCTAAACCAAAACAAATGTCATAATGGTATTAGGCTTAGACCAAAAAAGCACACCTGGTTTTAGAATCAATTATACATAAGGTGAAAGGTTTTTGAAACAATGTGAGTAACATAACGATGTTATATCACTCAAAAGGTATGAAAAATGGTTTATTTAAAAAAATATAAGGTAAATACTTAGAATGAAATGGGCCAAATAATGATGCCCCTTTCAAATAAGTGACACACACACAAAGTTTGAAAAATGTCTAAGGTAAAGTATGGTGTCAAATGGATGGCATAACACCTCTTTTAGGCCAAAAGAGTGATGTGAAAACATGACTTGTTTTGAATGTGGTTTGACAAAAAAAAAGTTCTGACTCAAAATATTGCAAGTAAAAAGGAAAAATAATAGAAAACACCTAAGTGTATCATCCTAATTCTAAAAACTAATAAGGTGGTTTTGTACTATCAAATTATGTCTATATACTTAAACTTAAGAGGAAATAAATTATTGATTCAAAAATTTAAATGCACATGAAAAGTAAGGTTTTGAGGCTCCCTCTTCTCTCAAGAGTTCATACGATGACATGGAACTTCAGGATACTCACCCTACATCAATAATATTTCTAATGTAAGTGGTGTTTATCTAAAACTATAAGTTCTATGCATCTAGATGGTCTCAAGTGTCATTAACACTAGATATGTAATAATTTCAATTGAGTTCATACTGGATAGCTTACTATTTAAGGGTCTATTCCTTTGCATAGTGACTCCATCCATGTAGTTATTATTTTAATCCCTTGGTTAGCTAGATCTAAATCAAGTTTTTATTATAATGGGAGAAGCTATCCTCTCATCCCCTTGGAAATCATAATATCTATTCCCTAATTTATATACCCCACCATGGATAGGGGTTAAAAAAATGTTGGGAGATGAATTCATAGGTCAAAGCTTTCCTAAATAACTTATGGGGAGGTGATGAAATCCTTCCCACAAGCCAAGATGCAAGAAAGTAAAGATAGAAAGACTTTAAGGTCATTTAGGGTCACCCAGGTCAATCAAATCTTGGGGAGTGCCTTTGAAACATTTCTTCTATGCTTGGACTAAGTGATAAAAGGCAAAGGACAAATCACTTTTGATTCACTTAGGTTCCCTAAAGGGAACGGTTAGATAACATACATTCTAAGTCAATTATGAAAAAACACACAACAAATAAGTAAAATGATAAACAAACAATCTCTTAAGAGTGTTTAATCTATTTTTGTGTTCATTTATAAAAACCTAAGAAAAATATTATGTGATTTTTATCCCCTTGGCTTTTTTTTTTTAATTTGTGAACTTTTAAAAACAAAAACAAAGCAAGTAAATAATTTTTAATCACTAAAAGTGTGATTCAAACCTTTAAAGTGATAAAAATGTCTTTCCTTGGCCTTTGTGTCCTAATAAAAGTGTTAGGGGGTTCTCTTAATTATAAGCTAAAAATAAAATGATCAAATAAAAATGAAATTTTAGTTCTTAGGTTTTCTATCTTTTTCACAAATGGCGATATCATCATTTTACAGAGTGATCTCATCATTCTATAGGGAAACGCCACTATTTGACATAGTGATCTCATCATTCATAGGGTGATATCACTATTTGATAGATTTATTTTACTAAAATGTTTGGTTTATATGGATCTCATTATTAGCTTGACAAACCCACCATTATATAGGCTAACCTCCCTGATATGCAAGTTGATATTATTGATCTACAAGAACACACAAAAATATAAAAAAACATAATAGTCAATCTCATCATTCTCATAGAAGACCTTGCTATTGCTTAGGTTGATCTTGCCAATATATATGGAAAATTTACTATTTCTCATTTTGATCTCACCAATCTATAATGTAACTTTGTTGTTAGATAGAATGATCTCATTGCTTTTAGGGTGATTTTATCATTCAACCCAAAAAACATTAAAATTGAAGAATTAGTAATACATAAAGAGATTAAGCTCTATAATGAAATCCTCTTGGCTCTAAAAGGTTCCAAAAATACTTCATGATTTTTGGGTGCTCAATCCCACCGGGCATGCCATTATGTGACATGGGATTACAAGAGGGGAGATTAGTGTAATGTTAGTCTAGAAAATCAAATAAAAAAAACACTAAAAACTAACACCTTTATCCTAGACACTAGGGTGAGCATATATAAAAAGAACATAATTAAAAATATAAAATAGAAACTCCCTTTAAATTTAATTTTAGCTCTAAATCCACTTATTTGATGAAGTTGGTGTACTCGACTATGTGCATAAGAAATCTTTGTTAATGAAGATCCATTACTCCACATCTCTTTAACACCTTGGTGTTGATGAAAATTATACCATTAACTAATTAACCCTTTTGCCTATTGTGAAGGTTAAGTTAGAATCATACTAGTCTAATAGTAAGGTTGTAAAGGTTCAATTATGATCCTAAAGATGCAAGAGTTTTTTTAAACTTTTTGGGAAATAATAAATAAGTTATCAACTGTAACATATTATAATTTTATAAAACCACTTCTTCAAATATTGAATCATTTTAGATATGAATGTGTAATATATCCTATCCAATATATAAGGTCTATGGACAATACAATCTCTGGAAGGAAAGAAATTTGATTCAATAATATTGTATATTTCAAAGTAATATCTTGTTTTTCTACTATAATATCTTCCAAACAATCTCAAGATAATAAACCAAAAATATAAGTAAATCAGATTTGAGATAAATCAAGATAAACAAATCTTCAATCAAGTAAGAAATCAATGAAACTCAACACACAAGAGACACCACAAATAACAACCAACAAACTAAAAAAACAAACATAAAGTAAACAGAAAAAAGAGAAAGATAACCAAACTACCAAAATAAACAAGGTAAACAACTATGTAAACTAAACAAGAATAAAATTAAAGACTAAAACTAATCTAAAAATAAATCTAGTAAACTATCTAAAATATAACTAAGTCTAATAAATAAATTAAACTAAGACAAAACTTACAATAACTAATATGAAATATAATAAAATCTAACAAAATAAAATAATCTAAATCTCAACCAAGAAATAACTAATCAAAGAAAATAATCTAACTCTAAGAGAGTAAATTAAAGAAAATATAAATAAATAATGAACTAAATAGAACTAAAAGATAAACTAAGGAAACCAAAAAAAAAAAAAAAGGACTAATTAAAGATTAATCTAAAATAGATTATACTCTGTTAAAATCAAAGTCAATATAAAGTACAATATAGGAAAATGTGAGTCTTGGAAGAGAGAATCATCTCAACAAAATATATAGATTTTATTTGAGAAACCAACATCTAAATATCTTGAGAGACAACTTTTACAATCAAAATAGATCAATGAAATGTCGTAAACAGTGAAGTTTTCAACATTATTCAAGTTGAATACTCAGATTCTATACATAGGACTACAAATAACAATCATCAAAAGATGTTAAACTTGACAAGATTTAGATAATTTATTATAAATAATAATAAAAAATAGATATACCTACATTTCCTAAGCAATTACTCAACCATCAAAGAAAATACCATTGGGTTTATCTACAAAAATGATGCTATCTCAAAGAAGTTGCATAGAATAGAGAAAGATAAATGATTGAATTCACAATGTATAAGTCCTCAATACCTATATTGTTACTCCTCTTCAAATGAATCCTTGATCTCCTTTTATACTTCAAATGTAGTTGAAAAATAAGTTATAACTAACCTTTGTTAGTTATTAGTTTACTTTAATTAATTAACTTTGTAAAAGTTAATTAACATAATCAGTTATTAGTTAAAATTTAATTAAGACTTAAAATTCTTAATGGATCAAGTATTTGAATATAGATCGAGTACTTATAATGGGTGGGGACCCTAATTAATTAATTAATAATAATAATAATAATAATAATAATAATAATAATAATAATAATAAATCAATCAATAAATAGACAAATCAAAGTTTAATAAAATTTCTATTTATATTAAAACCATAATGCGTATTCCAAAATTAACTTAGGTATACACAGACACACACACACACACACACACACACACACACACACACACACACACACACACACACACACACACACACACACACACACACACACACACACACACACACACACACACACACACACACACTAAAGTCAGCTATACTTTCAAAAATATTATCACCAAAAATATCAAAATCTGAAATTTAAAGTATGAAAACTAAAAGTATATATTTTTTCCATCTAAAAGTTTAACTAAAAATAAAAGTTCATCCCGTTGACATCCAATAATCATTAGAATTAGAAAGAAATTCAATCACTAGCTTCCCTTTCTCATTAACACATTCATTGTACTCCATCTCAACTACTGAAAGGCAAACTAAATTCATTCCTAAATCAATTGATGGATTATCTTTCTTCAGCTTAATCTGTTTGAGAACTCTAACCTCAAATGGAGAATCTACGTCATTTTGACTATCTAACCACTTATCTGCAGTGATTGGATGGATTTTAATCATACGCTTCTTGATACTTGAAGGATATTCCTTCAAAATTAATTTCTTACATCCTGAAATAAGATCCCTTTGAGAAGATGAAGGCTCATTAGAAATATAAGGTAAGGAAAGATTAACAGAATTCTTGGAATGTGTAATTTTAACATCAAACCAAGTGGATTCATTAACAAGGTGAGGCTCACTAATAGGCTAGACTCATTTTAGTGTAGGTGGTTGTATTGGCAAATGATGTAGATTACTTTGAATTTGGTGAGAAAAATTGTTATGAGGAGTCCTAACATCAACTCTATGGGAATGAAATCCCTTATTATCCCTATGGTTTGTAGGGTTAAAAGGCAAATTATTCAAAACATTTCAAAACTCATGATAATTAACATCAAATTGGATAGACATCCTATCATCTCTATTAAATCTAGAGACAAATCTCCTATCCCTAAAACCACCCCATGTAAAATTCTGGTTTGGGTTTTGCTGATTTACATTATCTAAATTCTAACCCTAGACTTTGTTATCATTACTTCTACTTGATCTAGGTTGATCCCATCTGGACATCCTAAACATTAAAATATATTCAAAGAAATTGATTATGATGGCTGAAAATCAACATGTATTCATTCAATAAGAAACCAAACTATTTATCAAACATATAGTCACATATCAACAAAATAATCTCTACACTATCAAATGATTGAAGCATAAATTGAATTATTCCAACTATGTTTACTAATCATCATAAATTTTCATTTTGAAATCTGAAATAAAATTATGTTCTTATATTTTTATTTTTCAAAATATATAGTCATATCTTCTGAATTCTACGTGAATATGGAAAACGCAACTATAACCACACAAAATATTCAAACTAGAGCAACTCAACATGATTGAGAAAATATCTTATGAAAACCATTTATGAATTATACTTCTTAAACTACATTCTTTGAAACTTCTTTAAAGGAATGAATAACTTTGAGTAATCAAAAAATAGTTCAATAGAACCTTTCATCAATATAAACCTAAACATTAGCTTCATTTTCTTAAGTCATAATTCAAACTAAAAATCAACTTCTTTAAGACTTCAAAAATATCAACATCATATTCACCCAAAAACATTTCCACATGAAACCTTATAAAATATATTCTACTAGAATTCTTCATCACTATTTCACTTCTTGAATATTATCTTAAATTGAAAATAATTTTTGAATGCATTACTTAAATAAATCTTCGTAGAATATTTCATAGAAAACTATTCATTCAAATCATTATGTCTAGTTGAGAAATATTTATCACGGCCTCTTCAAATCACTAATAATTTCATCATCTAACATCAAAATAGAAACTAGAACTTCATAATGCTTCATTACCAACCAATCTTTCCATGATAGACATATACTAATCATTCTTTAATCTTTTGTATAAAACATAAATCACATCAAAACCCTAACATGGCTCAATAAGACTCCCAAAATATTCAACTGATATGTTTCAAACCAAACTACTACAAGATACTTGAAATAGAATTCTGTAAATCTGAAATTATATCTTCTAAATCAAATTGAAGAAAACACTTGTTATAGTTTTTTGAAAAAAAAAACTCATAACTACTGCTCTTTCATTCCCTATGCTTCAAATAAAAAACCATAACACTTTCAAAATATTATATCCTCCAATATCTCAATTTTACAAATTCCTAATATGCATAGATAATGGTTTCAAAAGACTAAAACCTCAAATATCTCAAAAATGATAAACCATCAAAAACTAAAATGCAAACCAGATAAATCTTCGTTATTTCTAAAACTTACCCATGCAGGGTTTTCTTTCAAAAATAAAAAATACATGAGATTGTAGAAATCTATGACCACACAATGTATTATCATGTTCAAATAACTCATGAAACCACTTCTCATGGCATGATGAACATAAATATTCCAAATATATATCCATGAAACAATAAAATAGAGTTTATTCAAAAAAACTCAAAGTTTAAATGAAAATTTTCAAACTACAAATGATATGTTTAGAACACCATTAAAACTTATTTTAATAACAAGAAGGCAAAATCAAATGAATGTTCAATAATAAAAACTCAAAATACCATGTTCGAACCAAATTGATAAACATATCTAAATTTCATCAACCACCAGATAAATATCTTTATCAAAATCTAAACCATTTGCATCATTGTTTCATACAAGAAGTGATATATTCTCTAATAGAAGTTGTAAGTTCATTCAACCTTCTAAAAAATACATACACAGGTTTAAACCAATAACTTCATCAAATTTTACCAACATGTAAACCAAAACCATTTTCCTTCCATGCAACAAAAAAAATGTTTGAAAACAACTCAAAGTTTTCCAAAAACTTATTCATATGTTCATGGCATACCTAAATGCATTTTACACAATCTTCCCTTCCACAAATTTGTCTGTAACTCCCAAAAACCAAATTGATAGAGAATCTCTTCTATGAGAAAGCTTTAAAAAAATGACTAA
Organism: Torreya grandis; assembly: GCA_037957365.1. Lineage (NCBI taxonomy): Eukaryota > Viridiplantae > Streptophyta > Pinopsida > Cupressales > Taxaceae > Torreya > Torreya grandis. The sequence goes on along the minus strand of JARHVA010000718.1, from coordinate 3,027,489 downwards.
AATAATGAAAAGAAAGTTATTTGTAATTCAATTCCCTTAATGTAACTACCTTGGTTACGTGTCTACCACTTATTGGCTCATCAAAATCAATGCTACTACTTATAAATTATTCCAACTAGGTTAACAAGTTATCAAACTTAGCGAATACTAACGTTTTTACTAAACCTTTTACCAATATATGACATTCAAGGCATGTACACCTCATAATAAATTCCTAACCATTGAGTAATCCTTCAAAGATCCCAAAGCATCGATCATGCACCATATTAACTCACCTTTCCAGATTATGCCACAAAAATCACCAACTCAATTGACAACCTAATTACTTATGGATCATGATAATTATGTCATAATTTAAACAAACCTTATGCCTTTTAAAATTATGTCTCAATACATAGACTTCAGTTAATGACATTTGAAATCACCATAGCCCAAAGAATTACTATTATTATTTTAAAACCTTAAGATAAATGACCTTAGATTAGGATATTTAATTTAATGATACTTTAGGACATAATTTGAACCTTAAAAATAAACTACTTATACCATATCCTAAGTAACATAAACTTAATTCATATAAAAACTTTAACATGAGTAAGTTCTTCCATTAATCATATTATGTATGTTTAGACCTCATGGTTCAAATTTCAACCAAATAAAATTATATCAATATAAATCAATGTCAAAATTGTTTACAAATAAATTTCACATGAATTTGATCCATTAATCCAACCATTAAATTCATATAAAGCTCATAATCAACTTAAAAATTGAAGTTTCTGATAAATCAAATGATATATTTGATTTGATCAACCATAAAATGTATTGTGTTCCTCAAACTATAAAAATTATGACTGATCTATCTGTATACTCACATTTTGAAAATGAACTAGAAAGGTTATCATTATAACCAATTTATATACCATTCTTTCCTAAATCAAACCAAGTTTCACATTGCCAATGAAAATGATAATACCAAATTAGTCACTGCAAACTATTCATATTATCAAAAACTAACCTAAAATTTATATAATATTTAGCTAAAGATCAATGTAGGTATGATAATCATATAATTCTTTCAACCATCAAAGGACTTATTTCAAACTAAATTTTTTTGAGTTATAATTTGATCATGAATCAATTAAAAACAAATGATTTCTCACAAACATTCACAGTGATAAGTACATATACAAATTTTATTCATTTATCCATTTATGATTTTCAAAACCACTTAAAATATACACATGAATTCATAAACCAATTATCGTCAATTTATAACTAAAAATATGCATTCAAATATACTAGTAATTGACTAGGTCCCTGAGACAGTTTTAAATTATATTACTGAGTCATCTCTATGGCAGAAAAGTATTATTTTTAGAAAAATTGAAGAGGGGTGTGAAAAATAGGCATAACACTTGGTATTGGTTGTTGGCTTGTCTTAGTAAATTGGCATGGTAAAACTAAAATGAATCTTTTTGAAGATATTTTGGTATAATAACATTTTGCATAAAAATCTTAAATATCAATGGATGAGGCCTTGTATTTATAGACTCCAAAGTTAACTCTCACCTAAGTGTAGTTGGGTTAGGATTAACTATAGTTGAGTTAAAACTAATCCTAGGTGAGTTAAGGGTAACCCTCATTATGTTAAGGGATATGTAATTAATATTTTTAATTAATAGGCATGGATCATAAATCTAGATATGTGTTGGATATTTTGTGAGCACTTGACAACTCACAAAAGCAATGATAAAGAAGCCTGATATTTTACAATTTAAAGTTTCATTATTAAATATTCATTAATTGCAAATGGATTATTTATTTAAGCATTTAATCTAGTTTAATTATTTGATTCATTCTACTTAGAATTTATCACTTTATAAATTATTCAAGTACCCTACTTAATGGGTATGAAGGCCAAGCTACCTTTTTTTAGGTTTGAAGGTGATAGGAGATGAATCTATGAGAGGTTAATGTTGTGTATAAGATAATACCCTAAATAAGGATGATTTAATAGGATTATGAGAACTAATGTTTGATGTGAAGATAAAATTAGGATGTTTAGTGATTCTTAGACTTAATTTTCACTATTTGATAGAAATTAATCTAAAGTCTTGTCAAAAGTTAGTTATGGCCAGAATGGGGTGTCTACATGATTTATCTTTTTCAAGCTAGAATTGATTAGTAGGCTAACTCAATTTTACTTTTTATACATTCTAGTGAACCCAACGTGAATCAAACCTTTATAGGTTTTATTTCACACACTCATTTTATCATCATATTATTTATTTTTATTTTTGTAGTACTTTATTGAACCTTTCGATACAGTTCTAATAGTTTTTGCAACAGTTTAACATATAATCACTTGAAAATGACTTTGTTTTGTCTATGTAGGTCTTCTTCAAATATAAGTGACTATAATGCTTATCTTGACATAATCTTCTTATTTAGTTATAAGATTGCATACATAGCTGAGTCAGTCAACTCTATTTATAGTTCTTCTTTTTCAACATACAATTTTACAAACATAGTCGATCCAGTCAACTCTATTCATAAATTTGTTTTCAAAAATTGGTTTTGTAGACTCCATCAAACTATTTAACTCTATTTGTAGAATATTAAAATCAACACTTGACTATCACAACATAGAATTTGTAAACTACACATCTTCAAAACTACCAAGGTACATTTTTACCTTCTCTATCATTTCAATTTTTCATTTTCAATCTTATATTTCAAAATTTTATAGTCTATAAAATTTCAAGCCTACAACAAACTAGGTTGAATATCTTGACACAATTTTGTATCCTATCTTCTATTTAGAAGACATAGTCAACCTATTTGATTATGTTATTCTAGATCTAGCTTCTGTAGAATAGTAATGACCCTATCAAATCTATTATGTATTATTTGTATATTATGTCACCTAAACCAACTATATACTCTTCATAGTCAAATAAATTAACCTATTTTTACTAATAATTAGTTCACATTCCATTTCAGTTGATTTCATGCTTAAATTAACAAACTTATATTAATTAGGTGGTTTTTTTATTTACTAATTTAGCCACAATGTTTTTCTCTTTTTCACATACTTTCAAATAACTTTACACAAAAAAAATATTAAAGATTTTTCTTCCAAAGGTCTACCTACTTGGATTTCATCACTAAGGGGGAAGCTAACTTGGTTTTTTAGCCAAGTATAAACACATGGTTGATGGTATATATTGGCAAAGCACTCGATACCCTTATCACTGTGCAATTAATAAGTGAGGGGGTAAGCCTCAATACTAAGCTAATACCATCACCAATACATATCCATTTCATCCTAAACTACCTAAAACTATCTATAGATTTATTTCTAATTCCTTATTATAGCCAACTCCCCACCACATTAATTTTTAAAAATATATATAAATAAAAATATCTACGAATGACCAACTAGTTAGAATTTACACTCAATTTTGATGATTTTTCTTTGATAATTATATTTTATCATGCAAATATTTAATTATCTAGTGTTAATGTAATATTTGTGCTATGTGTTCCAATTATATCAATCCCCTTGATCTAATTACTTATGTGCTTCACTTTATTTGCTTTGATACAATCTTGCCAAAAAATCCCTATTTTCAAAACACTATCATTCTTGTCAACATATTCTCTTATATATTATTAATCTTGCTTATCTTCATTACACGGTCACTCTATATTATTATGTTTCTTTTCACCTTGTTCACTTTCCCCTTTTTAAGTACATAGTTGACCTGTTCGACTATGTATCTTATTAGCCCTTTTTGTTTCCTATCTTGTAATACACAATTGACCTATCTGACTATGCCCTATTTTAATCATATTATGTTTCCCATCTTGCAGTACATAGTTGACCTATATGACTATGTCCCTTTATTTCCCTATATTACTATGTCCTTTTATTTCCTACTCCAGAGACCTTTTCCATAGACTCTATTAACTCATTTGATTATATACCTATTGGTCAATATTATTTTATATGGGGCCAACTTTGTCCCTAATTTTCCTCCTTGCTTCTTAGTTTCAAATTCTATCTTCAAGCAACATGAAATCACTTGTCAAAATATTTTTGGATAACCTAAATCCATTTAGATGCTATATGGGATGTTTTTTTCTTCCTACCTTTGCTACCCAAGAGGATTCTCACTCTTGGGGTACCTTTTGTCCTCCCTCATATTTTGATTTCAATATGGTTCAAATCACTCTAATAGATGATATTAGTGGATCAGATCCTTTTCATACTTATCAAGATAATTTAAACCTTTAGACATCTTACCATACTATAGGGGTAACTGATACAATCTTAAAAAATAACCCTATAATAATTCTTATTAATACCAATAACCCACCTCTAAGCAATCCACTACCTAGAAGCCCTCCCCCTAATATTAACATATGGAATATTCTTAACAAGACCAACCCACTAATTGACACAACTCAAATTATTTCATAGATAGTGTAATAAATGAAGATTATGCAAACATATAATACCTCCCAAATGATTTAACTACAACATCATTTGATAAGCATGGATAATTAGCCTCATGTTCTTCTTCCCAAAAATAATAAAAATGTTATTCCTCCACATCTTAAAGATGCTACAAGAAATGTTATTCCCCAACCTATCATGTATAATAAGATGATTCAACACTTTTAAAATGAGCCTTTAGCCACTTTCATTGTATCTATTGATATTGGTAATATATCTCTAACTATTAAAAATGATGGGACTAAAGACCCTACATCTTTTCTCAAGGCATTTGGTAATATTTATAAAGAGTGGATCCAAACTAATACCAATGACACTACTAAAATTTTAGTTAAATCCTTCACTAATGATGTATTATAATGGTATAGCCAACTTCCCCAACATTCCATATGGAAACTTGAGGATTTAGTCAATATCTTAGTTAAATAATTCTAACCTAATGATCTTCTCAAAAATTATCTTGGTCATTTCATCAATGCTAAGCAATCCCCTATTGAATTAGCTCTAATTTTATTAAAAAATAGAAATATTTATATCATAAAGATGATCACAATATGACTAATGACAACTCATTCAAAATTTTCATAACAACCTTAACACCTTCCATCTAATACAAGGTTTGAACTTTTTCTCTCCAAACTTTAAATGATGCTCTTGACCAAGCTAAGAATCAAACTTTTCTCTGAAATAGTTTGAAACTAACACTAAAACCATCAATAGGTATTTCCAACATTCAACTAATGTAATAATTGACAATCATCCTTAATAAAAACTAAGAGTATCCAAATCATAAAATACCCAACCTCCCCATATACCATTAACCATGAAAAAATGAAACAACTTCTATCACCTTATAAACCATATATGTATCCTAATAATCCCCCTAAATGGTATGATCCTAATATATTTTATTAGTTTCATGTTTAATTCAGTCATTACCATGAAACATGGTATGATATTACAAATTTTGTTATCTATTTTATGTTAGGTGATGCATTCATTAATGATGCCATGATTAAAATCCATCATCATGATTATGTTAATGCTTATCAAAATAAACAAGCTTCAGAATGTTCTTCTAACAATCCAAAAACTATCTATACATCTAAACCTAAATAATCAAATAAGAATTTTAGTGTGATTGACAATGATTATGATCAATAGTATGCCAATTCCCAATATGTGAATGCAGATAAGGTCAATTATCAACACAAACTATCCCATAAAGATCTTATCACAAAACCAAACAAACCATCACTAGAAGAGAAACTTCTTAAAGATACTAAAACCACTAACTTACCTCTGGAAACCAATGAGTAACCACTTACTCAATCCAAACCTCCAATTACTTCTCTTCTTACTAAACATATTTTTACCTTCTAAGCCTCATGCTTGTTCTTCCTCTTCCAAAATTCATTGGACCTTTTTAGAGGAACTTAACTCTATGCCTTGAAATATCCATCTCAGGAGTTAGTTTGAACTTCTCCATATCATCATAAATTTCTAATACAATAACTCTGTAAAATTTGAAGAACTATCTTCCTTATAAGAGGAATAACCTTATCGCAAGCCTCAACCAAAAAAATTTCATACCTTTTAAATGGTTTGTCCTTATTCAAAACCTTCCTTAGAGTTTCCTGATCAATGATGAAATTATCTTTCAAGATGATGATCCACATCTGTTTATTAAAATAACCATTAATACCACCCTTATTCATAGAGTATTAGTAGATGAAGGGTTGGGAATTAATATGACATCTCTTTGGATCATTTAACAACTTAGATGTAACAAAGATCATCTCAAAAAAAAATCATTTAACATGTCATGGATTTTACAAGACCAATCAAAAGATTCTTGGTTATATTTATCTCCTTCTTACTATTGGACCCAAAACTATACATACTAATCTTATGGTTCTCAACTTATCATTATCCTATAATATACTCCTAGGATACCCATGGACTCATTACATGATGGCTATTGCCTCTTATAATAGCCAATGTATCAATTTTATTCATAATATAAAATGATATAAACATGAGGCCAATCTTAACCCATCAAGTATTTAGCTTCCTAATCCTAAATCTCAATATCAGATTCCCACTATTTCAAAATTAATAGTGCACCTTTACCTACGTTTGTCAATATGAATCTAGACTTATAGGTTACTCTTGTCAATTTTAATGATGATGAGCTAGATAATTTTCAAAACATAAGAAATAATACCAAGTTACCTCGCATTTTGGAGTGGCTTCTTCCTTCCTTGTTACCTCATGATTGTACCATCCCTCTTATCGATGAGTCCACAGATTTCCCTCCTCCATGAAATACACATGAAACATCTTATACATAAAATGATTTCATTTGTAATGACTATGAAGTGGCTAAGTTATCTCAAGACCCTTTAACCATGTCACCTCATAAATTTAATGATTTAAGCATCTCAACTTTGGAAGTTCCTTTAGAGACCCAAACATGTACTATCTCTCCCACCTAGGATGATAACTACATTATGGCCCAATCTCAATCAAGAGACTTGGATGTTCAACACTATCAAAAAACCTTAGCTAAAATACATGATTTTAATTATGATGTTCATACTATTTCCATGGATATTAAGAAATAACTTGATGGTCATGTACCTTTAGTTATTTTTCCACTTTTAGATACTCCTTGGGTGGTTGAAATTTTTTTACCTCTCATAAATTTATAACCTATAGAACCTTCTATATCTCCTATCCCACCAGTCGCTCTACTAGATATTCTACCTAACAATCACTATAAATATATGCCTATTATTATTCTAATTGAATCTAATCAATCTTCCTCCACAATTCCACCTATTCTTGAGATCACGCTTAATGACAAGGCCATAGATGTACACCAAATACATTCTAAATAAGACTTCCCTAATAATAAAATCATTGATCTTGAAGTATATATGTAAGATTATGGACCTCTACCTATGTTACCTAATGATGAGGCTATCCTTGAAGATTTCCATGCCTAAGAACCTCAGCTTCTTTGATAACATCACAAACTTGGGAATTTTAATTGAAAGGCCCCTTGTTTTAGCAACTTCATTTCTAGCATTGATCCTAAATACAATCCGATTTCCTCTCTTCCTAGTGCACCATATAATTTTCAATATGGAAATGCTATGCTTATTAAGGAAACCAAAAGAAAAGAATATGTCACACCATCATGTCCTTTATTTTTAATAGTTTATAGAGAACTCATGCCGACCAAGAATGATAATTTTAGTCTATTTTTTAGTAAATATTATGAGAATTTGACTTGTTCATATTAAGACATGTTTGACATCAATATTAGTATCATTATGTATAACATAATCATATACCTTAATGCCAAATGCATTTGGCAAAAATAGAAAAAATTTCCCCTAGATGTTTCCACCCTATGCCATAAAGAAACTATCAAACTATTAGATGCTAATTTTATTAAACATGTGGACCATTTATTATGGGTTTCAAACATTGATCCCATTTTTAAAAATGCTACCATGGCTATTCACATATGTATTGACTTTCACAACCTCAACCTCACTTGTCCCAAAGATAATTTTCCATTACCTTTGATAGATGCCATCATAGATTTCACTGCTAGATATGAAATGTTATCCCTCATGAATGGTTTTTATGGATATAATCAAATTCATATTATCCCCCAAAACTAACACAAGACAACATTCACTACATAATGGGGAACATATTTCTATGTTAAAATACCCTATGGCCTTAAAAATGTTAGAGCTACCTATCAAAGGGTTATGACCCACATTTTCCATGACCTTAGATACAAGATTATGTAAATATATGTGAATGATCTCATTGACAAATCCAAAAGCTGTAAAACCCATCTATCTAATCTTGAATAATCTCTTATTAACTCATCAAGTACAAAGTTAAACTCAACCCCTAAAAATGTGTTTTTTTGGAATTACATATGGTGAATTTCTAGGGTTATTAATCTATATTCATTATATTGATGTCAATCCTACTAAAATCAATACTATAGTCAACATGCCTATTCCTCATTCCATTCAAGACATTTGTACTTACCTTGGAAAACTTAGGGTAATCTAATGATTAATTCCCAAAATGGCTTATCACATATAATCTATTATTTCCCTTATTAAGAAAGGTAATGCTTTATAATGGACAGATCCTTGTTATAAGGTGTTTGAAAACATGAAAAAATCATTTCTTCATCCTCATACTCTTTGTCAACCTTCTAATGGTCATCCTTTGATTTTATACATAAGTATCAATTGGGGCAATGCTTTCCCAATAAGATGATACCAATAAATAGTATGTTATTTAATATATTATTTAAGGCCTCATAAATTACAAAAAATGCTATACCAAAGTAGAACATGATTGACTTTCTATTTATTTTGTAGCTAAATTTTTTTGTCACTACATGATCTATTAAAAAACTTATGTCATTGTTCATTCTGACCCACTTCATCACTTTTTCTCCAAAGCCTTTCTACCTCAAGACCTAATTAGCAAGTGGATGGTTTTTTAACTTAATTTTACCTTCACATCATAATGTAAAAATTTGTTAAAGGGTAAGTCATTACCGACCAAGTTATAATGGCACCTATACCCAACACCAATCATCTTTAAGATACTATCCTCAATGATAACATTCTCTATATTGAAGGTCTAAATTAAGATATATATCTTAAATATTTATTTCATAACTTTAATACTAATTTATAATTAAGTAATCAAAAATATATCTTAGTCATTCTCAATACTACTAAATCTAAAGTAGTCATCGAAAAGCTTCCCAAAATCAACATTGATTTTTACAAAATATCATAAACCTCACACATTGATGGTGCCAAATGTCTTCAAAGAGTTGGGGCAAGTTGTATTATAACTAGTACTCATGGTAAAATAATCCCTTTGGTATTCTAGCTCACTTTTGATGTCATTAAGAATATGGTAAAATATGAAGCATTAATCTTAGGCATGATAGCAACACTTGACTTAGATATTCCATATTTGCATGCTTTGGGTGATTCCCAAATGATCTATCATCAAGTTAATTGTGATTATCAATGTAAAAGTGAAAATATTATTTATTATCATCAAATAAATACTATCCTCACCAAATAATTCACCTCTTTTACCATTGATCCCATTCCAAGAGATAATTTTTTTATTTCTAACTCTCTTGATTCTTTGGCATCCTTATTTCATCTGCATCAAGTTATCAATAATTACCAATTTATTATTCAAATAATAAATTTTGTGTCTTTTATCCAACTACAAGATTCATGTGTTTATCATATTAAGGCTATCACCATTTGATAGAGCCCATGATATAAAGACATTATCCAATTCCTCAAATATCAAACTTATCCTCTGGACATGGATTATCATGAAAAGATTACAATTCAAAAATAAGCTTCTAAATGTGTATTTCAATACAACACCCTTTATTATCATAGCAAAAAAGGTATCTTACTCAGTTATGTAATGAAAAAATAGGTCCCTCCTCTCCTTGAACAAGTAGATGGGGGCATTTGTGGTGGTCACTATAGTAGACATGCTACAACATGAAAATGCCTACATATGGGATACTTTTTAATTGATCTCAAAAAAGATGCTATAAATTTTACTAAAAAGTGTAATCCTTGTTAAATTGATGATAATCTAATCCATTCACCACCAGTCAAGATCCAAATTATGGAATGTCCTTAGTCATTTTCCATGTGGGGATTATATGTCATTAACAAACTACCTCAGTCATAGGATGGACATGTTCTTATCATCATGACTACTAAATATTTTACCAAATGGGTAGAAGCCATGCCTCTCATTAATAACATGGGAACTACAATTTCTAAATTTGTCCTCAACTAAATCATTTGTCATTTTGGAGTTCATTATACTATCATTTTTGATAATGATATAAAATTTCAAGAACAAGGATGTGAAGTAGTTATGGTCTAAATTTAAAATAACCCACAAAGTTTCCACATCCTATCATCCATAATGTAATTGCTAAGCTGAGGCCACTAATAAAATTCTCAATAAAATCCTTCAAAATTCCATGTGTGAAACTCACGTGGGTTGGAATCTTCATTTTTATCCTATAATTTGGGCCTATCATACTAGCATATGTACTACCACTGAGGTAACACCATTCTCATTAGTCTATGGTTCTGAGTTTGTCTTACTATTAGAATTAAATATTCCCTCATATATATATATATATATATATATATATATATATATATATATATATATATATATATATATATATATATTATGGTATCATTCCCAATGAGGAATTATTTGAATCTGACCTTCATGTTCTTAATGTTCTTGAAGAAAACTATCTAGTTAGTGTGCAACATAATCACCAATACAAGGCTCACATCGGCAAGCAACATAATAAAAGGGTTAAAGTTTGCACTTTCAATGTTGGTGATATAGTCTTTAAATTATACTATACCCATGATAAAGAAGGAAAATATTCATAAACATGGTGGGACCCTTATTTAGTGAAATATAATATTAGTCCTAACACCTATCACCTCCAAACTAATGAAGGCCAAGTTTCTAAAGAGCTCACTAATGCACAATTTTTAAATAAATATTTTGCTGAGATATTTTACTTATTATCATATTTATATATGCTATCCTATTAATACTTTTTTTTAGGATGTCTATATGGATCTCACCCTCTAAAGTAGTCTCTTTTTATACAAACCTTAGTTCCTTCCCTTGGTCCTTTGGTTTCTTTCTCTCGTGAGTTATATTGTAATATTGTGGATAAGACCCAATTTTCATCATGAATTACTTTCATTTTCATTAATTTTCATATCAAATTTTTATTTTATAATTCATTTCCCCCTATTACATTTTTATTTTGTGATTTATAGTGTAATGCCATGGATAGGACTAGACCATCCACATAAATACCATTCTTACCATTTTATTTTTGCATTCTTTGTTCATTGTATTGAATTTATCTTTTGTGAATTACAGTGTAAGACAATGGATAGGACCAGTCCCTCCTCACAAATACCATTTTTTCCTCTATTTCACCCACTTAGGTTTTCAGTTAATGAGTTACAGAGTAAGACCAAGGATAGGACTAGGATCTCCTCATAAAATTACCATTTTATTTCACAACACCTTTATTCAATCAAGTGGTCCTTTTCTACAAAGTTAAGAAATGGTTACCAATTTGTGATCCCATATTCTCAACTTTGATTTTTCTCTTTTGTAGATACAACTTACACAAAAAAATATGTTAGCATGTTTCCCTATAGTTACAACATTCTTATGATAAGAATCATGCTTAGTTGCCATTATATCCCTTTTTCACTTTTGTCAACATTTTTAATGATTTGAAGTAATTAATATTATTTCATGTTCATTTTGCCTTGATTTACTTTCCTTCCATTCTAATTTAAAAAACAACAACATCAAATTCAATATATCAATTTTTATTTCAATTAAATAAATAAGACTCTTAAACACCATGCTCTCTAAGTTCTCTTTTTCAGCAACCAAGTCCAAAGTTTTCTAATGATAGTGATTTTTATCACCCATATTTATTTATTTGAATATGTATAGAGGAGGAATAAAATATACATAAAAATTTAAAATAAAAATTATATAAAACAAAAGGAAATGATCAAAAGGCAACATATAAAGTTAAAAGTCAAAATCACACCAAAAACATGATTCATATCACATCTCCTATCTCAAATCAAAGCTCAAACTCCAAATTTAGCCTCATGATAGAGGTGAGGTCCATTGGGGTGTAATAGGCTATTACATTGGAATAATAAAATTTAAAGCAATATGTGGTTCTACCTAATTTCTCATGTAAGTACCTAATTTTTGTAGTATACCAATGGATCTATAAGGGTTTTTGAAGAATGGGGAACATATTGTGGGAAGGTAGGTCTATTTTACTTTTCATGCATATGACCTTCATGGGATGATATCCATACCTCATTTGATGACCCAAGATTTATGTCGTTATAAAAATTTCTTTAAAGACCTTAATGTTAGAAGTCCTCTTATTTTGACAAACCTGATTCTAAGTGTCTTGACTTTGATAAAGAGTTTCTCTACCTTGCATTTTCCTTCATTTTCACACCAACCACTTCATTTCCCCCTTGATAGGAAATTTTGATTCTAAATTTGTTTTCCCATTTCTATATTTCCATCTTATTCATTTATTAAAACATGATAATACTATTTTTTTTCATTCTTATCTATCCTTAGAAAAAAACAATATGCCTGAGTGACTATGGATTACTTTATTTATACCATTGCTTTACATTTTTGGAATTGCCTTGATTTATTTGGAAAAAATCCATTATTGTACCTCCTTGATTTTAGATAACTATGTTTTTTTCTATATTTTTGTTGTACTCCATTTTTTTAGACTACTACATCCATTTCTAAATTTTAATACTTTTTCCATTATTGAGTGAGATTGGCTTCTTACTTCTCATTTGCCAATGTTATTTTCCATTTTATGCACTTTTTATATTAATGATTGAGTAAGGACTGTTAATACTCACTCATCAATGTTTTTATACTATTTCTTCCCCATCTTTGTTTAAGTAAGGATTGTTACTAATTTTACATTGATGTTTGATTACCATTTTTGCTTGTATCCTTAGTTTTACTTGGTTTGTTTACCTTTATTACCTAAGGTTTAATTTTTTAAGTTATTCAATTATTTAATAGCCTTGGATTTTTAGTTACATGATTTACTATAAATTTTGAATTGGTCATTTGGTCCTAACATAGCATTTATCACCCCAACTTACCAAATTTCCAAATATGTCATGCAAACACCACTTCAGTCATCTTAAATTTCTTGAATTTGTTTATTTTTCTCTTTAGTTTTTTTATCATTGAGTTTTTCAAAATTATTCTTTGTACCCTCAACAATAAAAACTATAAACACCACAACCAACCATTTAGTGATAAAGGTAAATAAAGGTACATATACATTAATTTTATTTTTTAGTTATTTCATTTCAGTCATTTACTTTCATATGCCTTAATTAAAATACTATAATTTGTTTAGTTTCAACATTGTGTTTTTCTATATTCGTTTATCAAAGCACCATCCCCTATTGCACCTGAGTGACACATGATGAGCTTCAAGTAGGGCATATGTAAACACATAATATTTTTAAAATTTATTAATTACTGATGCTTTTTCTCTTCCAAGAACCCATTGAATCTCAATCTCTCTGAGTTCATTCCTTAAAGGGTGAAATGGGAAAGGGGTGGGTAGGCCATTTTTGCTTTATAGGATTATTATTCCTTATACCACCACTTGTTACCTAGATAACCATCTCTTATAAACTTCCCTAATATTTTTCTCCTCTCTTACACACTCATCTAAATAATTCAATACCTTACTTAGCCCCTACCTAAGCCTAAAAACCTTTTTTAATTTTATTAGATAATGTTTATTTGGGTTGAACCTATATTCAAATTAATATTTTCACATTACATGTCTAGATCAACCTTGGCAGACCTAGACTAGGACATAGCTTAGTTTTATCAAATAATAATACATATTAAAATTAGGATGACCCTAACAACTAAAGTTTAAAAAAAAATTAGGGTTAGATTCATCTATATATACAAACTCATTTTTAAATTTCATAGAGAGACAACATAGTTAGTTATTCATTTGTGTTTCTTTACAATCTACTCTTTGACCATTCTACTTAAGGAGTTATTTCTTAGAGTTTATACTTGGAGAAGAATATTATATTGTGTAAATGACTTAGATGATTAGGTTTATCTTAATTATCCTTAAAAATCACAATAACATCTTGTAAAACACCTTTGGCCAGTGGAGAGATTGAGTCTCGACAAGTTCATCTTCATGGTAAGTATCTCTAACTTTACTCCTCTATTTTAGTAGATAAAAGTAACATAAGTAATGTATTTTGAATATATTAATCTCTCCATGCATTAGGGTTATATCTATACATAGATTAATTAGGATTATTATATCCATGTTTATATTTTATTTTTATTACCCACACTTTATGCCATAAGCATTTGTGAGCACTAGACTAGATTTTAATTTATTTGTATATAGTTAGTTAATCTAAAAAACATAGGACCTAGCTAGGGTGATTTCACTGTTGCTTTACTAGAGGATATATAACCCTCTCTAGTGATATTATTGTGGTAAGATATCCATTATTTAGGTTTATCAGATCCATCTTGGTTATGACCCTAAATGTCTAATGTATCAACAAATGGAAGTGTACGTAAGATTTATCTTCTCTAGAATAGGATTGATTAATAAGTCAACTACATTTTAATTTGTATACATAATCCCTCTAACTAGGTATATGATATCACTTATTAAATGGATAAGGTGGCCCATCCTATAGTGCCAAAATAAGGTAACTAATAAACCTTTTCTCAAAACTCTCCACCTCCTTCATCTCTTTTAAATGGTGTTTGTGTATATTCATTATGAAGTACTTGGGATTTATGTTTATTAAGACCTCAAATAATAAAAACATCACTATGAAAAAGTTAATTTAAGAGTTAAAAAATAAAAATAAGTATTTTAGTTTAAGTATAACATCATTGGAAATTCAAATTACATACCTACAGAATCCAAAATATGTTAGTGTTAACCATGTGTTTGTATCTTCATCTATCAATGTTATACCCTACAAGGTTTCATTTCAAAATTAAAATATACAATAGAATACATATAAAAAAAGTGATTCAAAAAGTTAAAAAAGTCTAATAATATTCCAAGTGAAATCCTAAGATCAATACTTCAAAAAAGAGTGATCCAAATGCCTCCTCTACATCTTATAAGGAGATCAAAATACTATTGTGTATTTCATAGAGTTCATGGACATAATACATATTGTTTTTTTACACTAAAGAACAAAATACAAAATCTAAAATATAGTGGTTATCTTATAATTGATACATCACCCAAGAAATCCCTTCACATTACTTATCCTAAAACACAAGTGCCAAAATAACAAATATGGTTACCAAAATACAATTTAAAGCAATAGAAGGGTCAAAAGAACATATAAATAGAGAAAATGCCATTACCAAATTTTACAAAAAATTAAAATTATATATAATTACCAAAGGAACAAATTATATTAAAACCACAAAAAAATAAAACATTTGAGCTCCCTTTATTGGTCAATACTAAACAACATGAGCGCATAATTCCAAAAGATTATGATACTGATGTAATTTTCCTAATATTAATATGATAGATGAATGGTTGATCAATTTTTTTTTTGATCTGATCAATAAATTACAAGATAATATATTCATACCTACATGTCCTAGTATATATAAGCTAAATCCATCTCCATAAAGTACATACCTAATTACAAATAAAAGTAAGGAAAATCATTTAAAACATGATGTTCATAAACTATTAACATCTAAGGTGCACACATATATAAATAATGGCACACTAAAAAGGTCACAACCATAGTATGGAATAGTTAATTTCTCATTTAAATATGATCAAAATGATATATCACAAGTTCAAGAAAAAACTAATGAATGGCATGTCCCTTATAATGATTAAATTAATGATTATGATCCTAAAAATATGGAAGACTAGTATGATCATGATGATATTGATTGTGTAGTATATGAATATGACACATTTATAAAACTTTCACAGATGCATCTCATTGATATATACATTGTATTATAGTATAGAGTTTACTTGTACATGTATTATTTGCTTATCCTTCTAAACATCCAAAAAATAAAAATAAAAATCAAACATTCTGAAAATTCAAATAATTAAAAAATACCAAAAAAGTTCAAAATATTCCTAGTTATACTATTTATTATACATATATTTCTTTCTCCGTGTTATTATATATCATATCATTCATTTTAATATAATAAAATATGTTTAAATCATAATTTGAGTGTGATGCATGTATACTTAGATACATGATATATGCACATACAGATGTGGGGCCTTCCCTCTAATCACATCATAAGTACATTTGGGGTATATACTTATTTGATAATGATACACCCAAGTTATATTATTATATGATCACTTTACATTATCATTTTTGATATTTTATACTTACACATTCCTATATCCATGCTTATAACTTTCAAAATGTACTTAATATGCTATGTACTTAATGTTTTTTACAAACACATATTTTGAGGAACTAGTATGCTATGTTCATGTTGGTTTCCTATATTCCATGTTTTAATTTATGCACTTCCTTGAGTGTGTTCTTTGGTTGATATTTTATTTCATTTTATTGCATGTTTGAGAATTTAAATATATGCTCAATTTATTGTGTCCCCTATGCCTTTGTTTTCTTATTTATAAATTTAAATATGTCGTTGTTTGTTATATGTGGAAATTTGAATATGTCATTTCTATTATTTATAGACATTTGACTAAGTCATGTCCCTTGAATTGTGTGGAACTTGAACATGATCCTTGTATGAGGTCTCCTTGTACTATTTTATTATGATTTAATTTTGAGTGATCTTATATGTGTGATAGATTCCTTGTCGAGATTATAATGTACTATATAGATGTTACCATGATCTATATATTGAATATTAGGACTTGATGCGATCACATACTTCATGCTCAATGTTACACATACCTAGACATTTTACTCATATATGTTACTATTATAGGATTAATTTTCACCCTTTGAGAGGGTTCTTCAAGCTCTCTCTAATTAATCTATAATATTGGGACAATCCTAGGCTATGTGTAACCTATGTTGGGGTTGAACCTCTAGAGAAGGTTGTCCTCTTCTTGATGCTCACCTAAACTAAATCTAAATTAATGATTCATAGGGAAAAGGGTTAAAATTATGGTTAAAGGATCCTAATAAAGATAAAAGGCTGATACACTAAAGTTGAATAGACACTTACATAAGGTTAAACACACACTAGATTAGCAAAAGACAACTATGGCTTACTCAATCTCACAATCTTATTAGTTGCATAAATATTTCATATAAGAGGTTCCAAATAGAACACTAGTCTAGACTTGCAAGTTAGTTTGAAAACACCTTCAAAGAGGTAAGTAGAAAGATAAAAAACTAGGAAGAATCTCCTTCAAAAATTTACCATGCAAAAGCATGATAAACATTGATTAAAGATAAGAGATAGACAAAGACTTGATCCTATTACTTCAAAAGGTAGTTATTATAATAATTTGGTAGGGTTTAACCATATCAAATGAGCACATTTTTGTAAGAGTATTGATGAGTATCCTTGTCTTAGAAAATAATGCTAAATTCTAAAAGCTAAGAACCCCCTCAATGGGAATGAGACCAAGATATATACGAGAAGATAAATAGAAAGAAAGGATGTGTGAGCATGTTATTATAAAAATAACACGTATCCTAGGTCATTAATTAAACTTGAACCACCACCTTTTCATTTTAACCAATGAAATCCTTGTTTCTTCTTTGATCAATCAGGGCACTACCCATGGCTTAATGATTGAGGATGTCCCCAAAAGTTTTGAGGATGCATTGAATACTCCTAGATATAGTTCTTATCACTAGGCCTTTTCTTTGATCTTTCATGCCATCTTTTGCATGAGAATACAACCTCATACTCATGAATCTAACCAAATCATGGCTTCATGATTTTTAAGTAGCTACTTATCAATACTATGGTCATGTTAAAGGATGAAAACCCTTTGCATTAGTTACCTATCTGCTCCACTTTTCATATCTAGATCATAGGTCCCACCTATAGATGGAAAAATAATCTAAGTATAATAGTTTCCCTATAGTTTTATATATTAAAATAGACCTATAAACCATATAACACCTTTTGGATCCCACTTTATTTATACAGGAGGTAAGAATTCATTATACACAGATCCTTCTTTAACTTGTTGAACCAGTCTGAAGAACAAACCCTATAAGCTCTAACTTATCGAATCAAAGATCAATATTAGCTCTAATAGTGGTCCCTTTATATTATTTATATCTTAGTGTACTAGTTAAATTTATCTATGGTGTTTAAACAAACTCCAATGGTATTGATAAGACCTTGTAATACCCTATTTTCATGGTAAAATAAAGCTTCCCAACCTTTTTCATGAATCTTGGGCTCATCCTTAATTTGATTGGTTATTGAAATTTGACTTAGCTCATTGAAATTTTAACTCAAACTTATTCAATTTATTTAAATATATATGAAAGCTCATGGTTCATCAATCTTTTGCTTATTTAACATGTCATTAACACTTGTCACACACACATTCACCCTTGAGATTCACTAACCCTTTGACCTCTACTCACTGTTAGATATGGATGCTCAATCAAACTCAAACCATTGGTCTATTGGGACCCATCATTTAAAATCTAATATCTAGTTCATGACCTTAAAATTGACATCCTCACTCCCTTCAAATGGTGTTCATGTAACCAAAATTGATGGTCATGTGACTATCATATTTAAGCTCGATAGGATTTGTCTTGATTTGTCTTTAAAGTTGACATCATACCAACCATCATTCAATGTCTTATAGAATGGGATTGATGTCCCATGGACCATCAAATTTAAGTATAGATATATTTTTTTCTCTAGCTTTAATTTGGTGTTATCGTGAGTGTCTTAAGTTGTAGGTCTATTTTGACTAACTTAGAAGGCTTATTTATTGAAGTGCAACGATCATGGATGCACCAAAATTTTAGGAGATGTTATTGAGACCAAAAATAAAAAACCAATCTGATCCACTAGTCCTTGGAGCTTTTCAAGTGAAGATATTAAATGCACAAGTTGACTGGTCCATTTGATCTTTCATGACATCCTGGCTCAAAAATGGCTAAGTATGGAAACTTGGCAAAATCTTACTGAGGAGCCAACTTTGATCATACATAAATCCATTTGCACTTCGATGGAGGACCTAAAACTTAACACCTATGATCTAAGGACCAAGATGAACAAACCCATGTGACCACTTTTCCTTACAACTAATGCATGTGAGAGATATGGCTTTATCAAGATGCTCACTTGAATCTATTTGAACTTCTTTGAAAATGGCTATGGAAAAACAATGAAATTTGGGTAAGAGGCCAATTTTGGATCTCCATAATTTTGTATTCACTTTGGTAGAGGACCTAAAAATTGGTGCATATAAACTTGGCATAAAATTGATGAAGCCCATATGACCAATTTTAATTGACTTGTCCATACATGGAAATGGTGATGTTAACAAAGTGCCTACTCAATATTTCTACCACTAGCCCCAAAAATGTCTATATGAACATAATGAGAAACCAGATGAAAACCATGAATTTCCATACTCATTATAGGCACTATCAACATTCCTAAGGGTCTTTGAAACTTTTCCATTTGTTCATCCATTAACAACTTGATCTATATGGGTATAAGCTTAGTATGTGAGCTAAAAATGGCCAACAGTTACATGATGTATACAAAGCTTATACAATTATTGTATCCTATTGATATAAGATAAATACTACATTATACTTCCCCTCATATTAAAATGTTGGTAATATGAGTGGGGGCCATGCCATATAGTTATGACTTTTAAATTTTCATAGTTTTAGATTACATTGGGGGCATGTAAAAAAGGCACAACCTCCACACTTTTTCAATACTTAGCATCTCCATATTAAATTGGGAGAATGTTATGAAAATATGTTTTCCATATTTAAACCAACTCTTATATTCTCTAGATCCAATGGGGGAATATCATATAAACATGTTCTCCATAATTAAATTAATTTTAATTTCATTAGATTTCACAATTATATGATTCAGATACATATTTGTAGCAACATTCTATACATTGGTACTATTATTATACCCATATTTCATCTAAGACATATAAGAGGTGTCTATCATTAAAAATTAAAAATTAAATCATTTTCTATATTTAAAATACTATTATGGAATTTCATCATACCCAAGATAGATTGTTATGGACTATTCTCAAGCCAAACTATTGCAATAGTTGGTTCTCCTTTGGAAGGTTGAGTTGATAAAATCAT
Source organism: Torreya grandis (assembly GCA_037957365.1). Lineage (NCBI taxonomy): Eukaryota > Viridiplantae > Streptophyta > Pinopsida > Cupressales > Taxaceae > Torreya > Torreya grandis. The sequence continues at coordinate 3,006,888 of JARHVA010000718.1, read as the reverse complement.
TTAATCTTAACAAATATTATAATTCATATTTGATTACATCATATAACTTTGTTATAATTATAGGTTGGATTTGAGTAGATCATCACCTTCACCAAACATAGTGTGAGTTTATTAAATCACTCACACTAACCAAATTATGTGCATATTCAGGTTACATGATTGAGATGAAACAAGCTCAATGGTCATGTTGCAACTCACCATTACACCAATAATCAAGGGCATGCATCCCCATGTGTGTGTGTGTGTGTGTGTGTGTGTGTGTGTGTGTGTGTGTGTGTGTGTGTGTGTGTGTGTGTGTGTGTGTGTGTGTGTGTGCGTGTGTGTGTGTGTAATTTTAGGTTGATATATGTATTAGTCTTATTTTTAATGCTTAATAATGAGACATCCTTTCAAATCAAATTTATAAAAGGCAATATGGTTGCATCAATACATAAGTGTACTCCTAATCTTGTTCTTCTTATTTTTAACCATTTCAAATTATTTTAATTTCATATTTCATAAACTAATTACATATTATAAAATAATCTTGGTTACATTTCAATCACTAGAAAAGCACTCAATTTGGGCTCACACAAAGGCAAGGTATGTTATACAAACCCAAGCACATATTTATTTCTTTTAAACTAGAATTTTAATTACTATATTAATGGGGGGAGAGGGTAATTTAGATACAAAATATGATTTACATAGTACCTCAGTATTTTACACTTGTAAAATAACTATCATGTATAAACCTTTCAATTATATACCTTCTCACTACTAAAAAGCTCACATTTACTATCTATTTGTTCCAAATTTCTTATCTCTTAGTTCAACCATTACTATTATAATTACTTAGGCCTTATATATTATGAAAAAATATCTAAACCTAATAATTATCCATCACTACCAATTTTAGACATGTGCATGTTTTCTAGATTTCTAAACACTTGCATCCTAGTAAGATACTTGTGTCAATATAACTATCCACTTTTCCTAGAAAGTATCCAATTCCCAAAAGTCATCCAAATTTTAAAATAAACATATCCAAAATATCAGCCTATGTGCTTCCATGTGATATATTTATAAAATGTATCAGTAAATAAAAAAAATCAACCATCATTCATTCCTAACCTATAAATCACTTGTAAAACATATAAAACTCACAAGAAAATATAACAAGAAGAACTCAATCAAGAATTCAAGTGCCAAAACCTACCCTATTTGTCCCTATTTACATATCATTCAAAGGATCATTATTTCAATAAGTTTGAAGCATTCAAAGCATAGCCAATGATCTATATTTTCCAAGTTAAAAGCTAGTTCATTACATGTATTTAATTATAACACATTTCACCCTTATGCACATACAAGCCAATGTGTAGGGGATAACTACATAATATTTATTCCTTCTTAGGATTACTAACTGTGTAGGCAATGCCAATTGATAGAGGGGTCTATGGGGAAGATCGATACCATGAGACCATTAACCCATTTTCCCCATAGTCACTCTAAGGGTAAAGATATAGGATTTCAATCATTTGATAAAGAGAAACAACTTATTTGCATGATATAAATAAATTAGAAGAAAGGTGATAAAAAATACTAAAGTCTCTAGTTGGTCACATCTAGATCTAGTGAATATTTTTTACAGGGCACATACGGTAGGGTAACACATATGTGTCAACGTAACTATCTAGATCTGACATAACATTCTACAACCATATAAAATACATTTTAATAATATGATGATTGTTACATGGTCATATTTTAGTCCACTTATAGCCTATTCTAGCAAAGACCATGTGCATAGTAAACCAACTAAGTATCTTTGTTCCCAATTTATAAAAAAATTATCAATAGTTGTATTTTAATATTTGTAGGAATCTTAATTATATAATTCATAATATATTTTATCTAAGTTTTATATTAATTGGAATGATTATTATATTATTTCACCAACCTTGTGTAAAAACTAATAAAGTATTCTTAACCCTAGATACCCCACTTATCTAAATTTAGGTTTAAATTTTCAGTGAACCCGATCTATGTGAATGCATTTTTTTTGGTTTCCTAGGGTTTCATGTTTTATTTCTGATTTCATTTCCATGATTAATTATTCCTTATAAATAATATGTCTATCTTATATTATTATCATACCTTTTTTATAAAATTTACAATGCCTAAAAAATAACATTCTCCTCCTCTTAACACTAAGGAGGGTGATAACTACCACCCCTTTACCTAGTTCCATATTAGCACTTATTCAAAGGGTACAATAGCCTATACTATAGTTCCAAAATAATTTAACCAATGAAACATTCCTCAAACATCTCCACCTCTGACATCTCATTTAAATTATGTGTGTATAATTATTTAATGTAAATTACTAGGGTTTTATGCTATGAATCCATCAAATTTCAAAACATCACTATAATAAAGTTAATAGAAGAATCACAAAATAAAATTTCCTATTTAATTTCCAAAATAAAATAATTGGAAAATCACATTACATACCTACATAATCCAAAATCTGATTGTGTTAACCATGTGTTTGTATCCTCCTATAGAAATACTATACCCATCAGGGTTTCACTTATAAATGAAAAGATATAACATAATATATCTCAAAAAAGTGTTTCAAAAATTGAACAAAAGGTTAATAATATTCAAAGAAAATTCCTAAGAGAATTTATTCAAACAAAGAGATGTAACTACATCCTATAAGGAGATCAAAATACCATTGTACATATCATAGAATGTTTAGACACCATATAGATTATTATTTTACATTAAAGAATGAAATAAAAAGTTTAAAATATGGTGGTGATCCTATAATTAATACATCACCTAGGAAAACCACTCACATTATGAGTACTTCTCATAAAACATATGTCCCAAAACAAAAAAATATGGTTACAAAAAGATAATTCAAAGCAAGAAAAGTTTCAAAAGAATAAATAAATTAATTAAATACCATTACCAAAGGTTACAAAAATTATAAATTATATACAATTACCAAAGTAACTAATGATATTAATACCACAATAAAATAATTCAATTGAGCTCCCTTTGTTGGTCAATACCAAAAAATAAGAGGGCACAATTCTAAATGATTGTGACAGTAATGATACTATTCCTAATATAAATATGACAAATGAATAGTTGATTAATCTTTATTTTCATGTGATTGATAACTTAAAACATAATATATTCATACCTACATGTCCTTTTACATACAAACTAAATCCATATCCATAAAGTGTAGACCCAAGTATAACTAAAGGCAAGGTAACCCATATAACACATGATATTCATAAGGTATTAACATCAAAGGTGGACATAGATACAAATAATGGCACACTTAGAATGTCACAACAATAATATGGGATAGTTTATTATTCATGCATGGATTCTCAAAATGATATATCACAAGTTCAAGAACAAACTAAGTTGCATGTCCCCTATAATGATTACATTGATGATTATGATCCTAATAATATAGAATATTGGTATGATCCTAACAATACTGATTATGAAAATATTAATATGACACACATGGTATAAAATATTAATAGAGGTATCTCATTGATGAGTAAATTATCTTCTAGTATCTCATTCATGAGTAAATGTACATGTATTCTTTACTTATCCTTCCAAATATCCAAAAAATACAAAAAAATTAAACATTTGAAAAATTTAAAAACATTCAAATAATTCAAATGGAATAAAATTTAGCATGTTCCTAGATGTATTATTTCTTATAAAAATGTTTCTTTCTCCATGTTATTGGATAACATATCATTCCTTTCCATATATACACATATGTTTCATGCATCATTTGAGTGTGATACATGTATACCTAGATACATGATAGATGCACATACAAATGTTTGGCATTCCTTCTACTTAGATCATAAGTACATTGTGGGAATCTACTTCTTTGATGATGATACACCAATGTTATATTATTATATGATAATTATCCATTATCATTTTTGATATTACATACTTACAAAATCCTATATACAAGCTTATACCTTTAACAATGTACTTGATATTCTATGTACTTAACATTTTTTGTAAACACATATTTGTAGGAACTATTAGGGTATATATATTTTATTTTATTTTTTTTAATTTATACACTTCCTTGAGTGTGTTCCCTATTTTCTATTTCCTTATATTATATTTCATATTTGATCATTTGAAAATGCTCCATTAATTATGCCCCTCATTCCTTTGTTTTTCTATTTGGAAATTTAAATATCTCATAATTTATTATATGTAGACATTTGAATATGTCACTTCTATGTTTTGTGGATATTTGACTAAGTCATGTCCCTTAGATTGTGAGATATTTAAACATGCCCCTTGTATGATGTCTCCTTACATTATTTCCTTTTGCTTTTATTTTGAGTCTTCTTGTGTGTGTGCTTGATTATTTATTGAGCTTGTATTGTTACTCTCTAGATGTTACCATGATCTACATCATGAATCTTAATACTTGATGTGATCACATATTATGTGTATACAAATAATATTTTCAAATTTTATCAAATAATGATGCTTTAAATCTTGTAGGAACTTGTCAAGACTCAATCTATCTAAGTGCATTCCTTAAGGGGTACATTAGGAAAGGGGTCAGTAAACCTTTAGTGCTTCATAGGGATATTTTCCCTTATTTACATATTATTACCAATCTAACCAACTCTTAAAACCATTACCTAAGCTATTAATCTTCCCTTGCACACTCCTCCAATCATTTTCCTCATTCCATCCCTCTTTTCCTAACCTCGATCCCCTTTAGCCAGTTGATTATACTAGGTCAACTAGGTCAACCTTGTACAATTTTTAGCCTATGATTATTATACAGGGTCAATTGATTCAACCCTATAATGTTTAGGGTATTTTTCACTTTGAGTTTTGTTAGCCCTTTAGCTGACCTATCTTGAGACCTAGCGATTTATCTTTCAAAAACATATAAGGTCAACTAGGTAAACCCCCTATAGCTGACATATTCAGAAGTATTTAGCTTGAGATCTACCTATAAATACAAGATCATTTCATCATTATTTCAATATGTAATCAAGAGTTATTATTCACTTGTGATTCTTTACAATTTTCTCTTCTGCCATTATACTTTAGGAGTCTTAGCTTAGGTTTTTTACTTAGAGACTTTACTCTTGTAGATAATTCCTAGATGCTTTGGCCTTTATTAGTTATTGTTACAAACCAAAAAAAAACTCTTACAAAGCCCCTTTGGCCAATGGAGAGAATTAGTCACAATGGGTTCACATTTAGGTAAGTATATTCTAACTTTGTTCTCCTCTCTTTAGTAGATAGAAGTAGCATAAGTATTGGCTCGAGTAATATTACTCTTCATATTCCATGTATTAGGATCTTACTCATACTTATATTAATTGAGATTATCCTATTCATGTTTTGATTATTTTACTAACCCCTCATATTATGCCACAAACTTTGGCATGCACTAGATTAGATTTACTTTCTTATTATTGAAATAGAGTGAACATTAAACCTAGGACTCTTTTAGGGTTATTTCATGATTGTGTTAGACTATAGGATTTGAAACCATTCCTATCATGGTTTATTATGACAAGTGATCCTCTAATCAGGTCTTGAAGATCCCCATATTGGTCATGTTCCCACTTAACAAATGTATTCCCAATCAAAAGTGTATGTATGCTCTATCTTCTTTGAGCCAAGATTGATTTATAAACATGATGCATTTATGATTTCATTCATTATTGTGAACCCAACATGAATCCTATCCCACCACTGGTTATATTGTCTTCATGTTTCCATTTTTTTATTTCATTTCTTATTAGTATTAGCTTCATTTTGGCTTCACCTTCATTTTACATTCTTGTGAACCCGACATGAACTAAAAATTTCAATATTTGTTCATATTATTTCATTTATTTTATTTTTTAATCATTATTTTAACATATATTTGCCACATTAGATCAACTTTATTGACCAATATCTAACTTCTATGCATAGGATTTTAGGTATAAGCTACAAGATCAACCTAGTTAACCCAATATAGTTTTTAGCTTTTTAGACATATATTCAAAACTACTAGGTAAACCTAGTATACCTTGTACATTTCAAACACTCAAAAAAAAGTTTCTATAAAGCTTGATTGACCCAATCAACCTAGTTAGCAAAATTTTCAAGCATATATCAAGGTTCTTGAACAATAATAATCCTTATCTACATCTCTGATCCACCAAGTTTATTTTCTATCTTTCTATCTCTTTCTTTATAGTCTTTCCTTTTACATTTTGTAGTCTTCAAAATTTCCCTTACATAATCAACTTGATCGACACTACCGACCCATTTCTATGTTTTGTGTGTTGTCTGGATAACTAGGTTGACTATGTCAACCCTATTAATTTTTAGACCTTGCTTTTGTAGTACAGGTTCAACCATTTCAAACCTATTTTATATTTTTTGCATACATTGTTGACTATATCAACATTGTGCCTTATTTCAAATTTATAATTAACCTTATATTCTATTAATCAGTTCACACTTTATTTTCTTATTTCTTACATGATTAGAATATATCACATATCTTAATTAGGTGGTTTTTAATTAAATATTTAGTTAAATGTTTTTTATATTGTGCACACATGACCAAATCACAAAGTCAAAACAAGAATTTTAACATTCATCTACCCAAGGCCAACCTACTTGGATTTCATCGCCAAAGGTGAAGCAAACTTGACACTCTAGTCAAGTATAAAACATGTTTAATGGTATATTCTCACTAAGAACCTAACACCCTTATCATTATGATGTGTGAAGTGATGGGGTAGGCCCAAATACCAAGCTTATATCATTGCCACTATGGTCCCTTTCATCCCAAACTACCTGAAACCATCCTTAGATTTCCATTATAGTTTCGTACAACTAAATTCCCCATCACATTTAAAAATTAAATTATAATAATATAATTAACATTCAAGTTGAAAAATTAGTTACCTATTTACTTTCCAAGTTGATTGCTTGCTCTTTGCTCAATTGTAATTTGTATTACAACTTGCATTAGATAGCATTGGTACAAGGTTTTGTGTTGTGTGATTCAATTATATTGGCCAAAGTTAATCCAATTGATTGATTTTTTCCTTTATATAATTTATTTTCAAATTTCCTACAAAAAAATTTTCTTGTTTCATTTGAAAACTTGTAATAAGCTTCTTAATTTTTACCATTTATTGTATTGGGTCAAACCAGTCGACCTTGTATCTATTTCTAACCTTTATTCACTATAATAGATCAAACCATTTGACCCTATACTATTTTTAGACATTATATCTTTGTATATCCTCTATTCACTATATTGGATCAACCCAATTGACCCTATACCATTTATAAATCCTATTTTCTATGATTGGTTGACCCAGTCAATCCTGTACTAATTTTTGCCTTCCATGTTTATATATCTAGTTCTTTATCTTTCCTTCTTTACATTTTATTCATCTCTCTTTAGTCATAATGAAGTCTCTTATCAGATTCTTCTTACATAGGTTAAATCCATTTAGATACTATATGGGATGTTCATTTCTTCTTCTCTTTTGGGGTGAGCCCACATGAATCCTATCCCACCATTGGTTATATTGTCTTCACATTTCCATTTTTTTGTTTCCTTTCTTATTATCATTATATTTAATTTGGCTTCACCTTAATTTTAAATTCTATTAAAAAAAATGTGAACTAAACCTTACAAGATTGTTCATCTTATTTCATTTCTTTCATCATTATTTTTATCATATATTTGCCATATTAGATTGACTCTATCGACCTAGTATCTAAATTTTGTGCCCAAGATTTTAGGTATAGGATACTGGATCAACCTAATCAACCCATTACAATTTTTTATCTTTTCAAACATCTAGTCTAGACTACTAGGATGACTCAGTTGACCCTATACATTTCAGATACTTAGCAAAAAGTTTCTATAAAGCTTGACCGACCCAATCGACCTAGTTAGTAGAATATGCAAGAATATATCAAGGTTTTTGGATAGTAATATTCCTTTTATACATATCTAATCCACAAAGGTTCCTTTTTGTCTCTTTATTTATGGTCTTTCCTTTTATATTTTTTAGTCTTGAAAACTACCCTTGCATAGTCAACTAGATTGACACTAATCACCCAGTTATGTGTTTTGTGTGCTATCTAGATAATTGGGTCAACTTTACCGACTCTTTTCATTTTTATACCTTGATTCATAGTACAATTTCAACCCCATCAACCCTATTCTAATTTTTTTCATGTAGTATTGATCATGTCAACATTGTACCTTGTTTCAAAGTTGGAATTAACCTTATATGTTAGTAATTAGTTCATGTTTTCTTTTCTTGTTGCTTACATGATTAGAATAGATCACATAGATTAATTAGTTGGTTTTAAATTAACCATTTAGTTCACTATTTTCTATTTTATGCATACAAGGCCAAATTACAAAATCTAAACAAACATTTTACATTTATCTACCCAAGGCCAACCTACTTGGATTTCATTACCAAGGGGGAAGTCAAATTGAGACTCTATTCAAGTATAAATCATGGTTAATGGTATATTTTGGCTAAGCACCTAACACCCTTATTACTATGGTGTGTGAAGTGAGGGGGTAGGCCCCAATACCAAGCTTTTATATTGTTAATATAGTCCCTTTCAGCTTAAACTACCTAAAACCATCGTTAGATTGCCATTATGGTTCTTACAACTAACTTCCCCATCACATTTAAAATCACATCTTAATAATATTATAAAAAGTCAAGTTGACCAATTAGTTAGATCTTTACTTTCCAAGTTTATTAATTTCGCTTTAATCAATTGTATTTTGTATTTCAAGAACTTGCATTACCTAGTGTTGGTGCAAGGTTTTATGTTGTGTGGCTCAATTGAATGGGCCAAAATTAATCCAATTAACTATTTATTTCCTTTATATAATTTCTTTTCAAATTTCTTGAAAAAATTTATCTTGTTTTAGTTCACAACATGTTATAATCCTATTACGTTTCCCTATTTACTATACTGGGTCCACCTAGTCGACCCTATGTCTTTTTAAACCCCTATTCACTATACTAGATCGATCCAATTTATATTATACTATTTGAAAACTTTGCTTTTTTTTTCTAGCCTCTATTCATTGTATTGGATTAACCTAGTCAACCTTGTATTATTTATAGACCCTATTTTCTATGCTTGGTTGAACTAGTCAACCCTATACTACTTTATACCTTCCCTATTTATCAATCTAATTCCATATCTTTCCTTCTTTTCATTATATTCATCTCTATATAGTCATAATGAAGTCTCCTATCAGAATATTCTTGGAGAGATTGAATCCATTTAGATACTATATGGGATGTCCATTTCTCCCTCTCTTTTCCTCCCAAGAGCACCATCATTCTTGGGGAACCTCTTCTCCTACTTCATCCATGAACTACAATATGGTGAAAATAACACCTCAAGATTAATTTGATAGATTTAATCATTTCAATACTTACCAAGAAAATTCTCATCTTCAAAATCTTCAAACAAATGTGGGAGTAATTAATACAAGTTTACTTAACAATCCCACTAGTAATCCTTCTTCTAGCAATCCTCCCCCTAACATCAATTTTGGGGTGGGGTTACTCCTACCAAAATCAACCCACTTTATGATACAACTCAAATTTTAGCCCAAGTTATCCAAAAAATGAACATAATACAAAATTATAATACCAACCAAATGATGTAACTTCAACAACATCTAATTAATGTGGCCAATCAACTTCCAACTATACATCCTCATGATAATCCCAATTTCATTCGTCCACCTCTTTTGGATGCCTAAGGTAATGTTATTCCTCAACCCATAATGAATAGTAATATTCTTCAAACCATTCAAAATGAGCCTTTATCTCTCTTCATGGTATCCATTGATATTGGTAACATATCTCCAACTATCAAATATGATGGTACTAAAGACCCTACCTCTTTTCTCAAAGCCTTTGGAAACGTTTACAAAGAGTGAATCCAAAATAATACCTTGACCACAAATAAAATCTTAGTGAAAAAATTCACTAGTGATGGATTATAATGGTATAATAAACTTCCCTAACATTTTATTTGGAAACTTGAAGATTTTCTTAATCCTTTGGTTAAATAATTTCAACACAATGATCTTCCCAAAAATTGTCTTAGCCACTTCATCAATGCTAAGAAATATCCCATTGAATCACCTCATGAATTTATCAAAATATGGAAATATTTATCTCATAAATCTAAGCATAACATGATTGAAGATAATTTATTCAAACTCTTTATCACTACTTTGACTCCCACTCTTCAATATAAGGTTTGAACCTTTGCTCCCCAAACACTTAATAAAGATCTTGATAAAGTTAAACATCAAGAATTTATTATGAATAAATTCAAACATAATCCTAAAATTCCTAAAGTATATTTCAAAAATTATAATACTCCATTAACCAAACTATGATTTACCAAATCTGATGTTCCATCACCTTCTCATACACCTCTTTCAATTTAGTAAATGAAACAATTTTTACCACCCTCAAAACCTTTCATCTATCCTAATGCTCCTCCTAAGTGGTATGACTCCAATATATTTTATTGGTTCTATGTTGACATTTGGAATTATAATGAATCTAGTATAGGTCTCATTAAATATGTTGTCTCTGAAATGCTTAGTGATTCATTCAATCATGAATCTATGATCAATCTTCATCATCATAAATATAATGCTACTTTTACAAAACAACAAACTTCTAAATATTCTACTTCAAATAACCAAAAATATTATTCCAATAATTAATCAAATTCCAAGGATGTTTGTGCCATTGATGTTGATTTTGACAGATATTTAAATAATTCTCAATATGTCAATACAGCTAAGGCCAATTACCATTGTAAAATGGCTCATAAAGATCCTGTTACCAAGCCTAAAAATCCATCTTTGGAGGAATAAATTCTTAAATATACTACCATTACTAATGTTGCTTTAGAATCCCAAGAGGAACCATATCCTCCTTTTGATCCTCCAACTTCATCTATTCCTCCAAAATCTAATTTACCTCCCAAACCTCATGCTGCTTCTAAATCTCATTGGAACTTTCTTGAAGAACTCAACTCTATGCCTTGTAAGATTACACTTATGAATTTGTTCCATACTTATCATCATAAATTCCTTATGCAATAACTTTAAGAAATTGAAGATCCATTCTCCATAGATGAAGAACCACCTTCTATTGAATCTCAACCTACCAATGTAGATACCATTGAAATTGTGTCCTTCCAAACCCTCTATTGAATTCCTTAAAAAGGACATGATCAATGATGAAATTCTCTTTCATGTTGATGATGCACCACTTTTCATCAAAGTCGTTATTAATACCAACCTTATCCATAAATTTCTAGTTGATTAAGGTTTTAGTATTAATGTGACATCTTTATGGCTCATCCAATAACTTGATTATAATAAGGATCATCTCAAGAAAACCCATCTTACCTATCATGGTTTTGATAATACTAATCAAAAGCCACTTGATTGTATTTATATTCCATTAACCATTAGACCTAAGACTATTTTAACCAAGATTATGTTCCTTGATCTTCCTTTATCTTATAACATACTCCTCGATCATCCATGGACTCATCGAATAAGGGCCATTACTTCTTCTAGTAGTCAATGTATTAAATTATTACATAATGAAAAAAGGTATAAGCATGAAGTTGATCCTAACCCATGGAGTATTAAGTTTCCTAATCCTAAATCACAATATCATATTCCTACCATTCCTAAGATCAATAATGCTCTTTTACACAAGTTCATCAACATGAATCTTGATTTACAAGTTACTCTTATGGATTTCAATGATGATGAGCCCAATGATTTGAAAAATACTTGCAATACTACCAAATTACCTCCCTATATTTCATAATGGCTTCCTTCATCTCTCTTACCCAAGGATCATACTATTCCTCTTATTGATGAGATTACCAATTTTACCCCTCCATGTAATGCTCAGGAGCCTTCTTTACTAGAAGATGTCTTCACTTTAAATGATTTTAGAGTGGAAAAATTATTTAAATATCCTCTAATCATGTCTCCTCATATATTCAATAATATCAATATTTAACCCTCTAAAACTCGCCCTAATTCTCAAGCATGTACAATTTCTCCAAGATATGATGATAACTATATAATGGCCCAAGCTCAATCTAGAGATTTGGATGTCCATCATTATCTAAAAACCTTAGCCTAAATTCATGCTTTTAATCATGATGTTCATACCATTTCTTTGGATCATACCTTATATCTTAAGGGTCATAGGCCTCCTACAAATCCTACTCTTATCGATACTTCTTGTGTGGTAGACAAAATTTACCTTTTGAACCTCTAAAAATATCTACATCTCTCTTACCACCTATTAATCCAATTATTGCATATAATACTTCTCCCATCATTAAACCCATTAATATTCTAGCCTTGTCTAATCTATCTACTTATTATACTCCAAAAATTACACTAGATCTAAGGCAACCAATGTTTGTAAGAAACATTTTAAGTATGATCAACATGGAAGTCAAATTCTAAATCTTGAAGTAGATATTGAGTAGTATGGTCATCTTCCTACCTTGCCTAGTGATGAAGCTATCCTTGAGTTAATTTATGCCCAAGAACCTCAACTTCCCCAAAAACATAATAAGCTTGGAAATTTCAAGACTAAAACTCTTTGCTTCAGCAACTTCATCACTAGAATTAATCCTAAAACAAATATAATTTCTACCTTACCCAATGCACCATACCACTTTCAAGATTAAAATGTTATGATTATTGAAGAAACCACTCATATCGAATATGGTACACCATCTTGTCCTCAACCAATAACCATCTCTCATGAGATCTCACTTATTGAATATTATAATTTTAGCTTATTATTTGATAAACATTATGAGGATTTCACCTGGTCTTATGAGGATATGCCTAGTATTGACCCTAGCATTATGGTTCATAACATCATTAATTATCTTGATGCTAAGCCTATGCATCAAAAACAAAGAAAATTTTTGCTTGAAGTTTCAACTTTATGTCATAATGAAATCATCAAATTACTCGATGCTAAATTTATTAAACCAATGTATTATTCTGAATGAATTTCCAACATTTTTTCCATTCAGAAGAAGGTCACTATGGTCATTTTCATTTGTGTTGATTTATGTAACCTAAATCTTGCTTGTCCCAAGGACAACTTCCCTTTACTTTCAATATATTCCATTGTTGATTCCACAATTGGTTATGAAATGTTATCTCTTATTAATGGTTTCTCAGGATATAATCAGATTCACATTGCCCTTGAAGACCAACATAAGACTAATTTTACCATAGAATAAGGCACCTATTGCTATGTTAAAATGCCCTTCAAACTCAAAAAATTTGAAGCCACTTACCAATGACTGATGACTTACATATTTCACAATCTCATTCACAAAATTATTAAAACTTATGTGGATAATCTTATTGTTGAATCTAAACATTATAAAAATCATGTTTATGATCTTGCTATCATCTTTGACTATCTCCTTAAGTATAAAGTTAGGCTTAATCCTTACAAATGTGTCTTTGGAGTCACATCTAATTTTTTTTTAGGATTATTAGTCTCTCTCTAGGATATCAATGTTTTTCCTACCAAAATTATTGTTATCATCAACATACCCATTCCTCATTCTATTCTTGACATTCATACTTATTTAGGGAAACTTGGGGAAATTAGATGATTCATCCCTAAAATGTCATATCAAATTCACTTCTCAAGAAAGTTACTTATTTAGAATGGATGGATCCGTGTCAAAAATCCTTTGATTTCATGAAAGAGTTACTGCTTCACCCACCAACACTTTTTCCTCATGTTGGGTGAATATTTTGTCACCATCTAACTGATGACAAAATGGTTATTTCAACCACAGCATAAGAAGATTTATACAGTAAAATGGGTGTGGTGACCATCGCCAAAATGAGATAAATCTCTCCTCTCAGCAAGGGGAGGTTCCCTATAAACTATAGTATGTATATATGTATATATGTATGTATGTATGTATGTATGTATGTATGTATATATATATATATATATATATATATATATATATATATATATATATATATATATATATATATAAGCTAAAAATAGACACAGGGGTGAAATCATACCATCTGTCTCTCTTTTCTTAGAGATGATGTTCATAGAATAAAGGAGAATTCTGGTGTATTTCTTGAAGGTACTTCTCTTATTTTAGACGTGATATTCAACAAACAGTAGGAATCCTTCCTAGGTAGTAATTGTAACTATAATAAACCCATGAAAAGCACAAAGTCTTTCATTTTTTCTCCCACTAATTAGGAAAAAGTAACACAGTAGGATTAGGCATAGCCCAAAGTCTCCACCTAAAACTAAAACAGAGTGAAGGTTACGAAGGATCCTTTACACCAAACACATACTAAAGACAATTATGGTAGCACAAAGTCTCCCATAATTAGCTTTAAGACATCTTCTAGTTTATTTCCACTTGTTCTACTTGTTTGATTAAATGGACAAGACTGTATTTAGGAAATAGACTTAAGAATAATTTCCTAGATGACACAAGCTTATTCCATCACAAAGTCTGAAAGGTCACTTGCTTTCTCATTCATTTAACAAAATATGATTAACAGCCTAAGCTTAAAGTCTTAGGAATGCCTTTCAATCTAGGTAGAGCTTCAATTCTAATTATAGAGAGATCTTCTTTATAAAAAATGAGAGATTACAATATATAGCATCACAAGAAAGACTTGGTGACTTGTTTTCATGAAAATGGCCCATGCTAAATTTAATGCATTTGAATATCTGTGAAAGGACCATGCTAGAATAGGTCATCAGCCTTGACTTTGGCATTATGAATCATCTCAAATGTATCCTCTTATGCATGGGTGTCTGATCTTCTTTATGCTGCTTACAAAGCTATCCATTCACCTTTACTCAATGCCAAAAAATAGGCCACATCTTTGAATGCTTGTGCTCTCTGATGTCCACTTGGTGGACTATTCCACCTACTTGAATAACTCTTCTACAAATATTTCTAGATTTTATAAAGTCATTCCCTCCTTCCTTGCCACATTTTGTCTCTTCTTGGTGATCCGAGCTCTTAGGGCTATCTTCTCACTTTCAGCTGGCTTCTTTGGCTCCTTTCTTGACTAGTCACTGAGTTTGTTTTTAGGTCTTTTAAAAATCAATGGTTATTCCATTACCCTAAATTTGACATCTATGGGGATGTAATTAGTCACTTTGAACCATTTTGAACCTTAAACCTTGAACTCTTTTGGTTCAAAGGTTTAATGGTTCAACGGTTCAATGGTTTGATGATTGAATGTTTTGTAAAGGGCCACGTTCACTTGGTCTTCTTCTTCAGTTGAACCATTTGGTTGAACCTCTTTCTAGAATCTTCCACTTCATCTATTCACTTGAAGATTTTACTTAAACTTTGAACTCTTTGAAACCATTGAACCTTTGAACCTTTTGAAGTTAAAGGTTCAACAGTTCAATGGTTCATTCTATTTATTTGAATCCTTTGAAGCTTCAAACTCTTTAGATCCTTCTTTTATTTAAGTTCATTGAACTCATTAAACTCATTAAACCTTTGAACCTTTCAAAGTTCAATGTTCAATGGTTTAATGGTTTAATCTTAACTCTTCAAATCCTTTTATTCTCTAAGTCCACCAAAGTCATTGAACATTTGAACCATGCGAAGGCGGGGTTCAATGGTTCAATGGTTCATTCCAGTTACTTGAAGCCTATCATTAATTATTTTGATTGAACCTCAACATTGAACCATCTTCAGCAAACTAAGGAAATGCCTTAAGTGTTTTGAACTTCCCTTTGAGAAAGCTCACCTATTAAACCTGCAACTTCCTTAGCTAAAAAGGCTTGAGTATTTGAAAAACATAACTACTCATAAATTTTTTTGATAAAGAAAGAGATAGTTTTGGCCTATAGGACCAAAATTATTAGCGTGTTATCCACAAAATTAGGTGATATATTTTGGGAATAACAGTTGACTCCAGTTGGGGAACTTCCATTGATTGAAATTTAAAGTAATCAAAGGGAGTAGAATCTAGAATCTCAGTGCCTTCATTAATGCCATTGGGATATTAAGTCATGCTTACCCAAAAATAAAGGTGTCAAAATTTAAATGACGCCAAAAATAAATGAAAAACACAAAACAAAGAAAGACTATACATATATACAAATGGACTTACTTGATACTTCAAGGATTGAAGTGCTTTAGATGATGCCACTGTGAGGCAGAGTAAATGGCATTCCATCTTGATATTTTAGCAAGAAACTATTTTCACCATTTAAATGATGAATGGAAAATGGGCCTCTCCATAATGAATATAATTTTCCATGCATTCTTTTTGGTTCTCTCCTCTTGTCCCACAACAAGACTTGATCTCCAATCTAAAAATTGTGGATCCTTACTTTCTAGTTGAAGAGTCTCTTTACTAGACTTTGATGCATATTAATTTGGTCCACCACCATAGTTCATTGCTCATTAAGTTTAGTCAAGCACATGATCCTCTTTTTGATGGAACTTTCAAAATTTGAATCTTCTACTACCTTGCTAACTTTAATGCTGGTAATTCTAGGGTGATTGGTATCTTTGCATTGAGACCATACAAAAGTTGGAATGGGGACATACCTATCACCCTCTTGGGTGTAATTTTGTCTACCCATAAAGTGTCAAGCAATGCTTTATGCCAAGTTATTTGATTCTCATCTACCAGCTTCCTGATAATGGTCACCAATTTGTTGTTGCTTGATTCTACTTGACCATTTCCTTGTAGATAATAGTCAGAAGAGTGGGAGAGAAAAATTCCATAATAGTAGCAGAATTGGGTAATCTCATGAGAAGAGAAATAGGCTACATCATTTTCTACAATCTTAGTTGGGACTCCAAACCTAGAAATAATATTTTCCTTAAGGAAATTACATACTACTTTTGAAGTAGCATGCTTGACTGGAACGGCTTCCACCCACTTGGTAAAGTAGTATGTGGCTATGAGAACATAGTCATGTCCAAAACTCGAGGATGGATTTATAATGCCAATGAAATCAATTCCCCATTTCTGAAATGACTCTTCTATCACCACAGGCTTGAGAGGTAATACAGCCAACTTGGGTTTGCCAATGAATTATTGACATAGCTCATATCTATGCACCCAAGCATATGAATCTTGAAACAGAGTAGGCCAATAGTACCTAGCTTATATAATCTTATGGGTAGTCACAAGCATAGAAAAATTTCCTCTATAAGTCAAATTGTGGAAGGACTCCAAAAGTTTGTTTTGTTGCACCTTATCCATGCAACGAAGGAACACCCCATCAAGGTTCCTCTTGTACAGACCATTGTCCCATAAGAAAATTTTGGCATCTTTCAACTTAATATTCCTCTTTTATTTATCAGATAGGTGAGCAGGACACTCACCATAGGTAAGGAAATGAGCAGTATTTGAATACCACTCATTCATAGTGGTGACAAAGAGAACTGTAGGCATGTCTTCAACTTTTGTTTCTTTATGCCCTACTTCTTCTGATATGTTATCAATAATTAATTAGCAGAGACCCCTTCCCCACAAAAGATTTGTCAGTTTGATAACAAGATCAAACTCCTAGATTTTGGCAATCTAATTACCCCTTTTAGTCCCAAACTCCTGCTAAGTTAAAATAGACTTTACTATTGTCTTAGGAACTAGAGCAATAGTGCGTGAGTTCAGGATCAAAAAATGGAAGTGCTTTACCACCTTTACCACATCATAATCATGTTTCTCCATGTTTAAATACTTTAGCTCATGAGCTTTGAGAGGACAAATCATGAAAGATATGGGAGATTCCACACCTTCTTTGTTTTATAGAACCAATATGGCTGAAAGCATATGTTTAGAAGTATAGCTATACATCATGAAGTCTTTGGTATAATTAGGACAAACTATAATTTGGGCATGGGTGATAGCTTCCTTGATGTCTTGAAATGTTGATTTGCCTTCTTCAGTCTAGCTGAAAGTAGCTTTACCTTTCATCATGTTGACAATGTGGCGAGTCTTCTCTATGAATTTAGGAATGAACCTTCATAGAAAATTCACTTTTCTAAAGAAAGAGTGGATTTCGGTCTTACTAGTAGGAAGAGCAATCTCTTGAATGGATTTGACTCTTTCTAGGTTGATCTGTATGCCTTCTCAAGATATAGTGTGGCTGAGAAGTTTACCTTTTATAACCCCAAAAATTTATATCTTGAGATTAAGGGAAATGTCATTTTGTTGACATCATTCCAACACTTGTTGTACATGATGAACATGATTAGGATGATGTTTAGAAAAGACTTTTAATTCATCAATTTATACCATAATGAATTTCCCCATTTTGCTTCTGAAAGCAAGATCCATCACTCTTTAGAAGGTGGTGCCAACATTGATCAAGCCAAAAGGCATTCTACGATATGAAAAAGTGCCCCAAGGTGTTGTGAAAGTGGTATTATGTTGGTATGATTCACTAACTTCCACTTGATTATATCCCAAAAAACCATCTAGCATTGATAACATCTCAGCACCAGTCACTGTCTATAGCAGTTAATCCATGATGGGTAGGGGATAGTTGTCCTTTAAAGATGACTGATTCAGATTTGTAAAATCAACACACATGAAAATTTATTCATTCTTCTTTCTCACAGGGACTATGTTCATAATCTAGGTGGAATGATGCATTGGGAAAATAATTCTTGCATTCAACATTTTCTGTATCTCAGAAAGAATTGTGCCTGATATCTTGGGGTTGTATTGCCTTTGCTTCTACATGTGAGGCAATGACCCAATCTTGAGAGAAATTTCATTTTAGATTTTTTCAGGTCTGAGAGGTTTTATATCATCATAAGAATATGCCAAAACATTAATGTAATGGTAAATTAGAGTGATAAATTTGAGTTTTTCATCAGGGGTATAACAATTCCCAATGTTTACCATTTTTGGATTGTCTTCTGTACTCAAATTTATTTGATGAAAATCCTTGAAAGATTTTGAATCCATTTGTTGTTCCTTGATAAACCTAACATACTTGTCAAAAAATTTCTCAAGAGAAACTAATCCTTTAGGAATTTTATTCCCTTTGATCTAAAAGAACTCTTGATCAACATTTTAATTTGTTTCTAGAGTTGATTCCCATGGTGGAGATTCACTACCTTCAAAGTGAATCTTTTCAAAGATGTCCATCTATTATAGAAAATCAATGATTTGGTTGTCACCATTGAACACCTACCAATGGTCAACATTATCAGGTACACTTCGTTGAAAGACCAACTTGATAGTGTACCTATCTTCTTTGAAATCTTGGTGAGGGACCAAGAGAGTTGTAGAGATGGCCAATGAATCTACATGACTATTGAATTCTATAGGCATGGTAGAAATACTAAAATCATCAAATCTTTCAATGTAGTCCCACACCAGATTGTGATAATGTCATAATCTCTTGTTCTTGGTTTGATACAAGTTCCTCACTTGACAAACTACCAGTTCAATGTCTCCTTTGGCATGAAGGAGTTTAACACCTTTATCTTGAAGCTCAAATTTTGTACACTTCTTATCATGGAGTTTAACACCTTTATCTTGAAGCTCAAATTATCAGAACATCAAACTTATCCTCCTAATGTAGACTCTCATAAAAAGACACATATTCATAAATAAGCTTTCAAGTATGTATTTTGACACAACATCCTTTATTATCATAATATTGATGGTACTTTTATCTATTGTGTTATGCAAGATGAGGTCCCTAGTATTATTGAACAATCACATGGGGACATTTGTGGTGGTCATTATAGCATACATACTACAACCCATAAATGCCTATGTATGGGTTAATTTTGGATTAATATTAAAAAGGATGAAATTGAATATGCTAAAAGTGTAATCCTTGCCAATTTCATGATAATATAATTCATTCACCTCCATTTAAACTTTAAACTATAAAATCTTCTTGACCATTTTCCACATGGGGAACTGATCTCATTAGTAAACTACTTTGCTTCCAAGATGGGCATGTATTTATCATCACTGCTATTGAGTTTTTTACCAAGTGGGTATAAGTTATGTCTCTTGTTAATGCCACTAGTCCTATCATTTCCAAATTTATTCTTATTCAAATCATTTTCAGCTTTGATGTTCTCTATACCATCATTTTAGATAATGGTGGTAACAACAAAAACAAATATGTTAAACAACTTTGCAACAAATTCAAGATTAATCAAAAAAAACCCATGCCTTATCATCTATAATGCAATGGTCAAGCTGAGTCCACTAATAAAATTCTCAAAAAAAATCTCAAAAATACAATTTATGAAACCTGCATGGATTGGAATCTTCATCTTTACCCTGTACTTTGGGCCTATCAAACTAGCATACATACTACAACTTGGGCAAATCCATTATTTCTAGTCTATGGTTTTGAGTTAGTTCTTCCTTTAGATTTTGAAATTATTTCTCTTCATATATCTCTTCATGGTATTATTCCCAATGAATAATTATGTGAATTTCATATTCATGCCCTTGATTACTTGAGGAACATCATTTTTGCACCTTACAACATAATTGCCAATACAAGGCTAGACAACATAACAAACATGTTAAATTCCAAACATTTAATGTTGGTGATATTGTCCTTAAATTAGACTATACCCATCACAAATAAGGTAAATATACTCAAAAATAGTGGGGCCCATATTCAGTCAAAGATTTTATTTGTCTAAACACCTACCACCTTCAAACTAATGAATTCCATGTTTTCAAAGAGCTCACCAATGCACAATTCCTCAAAAAGTACTTTGCCTAAACATTTCCTTATTTTCATGATTTCTATCTACATCTATATAATAATTTTTATAGTTTACTTACATGGGTCTTTATCTTTATATCAAGTTCCCTCCTTTCAAAAACCTTTAGTCTTCCCTTTTGGTCTTTTGGTTTCTTGATGTACATAGTCTTCTTTATCTTCTTTCATTTTTCATTTTGGCACCCCTTGGGTTTTTATGTTGTGAGTTTCATTATAAAATCATGGATAGGACTTGAAATTCCTTTAATAACTACCATATTTTTACTTATCTCACTTTATTTCTTACTTTCTTGTTGGCACCCCTTAGGTTTCACTTTTATGAAGTTATAGTGAAAGACCGTGGATAGGACCTGGCCCTCCTCATAAAATTACCATCTTTGCATCAATTTTACATCCTTGTTCTCAAAATTTATATTTTTTTTCTTTTTTTAAATGGAATTTTTGAAAAAATATATGTTATCATGTTTTCTTCCATTTCCCTCATTCTTATGATAAGGATCACACTTTACTATCATTGTATCCTTTTTGCCCTTTGTCACATTTTTTCAATTTAAAGTAATTCAAAATGTTACATGTGTTACTCCTCTTTATTTCCCATTTATTTTAATCCACATTGGATAAAACAAGGTCAAAGTCAAGATAATACTTTTATTTCATCTAGATTTATGAGACTCTTAGACCCCATGCTCTTTGAAGTTCTCTCTTTTAGCAACCTTATCCCAAGTATTCAAATGAAAGTACTTTTTAGTACCCATGTTTGGTTTTCCAAATCTATATGGAGGAGGAATAGAAAAATACATTAATAAAGTTCAAATCCAGATCATTTAAATCGAAAGGCAATGATATCTAAAAGGTAACATACAAATTTAGTTCTTGAATGAAGTATAGTTAGTTCTTCTAATGGCTCTTGCTGCTGCTATTCCCGCACACAAGCAATTTCAAAATTCAAAGTCAAAATTTGTGGATCCTGTGGTTGGTGTGGCTACCGCTACAAGTGGGGCTTCCTTCATGTGTGGGGGAAGGGTTCTAGTTACCCCTAACGCGATTTCTTCTGAGGATGGGGGTTCTCTTCCTGCCTCACGGTTAGCTTATGGATCTCATGCTCCTAGTTTAGGTCTTGGTTCTAAGGGAAGGAATTTTGTTGATGTGGCTCCATTTGAAGTTGGATTACATGACGCTCTTCCTCACATATCATCTCAGCCTTCTCATGTTTCACCTATAAGTGCTTTAAAACCTATTAGGGTAACTCTAGATCCTGAATTAGTTAAAGATATCTTCCATATGGTAGAAGAGCTTTCCTCTCTTGCTGCTATTTTTTGCTTTCATGGATTTTGGCCCTCTCTTATAGATCTACATGGCTGGATCTCCAAGAAATGGACGCCACTTATTGAAAATAATGTCCAAATTTTCCTGGGTGCTAAAGGTTTTTTTATAGCAAAGTTCCTCTGTTCCAATGACAAGAAGATTATTTTGTTCCACAATAATTTTTCTTGGTAGGGTAGATATCCACTCATGGCCAAACCGTGGCATATGGATTTTGATCCTCTCTTGAAATCCTTTAATAAGTTCCCTATCTAGGTCTAGCTCCCTAATCTTCTAATACATCTTTGGCATGAATCAGTTTTTGAAACTATTGGAAATGCTATTGGGGATTTCTTATTTGTGGATGCAAACACTTTGGATATTCTCCATTCAACTTGTGCATGATTTTTGGTAGATTTGGATGTTTCTAAGGGCTTTCCAGAGGTGATTTGCTTGGAATCACCAAGGGGTACTTGGACACAAATGTTGGATTTTGAAGGTATCCCTTTTCGCTGCAGGAAGTGCCACCTGATGGGTCATATTGCTGCTCGTTGTGCTGCTAGGAAATCAAAATATAGACAACCACCTTCTTGGTGGTCTGTGGCTTCCTCTGAGCATTACTTGGTTAAACAACCCTTGGAAGCTTTGGTTGTTCTTGAGACTGAGGATAGTGTTCACTTCGAGCTGGTGGTTGTGGAGGATTCTTTGGTGAAACATTCCTTTGAAGTTCCTGTGGGGGCTATGGTTAGTGATCTTTCTTATCTAGTGGTTGAGGTGGCATTGGTCTCTTCCCCTATTTTGGAGGATCCTCCTAAGAGCTAGACTTTGTCTGATTCTCATAAGGAGGTTGTTGCGGTATCCGTGTCCCTTGGGTTCCATGGATCATTATCTTCTGGGGTATCAGTTGTTGAGGCTGAAAAGTTAGAGGATGGATGGACAATAGTTATGAGGAAGAAGTCTAAGCCTTTGGTCCCTCTTCTAGATAAGAATCTTTGGTCGTGTAAAAGAAAACCTCAATTCAAAAGGAAAATCTAATGTTCCCTTTTGCTGACTGGTTTTTTTTTGGTTTGGTAAACTGGTTGCTTCACTGGTTTGTTGGTTATTGGTTTGGGAGGTTTTTTAGGTTGTTGATCCAGTCTATTAACTTTCCTTCTAGTGTTTTGATGGTAGTTTATCTGGACACATTTGTTGGTAACAGGGCCCTATATAACCTAGTTTAGTTATTTGACTAGTAACAGGTTCTTTTTAACCTGGTTGTGCTTAATGGTTTATCTTTCTTTTGATGTAAAGGGTTTTGGGGCCCCTTCAAAACCTGATTTTACATTAATCTTTAAAAAACATACAAATTTCAAAATTCAAATTCACACCAAAAGATGTGATTATAAGCACACATCTTATCTCTAATTGAATCTCAAACTCCATAATTGGCCTCACATAGAGCCAAGGTCCTTTGGGGTATGGTAGACCAATATATTGGAATAGGTGAATTCATAAAAATCTTTGTGGTGCTACATACTTTCTCATACAAGTACCCAATCTTCATAGTAGACTAACATCTGTATAAGGGTTCCTGAGGAATAGGGAACACATTGTGGGGATGTAGGTCTAGTTTACTTTTCATGCATATAAGCTTCATGGGATGATCTATATACTTCATTTTCTAACCTAATACTTGTGTTTCTAAGATAATTTATTCATATTATTTAAGGTTGAAAGTCCTCTTGTTTTGACAAACCTAATTTGAGTGTCTTAACTTCGATAAAGAGTTCATCTACCTTGGTTTTTCCTTCATTCTAACCTCCACCCATTTCATTTCCCCCTTGATAGACAAATTATTATTCCAAATATGTTTTCCCTTATTATTTAATTCCTTCTTCTTCATCTCTTAAAAACATGCTAGCACTACTTTATTTTAGTTTTATCTATCCTTAGAGTGAAACATGTTTGAGCAACCATGGATTGATCTTTATGTTTCACTATGATTTTACATTTATACAGTTATCTAACTTTCATTTTACCATTTATCCTTTATTTTAATATCATTTTATTATGGACACTTGAGTTTGTAACCTTTTTCCATTGGTGAGTGAGGTTTGCTTCTTACTTCTCACTCATCGATGTTATTTTCCCTTTTATGGACCTTTTTCTATTTTTGAGTGAGATAAGGATTGTTACAGTTCACTCATTAATGTTGTTTTATCATTTTTATTTATTTTGTTACCATTGATTTATTTTATTTACTATCATTTTTGACATGTATCTTTGATTTGACTTGGTGAGTTTACCTTTCTTTCTTAAGGATAACTTGTTTGAGTTTCTCAGTCTTTAGTAGCCTTGGATTTTTGGTTACCTGATTTAATCTTTTTTTTTGACTTGTTCATTTGGTCTAGCATAGCACTTTTCACCCTATCTTTCCAAATTTGCCAAGTACGTTCCATCCTAATAGCACCAATAATCTTGGCTTTTCTTGCATTTGTTTGTTTTTACTCTTTAGTTTTGTATTCTTGGGTTTGTTGAAAGCAATCCGTACACCCTACACAATCAAAACCAACAACACCATAGATAACCATCATATAATAAATTTAAGTAAAGGTACAAATTACATTTAATTTTTAGTTATTTACTTTTTAGTCATTTAATTTTAGTTATTTTATGCTTTAAAATACTGTAACTTTTTTTAGCATCAATATTACATGTTACTATGTTCTTTCTTAAAGCACCATCCCCTATTGTAACTTAGTGACATGTGATGATATTTGAGTGAGGCATATGTATACACATTATATTTTTAAATTTTATTAAATACTAATGCTTTACATCTTGTAGGAACCCATCTTGACTCAATCTCTATAAGTGCATGCCTTAAGGGGTCATTGAGAAAGTGGTGGGTAGAACTTTGGTGCTTCATAGGATTTTTATCCCTTATTACCACATTATTAAAAATCCAAATATATCTTAAAACCATTCCTTAAATTATTACTCCTCACTTTCATACTCTTCCAATCTTTCTCCTCTTTCTATCCCTCTTTTCCTTACCTTGATCCCCTTTAACTAGTTGACTGTACTAGGTCGATTGGATTGATCCTATATAGTTTTTAGCATCTAATTATTATATAGGGTTGATTGGATTAAACCTATACAATTTAGGGTATTTTTAAATTTGATTTCCATTAGCCCTTTGGCTGACCTAACTCAGGACCTAGTGATTTATATCCCAAAAACATACAGGGTCGACTGGGTTGACCCCATACAACTGACATATTCAAAAGGATTTAGGGTGATATCTACCTATAAATACAAGATCATATTTTCATTATTTTATTATAAAATTAATATTTATTATTCACTCATGATTTTTTATAATTTAATCTTCCACCATTCTATTTGAGGAGTCTTAACTTAGGGTTTTTACTTGGAGAATCTAGTCTTGTGGATAAGTCTTATATGTTTTGGCCTTTCTTAATTATCCTTAAAAACCACAACAACCTCTTGAAAATACCCTTTATCCAAGGAGAGATTGAGTCTTGATAGGTTCAAATTGAGGTA
Organism: Torreya grandis; assembly: GCA_037957365.1. NCBI lineage: Eukaryota > Viridiplantae > Streptophyta > Pinopsida > Cupressales > Taxaceae > Torreya > Torreya grandis. The sequence continues at coordinate 2,981,107 of JARHVA010000718.1, read as the reverse complement.
AGTATATTCTAATTTTTTCCTCCTCTCTTTAGTAGATAGAAGAAGCACAAGTATTAGCTCAAATAATATTACTCTTCATATTCCATGTATTAGGTTATTACTCATACTTAACTTAATTGATATTTTACTATTCATGTTTTTATTATTTTACTAACCCCTCATATTATGCCATAAGCTTTGGTGTGCACTAGATTATATTTACTTTCTTGTTATTAGAATAGAGTGAACATTAAACCTAGGACTCTTTTAGGGTTATTGTACGATTGTGTTAAACTATAAGATTTAAAACCCTTATTAGAATGGTTTATTGTGACAAGTGATCCTCTAATCGAGTCTAGTGGATCCCCATATTGGTCATATTCTTGCTTAAAAAATGTATTTGTAATCATAAGTGTAGGTATGATCTATCTTCTCTGAGCCAAGATTGATTTATAGACATGATGCATTTCTTATTACATACACTATGTGCTCTGATGCCACATCTAGTTAGACATGTGACCCTTATTTTCTACATGATCCTTACATAACATATAAAAATATCTTATCCTTTTTAGGTAAGGTAACTACTATATTCTATTTCCACTGACATCAAAAATGAGGGTATATCAGTGGTTTTCTTACCTATAGTGAGTGTCCTACCCATCTATCTTACAAGGAAAAAAGAATTGTTAAGTTAAAAGATGCTAACTACATCCTATGGGATAATGGTTTGTACAAAATAAACCTTGATGGAGTCTTTCTTTGTTGCATGGATAAAGCACAAAAAAGTAAACTTTTAGAGTCTTTCCATAATTTGGCTTGTGGAGGATTTTTTTTTGCACCTGTGATGACTCACAAGATTCTACAAGCCAGATACTATTGGCCTACACTATTTCAAGATGTGTATAATTGGGTATGCAAGTGTGAGTTATGTCAATAGTTTATTTGGAAACCCAAGTTGGCCACATTACCTCTCAAGCCAGTGGTGATGGAAGAACCTTTTCAGTAATGGGGTATCGACTTCATTGGCGCTATGAACCCATCCTTAAGTTCTGAACATGATTGCATTTTCACCGTAATAGACTATTTTACCAAGTGGGTGGAAGTCATTCCAATTAAGCATGCTACTTCATAAGTGGTATGTAATTTCCTTGAGGAAAATATTATTTCCCAATTTGGAGTTCTAAACAAGATTATAGCAGACAATGCTACTTGTTTCTCTTCTCATGAGATTACTGAATTTTACTACAATCATGGGATTATTCTTTCCCACTCCTCAGACTATTATCCACAAGGAAATGGACAAGTGAAATCAAGTAACAAGAATCTACTTACTATTATATAGAAATTGGTAGATGACAATTAGATAACTTGGCATAAAGCAATATTCAATTCTTTATGGGCAGATAGGATTACACCTAAGAGGGCAATAGGTATGTCACCATTTCAATTTTTGTATGGTCTGAATATAGAGATACTAATTACCTTAGAACTAATAGCATTAAAGTTGGCAAAGGTTGTTGAACATCAAACTTTTGAAAATTCTAATGATAAAAGGATCATGTACCTAACTAAATTAGAAGATCAACAAACTATGGTAGTGGACTGTATTGATGAACATCAAAATTAGGTAAATAAACTCTTTGACAAGAAAGTAAGGATTCGTGAGTTTCAAATTGGATATCAAGTCTTGTTGTGGGACAAGAAGAGAGAACCAAAAGAAATGCATGGAAAATTTGAATCCTTGTGGAGAGGTCCATTCACCATTCATCAATTCTATGGTGAAAATATTTTCTTATTGAAATATCATGATGGAACACCATTCTCACTAACTCACAGTGGGCAACATCTAAAACACTTCAATCTTTAAAGTATCAAATAAGTTCATTTTTACATTTGTATAGTTTTATTTTTTTATTTATACTTTTGTTTAGTTTTTTGTGTCTTTTTATTTTTGGTAGCTTGACTCCATAGCCCAATGGTATGGATGAAGGCACTTAGAGACTAGATTCTACTCCCTTTGATCATTTCAAAGTACAATTGATGGAATTTCCCTAGCAAGAGCCAACTATTGTTCCCAAAATTAGCTATGCTTGTTTTATGAACAACCCCTAAAAAACTTGTCCATTTCATAATCTACTCTAAGTTTGTCATTCAAGACAAGATTCTCTTGGCCTCAAGTGAAGTTAAATGACATCTTGAGAAAGTTTTCAACACTCCCTCATCATGATTTCTCAAAAATTGTGAAACTTGTTGTAGTCTTGACTGATCAAAAAGTCAATTTTGATCATTCATAAGGTGTTAGCTAAAATTCATTTTCTCCATGCATTAGTGGCATTTTTTTCCACTTTTGCATTTTTATTTCCATATGCATAGGCAAAATTTTTTGCCACCCTAGGATATTATTTATTTTCCATACACTAATGATGATTTTTGCAACTCTTGTAGTTTTTTTATTTTTCTCCTTTTGCATGCATTGGCAATGATGTTCAATGCCAATGCATGTTTTCCCTGTCCTCTACTTTGGTGGAAATTTTTGCCACCAATGCATGGCCTTCCCTGTCCTATGCAAGGGTGGAAATTTTTGCCATCCAAGCAGAGATTTTGCCAAAATCTTGATTTTTACATGGCATTTATGGCTGCAAGCACTGAGTTGGGAAAACTTATTTTGGGGCATTTAATTGCCATTTATTTGTCATTTTTATCATTTTAAGTTTCTTAAGACTCCTCCCTACAATCATTTAACCATGTAAATGAGTAGAATTATGAATTCACCAACTATCAAGCTTAGGACTTCAAGATTGTTGGGTAAGTTTTGGTTTTTAGTTTTACTTCTATGTTTTTGTTAGGATTTTATTTTTAGTTTTGCTCTCTTTCTTTTTTTTTTTTTGCATTACTTGAGTGAGCCTTAGCAATTTTTTTCACCAACCCTTCATGCATGCCCTAGGTTACCTTGCATATCGAGTCAGTGTCTTGACCTAACTTTGGTTTACCCTTACCATGTCTTATTTAAAATCACCTTAAACTTCTTACTAAAACAAACCATTTGCATTGTCAACATGTTTTACTGCTTACAGGCTATAGACTTCATTTTTTTTTTAATGAATGCAAAGGTGGAAAAGTTTTTTGCTTAAATGTTTGAAGTTCCTAAGGGAAAGTGTATAGGCAAAAAAAATTACCATCCTTACACAAAACTCCATTCCTTACCATTTCCTTAGTAGTGGCAAATTTTTCCACTCTAAAATCATAACTTGAAAACCCTTGCTTTATGCCTTGTCAGCATTTTTTGCCACTTCTACACATTAAGCATGCTTAAGCGATGATTTTTGACACCCATACAAACTAAAGTTTCTCCCACCTACAACATCAACATTTTTTTTAGATTCCACATGAAAACCTACATGCAAGGGTGGAAAATTTTTCCACCTAAGCAAATGCAAACATTCCCCATGTGCAAGGACAATGATTTTACTACCCGTGAAAACATCCTACGAAATTTCCTAACTCTGGGATATTTTTAATTTTACTTTTCTAAGCCTAATTTCCTCTATTTTTTCAACCTACTCACTCTTTATCCCTTTCAAGTGCATCCCCATGGTCATGATCATTGACATGCAGTTTTCCCAAATTGCTAGTATTTCCCTGAATTACATGATTATGGCTTTTTGTTATAGTTTCTTTTGTGGATCCTTCTTCATTGACATTATTTTGGTAAAAGCTCTTCCAGATGACTAAGTTTTTCTCTAAAGAGGTAAAAAAAAATGAAGTATAAATATCAAGGTGTTTTTCCAATCACCTCAGTTACTTCTAATATTGATGACATTAGAGATACAGAGATCAGTCATGTGGACATGGCTGAGTTCATGGAAAGAACTAAGTCAAACAATCCTAGCCATAAAATGAAGAAGATACTTGATGTCAATATTTATTTGGTATCTTCTTTCCCTATAAAAGCTCACCACATAGAATTTGTTTTCCAATGTGCTCAGTTCTATAATAAGGATACTAGAGCTATATTAGATGCTAGTGGCAATGTGATGATTAGACTAGATCTTGAGTTCATTGATAAAGTGTTTATGTTCCCTCTTGCTACAGAAGTGATAAAGTTTGATTTCATTGAAGCACAAAGATAATATGACAAAGATCTTGAAAAATAAAAAAAGGCAATCAATAATAAATGGCTCAAGACTCCAAGGGAAAATTTGTCAAGGTGGCCACAGATTTTTCCAAGAAGTGACTTTACCAAAGAAGTTGGTGATCTAATAACTCTTCTCAGTAGGATAAGAGGTTTGCCCTCTTCCTCAAATTTTTATGAATGGATGTATTGATTCATCAAGATAATTCTCCAAGGCAAACAAGTCATCTTCTAGGGAGAACAAGTCAGGAATGCTTTGCATGAGAAATTGATGAAGGTATCCACTACCTTTAAATTCTACATGACTTCTTACCTAGTTTATATTGTAGCTTTAATGAGAATCTTTTCAAGTTTAACATTAGAAGGAGATAGGAGAGTAACCCCAGTGTATCAATACTACTCTCAACTAACATTGAAGGGTTTTATTCATCATTTTAGGAGTAAATGATGCTTTATTTACAATATTTTTATGTCTTTTTGATCCTCAATTAGAACAAATAAGAGTGTCATATGAGGCCTGGATAGTTGTGAATGATTTTGGATACATGTTCTTATAATTTTCTTATGTCTCGTACCTAAGGGTTAGCTTTTTCCAAGGTCATCTTTATATGCTTCTAAGATTCCCCTTAGATAAATTAGTCTTAATGGAACTATTTATACAAATGATTATCATGCATAATAATGAGATGTAACTCAAGAAGCCCAATTTTAGGTTTTTAGTTGAAATTGGTAGGTTTTTAGTGTTAACCACTAGAAAATCTAGAGCTATGGAAATTGAAATGTAACTCGTGACCTTGAAGAAATTCAAAAGAAGACTAAATTTTGATTACAGTGGCATGAAGGATGTAATTAGGAGGAAAACATAATTTTATGAACCTATGATTAAGGATGTTTGGGTAGATTTGATAACAGTGGAAGATGTCAAGAAAATGGACTACAATAGGTTATCTCTTGAGCAGATTGAATATCTAGGACCTAATGATATCCCTAAGAATTTAGTGGATGATGGAGATTTACTTATTGATAGATACAATATTGAATATATTTACAATGCCCCTCTCCCTTTAATCTAATGGTCACAAAAAGAGCTGACTTCTTTGAGGAAAAGATTTGAACCTATATTGGCAAACACCAATAATTGGTTAGAAAATAAAGGAATTATTGTGAAAGATTTCATCACAGGTTCAGAAGATAAATTTTAAGAGAAAATAAGAAGAAAATTAGAAAATAGGATGAATAAAAAAAGTGATGTCCCTTCTTCTTCCAAACCACATAAGCCTAAGCTCATATTTGTGATAAAGAAGTCAAAAGTTATGGAAAAAGAGTCAGAAATAGAAGATATGGAAGTTGAGAAACAAGGCACTGAAGAACTAATGATGGAATATATGGAGACTGATGATAGGCCTATAGATCAACTAGATAAGAAAAATTTATCTCCATAAGGGAATGTGCAACAAGAAACAAGAATCTCTTCTTCCTCACTTGACAAACCTGTTGCAATTCCACCTATTTCTCTGATTAGTGTTCCCTCTTTTGGATCACCCTCTCCTTCCAAAATAATTTTTGACAACCTTCAAAGCACTTTTGATGATATTATTCATTCCTCAAGGTCAATTTCCATTTTATCATCCCCATCTTTTGATATTGAAGATAGTTCTGCTTTTGATCACTCAGTAAAAGGTGTAACTTTTACTGATACTCCACCTATTATTTCCACTACCTGTGTGAGTGTAGCTCTGGTAATTCCAACAATGGAGATAGATCATAATGTAAGTACTTCTATTCTCCCACCGTGGTTATCAGCTTATACACTCAAAAGGAATAAATAATCCATCTCTTTAGATGACTTTGATTTCAATAAAATTGTGCCAATAAAAGCCAAGGCCCCAAAGAAGCCAAGGATTCTTTAAAAAATGATTGGGGATAAGGGACATAAATTTTTGTAAATTTCAAGACCTCCATAGGATGAAACCATTGAAAATTTTGATGTAAGTGATTAATCTATCTCTAGAGTTGAATTAGGTAAGATAAATTATGAGATTGCCAAGAGTGATATGTAATTAGCCATGGATATCTTGATTTAGAAATTTGACAGAGAGAAAGAAATGAAGGATCACTACAAAGAAATGGTGGAACAATTGACTAAAATGGTAAGGAGAATTACTTTCACCCCATAAATAGTGACTCTTGAGGTCATTTCCATATAATACTTGATGCAGGAGCATCTACATACATCCTCAGGCAAGACATGGTTACGTTGGGATGCAAGTCATGATTGAATTCAAATCCAAATTATTGTATTTTCCTCCAAAAATGTTGTTAATGAGGAGTAATTGTAAAAGTAAAGGTATAATAAAAAAGTCAATGTAAAAAGTAAAAGAATGAAAGTGGTTAAAGGAAAATCTCCTACGTTGGGGCTATTGAGAAAATAAAGGAGGAGTGGTTGAATTCTTTCAACCTTGGTATATTGTTCATGAGTAAAAACTATGTTTGTTTTGTCTTGAGCCCAAGTTGGACGTAGAGGTTAGGGAGGAGACTCTTTTAAAAAAAAATAAGATATGCATTAATGGGATAAGAGGAGAAAAGAAGACAGAGGGATGTAGAGAAGAGAGAGAGAGGGAGCACCTCATTTAGAGAGGAAATAAAGAGACAACCAAGAGATCAAGAATGTAAGAGAAAGGGACAGAGAGAATATTTGGATGTGAGGACAAGAAGAGGGAATGAAGTGTCTAAATAAGGCTTTGGAAGCCATTGATCATGATCATGGATGTATTTATCCCTTTATTTGTAAGTAATCTTGTTTGATTAAGAAAAATGATGTTGATTTTCATGTGAATAAATGCAAACAATGATGTCATCTGTAGAACTGTGGTTTCAGCTGTAAGCAGGCCTATGCGTATGTAATTTCCCTTAAGAGCTTAAAAGAATAATAATAATTTATTGAAGTGAAATATGCATGAGAACATTTGTATTTATGTTGAGAACCAGTTTCCAATTGTATCAGATGATTAAGAGGACTAAAATGTTGCAAAAGTTTAATGAACAGGGTGCAGCCCTGTGTGGAAAGACAACTAGGCACAGTTGGAAGAATGAGAATATCTTGAGATTTACCTAATAAATTTTTTTGAAATGTTGTGTATAAATGCAACTTGGAGTTATGAATCCAATTCAAGTGGTTTCAGATCTAATGGAGCAATGTGGAAAAATATATGGTCAAAATATAGACTTGCAGTTCTGAGACAACTCAGAAAAACGTGTTCTCAGGTACTAAAGAGCACATAACTTTAAAAAGAATACTTAGAATGACTTTAAATTTAATATTTAGTTGATTAATAAGGTTATTTATGTGACACAAATGTTTTTAGGTTTTAAAATTCTGTCCATGAAAAGATATAGAGGAATGTATTTTCTGAAAGAGACTGTAAGTAAAAACCTATTTACTCATTTTGAGAAGGAGAAAGGACTGCATCTAGTTTGGTAATGGATTGTAAAAGTTGACCAAAACCTAGATAGACCTCATGCATCTGTTTTGGTTCCTTGAAACCCTTCAAAACACTCCCAATTGCATTTAATATGCTCTCGGCCTGTACAAGATTGGGAAAGCCCTAAAACTAGAGTTTGTCCTCTAAACTGTGTTTCAACCCTTAAAATTCTTGAAAGTTTGTAATCTGACCCTTGATGATGTTTATAAACTATTGGAAATGGTTTCAAGATATTATAGTATGAATAATTATGGAAAAGGTCAATTTCAAAGTGCGTCCTAGGTGTATGCAAGGAGAAGGGAGTAGGCTAATATAGAAAAAGTGGTTTTCTCCAAAGAAGTGAACTAACAAATATTTGATTCACCTGTAAGGAGGTAATAGGTATTTTGAATGATGTTTGGTTTGATCAGAAAGTTTTTACTTTGCTTAGGACAAGGAGCTTTGCATGAACGGAGGGCTAATTAGAGCAGGGCCTAAAGAAGGAAGTGCTAATTTGTATAAAAGAAGCCTAGCTAAATCTTAGGTATGTTATAGAAGGGCTTAATGGGTATCCATAAGTGTTTTTACATTCATGGTTGAGTTAACCTACAAAGAGTTATGGTCAATAAATAGAGGAAATGGGGTTACAAGGATGATATCACAACCAATAGGTAAATGAAGAATTTTAAGTTTTCCAACAAAGGAATGATTGATCTAAATGGGTCTATATAATTATGTTAAAATGTATGGAACACCTTTAAGAGGTTAGATCATGAGAAGATGTTGTCACCTGAGGTGTAAACAAGGTGAGGGTTACACCAAGACCTCATTATTCAGAAAGTAGAAAAAAACTATCTTAAATGAAAAGTGCTTGAAGAGTACTTGGACAAGATGCATGCACAAGGAGTTTCCTTACTCATAGAGTTATCTGAGAAGATAGATAAAATAAGAAAAATAAGAGCAAAACTTGATGATCTCATTAATGTTATTTCTCAAGATATTAAAAGCATAGAAAATTATCTTGATAAATGGATGGATATGAGGAAACTAAAACTAAGCACTCTAATATTAATTGGTGTCATTACTAAGAGAGACTCTTACACTAAAACTAAAGAGGCATTGACATATAGGAGTTAGGTGCTTAAAGAGTTGCTCAGTGACCTCAAATCTTTAAGTAAACTTAGTGAACAAAATGATGTTAATCTTTTGCATAAATTGGAGGAGATACCTTACAAACTTACATCACAAGATAACTAATTCATTTCAGTAGAAAAAATGATTCAAGAATTTGAAGGTATATTCTAGAAATAATTTAAAGATAAGGCATTTTCAATAAACTCTATGGACAATATTCTATATAATCTGAAAACTAGGTTAACTAGTCATGCAAAATTAGTTACAATAGTAAGAGATGCCATAGTCAGAGCTAAGATGATTTTAAAGAATACTGTTACTCTAGATAGTATCAGGATGCAAGCAGTTATCACTATATATGATGCTCACATGAAGAAAGATGGGGATACAAATTGAAACTATTTTTCCCTTAGTTTAATTTCCACATTTTTGATTTGCTTTTGTAACCACTTTGGGCATTTTTAAATTTTCTTTTTTCATATGTAATTACATGTAAAAATATAGGAAGTCCTAAGTTAAAGAGGAATCTTATCTTTGACTCAGTCAAAGTAATTAGGTATTTTCTAAAAATCCTCAAGACCTCTCCCTATAAATAAAGAGGGCATCTATTGTAAATATATATATTGAGTTATTGAAATTGAAACTCTACCAAAATTGAAAGTCATTTTGAGACTTTGAGCTCAGATTGTAAATTCAAGTTTTATCAAGTGAATGAGAAAGTAAGTGACCTTTCAAACTTTGTATTGGAATAACTTATGTTGTGTAGTAAATTGTTCTTATGTCCTTTTCCTAATACAATCTTATCTATTTGATTAAATAAGTAGAGTGAGTGAAAATAATCTGGAAGATGTTCTGAAGTTGATTATGGAGACTTTGTGCTACTATAATTGTCTTTAGTTTGTGTTTTATTGTTTTAGAATGGAAGATATTGGAAAGACTTTGAACTACTTGTATATTTTGTGATTATATACTTTGTTTTAGTTTTCAGTGAAGAATTTGGGTTGCACCTCATTCTACTGTGATATAAGTTATAAATCAACAAGAGAAGCAATGATAGGCTTTGTACTCTCGTGGGTTTCTTGTGAATTAAGTTAATATCAAGGAATTTTTCCTTTACTTTGTAAAAATAATTTATGAAAAAAGAGAAATGGGTGATATGATCTCACCCCTGAGTTAATTTTTAGTTTAGATTAGTTTGTGATAGTTTATAGGGAACCTCCCCTTGCTTAGAGGAGAGATTTATGTCATTACATTGTGGCTAATATAACCATTTTGTCTTCAGTTAGTTGACAAAAAAAAATTCACCAACAAATTGGGAACTAAATTAGGATACATCAATCCTAAAATGACATTAGATTGTCAAAAAATATTTATAGGGTCCTGCTATGCCCTAATATACCCCCACATAATAAATAAATTTATTAATTATATGGGATATTCAGTTAAGGTATGTATATCCCCAAATGACATTAGGTTTTCATAAGTATGTTTAAGGTGTTTGATATGCCTTAACTATGTTTACTACACAATCAATTATGTGATTAGTTAACTGGAGCACTCAATTAGAGTATATCACTTACCAAATGACACTACATTGTGACAATTATGTTTAGAGGGATCAATATTCCATAATTACATCCATCATTAAATTAATTTAGTGATTATTTAAATATAACATTTAATTAGGGTATATTAATCCCTAATAGACATTAGCTTCCCATAATTATGTTCAACTAGCTCAATATTTCATTATTTATCCTCCCTTGTAAACAATCAAGTGACTAGTTTAATGGGGAACTCAATTAGGGCATATCTCAACCTAAATACATTAGTTTATTACAATTATGTTTAGGGTACTCTATTTTCTCTACATCCCCATGTAACCAATCAAGTGATTAGTTGAATGTGGCACTTAATTAGGGAATATTAATCCTGAATCACATTATGTTTCCATAGTTATGATAAGGGGACTCAATATTCCCTAATTTAATCCTCACATAACCAATTGAATTATTAATTGAATGGGGAAATAGTTAGGGACTATTAAGCCCCAAATAATATTAGGTTGTTAGAACTACGTTTATGCACTCAATATGCCTTAATTTCACCCCTCTTAAAACAAATAAAGTGCTTGATTAAATGGAGAACTCAATTTGGGCACATACTACCCAAATTAAATTAGTTTATTCTAATTGTGTTTAAGGAGCTTAATATGCCCTAATTTCTTCCCCAATGAAATCTATAAAGTGGTTGATTTTTTTGGGCACTTAATTTAATAATATGAATCCCTAAGTTATATTATTTTTTCCTAAATAGGTTTTTGGGTTTAATATGCCTTAATCATAGGCCCTACATAACTAATCAAGTCACTAATATAATCAAAGACCATAGTCATGTTAAATGTGAATCACCCTCGCATATGTATAATCAAGAAGATAATACTTTATGATTTAATTGCGTATATAAAATTTATTTTATTTTATTTTTAAATATTACTTAAAAATTTATTAAATACCTTAGAGTTGGAAACAATATTTCAACATAATAAAAAGTCATGGAGAAGAGGTTTGATAACCAAATTTCTTAGTAAAACATAAATTTAATTATTTTTAAATTAAATATTAATGAAATATTTAGTTTTATATGATTTAAAATTATTATATATTCATTTTTATCATCTAGGATGACTCCCTCAATATTCTTCATTCCCTTGATGGTAAATTCACCCCATCTCATACCATCAAATATATAATTGATGATGCCCACAACCTTTTACTTTTATTCACATAATTTTACATTATCCACATGTACTGGGAGGGAAAATTTATGGTGAATAGCCTTGCTAATTTTGGTGTGAGCATTTATAGGCTAGTTACATGGGATATCCCTAATCAAATCTCATACCAAATCATTAGCACCCTCAATCATGATTTCATCCATTAATCACCTTGAGTTGGCCAGGTCTACCCTAAATGATGAATTAATGGATAGCATGTGGAATTGTATGGTTAGTGACTTCCACCCTAATTTCAATTTTAATGCCATTTGGAATAACACTTTATTCAAATTCTAATAATTTTAAACACTAACACTAAGTTTATGGGCATCACTTTTTGCATCAAGATGACAATGGGGGGTGAAAGAGACTGACTAGAACCACTTTCTTATTTAGATGTTTAAAACAACATGAAAGTTTGTAGAAACCTATACAAAGGGGGTCTAGAATCATTCATGTAATGCATTACCAGCCATGATGAAAACCTATCAAAGGATTTTATTTTCACCTAAAACAAAAAATAATCAGAATGAGGGGTTTGAGAATTGTGGTCTCAGAGGAAAGTATTGGTGAGGTGATCAGCATGCCATGCAATGGGATGAAATATTTCAAAGACAATAGTCAAAAGTTGGAGATTATGCATACATTTTTAAAAACTAATGAGGAGATGAAGATAAGTAAAAAATTATTTACAAGGCTTAACCTCCTAAAGTGATGGTCATAAATCTATCTACAATTGATGAAATATCTCGCTTTGAAAGGCAATTTCACTATAATTTTATCACACCACTTTCTTATCCTTAACCATTTCAAAGGTTATAAAATAAGTCTTCCTTTATATTTATTAAAATACTTGGAAAGTACTACCTTATATTACCAGGTGAGTAATAAAAATGGCATTATTCACTATGGTTTGATTTATCTATTGGTCCAAGTACATGAGCCTTTATTGATTAAACCCCTCTCCCTTTTGAATACCTTTTTATTGAAACCCCTAAGCCTCTTTATAATGAGGAGGCTTCCCCCAGCCTTGGTTTCTTCACCCCCTCCACCTAACTTTGTCATACACCAATCAATCGCCTACTTACACCTTTATCACCCTCTACAGAAAAATGTAAAATCACCTCTACTCTAGCCAAGGAAGAAACTAGACTTAAAGATACCCTAACCCTCTTTGTGGAAGCATCAATAGGATAACATAAGAGAGAAATAGGGTTTTTTTAAACAAGCTCAAGAATATTAGGATGACCATGTCAAACCTTATTGCTAACTATAATTGGATAAAAGTGGTTATGGTGAAACTAAAAAATGACTTGGATGTGGTGTTGAAGATGAAAAACACTCTATTAGAAAAGAATATGGAACCAATGGAGATTTTTGAGAAAATCCCATGCTAATTTTTCATCATAAAGGGACCCCAAGTTCAACTCAAGATAAGGCCATCCTCACCTCTGATGAAGGCCCATCAAAGCATACTATGGTCAAAATTAAAAATGTGTTTCTAAAGGAATCCAACTAGGATATTGAGAAGTAGGAGACAACTTAGGATAATACTATCCCTGAGGAACTTTCTAGATCTAGCTAATACTTTGTTTGTGGTCTTTTTGATTTTATGATTTTAGTTTTGTCAGCCTATTATTTTTCTTTTAAGATTTTTATTTATTTATGCTTAGATAAAGGCTTATCTAAACTACTACTGATCTTTATATATTTTTTGTTTTATATTACTTTGGTTTAAACTAGTGGTTATAGGATCCCTGTAAAACTTGATTTATTGACCCTATCTAATAAAAAATAATTTTAGTGTTTTATCATAATTTGGAAATAACTTGATGATTAAATCTAATTAATATAAAATGAATAGAAAGATATTAAATGTTATAAAATGAATTATAACTAGCAAATTAAAAATAAAGTACTAAAATGGATGAAGTGCGAATGAATGAAGTAAACTAGATATGAAAAACATAAGAAACATTAGATAGGTTGACTATGTCTATCTGACATGGCTAAAGGATTAGATCAATTTGAATTATGCATGTGTAATGAAAACTATGAATGTATTTTCTTAGGTTCAAAACTAACTATAAGCGAAAAGATTTATTACCACTATTTTCCTCTATGGTCAATATTTTCCTCTAATAAAATTTAAGAAAATTAAGGCATAGTCACCTACATCTATTTGAAACATGCATTTGTGCATAAATTTGGCCTTTGGATGTGCACAAATGATCTAAAAACGACTTATTCAAATTTGAAACCCTAATAGGGTTCTCATTAACTCCAAAACTATAGAAAAAAGGGGGAGTGTAACGGAATGATATGACCCCAATTGCCCTCATGATGATTTATCATTGCCTATATATCCAATATTCTAAAGAGGTAAATTTGGCCCATGTAGTTCTTCCACTTAGTGTTCTTTATGAATTTGTGATCCTTTTTCCACATGAATGCATCTAGATATAAATTGAATACTTTATAATGATTTTCTTTAAATTTCATAATTTTTTTTTTTGAATTGGATAAATTCTCCTTCAAATAAATAAAATAATATTTGGGAAGAACAAGGATGCTTTTCTTGGTGTACAATAAAGTAAGTATGCCTCATTATTGAAATTGTGAAGTGGTATATTAAGTGACTTAGATGTTCCTTTATAACAATCCAAAATGGGATAATATCATTCTACCTATCCTAAACATAAATACCAACCTAAAATGGAGGGTTTAAACATGAAAACATATTCATTCCTAAGTGAGGGATAGGATCAACCCATAGGGGTCAAGACCAACTTCCACTACTATCCCATAGTAGTTGATTTTTTCCTTACAAGTACCATTTGAAATTATGGATTTGGTATGTTTGTATTGATTCTTATAAATATTTTTATCAATTAATAAAATTAAACAAATACATAAATGAATAGGTGAGTATAATTAATTATGATAAAGTGAGGTGGAAAAATAGTTCCAAATTAAGTGCTCAAATCAATTAAACTAAAAGTGAGTCAAAACTAACATTATAAATTATTCATGACCAAATTTCATTGAATATATTCCCCCTCACACCCACCTTACATTAGTATATAAATTAATTTAACAGAGTAAAAGGAAAGATATACTTCATTGTGAATAATACACTTTGAGTTTGAGTTGAAACTTAATTTGTGCAAGGCACTTTAACTTATAAAGCATTAAAAAAACTCATTAAGTAGTCATTATGTTCATTTGAATTTTGAAAAATATTGAAATTTTAAATTTAAAAATCTAAAAAGAGTGCAAGGGAGGAATACACATGTATATGTGAGGCAAATGTTTTTTTTTTCAAAATTTTATTGAATATGATTCTTCCTATAAGCATTGGATAATTTATGATTTTCATGATTCACTTAAAGAGATTTGTTCCTTAACTAAACTAATGGGCAAATATTGATCGAACATGAATATAAAGTATAAACCATTGAGGGACACAAAAACTTCAATTTCTAGTTGTTTTCCTTTATAACCTCAAGAAAAAATAAGTTAGAATCAACAATGGAATCATAGGATATAATGTTAGAGGGCGTTGAATATCTAAGTTATGCATTATGCACTTCAACTATATCAAACACTACAAATGGCATATAGATTCAATTTTGAAAATTTTCCTTAGTTCTTTATACATGATAAGAAATAATAGATAACATCCATGTTTCTACCATGAATGAAAATAGAAAATAATTTTAAAATTATGGCATAGATATGTATCATTCCCCCATGTAATGAATGTAAAATATGTAACTACCCCATGTGATGAATGTAAAATATGTAACTACATAAAGTTTGAAATTTGTAAATTTTATTTTAAACTTGTGTATGAATATGTATCATGTGCCCAAAATGTATAAATCTATACTCTTTTCCTATAATGTGAGTGAATATTCCCCCATAATTTATACCAATAATTTAGTTTTTAAAGTTATTTTGCATTTTTTGAAATTGTCTTTTCTACCCAAAACTAATTTTTTCCATAGATGCTTATCTGTGTATGAAAAACATGCTAAATTTTCCCCTTTTAAGGTGAGTAATATATCCTAAAAGTTAGTCATCTAAAAATACAAATAATTGTATCATGTATATCAAGATGTAATCATTTAATAATTTATCATATGTTAAAATTTGTGTCATCATAATAATATATGTTTCATTCAATGTATACATATAACATATGAGGCAATGCCTAAAGTGTCAAATCTATATAAATATATCCATGAACTTCATAGTAATAGTTAGAGAATTAGGATCCTATAGAATATTTAATAAATGATATGGATCATGACACTCATCAAACTTAACAATCTCAACAAGAACACAAACACAAGAAGCACAATGTCATACAATAAGGTCAAGGGCAACATAAAAGGGACATGTTTAAATGTTGCATAAGAAAATATTTCACACATAAAAAAATGGTCCACATGCAAAGGACACTGATAATGTAGAAAAATTAGACATGATGAAATGTCACACAAAACATAGGGACATGAGCCATAATCAATGGACATGATAAAATTTCATACATACCAAGAGAAAATCTCATAAATATTTTCAAGAAATTGTTGCACACAAGGTCCATACACAATAGACAATTAAAGTATAATCTACTATATACAAGCAATAACATCAATGGATCATATAGATATAATTATATTCTACACCTTGTATATATAATGTGATAATATCTTATAAGATATAATATCTATGTACACAATGTAAGATAGATACGTTAGAAAGACACTTGTAAAAACCATATAGCTCAACAATATAGGAGTTACAAAATAGTAACACATGTAAATAGTGTAACCTATGGATCATATGTTCCCCATTTAGCATGGATACTAGGTAGAGGAAAGTCTAATGTCTTATTTAATGTGAAATTTGTATTCCATTCATAACACTCATATATACCAATGAAATGCATGTGTGATAAAAAAATATTATGGTATCTACTAATCATGAGATAAATAACATATGGAAATGATGTAAAAT
This sequence comes from Torreya grandis, assembly GCA_037957365.1. Taxonomy (NCBI): domain Eukaryota; kingdom Viridiplantae; phylum Streptophyta; class Pinopsida; order Cupressales; family Taxaceae; genus Torreya; species Torreya grandis. The sequence continues at coordinate 2,964,597 of JARHVA010000718.1, read as the reverse complement.
TAATTTATAATCATATTCACATTCTTCTTTTAATTTTTTAGAATATTTGGAATGTATTTAAATTTTTTAAATATTTGAATTTTTTGTACTTCTTTGAAATTTTGAAACAAGAATACTACAGATTGAAAGATAAGACAAGGATTTTAAATAATAATAATAAAGGGGAGGGATTTGAAAAATCCATAACATGCATCAAGGTAAATCATACACTTGTAAAAACCAATTTTTTTCTTATAATACAAAGATATATAACTATAGTACAAATACTCAATCAAAGTTTAGAATGAAAATATGAAGTGAGATCCATAACTACATCATAGCCAACATTGGAACTAGACCAAGTCCATAAATTAACAATGACTTCATTATGAAGCATTTTAACCATTGAGTATTCAGACAGAAGTGGGTAAATTTATAAATTCTAATGCATTCCTATCCATGTACTTCAATGTGGCCTTCTGAGTAAATCCATCAATAATTTATACACTTACCTGAGTACCTAAACAAGATATAAAATAACCGGTACCTTAATGGTTAAATTAGAAAATTTTAGTAAACAACGAAATGAAGTAAGATAAATTAAATAGAATAATCATCATACTTATATTTCATAATTAAGATATAATAATTTCACAAGTAACAGATAGTGATCATGGAATTGACTATTTCTAAAAGTAATGTAAAGCTTTGGAACACTTTATGAAGTTCAAAACAAGTAAGGGATGAGATTGACATCATGATAATAGGTGGATTAAGGGTGTTAGATTAAAGGTATAAGTATACTAATTAATATTCTTAATATGTTTCAACAACCATTCTTATATTTTTCTTTAAAACATTTTTTTTACAAAACATGGTTAGTCTCAAGGTACAGGTCAAGACATTCATGTTTACTAATCTTCTTAAGTTTAGTCAACCCTATTAGGTTATACAAACATACATAAAACAATATTATTTTAATTACCTCATTATTTCAAAGAAGTTAATGTACTTATAGTGAGTTTACCATCTAACCTCATTTTTAAAGTGAACTATTCTTCAACTTAGATCAACACACTTTAGACCAAGTACTTCATAATTGCTTAGCACCTTAAGGATTTTAAAACATTTCTAATTCTTAAGCCCAAATAAGAATGGTCAATTCCAATATAATGATTAAAATTAAATCATTAACTTTTAATAATTATTTATCATTAAATGAAAATAGGAAACCTTGTTATCATTCCAAAAGTTATTTCCAAGTGAGGAGAAGATGTTCCTCAATCACATCTTGCTTCCATTGAAACAATGGTTGGAATTTCTAACCTTAATCCACTTATCTATTTACAAGATTAATACTAATTTATATTTAATTAGTATATAATATTTTAATAACATTATTTATATCTTAATTTCCAAGTGACTATAAAAGGTTGCTAAAACAATCCTAACACTTCAAATAGTGAAATTATTGGTTCCATTTAAGATAATTTCCTTATAATAATTAATAGAAGATATTGAATCTTAATAATTTTTTAAATTCTTTTAATTTAATCCTTAACAAATAGTTTATTAGAAAGTACAACCCTTCATAGGTTAAGGTAAGTCTTATATTTTATTGTAATCCAAATAAGACACCATCTCATACTTGCAAATGAATTACTTTCTTAATAATCCTTTGGCTTTTATTGGACTTAAATGACTTTTTTGGAAGTCTCTAAAAGATTCTTATCATAAATTCTATCTTCATAATACATATATAAACAATTTAAGGTAATTTTGGAGTCTTTATACATAAGGTTAACATGTCATAATTACTTGTGATTAGGAAATAACTTAGTTTATACATAAAATATATCAATATACTTTACACATACAGAGAATCAATTTCCAATTTATTGTTCACTTTAACAAACCCAATTCTCACATATTATCTCACAATTTAAGCTTATAATTATATATCAAAAGTAGTTAATTACTATTTCAATTATCTAACTATCTCAATGTCATTGACCTAAGATAAGAAGACTAATAGTGTTTAACAGTGATGTGAACTTTAAAAAGTCTTATGAACACATATTCATAATATAAGATAACTAAATGAACTTCTACAACTATGAAAAGAAATGTATCCACCTTGAAATTTAATCATAACACTTAGAAGTTCAATTATGAGTCTGCATACTCTAAGTAATAATAAACTAATGCATAAATCAATTTAATTCATGTAACGAAAGGTTTACAATATAAAAATGCCACAATGAATGTTTATAGTCATATAGGTAAATGACAACATAACAAATAATTTGATATTTAAATGATCAAGCTCTAATCATAATTATAAGTCAACTTGCATACACTATCCTAATTATTAAAATTAAACATAAGCTTAACCTTATATCAAATACCTGATAAACATCAATATAATTAATGAAGTTAATTATACATTCATAAATCAATTCATTTTACAATCAACTATCAAAATAACTAAACTAGAATAAGTACAAAAAATAATCTTCTACATAGAATCCAATGTTATAAAATCCTACCTCTCTAATACCAATGATCCCAACCAGAAGTGGCCCTAGACTATCCCATCCATTCATTGAATGTGATTTTGACTAGACAAGATAAGTGAGTAAGGTAACATTGTCTATTGAGCTTGAATTATCAAAACCAAATGTTGAAAACATTCAAATAAGACTGTTTACATTCATGGTTAATAACACTAATAATTTTGTAGTTATTCTAATTGTTGAAGCTCATTTAGATCATTCTAATATTGAATATTAAGACTGCAATCCATGGTATTGCACTTTCAATAACCAATCCATCGTTAGGGTACACCACCCAAAATAATTACAATTGTATTACTACTAATAACCTAAAATACAAATAATACTCTTTAAATATTTATATCTAAGTAAAATGAATTTAAATGACTCAAATAAATTTCAATAAATAATGTAAGCCATACACTCAAAATAACATTATAAAACCTTCATAAAATTTTTATCAAACTTACAATAGTCTAATAATGACATCAAAACTCAACTCAAGTTCTCATGAAAGATAACATATTCACACAACTAATGAAAATAAAGTCAACCAAACTAATAAAAAAAACATCAAATGTCCTTATATTTCCATCTCAATGTTGACTAACAAGGTCAATTGAAGAAACATGATGATAAGATCGAAAGGTCATTATCACTAACTAGTAATGATAATAACTATTGAACTCATTCATACAAATGTTTAAATTCAAAATAGTTTAAAATATTATGATGTATGAAAATCATCAAAATAATACTTAACACAAATTAAAACAATCATGCATATAATTAACACCATGTGACTAAAAAAATAGACCTACAACATAAGTCAAAACCTTCATTATGATAAAATCAAATACCTTAGTTGTATGGTTATTAATGGAACATATTAAAAATAATAATAAAATAATATTTTAAGTAAAACCAAAATGGTAATCTAACCCCACCCACAACTCATGTATTTCCTTATATTCTTCTAAGGTCATGGCCTATCAACAATGCACATATTTATTCTACTAGGGAAAAACAACTCATAAAAAGAAACTTGAATAAAGATATTAGGGTTTTAAAATAACAAACCCATTTCCAAATGTTCATAATCTTGGCCTAACAGCCTTTCAAATACAAAAAAGGAGTTTCCATAATAATAGACAAACTGCATACAAACCCTATCTTGTCTCAAACTTAACATGAATATAATCTATATTGTTGTTACAACTGAGGATATAATGGCTTCTATTTTTTTCTTTTTATTTTCAAAACAAACACAAACTAGACCAAAGTAAACCCTACAGGTTTTATGTCAACATTACAAGATTCCATAATCAAACTTTTAGCAATCCACATATAAATAAAACACTAAGTATAATTTCATCATACCTAGTTCAAAACTAGTAAGGCCAAACTATAAAAAAAACTTAGAAATTTAAATACAAGACTTACTTGAAAACTAATCAAAAGAATGCAAAGGAATGGTGACTTTACTTCTTTTACTTGCCTTCACAAAATTCTAGCCTTTTCCACATGATGAATGCAATGACTAGTCAACCCATTTTAAGCCAACTTCTAAAAAAAAACTTCACAAAAACTCCTACATGGACAACAATAAAAATTACTCACTATAGTTTGAAATATGAAAGAATCTCATTCATATAAATTTAGTCATATTTACCTTGGACAACATGCCCAAATTCTAGAAGAGTTTCCCCAGGCATAGGGATTCAAAATGTTAAATAAAAATGAACATGTAATAACCCTAATAGGGTTATAAATATATCAAGTCATTTGTATCAAATAACGAGCTTATTCCATCAAACAAAGTCAAATCAAAAAAATAACACGTTGAACTAATGCCATGCCCAAGGTGGTTCATGGCCCTCATGACCTAGCTAAATCCAAACTAAGGCTTGGTATAATTAGACAATAAATACAAGAGTCACTCATAACAACATTCCATTATGCCAATAACCAATGTTACAATGCCAACAATCAAAGATAAATGACATTAAATTGAATTTGAAATAGGACTATGACAACAACTAAATGCCACACATATACCAACACAAGTCAAAATACTTAAGTCATGATTTTGATAACAATTCAAATAGCATCGAACACCAGTGAAATGTCAAAGACTGATAAGTAATATACAAGGTTAACAATATAATGAATAAGATAATCAAGTGACTAAAAGTAGTATAGTCTAAAGATTAAATCATTTATAAAAAGCTGACAATGTCAAAGAGTTGAAATCAACTGATTAAATTAATGATAAAACAAAAAGTCAAAATCAACTAACAACCAATTAAAAAATGAAATCAAAAATAAAATTGATAAGCACTAAGTGTTATAAATCAAGTATATAAAAAATGACTCAAACATATTATAAATAGGAAAATCTCATTTTTTGTAATTTTAAGTTCAGTATTTATTTTTTCTCACTTTATCAACCTCCCCTGACTACTTAGAGTCTCATCCAACCTAGCTCATATATGGTACCTATAACCATAATAGACCATCAACAACATATGATAATCAAATGACTAAAAGTAGTATAGTCTAAAGATTAACTCATTTATAAAAAGCTGACAATGTCAAAGAGTTGAAATCAACTGATTAAATTAATGATAAAACAAAAAGTCAAAATCAAATAACAACCAATTAAAAAATGAAATCAAAAATAAAATTGATAAGCACTAAGTTTTATAAATCAAGTATATAAAAAATGACTCAAACATATTATAAATAGGAAAATCTCATTTTTTGTAATTTTAAGTTCAGTATTTATTTTTTCTCACTTTATCAACCTCCCCTGACTACTTAGAGTCTCATCCAACCTAGCTCATATATGGTACCTATAACCATAATATACCATCAACAACATATGATAATCAAGTGACTAAAAGTAGTATAGTCTAAAGATTAACTCATTTATAAAAAGCTGACAATGTCAAAGAGTTGAAATCAACTGATTAAATTAATGATAAAACAAAAAGTCAAAATCAACTAACAACCAATTAAAAAATGAAATCAAAAATAAAATTGATAAGCACTAAGTGTTATAAATCAAGTATATAAAAATTGACTCAAACATATTATAAATAAGAAAATCTCATTTTTTTGTAATTTTAAGTTCAGTATTTATTTTTGCTCACTTTATCAACCTCCCCTAACTACTTAGAGTCCCATCCAACCTAGCTCATATATGGTACCTATAACCATAATAGACCATCAACAACATATTTACTATATAAGAATCATACATGCAATAATAACATTAAATGTAATAATGTAACTAAACTAAAAAATGAATCAGTGTCTCATTAAGCATGAAATATCCAATGTTATAATTATAATAATATCAAATAACTATCTCAACAACCATCAAAATGGATCAAGCATAGATCACATAATTGTATCACAATAGTAATCTAAACAATTCTATCTTGAATAGTTCATAACTAAATCATAACAAAAAGTGATATAAATGAAGTCAAATAGGGTCATGACATCCTCCCCACTTGGAAGAGAGCCATTTTGGTGATCAAAATAGGTAAGGATAGTGTTTCTTGAAAATAATCCCATTTTACCAAGTAACACTTCTTTTCGACAAAGAATCCCATTGAACCAAAATTTGGGAAATATCATAATTTCACAATCTAACACTACAAGGGTTTAGATTTTCACTAGATGTAATTATATATTTTTCTATTTCAAAACCTAAAGATAAGTCCAATCCAAAACATGAGCAGGATTAGGTATATATTTTTTCAATAATGCAACATGAAAAACATCATGAATCTAGGATAGATAAGGAAGAAAGGCTAGTCAATATATCCAAATTTTTAAAGAGTCTTATAAAGTGAGGATCTAATTTAGAAGACTTTCCAAACTTAATCAATTTTTTTGTGATCTAACATACAAATAAAATTTATCACCAAATTCAAATTTACATGGTGATCTCTTTAAATGAGCATAACTCTTTTGTTTATTAGAGATATCCTTTAGATTTTATCTTATTATTTCTATTTGCCTATCATACTCCTGTAAAACATTATGATCAACAATAGTTCTATTTCCTAAACATTACCATCCAAGTGGAGTTATACGCTTACGTCCATATAAATTCTTGAAAAGAGTCATATTAGTAACATAATGGTATGTGTTATTGTATGAAAATTCAACTAAGTGTAAATAATCTTCTCATTTACCTTGTTGATCTATCACATACATTTTTAATATGTCTTACACAACCTAATTTAGTATTTCTAATTGACCATCCATTTCTAGGTGATAAGACAAGCTAAAGTTCAATCTTGTACCAAAATCAATAGTCAATGTTTTCCAAACCCTTGAAGTAAAATTTTTATATTTATCATAAATAATAACTTTAGGCATGCCATAGAGTTATATTATTTATTTCATAAACTATTTAGAAAACATGGATGTATCATCAGTTGAATATCTATCAAGGAAATGACCAACTTTAGTAAACTTATGTATTACAATTATAATAAAATCATTCATATTTGCTTCAATATTTTGGCAAACTAGCTATAAAATCAAGAGAAATCATAACCCACTTACCTTGTGTAACACAATGAGGATACAATAGACCACCTAGATGATAATATTAAGCTTTCACACATTGACATTCTAAACATTTTGACACAAAGTCAACAACTTCATGTTTCAATCCAAGCTAATAATACAACCTTTTCAACTCATATATCATCTTCATGACATGAAGATGATAAAAATAAGGTGATTTATGCACTTATTTTATAAAAAAGTTCTTAAATCACCAGACTCAGGCAAATAAATTCTATTTTTGTGTCTGATTAAACCATCACAATCAACAAAAAAGTAAAACAAATTCTTTTCTATAGGCTTGTCAGCCAAATTTGTACTTACATCTTAGAAAAACTTATCAAAATGTTGTTATTCCAAAATTTTAGTTATAAAATTAATATGTAGAATATATAAGGTAATGAGATACATGCGTTGGTTGAGTGCATCAACAATATGATTCTTCCTACCTTTAACATATGAAATATTTATATTAAAATTACTCAAAATTTCTAACCATCTATGATGACAAGTGTAGAATAGGATTACAAAGAAATTTAGTCCATGCATTAGTAGAGTAAACCCAAAATGATCATAAATAACTAGTGTGTTAAGCCTACTCCCTTAAAGTGAATTGTTAATATACTCAAGGAACTAATTATAAAAGTAAGACAAGCAATACCTTCCAAGTAGTGATTCTCCTTCAAAAATAATCAATAATCATGTTTATGCTAGATTTGGTGTTCCATGTCTTTATCAATGAGGTTTAGTGTACACCTCCATCATCTCTTAGATCACCAATGGATTTGGCTTCTAGATTTGTAAATTTGGGGGATGATTGAAGATTCTCTAAAAATATTCTTGGATAATAACATTACTCAATTGAAGCTTGTTTGAAGGTATTTTTTTCATAATAAGTTTACATAAAAATAGCTTGAAATTTTATTAATTTCATATAATCATATGAAATTAATAGATCTAGAGTAAATTGATAAATAAAAGAAAATAATTCAATTATACACAACACATAAATTAGGTGAGAAAACCTCCAATGGAGGCAAAAAAACCATAGTGATTATTCAAAATTAAAATTATTTTCCTAATACATAAAATCTTTTCAATCTCACTTCTTCACATAATGGCCTTCACAAAAACCTTGTTCACCCAAAAATATATCAAGTTGAAATGAATTTACAATAGGGGTAAGGTCTTATTTATAATTTTTAAGAAATAAGGTGATTCTTGTGAAATAATGGGTCCATCTATCTCGATAAATCTAATTAACTAAAACACTTGGTAAGTATTAAATACCCATAATACTATTATTTATTTTCATGAAGTTTCTACCTCATGTAATAAATAATATATTATTATTTATTTAATTAATTACCAACATAAGCTAAAGGTTAATAATTACAAATTAGACATTAATTTATCTAACAATTCCCCTTAATTCTAAGTGAGGATGAATGTCAGTTACCTAAAAAAAAAGAATTATACTATGTACACAATTAATGGATTTAAAAAAATTTCATCATGCCAAACACCACCCTTTGAAAAAAAGGAATTATAATCCATAAACTATTCAAAAGTAAGTATAATATAGCATGATTATGATACTACATCTCACAATTTCTCATGAATAATCACTAAGCATATTTTAAGCCTTTTATAACATAAGGACTTCCATTACAAAGTATGCATTTAATGTATTGAGGTACAAAAGTAAAAATTTCACATAAAGTTTATTTAAATCACATAACTTCCACATGAATTTTACAATTCTTTACAATGATAATAAGTATAGAGAAAGAGAATAAACATATGGCCATTAGGAAGTGGCATTGTCATGCACACTCCCTATCAATGGCAACTCTGAGAGGCTAAATATTGCATAAAACTAATAAAACTTGGTACCACCAATTGATTTTGTGAAAATAGCTACCACTTGTTCATCTGTAGTACAAAACTTTAGATCAATATCACCATTAAAGATTTTTTTTCACAAAAAAAGCACATGAACTTCAATATGCTTAAATTATTGGTGTTGTGCACCTACACAAAACATAAACACATATCCAAAAATAGATTCATGATATAATAATATGGTTCTAATCTCAATAACCACATACACAAAAATATGACATATGTTTTCTATGATATATTACATTTTAAAATAATCATGTCATATTTTAGCCAAAAAGTTCACTACTTTAATTACAAAGTGAAAAAAAATAAATTATTGCATGCAATTCATTATTAGATGTCTCTAATATTAATAATATGATCATCCCCAATTGTCATGCGATGCACATACAATAATTTACTAATAATATGATACTAATTTTAACCAAACATTAAATATCCTATTAGAAATAACACATTTTATCATTTGAGTTTTATTTTAAAAAAATTCAAGATTAATATGCTTTCAACAAAATATTGAGGTATAACTTCTCATACATCAAATATGATTAATTTTAACATTAAATTCCATCATCCAATCAAATATATATGAAACTAAAATAAATAAATTTATAAATTTATGAATAAAATGTTTAGTAAAGTAAATAATGAAGAGCTAATAATACAAACTCCATTTACACTTTATATTTATTAACATATCATATTATCATATAGAGCATATAAGGATTTTAGCATAAATAATCAAATGATAAAACAATCAAATAAGAGTATCTAAACAATTGAAACACAAAATATCCAAACTCACTAAGAATGACCTTTTTACCAAATGTAACAACTAAAACATGATCATTTTGTCAAATTAAGCATGATGTTATGTACATAATGTATTTCAATGCTAACTGAATTGAAAATAATCATAATCTCTATATATTTTATTTGATTGATCATCTAATACAAATATATCTATTGTAATTTAATTTTAGTATGTTATTTTTAATAATCAATACTAAATCATTTTAGTAATAAATATAATGTAGACGAGACACTATCAATATAGTTAGTATCTTTAAAGTAACAACAAAATAGTTTTATCAAAATAAATGAAATGATATGTGCATACATATATTTTTTATTATAAAAATGAAAATATTAAGCAAGGATTCTATTTAGAATATGCAAAATAGTATTCATGGTTTAGACCCATAAAAATTTAGGAACATTTGTAGATTGCAACATTGTTTTAGCCATTTCTATGATGGTGCAATTTTTTCTTTCAACAATACCATTTTACTGAGGAGAATAGGGATTTGTTAATTCTCTTTGAATACTGTAAATAATGCAAAAATAATAAAATCTTTACTAACATATTCACCACCATTATAAATTCTTAATCTCTTAATACAAAAATTAGATATATTTTCAACACTAGATTTAAATTTATTAAATTTACACAACATATCATATCTATTTTTAATGAAAAAGATTAGATCATTATAGTGTAATCATCAATTAAAGTAACATAATATATATAACCATTAATGTGTGTGTGTGTGTGTGTGTGTGTGTGTGTGTGTGTGTGTGTGTGTGTGTGTGTGTGTGTGTGTGTGTGTGTGTGTGTAACTTCAAGAGGTCCTACAACATCACTATGAATCAATTGTAAAGGATTAGAGTATTCACATCATGATTCTTGTGAAAGGAGTTAGTATGTTGCTTACCATGTAAGCAATGCTCACAAGGTTCATGATGAGAGGGGATAAAAAGAAGTCCAAAAACAAAATTATTTTTAAACATATCATGTAAACTTATAAAATTAACATGTCTTAATCTTTCATCTCATAATTGAGATTTATTTTTACTATGCGATGAAAGAAAACATGCAGAGGAAGGAGAGAAGATATATAAACCATTATTTTAAAAGCCTTCAAAAATCATAAAACCATATTGATTTATAATGGACCAGATATATTTAAGTAATGTTAAAATAATATTATAATTTTTAATCTAAGAATAAGATAGAAAATTGTTTTTAAGCTTAGGTACATAGAAACCATCATTTATAGTAACAAGATTTGAAAATTTTACTTTTCCCTATTTAATTGATTCAAAAAATAAATTATCTTCTAAGTAAATTATTTTAGAGATATCTCTCTAAACAAAAAAATATTAGATAGATTCATATGGTGTGATTCACTGCTATCTAAAATCCACTCACTTTCATTTTAAGTAAATAAAGAAACATATAAAGCAATAACATTCATATCTTAATTGTTATACTAATTCAAGTCTTGATTCTTATGTTTATTTTGATTAGATTTTTTCATTTTGTTATTTTTATAATATTTATTGTTAATTTTATTCTTATTTTTATAAGTTTCCCTTTTATGATCAAATTTAGTTGTATGATTCTTGTTACAAAAAAAATTATTCTTATTTGAGTTAGAAGTAGAATTAGGATTCTATTTATGGTTGTTATTATTATAAGAATTATTATTTAAGGTGATAAGTCCCTGAGTGGAATTATATTTAGAATCAAAATTGGTCATAGCTTTCTCTTCTTGAATTAGGAGAGCAGACAAGGTGGTAAGGTCAGGGATATCTTACTCAGTTTAATACGTAGAATTCAAAATTTCAATAAAATTTAAAAAAAAATTAAGAATATTTAACTAATTGATAAAATAAAGTAATTTATCCTAAATATAATTACAATTACATCCATCTAAATGAGCTTTAATATTTTTAATTTTAGCAATAAAATTCACAACTTTCTCATCACATTTTATAAGTGTAGTTAGCAATTCAAGGATTAATTTAATAATATTTGAGAGATGAGTGCCCTCATGCATAGATTAAAGGGTTTTATAAGCATCTATAGGATTATCCTGATTACCAATGTGGATAATGAATTCATCCTTAATATGCAAAATAAAAATTGACGTAGTTTCCTATGATTTTTATTGAAATGCATAGTAAGCTTAGGGGTCACATGTCATCCATAAAGGGATTTTTTAGCCCCAATGACAATATTATATAACTTATAGACCATAAAAAAATTTAACACAAGATTTCCATATATTATAGTTATTTTTATTAAGCATTTGAGATTTATCTAAGGGAAAATGAGGTGAAGCCATAGCTTCCCTTTAAACAAGACAACAAACAAATGCTTAAAATGAGACCTTTTAGTTTGCTTAAAATGAGACCTTTTAGTTTGAATTTTAACTTAATTTGATACTAAAACAAATTTTAAAAATAAAATACACAATAATTATTCAATTAAATTAAATTAAAAATAAATAATGTGAAAGATTATGACAAAATAGGGTGTCATAAGTGTCGTAAAAATACACTAATGTAAGAATAATTTTAAGAAAATAACCTTTTTAATGATTTTTTATACTATGTAAAATAAAGTAAATAACAATTGGAACTATGATTAATTACACATTTATATTCCAAATAATGTAAATAATTAATTTAAAATTGCACAAAACTAGGTGTCAAAAGAGTCGTACTCTAAATGACCACTTAGACACTATTATTAAAAAATTATAAACTTAATAGTAAGATGTTTAAAAACATAAAATAAGCCATGTATATGTGATCTCAAGGTTCAAAAAACTAGGAATTGATTGGTTACATTATTATGTTTGATAAAATATTCACTGGGTCAAAATTCAAAGCAAGTTTGATAGATCAACTACAGTTTTAAACACATGAAATATTGGCACATAAATCAAAATATGGAATTGAATTAAAATTAAATTTTAAAATTTGATTTAACAAAGTTAAAAATATTTAATTTAAGGGTTTTTGAACTTGTGAGCTCCATAATTGTATGTTTTAGCAAAAGAAAGCTTACCAACTCATCTGTGAGACTATTTAAGAATTTACATGCACAGTATTGTATTTATTTTTTAGCTATTTTTTACTAATAAAATAATATATAAATGAATATGTATTATGAATTTAAAATGAATAGTAAATAAATATTACCTAATTTAAATTTTTGATTTAAAATCTTATTAAAAAATAAAAAGTGGGGCCACTTCTTTGTTGCATAGAATATTTAGGAAAATAAATAAATTATTTTTTAAATTTTTCAAATACTATATACTTACCTGAAGCTTCCTATAGTTGATTATAGCACTACAAGGTGAATTAGGGAATCTTAAGATAGGTATAATAAGCCACTAAAGACAACCAAAAATTGTAAATCTTCTAGTTTTACAAGATAAATTCAATAAGACATTCAAAATCTGATTTTTGATGAATAATTTTCTATTTTGAATTGCCTAGGTTGAACTATGGCACCTCAAGTAGATATGGCACCCCTGTAGAAGTTATGGATTTCATAGTAAATTATATACCTTAGTTTTTTCCTCTTGATGTCAAATATGTCTTCAAAATCTAATTTTGACTGAGAAATGATTTTTTTAAAGGAGAAAAACTAGTGCCATATGATAACACTCAGGGAGCATTTTTGAAAGTTCATAGTGCTCAATCTAGAACACTAAACACCTTGAAAATTTTCCAATAATTCTAAAATATTAAAACTTAGCTAGTGGGATCTTCAAAATTCAATCTTTGATAAAGAATTCATATTTTTCACTCATCCAAGCCAACTATGGTGCTAGTAGCTTCTTAGAAAAATTCTAGGGGCTAAATGAGTGCTTATCAAGATTTAAAAAATATCTAAGAGAGATTAAATATGAATAAGATAATATTTTACCAATAACCAACTAGAAATAGGCTTTAAATAATTATTTTAGAATTTATTCATGGTGTGCTTAGGCTCTAACTAAAAAAACTTTTGAATAAATTAAAATATTAATTATTGATATTTTTCTCAACATAATATACTTGTTGATCAAGTCCTCTCCATTGGCTTTGATATCATGATAAATTTCATATAAACATATGAACAAATTAGATATAGAGTAAATTTATAAAACAAAGTACACAGGTCAATTATACACAACACATAAAATAGGTGAGAAAAACTCCAATGGAGATTAAAAAAACTACAACGATTATTCAATATTGAAACTATTCTCCCAATATATAAAATATTCTCAATCTCACTTCTTCATAGAATGACCTTCACAAAAACCTTATTCACCTAAAAATATATCGAGTTGAAATGAATTTACAATAGGGGTAAGACCCTATTTATAATATTCAAGAAGAGAGGTGACCATTGTGAAATAATGGGTCCATCCATTTTGATAAAGCCAAATAATTAAAACACTTGATAAGTATTAAATAACCATAATAATATTATTTATTTTCATGAAGTTTTCACCTCATGTAATAAATAATATATTATTATTTAAATAATTAATTATCAATGTAAACTAAGGGTTAATAATTACCACTTAGACATTAATTAATCTAACAAAGCTATGGTCTTAGATCACTTATTTATACCTTTTATGAAATGTTCAAGATCAACCATGACCATCTATCTTGAGACAAGATGTGTGGCCAAGGATTGATTCAATTTTGAAGGAATAAGCAATAAATATGATCATCAATATATGAAATAATAGAGCATTAATAAGTCATGGGTAGCCCTAATCTAGATATTTTCCTCCATTAATGCCTTATGGATGACACCCTTATGATGATGTCATAGAGTGATGTAAATTTGAATAATGAATTTTCAGCAAATAGATATTCAACAAGTTTCATGGATTTTCTACTTAAGTTTCTAATTTGGTTTTGATTTGCTTAAATGACATTAATCAATTTTCTACAATTTTTTGGAAATTTATTGCATGTTTAATCAACCTAGTTATAAATGTTATTTTACTGAGTCATAATTTGATTGAAGTATAATTAGAATAAGATATTAGTTGCATATAAGGTAATACCCCAGTTAGGGTATTATAGATGTGAATTAACACATGCATGTGATGTGTGTAGCTAAATTAAAAGATTTTGATGGTTTAGAATGTCATTTTATAGGATCATATTTTGACTTGAAGTGATTTAATAAAAGATAATTATTATATAAAATGTCTTTCCCCAATCAGGGATCAATAGGCAAGAATCATCACCTACATGTGACGTGCAGATGATTCAGAGTATTTTAATAATTTTTAGCCTAGATTGTGAACTATTGTAGAATATCATTTTGATTTAAAATTTTAGCATAATAGTGATAGTAATTGGATGTCTATATTTTTCCCTAGTTTCATAATGCATGGTAAGATATTTGGTCAAAGCAATGAAGTTTTAAATAATAAAAAAGTTGTTATAATTAGAAGGAATCAATTTTCTCCCACTTTTCACTAAATTTTGCATGAGTTATGGAAAAACATGGTTATGAAAATTCCCATATAACATTTGGGTTTTCCATGATGACCCTTTTAGGGGAGGATGGAAAAAATACTTTGATGGGTTGACCCTTGATTAAAAGAAGAATAATCATGTAATTCAAAAATAAGGCTAAAATAGAGCAATTAAGAGAAAATGGGAGGAAAAATGAATAAACAAGGATAAAACAATAGCCCAAGGAAGAAAAATGGGGTAACTATAGGCCCAGGGGTGAAAATTTTACTATAATTTTACCCTTGGGTGGTAAAAATCATTGATTTACACCCTTGACTTTAGTAATATAGATTTCTAAGGTTTGTGCATGAGAAAACTGATAAATATGGCTAATATCCCCTACCATTGATACCTTGACAAGTGCATGCGAGAGTATTAGAGACCACTGAGGATCAAACCATTGTTAAGTACCCTCTTTGGGTATTTAATTTTGTATTTATGGCATTTAATGATAGTTTTGTGTAGGTAGTTTTGTAATCCCACTATTTGTAAAAATTTGAAAATGGTGAGGTCACCCTCGATAATGGTAAATTTGCCATTGAGAATAGTGATATCACTAACACTTTGGTGGGTTCATGATTCAAAATGCCAATTTTTCCAATTAATCAATGAGATCACCAAATTTGGTGTAAATCATGGTCAAATAATGATTTTGCTAGGTCAAACAATGATTTCACCAAAAATAGTGGAGTCACCCTATCGAATGGTAGAACACCCTATATATTAGTGATAACACCCTATAGAATGGCAAATCAAAAAAACTATAAGTATAAATGGTAGGGTCAACCTATGGTTTCATAAAAACATCTTGATAAATGGTGGGATCATAGCAAAAATATCAAGGTCACCAAAATGACCAAAATAGAGATAGAAGAAGAAAGAATGGGGCCCATAGGAGAATGGTCTAGGCCCAAAATTAGAATAATGTGAGTAGATTACAATATGTAGAGGGAAAATGATTGAACTCATTCCTTTGTTTGATGTGCAAGAATGAGTTAAGGTGATTACCAATTATGAGTGATGATCATGAGTTCTCTGATGTCAAGGTATTTGGATTGATGAGTTGGTGGGCCTACTAGGGAACATGGAGTTATATCACCTAGTGAAGATACCAATGATTTATGAAAATTGAGCATATATTTTATCACTTTCAAAGAGGTGGAATTTAGAGACCTCGATATTATATTTTCTAACTAAGAAGACCATGATCACTTTAGAAGATGTGCATAATTTGTTATGGGTGTCGATGCAAGAATATAAGATCACTCAGATATCAACAAACTAATGAGTTGTGCTGGAGTACCTGATCAATGTGATAGATCTAGAGATCCTCAATGGAATTGTTAACATACATGTATTGGAAGACCTAGCTTGGCCTCTAGATGATGGAGTAAGACTAGTAGAGGGGATAGTTACCCTAGAGGTGGTCATTTTGATGGCTCTTATCAGTAGCCTTCTACTACCTAACAAGAGCATATGGTTCTTCCATCTTGGTTTGATTAGAGTTATTCAAGAGTTGTTCGATCATTAAACATTTTTTATGGGGAATTATTATGCTAGCTTAGGTATATCAATATATACATGTGATAGTTTATCAAAGAGGATGCAACATTGGTCACAACACTCTACTCCAAGTTTGGGCATGGGATCATATAACCATTACACATCTAGTGGGGCCTAGATCCTAGAGGGGATCAAAGGATCCAATAGCCTTTGGGTGGTACTTGGTAGGTCCAAGTTTATGAGGCCATCTTGGAGACCTACCCTTCTACGTATGGGCCATTGATGATATGGTTGATGTGGATTGTATCTGGTAGCCCTATTTAACTACTCGATGGTTTTGGATTGATGACTTATTTGTAATTCTCTTCATGATCACCCCATGTTATATTGCAGGATACCATGATTTTTTAGTAGATCAAAATAGACTATATTGGGTATAGATGTAGTTTGGCTTCTAGTAGGACATCCTAGAGGGTGCATAGTATTTTTCACATGTGACCAATGAGATTTGAGAATGGGTGATATATATGCATAATATTTTCAAAAAATTATCAATTACTAATGATATTTATCTTACAAGAATTCATCCACTCTCAGTCTCTCTGAGTGCATGCCTTAAGGGGTGCACTATGAAATGGGTGGGTAGACCATTGGTGCTTCATAGGATTGTTGTCCCTTTTTACCACTTGTTATCTACACACTTGTCTCTTAAAAACCACTCCCCTAAGATTTTCCTCCTATTTTCACCCTCTTCTATTATTTTACCATCTTCATTAGCCCTTTCCCTAACCTAAACCCCTTTTTGGTAGTTCAAATGACATAGTCGGCCATATCAACCTTGTATTATTATTGACAAAGTTCATTAGGGACTAGGTCAACCCATGACCTAGTTCATTTTTGTCAATTATAATACTAGGTTAACCAGATCAACCTTGTCAGCCTAAACTTTCATAAGGGTTTAGGGATAGATTTTCTTATATAAACACATCCATTTCACCATTCTTAAAGAGACAAAATATCTAATTATTCATTTATATTTCTTTATAATCTACTCTTTTGCCATTCTACTTGAGGATTCTTAGCTTAGGGTTTTTACTTGGAGAAGAATCTTGTCTTGTGGATATATCTTATATGTTATGGCCTTTATTAGTGATCCTTACAAATCAAAACAACCTCTTGTAAAGTAACTTTGGCCAAGGGAGAGATTAAATCTCAACGAGTTGATCTTCAAGGTACATATCTCTAACTTTACCCCTCTCTTTTGTATATAAAAGTAACATAAGTTATAGATTTTAAGTATATTTCTCTCTCCATGCATTAGGGTTTTACATATACATAGCTTAAATAGGATTCTCTTATGCATGTTTACTAGTATTATTTACTAACCCCATTTTTTGCCAAGCTTTGGTGAGCACTAGATTTGATTTTGATTTACTTGTTATTAGTTTAGTGAATATAAAACATAGGACCTAGCTAGGGTTACTACAAATTTTTATTTGACTGAAGGTTTTGGAACCCTCCCTAATGATATTATTTATGGTTCGAGATCCCTTGGCTAGGTCTAATGGATCTTTATTGGTCATGGCCCTGATTATCTAATGTATTCCCAATCAAAAGTATAATTAGGATTTATCTTCTTTGAGGTCTGATTGATTTATAGATCTATTACATTTCCCATTACATACATTCTGGTGAACCTAACATAAAATATAAACCTTGAAAGTTTTCTTTCACACTTTCATTTCTATCATTTCCTTATTTTTTCATATTTTTGATACTGTATTGAACCAGTTGACATAGTTCAAAATTTTGTGTGCAAGTTTAACACACAATCATATCAAAATAACTCTATTATTTCTATTTAGGTCTTCATTAGATATAGATTATTGTATTAGATAGGCTAACATAACACTCTTATTCATTCCTAGATAACAAACTATGTTGAACAAGTTGATTTAGTCTTTTAGTCAACATTTAGATCAATAAACTAGGTCAATCAAGTCATATTAGTCCATCTATTAACATCTAAATCAACACATTAATTCAAATAGGTTGACTTAGTCTCTCAATCAGCATCTAGATCAATAAACTAATTTGAATAGGTTGACTTAGTCATCTTATCTTGCTTTAACACAAGGTTTTTCAAAACTAGTTCAAACCAACCGACTTAGTTTACAAAATTGGAAGGAAGCATTCAAGGCACTTAAACAAAAAATTTACAATCATAATCATCTTCCAACTCACCAAGGTTCCTATCTTTCTCTCTTTATCAATTTAGTACTTCATTATAATTTTATTTCATGTAATTTTGTAGTCTTTAAAGTTTAAACCCTAAATAAATTAAGTCAACTTGGTCGACTTAGTTCTATAGCATATCTTCTATCTAAAACACTGAGGTGACCTAGTTTCTCTATTCTTAAAGACTCTTGCTTCCATAAAATAATAGTGACCCAATTGACTCTATTCTATACTATTTTCATATAGTGTCATTTGAACTGACTTTATATCATTCTTAATTTAGGAATTAACAACTATTTTCTAGTAATCAATTCACACTTTCACTTTCAGATGTTTACATGCTTAGAGTAGCTCACATAGTCTAATTATGTGGTTTTTCAAATAACCGTTTAATTACATTATTTTTTTATTTTTTCTAACACACTACAAAATCACATAATATTCAAAATACATTTAACATTTGTCTTCCCAAAGTCTACCTACTTAGATTTCATCACCGATAGGGAGCCAACTTAGTTTTTTGGCTAAGTATAAACATGTGGTTAATGGTATATATTGGAAAATCACTAGATACCCTTATCATTTTAGGATTTTGAAGTTAGGGAGTAGGCCCTAATATTAATCTAGTACCATTTCTGATCCATAATCATAATTAAACAAGTGTCGTAGCAATAGAAGACACACTTGTAAAAGATCAAAACCTTATTTAATGATTTAATAAAATCAAAATTTTGAATGATTATAGAATTTTTAATCAAATTTTAAATATCCAAAATAGACAAAATTTATGAGTGTAATAAAGAGACAAGGAATCGATAGAGAATACCGATTATGATTTGATAATGGAGTTTGGCTATAAAGCCTACGTCTCTGGATCCACTCTAATAGGGGATCACTCCTATTAAAATATTGAAAAATATCTTTACAATTATTTTAAAGTCATTAAAATAGTCTATATGGGCTTACTCCTATCTCAAAAATATTTTTGAAACAAATTAATTTTTTTTGGAATCTTAATATAATCTCCATGCCTCTAACACTCCTTATAGCCTTAACTCCACGTCCAAAACTACATTCAACCCCTTTATATAATTCTTCCATCTACAACCCAAGTGGTGAATCACCTATATTTTTATCCAAATAGTCAAGGTTTGAATCCCTTCTCATCATTTTTAGTGGTCAAGTTAATCTATAATCCCACATTGGGAAGGTGGGTGATATTTTGGTATTGAAATACATGGATTTCATGGTAAGTTAAATGCCTTAAAAGGCATGGTCCATGATGTGGTGGAATGTGGAGAATATGTAATGTGGCTTGGTTATTTCATAGGTATTTATGTGGAGTGTGTAAGAACCATAAAGAATACATGGTATTTCATGGCAACTTGGTCAGATGAAAAGTATGTAGATGGAACATGGTAAATGTGGATGTCTTATGAAATTAAAAATTCATAAGGTTTGTTTACAATATTTAGAAAAAAATATAAAATTAGACCATGTAATTAATTAGGGGTAAGCCATGTGGTGGCTTGAGGACCCACCATGTGGTCCAATCTCCATGTGCCACTTGTCATCCATCTGGATACTCTATCTAAACCCCCAATTTTTTTTACTTACCCAATTTGATCCTCCAAATGTCATAACTTATGCATATGAGCTCTATTTTTTTATTTATGAAATGTGCCAAAAAGCTCTCAACAAACTCTTTGTTGTGACAATGATTAACCTATTATTTGATGAATTCTATTTTGGAGTGAAATATAGATCCTCTTGAATCAATTCTCCCCACTAGGAGATTTTAGACCTCTAAAATATGATTAATTAGGAAAGAGATGAGGGTATTGGTCCCTCACTCTTCTAAATTTCATCCATTTGGCCTTATTCAGGTGCATCCATTTGAGACCAACATGAAGATATTCAACATCTCCCCTTCACAAAGTTTAAACCTTCCTGTCAAGTATTGTATCTTCCTATAGTTATGTTAGATACTCAGGAGAAAAATCATCAATAGAAAGAATAGATACACTCTCATCATGATCTAAAATCATCAGAGGCTCATACAATTTTAGAGTTTCCACATTCACAACTAAATAAATCTATATATAAGATGGAAAATCCAACTAGAAAGCATTTTCACCAATATTTTCTATAATTTGGAAAGGACCATACCAGATTGGTTTCAACTTTTTACCTTCACCTATCATCCTTTCCTTACTGATGTGAAGCCATACCAAATCACCTATAGTAAATTGGTGATCAACATGATGTTTGTCATGTCTTGTTTTATATTTTTCTTGACTTTTCTCTAATAGATCTTGGACAATCTGATGTACTTATTATATCTTTTCAATGAAATTATTGGCTTTAATAGCATCTTTACATTTATAAACAACTAAATCTTATACATAATAAACATCTAGAGGAGATTTAGGAAAATATCCATGAGAAAATTCAAAAGTTGATTGCATAGTAGAAGAATGAATTATACAATTTTAAGAATGTTATATATAGCATAAATTCTCATCCCATAACTTGGTGTGTTTATTGTAATAACCCCTAAGTAAATGTTCCACTATGTAGTTTACAACCTCTGTCTAACCATTAGTCTATGGATGAAATGCAGTGCTCTTATTCAACTTAGTGTCCATCAATTCCCATAGTGTTGACCAAAATTCCCCAAGAAATTGAGAATCTTGATCCAAAAAAATAGAAGGCTGCAAACTAAAATAAATCCACACATGCTTAAATAACAAGTGTGTCATACTTTCCCTTGTAATCTACTTAGTATAAGGAATCAAAACACACATTTTGCTAAATCCATCCATTACCACATATAAATAATCATTTTCACTATATGACATAGGAAAATCCCCTACAAAATCCATGGAAATAATTTCATAGGGATGAGTAGGAATAGGTAAGGGAGTGTAAAGTCCCAGTTTCCTATTACTAGGTTTGCTTGTGGAAAAAATAACACACCCTTTGATATATTTGGCAACATTTTATTGTAGACAGGGCCAGTAATAATACATTCTCAAATGTTTAACCATTTTACCAACTCTAAAATGACTAGAAATAAGAGAAGTATGTGCTTCCCTAATCATGTGCACCCTTTCATTTTGAGGAATGCAAAGTTTACCCAAATGATAAAAAAGTCCATTGTGCACATAATTGTCTGATTCTTCTAACTATTTTCCACTTATCAAGTCTATGTACACATCCTTAAAGTTAGCATCATCAACATATTGTTCTTTATAAATTTCATGAGTTGAAGAACTATGCTGTAAAAGAATAGATGCAACTATCATAGGAGGCCTAGAAAGCATGTCAAAAAATTTATTCTAAATACCTTTCTTATACCTAATCACAAGATGAAACTATTATAGGAAACCCATCTAATCAAAATTACTATATTGTTGTAGCTTGGCTTGTGATTAGAGATACTGGAGGGGATGATGATATGTATGTATTATTGTCTCCTTTCCCATCAAGTAATGTTTCCACTTCTTAACACTCTAAACCAATGCATACAATTACTTATCATAAGCTAAATAGTATATTACTTCACCTATGAATCTCTTAAAATGATAGCATATTAGCTTCTTTACCTACATCAGAATAGCTCCCATAGCATAGTCACTTTCATCTATCTTGATCTCAAATGGATGCTACAAATTAAGAAGTGCCAAGATAGGAGAAGTACTAATCTTTATATTCAAAGTGTTGAAGAGTTTTTGTTGCTTGCCTCCCCAGTAAAAGACCTATTTGTACTAGTCAAAGAATGTAAGGGTTATGCAATAAGTGAGAAATTAGAAATGAATTTCCTCTAATATTTTACTGCACCAGGAAAACTTAATAACCTTAGTTACATTATTGGGTTTATTCCATTTGAGTATAACCTCCACCTTTGTAGGATCAATTTTCAATTCATCATATCCTATAATATAACCTAAGTAAACCAAAGAGGTCTTACCAAATTCACATTTAGACAATTTCAAATAAATCTTCTCCATTCTTAATGCATCCATGAGTTTCCTAATATAAATTACATGATCTTCCCAAGACTGACTAAAGATCAAAATATCATCTAAGTAGACTATAATAAAATCATCAAGGAATGGCCTGAAAACATCATTGATCAAATGCATGAATGTGACTAGTGCATTTCATAACCCAAAAGGCATGATAAGCCACTCAAACAATCCTTGTTTTATCTTAAAATTAATTTTTCAAATATCACCATCATTAATTCTAACCTAATGATAACGAATTTTCAATTCTAACTTAGTGAAATAGATATCATTTCTTAACTGATCTAGCAAATCATCAATATGAGGAAGAGGGTAATGATTCTTAATAGTAATTTTGTTTAAAGCACATAAATCAACACACATTCACCATGTGCCATCTTTAATTGGCACCAAAATGATAGGAAAACCAATAAGAGATGTACTAGGATTAATAACACCTTTTTCCAAAAAGTTTCATTACCTTCTTCTTGATCTCCTCATTTTCCACCATTGATAACCTATACATGTCAATGTTAGGCAGAGGAGAATTCTATAACAACTGAATTTCATTTTGAACTCCCCTTTTATGGGGTAACCCTTTGGGATCCTAAAACACATCATCATAACTAGAAATGATTTCATTTAGGATCATAATTTTTTATAGCCTCAAAATATTCTTTTTCCTTAGACTCAATCAACATGAGACAAAAATTCTTGCTTGAATTGACTAGTCTTTTCATTTTCCCTATTGTAACCAAGGAAAGACTCATCTTAACATGATGTGCTCTGACTATATATTTAATGTCATCCTTAACAAGCAATTACTTATTCTCCTCCCTATAGAATATTTTTTTTCTATCATAAAGATAATAACTTCCTAAAACAGTCCCACATATGTCTAGAAGGACTACATCCAGATCAAATTCATCCATGAATTTAGATGAGATGACAAATTTCAATCTATAAGTTTTGGTTACTTGCATTTTTACATCATCACACACCCATCCAAGTGGATATATTTTCAGATGGGGAGTTGTTTTCAGGCCTAACTTTTTAATAATCTCTTCAAAAATCAAATTTGCCTTTTATCCACTATCAAATAGAGTGTCAATATTAGTATGTTTTGTAACAACCCTAATTTGGAATAAATCATTTATTTTCTTATCATCATGCATATATTTATGTTTTGAAGAGGAAGCAACATTAGATGACTTAATGCTAAAAAGAGAATAACAATTATGCATACTCATAGTTGTGATCTTAGTTTCATCCCTAGAATCTGAACCCAAATCCTAAACTATAGTATTATCTTTCTTATCTTTCTTATTAGACATGTTAAAAGGAATTAACTGAGGATGTAATTTCCAAAACTTAGACTCATCATGATTTTTCTTGCAAGTATTGCAAAATGGCTTACCCTCTTCTTTATGAATAGTAACAATGGATTTTTATTTACCCTTTCTAGAACTTTGCCCTTTAGAATGCCTAACTTTAGATTAATTACTTTTAAATTTAGGAAAAGATTATTTTGTCTATTTTCCTCTAACCCCTAAATGAATGGTTTTAACACATGCTTCATCTAAACTAGTGGGATTGAGAACTAGAATCATGTGTTTCAAGTAACTATATAACCCACCTATATACTTACACAATTTTTCCTATGTATAAGGAGGAATATTTAAAAGTAAAGCCTTTTTCCTAAATTACTATGTATAATCTTTAACACTTTGGTGTTTAGTTTGTCTGAAAGATTGTCAATCCATCATGGCTTGTTGCATATAGCCTAAAGGATAAAATTGCTTTTTGAGTACATCAACAAATTCACTCTAAGTGGAGATTGAGTTACCTATATTAATATCACTTTCCTTCAACTTACTCTCCCACCAGATGAGAGTTGTGCCTGCCATTTGAAGAGTAGTTAGGTGAATTTTAGCCTCATCATCAGTAATCTTCTAGACCCTAAAATATACTTTAATTTTCTTTATCTAGTTATCCATCTTTTCTGCATTAATCTCACCATTAAACATCAATAATTCAAACTTAATATCTAGTTTTAGTGAAGGAAGAGATTTAATATATTTTTCTTCTTTACCATCACCTAAAAAGGAGGAAGGTTTCTCAAAAAATTTAACACCTCCATCATGCTCCATCTTAATTCATCATTCATGGTAAAGTTCATCAACCATGTCCTTCATTTCCGAGAAGAATTTTTGGAAAGCTCATTTAGACTCAAATTCATCTCACATTTATGTATTACATATTAAACCAATCTTTAGATCATATTATGTTAATTCTCCTTCACCCTGCCTAGATCTTGACCTTGTCAACATACACTAGCAATCCACATGGTTAAATATGAACTCTACTCTAATACTAAAATTCTAATCCATAATCATAATTAAACAAATGTTATATCAAGAAAAAACACACTTGTAAAGGATCAAAGCCTTATTTAACAATTTAATAAAATCAACTTTTTGAATGATTACATAATTTTTAATTGAATTTTAAATATCCAAAATAGACAAAATTTATGAGTGCAATAAAGAGACAACGAATTGATAGAGAATACCGATCATGATTTTATAATGAAGTTTGGATATAAAGCCTACATCTCTAAATTTGATCCAATGGGGGATCACTCCTATTAAAATATTGAAAAATAACTTTACAATTATTTTAAAGTCATTAAAATTATCTATACAAGCTTACTCCTATCTCAAAAATATTCTCGAAACAAATTAATTTTGTTTAGAATCTTAATATAATCTCCAAGCCTCTAACACTCCTTATAGCCTTCTCCATGTCCAAAACTTGCCTTCAATTATACATTTGACCCCTTTATGTAATGTTTCCATCCACAGCCCAAGTGGTGAAACACCTATCTTTTTATCCAAATGGTCAAGGTTCAAATCTGTTCTCATCATTTTCAGTAGTCAATCTATAATACCACATTGGGAAGGTGGGTGTTATTTTGGTATTGAAATACATGGATTTTATCATATGTTAAATGCCTTAAAAGTCATGGTCCATGATGTGGATGTTGGGACATGTTGGAATGTGGAGAATATGTGGTGTGGCTTGTTTATATCATAGGTATTTATGTGGAGTGTGTGGGAACCATTGGAAATATGTTCTATTTCAGGGAAACTTGGTTGGATGAAATATATGTGGATGAAACATGGGAAATGTGGATTTCCCATGGAATTAATAAGTCACAAGGTTTGTTTATAATATTCAAAAAATAATATAAAATTTGACCATGTAATTAATTGGTGGCTATCCACATGGTGGCTTGAGGACCCACCACGTGGTCTAATATCCATGTGCGACTTATCATCCTTATAGATGCTCTATCCAAACCCCCAATTTTTTTACTTGCCCAATTTGATCTTCCATGCATCATAACTTGTGCATACGAGCTCCATTTTTTGAACTATGAAATGTTTCAAGAAATCTCTTGATAATATCTTTGTTGTGACAATGATCAACCTATGATTTGATTATTTCTATTTTAGAGAAAAATATAGATCCTCTAGGATCAATTTCCAACACAAATCTCTTTCATCCTAAACATATTAAAACCATCCATAGATTGTTTTCTAGTTCCCTATTTTCATCCAACTTCCTTATCACACTTAAAACAACACTTTTATAATAATATAATAACACACAAGATAACCACTTAGTTAGAATTTACTTTTCACTTGATTGCTTGTTCTCTAATTTTTGTGTGTTATATTGAAAAAACTTGTATGAGATATTATTAGTGTGAGGTTTTGTGTTATGTTCCCCAATTTGATCACTCACATTGATCCAATTGTTTTTGTGTTTACTTCTATTTTTTGATTCAATTATATTACAATTTTTCCCCTATTTTAACACACTATTATTATGTTTGGTACAATTTCTTATAGACTATGTTTACTCCTATCTACAATATAGATTTTACTTGTATGACTTTGTATGCCTTTCTACAAGTCAAGTTATAGTACTACATCAACCTAGTCAACCCTGTATCCTTATCAAGCTCAGTTTCACAACCTATTTGTAATACTAAGTCAACCTTGTCTACCCTATATCCTTATCTACGTCTTGGATTAGAAACAATAGTCAACCTGGTCAACTCTATATACTTTTTTCCTCTTTTCCTTTACATTAGATTAATATCATTTAATATTTCTCCCTCATCATGAAATTTATATTTAAAGACAACACTGAGTTGAATTTAATAGATGTGATGAGTTTCACCAACCCTAGTAGATTTTCCCATAAGTAGTTTGTGGCTTCTACCCTAGATGAAAGTAATGTGCATGTATCCAATTGCACTAAAAACTATGAAACCCCTCCTCATTCCTCTTTAATTCATAACCCTCTCTTCTCATTTGAATATCAACATGAATTAGAGTATACCCTATAAATTCTCTTCTTCATAAATCAGTTTCCTCAACATAGAGAAACATATCCTTATACTATTTACCATCTCATAATATATTATACTCTTTAAATTAGGTCCTAAATATTTTGTATTTGTGTCCACTTTTCATGCCACTAAGAGTGCTCTTGACACTGCATAGAAGATGCATTATACCTTTGTTTCTAGCCTAATTTGAGAGCAAGATAAGCTGATATAAATGGGCATAGTGAAGTCATCTAAATCTCATGCATTGCTTGTTGATAAAGATAAGGTTTCTACTATCAAATAGAGAAAGTAAAGCAAGAAAAATGTTGAGAATAACAAGGGGAAACATAAGGGAAAAGCCTTAGTTGTATTTTTTCCTACAAATCCTCCTACATGGGTCATTAACTCTAGTGCTTCACATCACATGGCCTCTTCATAGATTGAGTTTAGTTCCTTGGAAACATGTGACATGTCCTCTATACAACTAGGCAAAAACACTTCTAAAATTATTCTCGAGAGAGGGTCTATTGAAGTGAGTGGTGGAAAATTCAATAATGTTCTAAGTGTTCCCTCACTCTCAACTAATCTCTTATTAGTATATCAGATCACTTACCTTGGTTTAGGCATGTGAGTTGAATTCACTCTAGATTTAGTGTACATCATGGAGTTGCATAGTGATACTATTTTGGCTATGGGAATGGTCGATCATTAGACTCAACTATATATATTCTCACACTTTGGTCCTGACTCTCCTTTGGATTCCTTAGATTCCTCTTCAAACTCACCTATACCTATTGACACTTTTGAGCCTAAGCTTATTTCTAATTTTGACAACTCTTCTTCTATCGATCACTACAATAGTGAAGTGGATACACCTCTACCATCTCCTTTTCATGTTCTAGATATTCAAGAATTAGTTGTTGACCCACCTACCTTTGGTCTACTTCTAACATTATAGGGTAATGGCCTACTGATTTAGGATACATCAGACATCAAGTAATCTATTCCAAAATTACAAAATATTTCATAGACCTTTTTTACCTCTACTTCTATTACACCATCCTGGCATAGAGTAGTTAGGCCACCCACCTCATAGTATGAGGATCATTCATTTCATAGGAATTACACCTTGGTTGAAGATCCATTAGGAACTTGGTGAAAAAATTCATTATTCTAGGTTAATCCACTCTTCACTGCATTTACTTCTGATTCATAGTTGCTTCTGAGCATTCTTTTAGGGGACATCAGATGGCTACAGTCACTTATAGACCTTAGTGGGGATTTGTATCCCTCTTATCTTCTTTACTCTCTTTTTGGGGAGAATTTTTGTTCCTATGGGTTTTCTCCTTTACCCTAGTTTATGGAAGTTTTATTGTAGTTGAGTACCTCATCAAGCCTCTTTGCTAGGACCCAATTCTTCTACTCACTTAAGCTACGCTTCAGGGTGGTGTCAGTGTAGGCTTTTTCCCACCTAGTGGTTTTACCTACACATCATTTTAGCTTATTTAATTTAGTTAATCAAGCCATTAGAGGTCATTTACCTTTAAGTGGGTTCTAATTGTGTGTTAGTTTTTTACCTTTTTGATGACCCAATCTCACCCTATATGTACTTTCTTTTTTCCTAAAGTGACTAATGATAATATTTCCTTTATGGAATTTTCTTATTTTCAAAGTTCTCATTCTACCTCTACAAGAATTTGACATTTATTTCATGGCCACTATTTATATATCTTGGTGACATCTATCATAATAAGTTGTCAAGTTGAGAATCCCCATTCACCTTCTCCCACATTCTCACATGGATTTGGGGACATTAATTTTTTTTCTTCTCAACCTCTTCCATCACTTTTGACCCCTTCTCATACTATGACATATTCCTCATTGATTTAATCCACATCCATGCCTAGTATATCTACTACCATGGCTAGTTATATATCTAGTTGGCCTCTTCCAAGACCCACTCTTCTCAATTATTCCACTAGTGCATCATTTTATACCCATGGTAATCATGCCTCTAGTGCCACTTGTTTTCATTCCTCTACTAGTACATCTTTTACCACATAATAAAATCATGTTAGTTAATATAGGGTAATCTTATAAATTCTAAATAATGTGTCTTAGAGTCATGTGGGTAAGTCAAATATGAATTAGAATTCAAAACTAGCTTTCCCACCTATTATCTATTTTGAATTTTCAAATTTTTAATGAGGGATTAAGAGTGTGTTTAGGTGGTCTAAGTGGGTGTTAATGTTATATCATGATGAATAAATTTGTAAAAGACCTTTAAGGTCTTATGTAATATCCTAAGAATAGTTATGAGTCATATGTCAAGTTATAAGAGTGAGTTGGCATTCATGATGTTTACCACCCTAATTGGGTCCAGGAGGTTGATGAAGGTTTCTTGATCAACAAATAGTTACAAGTTATGTTTTAGGAGTCCATATTATATGTATAAAGAATATAATGTGAGTAGTTAGTTTTTGAGTAGGTAATTCTCACATTCCATTCAAAGATGTTTAGGAATGGAGATTGAAATAAAGAAACTTTTTGAATCAAGATTGACTGTTATATGATAGGAATTTTATATATAATGGATAGAGTTTAATGTATGTTTAGAGAATCAAAATGGTTAGTAGTTTTGTTGCATGATTGTTAAAATTGTGTATGATAAAATCATATTATCTAATTTTCTATAGGGAACACAAATTGGCTTGATAACAAGTCACTTTTAAAGAGACTACCAAGCCTGCTAAATAGGGTATACAGTCATATAGTTTTGTCTAAGAAACTTTTTAAGTTTTTGGATCCTTTTTTCATTAGATTATATGAAGGATTATAATGTAACATGTGTGATTAATTAAAGTTATACTTCTACAACATATAGGTGGTCAAGAATTTGTGATTTACACTTTGAACATTATTGTTACTCCTTAAAAACATACAGTCCATAAGACCTTGAATTTTGTACACTAACTTAATTACATTGAGTCTTCTCTTTAATTTAAAAGAGATTGGAAAGGTTTTATATTATTTATGGAAGGTGGTGAGAACCTTAGTATAGGTTTTGGATTCCTTTGGTGATGAAAAATAATGAAACCCTACTTAGCCCTGTTCTTGCTAGAAAAATACAGATTGGAAGGAGCTAAGTTTTCCCATTTATGAATACTTTGAGGGTTAATGACACCTGATAATAGAATGAAAAAATTATAATAACTTCATATAGACTTGAGGAATTTTATTTGAGTGTTTGAAACCTTATACATATCTAGATATTGATTTTTATGAGATCTCGACCATGTATTGGTCTAATAAACCATAAAATGAGGGTTTGGTACATATAACAAGTTATAATTGTTCAATGTTAATTAAACTTTGTATTATATACCTATTTGACATTATTGAATTGAATAACTTGATTTCAAGTTTGTACAGATCCATTTGTATGGATTTTCAAACTTGGGTTGTGCTTAAGGGATTAAGATCTTAGTTGGGATAGGCTACTGAAAGAAATGGGATGTTCTTTGAGAGTGATATTAAAATAAGGGTTGATTAACCTAAAGGAGGAAAAATGGAATCTTAAAATGTCAATAGTTTTCCTTCTTTGAATGTACATTGCTTAGACTAAAGAGGTTTGTCCATTCAGAGGGTTAATTAGAGTAACATGTAAGCCTACAAGTATAATTATTTTCAAAGGAACATAACCTTAGGTTTTGTGTGAAGTAATGGCATGAAAAAGGGTACTCAAAAACCTATTTACTTTTCCTTGATGAGATTGTGTATAAAACAAAATAGTGGATTTGTACTGATATAGGGCTAGAAGGTTTATAAGATAAGAAGTTGATTGTTGAATGACATTCATGGTGATGAGTGATTTAAGTGGTTTGAGATGAGTTTAAATTAGTAATTTTAATGTTTTGTATGTTTAGTAACTTTGATAATCAAGAATTTGAGTTTTTGGTCTATTGCTAAAGAAGGAATGTTGAGTTTATAAGAAAGAGTAAGAAGAAGTGGAAGTTATTGATATGAGATCTACATCATTTTGGTATCAAATCCATATATATGATCTAGGAATAGTAATCACATTGTATAGTGCATGTTTCATGTTTCATGAAATTGTAGGTAAATAATTAAGGAGATAGTTTGGAAGGAGTCTTATTGCAAAAAAGAGTTGAGACAATAGATAAAGAAAGGTGTGATCTATTTTGAGGTTAATTATCTGATTTGAATGCATTTATAATGGTATGTGATAGGTGAGGAAATAAATAAGTGAATAAAGTGGTGGAAAACCCTAAAACAAGAGAGCTATTAATAAGCTCAAAGAAGAGAAAAGTTCATAAATAGAGCTTGAGAAAGAGAAGATAGTCCAAGTGTGAAGGAAAATAAGAGGAAAGGCCCTAGTGAGGTCTAAAATAGAGAGATGATTTCCAATTTTGAACAAAAAGGAAGTGGTCCAAGTGAGGCCAACCAAAACATAATTTTGTATCCACATGAGATACTCAAGATGAAGATGAAAGAAGAGGTAGAAATAAAATTGAGAGATAGGGTTAAATATGAAATTCAAAATTAGATAATGATGAAGATAAAGATAAATTAAATGAAGGATGCATTGGAGATGATGGAAAGATAGTTGTTATAGATGTGGAATGTGTATAGTTTATAGTGTGGAATCAAGATCAAGAAAAGAGTCAAGTTTAACTTTAAGGAAAGAATGTAAGAGAAAACAAACCAAAAAGTGGTGGAATATATGGAGAGGTAGTTA
Organism: Torreya grandis; assembly: GCA_037957365.1. Classification (NCBI taxonomy): domain Eukaryota; kingdom Viridiplantae; phylum Streptophyta; class Pinopsida; order Cupressales; family Taxaceae; genus Torreya; species Torreya grandis. The sequence goes on along the minus strand of JARHVA010000718.1, from coordinate 2,932,323 downwards.
AAGAATATGGAAACACAAATTTTCATGGGAAAACAAAGAGAGGAAATTATGTCTCAAAAGTTTCAATATAATATTGATTTGTCATGGTTGATTTCAAGTGAAGAGCATGATTGGAATGAAGAAGTTGAATGGAAAATAGTCCATAAGGAAGAAGAAGATGATGCATGGAAGAGTGAAGATGCAACTAAAGATGAAGAATTTTTCTACCTTGAAGATGGTGAATTAGTTGATGAAGAGGAGTGGAAAGATGAAAATCAAACATTAGATGATAAAGAAGATAAAGGCATAATAGGTAATGAAGTGCATGTAATTTTTGATGAGTATTATGAAGATGAAGATGATGTGTTGTATAAAAAAACAATAGGATTGTTTGAAGAATTCATTACATCAGTTAAGAATCAAGAAGCACATGAAGTTCTTGAGGAAAGTAAATAATAGGTCAATGAGGATGTGACTAATTTACCAGTCCATGAAGTGAAGATGTAAGGTGAAGATTTGGTTGATTAGATAGTCAAAGAAGGAGAAGATGTAATGGATGATATCAAGGTAAAGGATGTTGATAACAAGGATATGATAAATCATGAAGCTTTGGAATGGTCAAAGCAGGAATATATTATGATGTGGATTAGGACTATTGATGAAGAGGCAAAAATAACAATGTTAGAGGCAATAGAGAGAGAATGGAAATTAATGCTAAATTCCATGAATATTTAAGAGAACCATAAAATAAATTAAAATAAGAAGAAAAATCAAAATTACAATTATTATTATAAGGAGTATAAGAAGCAAGATCAAAGGATCACATGGATGAGGAAGTAGATGCATAGGTTTGGCAGTAAAGAACAAACAGATTTGTATGAAAATTTGATTGAAGAATAATATGAGTGTCAAATTATTTTCTTCCCTTGGGAGTATGATGTAGGGTAATACTAGGAATTATTAATAATCTATCTAAGAGTAATGTGGGTAAGTCAAATTTGAATTAGAGTTCAAAACTATCTTTTCTAATTTTTGTCTAATTTAATTTTTCAAATTTGTACTGAGGCATTAAGAGTGTGTTTAGGTTGTCTAAGTGGGTCTTAACGTTATGTCATGATGAATAAATTTGTAATAGACCTTTAAGGTCTTATGTAAGTTCTTAATAATGGTTATGAGTCATATGTCAAGGTTAAAGAGTGAGGTGCCAGTCATGATATTCACCACCCTACATGGGTCTAGGAGGTTGATAGAGGTTTCTTGATCAAGAAATAGTTATAAGTTATGTTTTAGGACTCCATATTATAGATAGAAATAATATAGTGTGAGTATTTTTTTTTTGAGGAGGTAATCCTCACATTCAATTCAAATATGTTGAGGAATGGAGATTAAAATAAAGAAACTTGTTGAATCAAGATTGATTGTGATATGATGATAATTCTGTGTATGATGGACAAAGTTTAATGTATGATTGGAGAATAAAAATGGAGAGTATTTTTTTCAGGTATATTGAAGTTTTTGACAATAAATTAATATTTTATATTTTTATATAGGGAGAACAAATTGGCTTGATATCAAGTCACTTTTAAGGAGACTATGAAGGTTGCTAAATAGGGTATACAGTCATATAGTTTTGTCTAAGAAATATTATGAGTGTTTAGATCATTTTATCATTGGATTATATGAATAATTAGAATATAAAATGTGTGAATAGTTAAATTTATCCTTATAAAACATACATGTGGTCAAGAATTTTTGAGTTACACTTTGAACATTTGTGTTACTCCTTGAAAACATACAATCCACAAGACCTTAAATTCTGTACACTGTCTTAGTTACTTTGAGTCGTATATTTTATTAAAAAGAGATTGGAAAGGATTTATATTAGCTATGGAAGGTGGTTATAATATTATTATATTTTTTGGATTCCTTTGGTGATGGAAAAGAATGAAACCCTACTTAACCATGTTCTTGATAGAAAAATATGGCTTGGAAAGGACTGAGTTTTCCTATTTGTGAATGATTTGAGGGTTAATACCACCTAATCATAGAATTAAAATTTATAATAAATTAAAAAAGACTTTGTAATTTTATTTTATCTTTTTAAACCTTATACATCTCTATATATTTATTTTTATGAGCCCTCAGCCCTATACTAGTCTAAGAAACCCTAGAATTAGGGTTTGGTGCATGTAATGGGTTATAAATATCCAATGTTGATAAAAAATTGTATTATGGTCCTATTTTACATTATTTAAGTGAATCACTTGATTTAAAGTCTATAAAGATCCATTTTTATGGATTTTTAGTGACTAAGTTATGCTTAAGGGCTTAAGGTCTTAGTTAGGATTGGCTAAAGAAAGAAAGGGGATGTTCTTTGAGAGTGAGATTGAAATAAGGGTTGATTAAGATGAAGGAGGAAAAATTTTATCTATAAAGGTCAATATGTTTCCTTTTTTTATCATACATTGCTTAGACTAAGGAGGTTTGTCCATTTAGAGGGTTAATTGGAGTGATAGGTAAGCCTACAGGTACAATAATTTACAAAGGAACGTAACCTAATTTTTTGTGTGAACCAATTACATGAAAAAGGGTACTCAAAAATCTATATAAATTTACTTGATGAGATTATTTCTGGAAAATAACAATGGATTTGCATTGAAATAGGGATAAAAGTCTTATAAGACAAGAAGTTGACTGTTGAATCAAATGCATGGTGATGAGTGATGGAAGTGGTATGAGATCAGTTGAAATCAAGAATTTGAATTTTTTATATCTTTATTAACTTTGATAATAAATAATTTGATTTTTTGGTCTATTGTTAAACTAGGAATGGTAAGTTACAAGCAAGATTAATAAGAAGTTCAAGTTATTGATATGAGCTCTATATCATTTTGGTATCAGATCCATCTAGATGCTCTAGGAATAGTAATCATATTGTAAGTGCATGTTGCATGAAATTTTAGGTAAGAAATAAAGGAGATAGTTTGGAAGGAGTTTTATTTTGAGACAGAGTTAAGACAACAAATAAAGAAAGGTATGATCTATTTTGAGGTTGATTATTTGATTTTAATGGATGTCTGATGGTATGTGATAGGTGAGGAAGGAAAAAAGTGAATATATTGGTGGAAAACCCTAAGATGAGAGAGATATTAATAATATCAAATAAGAGATAATTTTATAAATATATCTTGAGAAAGAGAAGACAGACCAAGTGTGAAGGACAATAGGTGGAAAGGCCCTAGTGAGGTATGATATATATATATATATATATATATATATATATATATAGAGAGAGAGAGAGAGAGAGAGAGAGAGGTTCCATGTGTGAATCAAAAGGAAGTATTCTAAGTGATGCCAACATTAAGAGAAGAATGTACCCAAGTGTGTAACTTAATATGAATACGGAAGGAGAGGTAAAAATAAAAGTGAGAGATAGGGTAAATATGAAAGCCATAATGAGATAATGATGGAGATAGAGATAATGGAAATGAAGGATGCATTTAAAAGTATAGAAAGAGAGTTGTTGCAAGATTTGGAATGTGTATAGTTTGTAGTATAGAATCAATATCAAGAAAAGAGTCAAATGCAACTTTAGGGAAAGAATTCAAGAGAAAACAAAGTAGTAAGTGATGGACTATATGGAGAGGTAGTTGAAGAAGATGGAAACATAAATTACCATGTAATAATAGAGAGAGGAAATTAGGTCTCAAAAGTTTCAATATAACATTGATTTATAATGGTTGAATGTAGGTGAAGAGCATGATTGGAATGAATAAGTTGAAAGGATAATAGTTTAGAAGGAAGAAGAAGATGATGCATGGAAGAATGAATATGTAGCTGAAGATGAAGTATTTTTATACCTTAAAGATGGTGAATTACTTGATGAAGAGGAGTGGAAATATGAAAATCAAATAATAGGTGATAAATAAGATAAAGGCACAATATGTAATGAAGTGCATGTATTTTTTGATGAATATTATGAAGATGTAGATGATGTGTTCTATAAAGACACAATAGGATTTTTTTAGGAATTAATTAGATCAGTTAAGAATAAATAAGCACATAAAGTGATTGAGGAAAGTAAAGAACATGTCAATGAGGATGTGACTGATTTACCAATCCATGAAGTAAAGATGCAAGGTGGAGAGTTGGATGATTGGATAGTCAAAGAAGGAGTAGTTGTAATGGACGATACTAGGGTAAAGGATGTTGATAACAAGTATATGAGAAATCATGAAGCTTTTGAATGGTAAAATAAGGAAGAGAGTATGATGTGGATCAAGTATGTTGATGCAGAGGTAGAAATAATAATATTAGGGGAGGTAATAGAAAGAGAATGACAATTCATGATACATTCCATGAATATTTAAGAGTACCATGAAAGAAATCAAAAAAAGAATATAAATAATAGGTATAATCAATAGTATAAAGAGAAACAAAATAAATAACAAATAACCCCATAGATGACAAAGTAGAGGCATGGGTGTGGCAACAAAAAAACACACATTTATATGAAAAGTTAACTGAAGAAGAATATGAGTGTCAAATTATTTTATCCCCTTGAGATTATAATGTATGGGCATCTTAGGAATGATCAATAATGTGTCTTAGATTCATGTGGGTAATTCAAATTTGAACTAGATTTCAAAACTAGCTTTCCCACCTTTTGTCTAGTTTGAATTTTCAAATTTTTAATGAAGGATTAAGAGTGTGTTTAGGTGGTCTAAGTGGAAGTTAAAGTTATGTAATGATGAATAAAGTTGTAATAGACATTTAAGGTCTTATTTAAGGTATTATTAATGGTTATTATTCATATGTTAAGTTATACGAGTGAGGTGGCAGTCATGGTGTTCACAACCCTACATGGGTCTAGGAGGTTGATAGAAGTTTCTTGATGAAGAAATAGTTACAAGTTATGTTTTAGGAGTAAATATTATAAGTATAAAGAATATAGTGTGATAATTTATTTTTGATGAGGTAATACTCACATTCCTTTCAAAAATGTTGATGAATGGATATTGAAATAAATAAACTTGTTGAATCAAGATTGATTGTGATATGATGAGAATTCAGTATATGATGGACAGAGTTTAATGTATGCTTGGAGAATAAAAATGGTGAGTAGTTTTATTTAATTTATGTTTAAATTTTGTATTATAAAACCATATTCTCTAATTTTCTATAGGTAACACATGTTGACTTGATAACAAGTCACTTTTAAGGAGACTGTCAAGCCTGCTAAATAGGGTATGTAATCATACAATTTTATCCAAGAAACATTCTAAGCATTTAGATCCTATTATAATTAGATTACATGAAGGATTATAATGTAAAATGTTTGAATAATTAAATTTATCTTGATACAACCTACATGTGGTCAATAATTTCTGAGTTACACTTTGAACATTATTGTTACTCCTTAAAAACATACAATGCATAAGACCTTGAATTATGTACATAGTCTTAGTTACTTTGAGTCTTGTATTTTATTGAAAACATATTTTAAAGGGGTTATATTAGTTATGTAATGTGTTTTGAACCTTAATATATGTTTTTTAATCCTTTTGTGATGAAAAATAATGAAACCCTACTTAACCCTATTCTTGATAGTAAAATACAGTTTGGAAGTGATTGAGTTTTCTTGTTTATGAATGCTTTGAGGGTTAAGAACACCTATTGATAGAATAAAAAAGTTTTAATAACTTCAAACAGACATAAAGAAGTTTATTTTAGTGTTTTAAACCTTATACATCTCTATACATTTATTTTTATGGGCCCTCAGCCCTATATTAGTCTAAGAAACCCTAGAACTAGGGTTTGGTGCTTATAATGAGTTTTAACCATCCAATGTTGATGAAACTTTGTATTATAGACCTATTTTACATTATTAAAGTTAATAAATTGATTTAAAGTCTATAAAAATCCATTTTTATATATTTTTAGTTATTAAGTTGTGCTTAAGGGCTTAAAGTCTTAGTTGGGATAGGCTAAAGAAGGAAAGGGGATGTTATTTGAGAGTGCGATTAAAATAAGGGTTTATTAAGATAAAGGAGGAAAAATGGTGTCCAAAAAGGTCAATATTTTGCCTTTTTTAACTATACATTTCTCAAACTAAGGAGGTTTGTCTATTTGGAGTGTTAATTAGAGTGAAATGTAAGCTTACATGTATAAAAATTTGCAAAAGAACATAACCTAAGTTTTTTGTGTGAAGAAATAGGACTAGAAGGCTTATAAGATAATATGTTGAATGTTGAATGACATAGATGGTGATGAGTGATGGAAGTGGTTTGATATGAGTTGAAATTAGGGATTTGAATGTTTTATATGTTCAGTAACTTTTATAATCAAGTATTTGAGTTTCTGGTCTATTTCTAAAGAAGGAATGGCAAGTTTGCAAGAAAGAGTAAGAAGAAGTGCATGTTGTTGATATGATATCTCCATCACTATTATTTCCTCACTTACCTATAATTATTCTCAAGCTACTACTAACACCCATAGTGATACCCAATCCACTACTACCAATTCCAATGATTCATGTAATACTAATAATACCACTCAAACCCATCAAATTCTATTAAAAAATCTTAATCAAATGAATGATTTCTAAGATAAAATTTTTTATCCAAATGATGCAAATATAAAATCATCTTATCCATCTTCAAAATCACCCTCAACAAGTTTCATTAGGAACACATAACCAAAATTCTCCCCCACCTACTCTTTAGGATTCCCATGGTAATCTTATCCCTCAACCTTATCTTATTAAAAAAACAATCAAGCATTTCAAAATGATCCTATTACACCTCAAATTACTTATATTGATATAGGAGGCATAACCCCTACCATTACTTATATTAGGTCAACCGATCCTACTCTCCACTTAAAAACATTTGAAAATCTATATAAATATTGGGTAAAGTTAAATACTTTTGTTGCTACCAAGCTATTAGAAAAAAATATCATGGGTGAGGCTTTAGATTTGTATAAACAACTAAAATCTCATTCCATCACTAGTTTAGAAGATTTATTCAATGCTCTAGTCCAAGAGTTTCAAACTAGTAATCTCCCTAGAAATACCTTGGACCATTTTATTAATTGTAATCAAATTGAGACCAAAATTGCACAAGATTTCATCAAATGATGGAAGACCTTATCTAAAAAATGTGAACATAATATGGAAGGTTATAACCTCTTTCATCTCTTCACCAATGCTCTTTATACCAAGTTTTAATATCATGGCCAAACTTTCTCACCATAAACTTTGGAAGAGGCCATTGACGAAGAAAAGTGCCAAGATTTCCTCATGCATCAATTTGAGCCATCCCAACATTCTATGGGTACTAAAATGTTAATAAAAAATAAGAATCATCATGTTATAAGTGATGCTATCACTGATTCTTATGATATCATTCTACTATTCAAGCCATTATTCCCACCCAGGTTACGAAACAAGCTTCCCATCCTATCCACATCACTAATGCTCATTTATCTTCAACAAATAATATCAATTTTCATAAACCTTTATCCTTAAAGGAATTATAAAAGCATCTACTAAGGCCTCTTCTATGATAACTTGATCCCACTTGTCCCATGAAATATTGGTATGATCCCAATAAATTTTGTTAGTTTCATGGTAGTTGGGGTCATTCTCATGACATTTGTAGTTAGCCTCATAATTTGTCTATGGATTTGATTCTCAGTCCCAAATTTGACCATGATTCTATCATTAATAAACATAAAAAGTCCTATGACATTACCTTTAAATCCCATGAAACACAAACTAAATCTCAAACTTTGAACCAGGCTAATGCTCATTTGGACATATATAAAAATCCTCTTTCAAATCACCAATATAATCAAGATAATCCTAACCCTTCTAAAAATAATATTGTCTATCTTCTTAACGTAACTCCTAAAGATAATGTGGTCAATATGACTAATATGCGAAGGGTGGTTGCCTTCATTGATCCTCATCCCATCCACACTCCTCAATTGTCTCACACATTTCATATTATCCAAGACTCTTCCACAACTCACTTAATAGAATTGGGTCAAGAAGACCTTATATCTTTTGAGGAACCATTTCCATTGCCTCCCTTGGATAAAACTTCTCATACCATTTCTACCACTCCTCCAAACTATTTACCCATCACAAATTATACTCAAAGTTCTATCAACACTTATTCTAATCTATCTCAAACCAAACCTAAATCAACTACCCCATCTTCTCAAGATAATAAACAAACTTTTCCTCCAATTAAAACTTTTATATCTTATCAACATAAATTCACATGCACTTTGGCTCCTCTTTCTGAGGACCTCCTTTGACTATGTGAACCTATTTCCAATAGTCCTCTCATGGGTTATGATGAGTGGGATCCTATTATGGAGCTAACTAATATCCCATTTCTTGAGCTTATGTGGACCTCTATGTATCATTGTAATCATCTTATACAACTCTTAATTAAAATGAACATCCCTCATCCTCCCTTATCTAAATCATACGATAGAATTATAAAATAGTGTGAAGATATGTCCATACATGTTGATGACATAATTGACTCTTTTCTTTCTCTAAAACTCCCCAATGATTCTATGATCCTCGTTGAGATTCTACTCTATATGAATGATCCTACTCTTTTTATCAGTATCCAAATTGGTTATATCTAAGTCAAATGTGCCTTGATTGATGAGGGTTTACGCATTTGTGTTTCCTCTCTTTATTTTATTAAAACCCTTAGATTCTATGAATGTGATTTTAAATCCACACACATGTGTCAAGGCTATAACCAAAGGCAAATGTCTCTCTTAGGTTGTGTGTGGCTCCCTATCATTGTTCCACCTATCACCATTTACATGAAGGTGATGATATTCAAAATTAATCTATCCTATAACATTTTTATTGATAGGTCATGGACTCATCACATGAGATCATTTGCCTCCTATTCTTGCCAATGTATTAAATTTCCTCACAATGGAGCAATCTATAGGACTCAAGATGATACTAACCCTTATAATTTTGAATAAGTAAAAGACCATGGTGTATTCAAGAATCTAAGCCTTGAACCCTTACCTAAAATTTCATTTCATGAATATCAATGGTTTAAATTTTCTGTCAACTCTATATGATGTTACAATGGTCACCCTGAACTCATCTAGAATATACCACCTAACCTCTTAGATTCCACTGATGGTTATCTTGACAAGATCAATCTGAAGATTAAAACCTTAGATCTCACCTCATCTTATTTATTAGCTTCCTCATTCTCTAAAACCTTATTCTCATCAACAACCTAGTGATGATATACCCATTATCTTAACTAAGAATCATCATTCCTTTCATCACACCACATCAGACAACAAGGTCATCCTTACCTTTATCATTGATCTTCATACACCTGACTATGATGATGGATATACCTTAGATGATCCATTATTAGGAGGTATTTTTCAAGTTTGAGATGTTGAAATTATCCATTAACATTGCTCTTTGCTTTAGTCTTTCTATATTTATTCTAGCATTCCATCATATGTCATTCCTAATTTTAGCATTTTTCCTCTTGTTTAGAGGGTAGAGATGGTGCACACACCTCCAATTTATGAAGAACCTAATAGGAGTATGCTTATGGATCATGCTATGACTAATACCTATCACTTTGATTGATACCAAGACCCCTCTAGCTAACTTATCCCTAAGATGCTTGTGATTGTCCTTCGACCTTTTATGCATCCTACCCATCCCTTAGTTGAGCCCACTGTAGATCTTATTCCCACTCCCTTTCTAGTTGAGTCTCTTCATATTTTTGATACTTTTTCTCCTTCAGTCAAACCTCACCCAGACTCCCCACTAGCCCCACCTTACCTTGATGATGGTTTGCTCCCTTTACTGTAGGTCACTCCTTTGCTTGCCAAATTGGCTAATCAACCATATTGTGGTATTAATAAAGTTGTGAATCACTAGACTAGAGAAAATTCATTATAATACCCTTCATTATATTTCATTTACACTCCCTCTGTTAGTATACCTATAAATTCTACTAACATGTGTATCTATTGCTTCCATGGCATAAATAATAATTCACCCACATAATGTCATAAGTTATGGTAATATATATACCTTGCATCCTACCACTCCTTAACCCCTGGATAAGGATATACCTTCCTCGAAAGTATTATCTAAATATCTTCCAAAATATGTATAGGTATATTGTATTTGACACCAATGTGGTACTCATCACATTGATTGTTGTTGCATCCTTTAGTAGCATCTTAATGATCACCTCATAACCATTCTTGTGCCTCTTACCATTCCTCCCATAGGTCATCCCCAAAAGAAGGCCTTGCCTTATTCCCCCATGGATCCACCACCTTGGGTCACCTCTCCACCCATGATTTCCTCATATGTGTATATTATATCATGTATATATCCTTCTCCACTAGTGATTCCTTCACCTATGGCCCTATAGACACTAAAAATCTGAACATGATGGTTTTGAATGTCACAATTTCCTTGGACCACCTCAGGACCCCCTTAGGCCCAACCTTGACCTTTTTGACTCCTAATTAAACCTAAACCACCTAACCTAATTTAGTTGACCTATGGGTTAAAACCCACATTTTAACCAACCCTACCTTTGACCCTTGACTATCGATGATCAGGGTGACCATTGATGGTCACCTTGATCATTGACGATCAGGTTCCACCATCTAAACCAGCTTAACTCACCCTTAAACTCCACCTTGATTTTTTATAATCATCCCATCTAAATTTTTGTGTAATCCATTGAATGTGTGAGTTATAATTATAAAGCCCAGTTAATGTCTTGTTACATCTCTCCTTCCTTACCTATAAGAAGATATGAGCAATAGGTGAAGATCCATCCACAACCATCAAGAGATTTTACATCTAGAGCTTTTTTATAGGTGTTGTTCTAGTAATCTAATGATCTAACCATCATATTAGAGATCCAAATTTCCATCATCCCTCAGTCGATAGCCAAGTATTGTTACTCTATTGAAATCATGCTAGACTCTATCAACAATCCAATCACCTCAACCATTCATCTGACCAATCTTATGTAGGCTAAGTATTTATTTTACATTAATTAATTACTTTATTTGTATTTTAAAATCAGCCTAACATAAACTAATCTCTCAAAATTACCCTTTGTGATCCCATCAATCTAACTTTTATCAACCCAAACCCAACACATGATAACCACTGATGGTCTATCCAACTGTCGACAGTCACCTCAATCATCGACAGTCACCTATATCACCAATAGTCAATATGGAAAAAAATAATAGAAAGATATTTTCAGTCATATACTTTTAACCGAATCTAGTTTTATTTTTGTCTACATGTTCACAGACCCCCAACCTATTTTTAGAGCCACATTTGACCTGTTTAGCACTAGTATTGACCCAGTTATTTCCATATTAGTCATTCTATTCTATTTATTTATCAATAATTTCTTGTGTTCATTTTAAATAGATTTTTATTATTGATGTAAGTACCTTATATTCAATTTTATAAACTTAATTATTTAAAATGTGTGGATTGACAGCCCCCAAGGAAGCTCTTGCTTTCAGGATCTAGTTAGCACAAGGAAAACCACCCAACTATATATCTAACTAGCCATTTTCTTTAGTATTGTCTTATTTTTAGGTCATCCTCCTAATCCAAATATGAGCTCTTCAAAATCTTCTAATTCAACACATACACAACCAAACTACTTTTTCAACCCTACCAGTATTTAGTTTCTTCTTCTTCCTTTTTCGAAATATAAGCTAAAATTACTCTAAAACATTCTAGCATGCCTAGTGGGACCTTGAATATTTATTTTTCTTTTTTTTTGCATCTATATGATCTTCTCCCTATTCTATGCTTATAAACAAAACTAAAATTTCTTTTGGGTTCAAAATCAACTTCATACATTAGTTTCTTGTAATTTTAGCTCACTTAGTTAAATTAAAGGAAAGTAATTTTATCATAGCATCACTTGTGTCACACACTAAACCAAACCACCTACATCAATCAAACATCAAATAACTTGAGGTAATGCCCAACTAGTATTTCATCACCTAACAGTCACCTTACCCTTTCCTAATGATCCTACTTACAGATCATTACCAAGGAGAGAACCAACTTAGCTTTCTAGTTTAGTATAAACTCTATAAATTGGTATATATTGGCTAAGTACTTGATACCCTTATCATTATGGTGTGTGAAGTGAGGGGGTAAGCCCCAATACCAATCCATGTATTTATTTCTAATATAAATGCTTTAGAGAGCCTAAACACAACCTTAAATCAACCATAGACTTATTTTCTAGTACTTGCTCTACAAACCAATTTTATTCACATTATTTATTGAAAGCTTAAGGCATAAAACAAAAGAGAGACTAAAAAAGACTTTAGGACTTAACATAGTTTTTATAGTGTGATTGATTTTCTTAATCATTTCTTGTCTTTTCTCTATTTGAGTGGTGAGATTGTTTGTATATTCTCTCTCCCTTATCTTATATGGTTCTAACTTTCCAATAGTGAAGGAACCTAGAAGAATAAAACCCATCACCAAACCAATCAAAATATTCTACCTCTTCATCTGTGGAGTACGTTTCTAAATTAGAAAACTCTCCTCATCCTTAGAGAAGTCATTATTTCCCTTAAGAAGTTCTTGAAGGAGATATAATGTTTTCCACCTTCTTAAATAACAATCATGTGGCCCTTCAACATTATCTTAACACCATGCCTCACTACACCCATACTTTAGTTCTACTTATGGACACACCTTATTGCATACCTTCCCACCTTATGGGAAACACATCTATTTCCATAGTCACCACCCAACCATTGGCTATCCAAACTTCTTCACCTACCAATAATACCTTTGATAATACTATAGAAAACCAAATTTCCCAACCCAAAAACACCCTCATACCTTCCAACCCTACCAATAACTCTGGTACCTTAGGATAAACCCAACCATTAGTCACTTATACTCCCCTCACCATGGGAGTACCTATCACTAGCATTGATGACCTTCCTTCAACTACCCCTAATCTACTAACCACTACCCCACTTCAAAATCTTATGGTATCTATACCTTCTACCTTGCCACCAATCAGTACTAAGGTCACTATCCTTCCTTTTATTACCAACCCAAGCACAAATTCTACCCAATATGTTCCCATTGCATCAAACTTGGGTTACATACCTAACCCATAAGGGCATGTGCCTCTACCAACTACCTAACCACCTGTATCCACCTAACCCTATATAGCTTCCACCCAACCACTAGTGTCCACATACCAATATGTGGAAGCTCCTCAACCTCTTACTACCTACTAGTATGCCACCCATACACCACAACAATATGCACCTTATAAACGTTCAAATTCCCAACCTCAAATAGATTTGATGAAAATTCTCATGGATAAAATGACTACCTTAGAGTCATATATCTCTTGGGCTCACAACATCTTATCATATGACCAGATCTATAATGAACTTATTTACCCATCTATCCCTATTTGACCCTATCCTCATCGGTGGGAACTTCTCAAGTTTTCTAAATTTCAATGTAAGGAGGACCCCCAATAACACCTCAAGAAATTTAGGCACTCATGTTATTTGATTTCCTATGATGATGTGCTCCTTCTCAACACTTTTCCCATGTATTTGTTAGGACCAACATTGGATTGGTATAGGTCCTTAACCAAACAATCCCTCTTCTCTTTCACCTAGTTAGCTCAAATTTTCTTGGATCATTTTTTAATAAACATATCCAATAAATTTTCCATCATTGACCTATTATCTATCCAGCAATTTGATGATGAATCTATTACTAATTTATATTATCTCATTGGAGAATCCTAATCGATCAACTTTATTTCTCTTTACCCCAACCTCAATTGATAGAACTTTCTACTCAGGCATGTTTTAAGCACATCTCTTCTACATTGCATTTTTAGAGTTTTAGAACCTTTGATGAAGATTTTAACATGGTATGTAAGATAAAAAAATAGAGCCATCGATGAAGGAAAGTTAAAGTTGAAAAATAAAAACTCTAACTACAAAACTAATGAGGCCTCTTCCTCTAAACCAAGAAACTAAACCAATACCAATGCCAAGAACAAGGGAATTACAAATGTGCTTATCCTTAAGACTGATCCACCATTTATCAAACAATCAGATTCCTCTAACCCCTTAAATAAAAACATGAGAAACTAAAACAAAAACAATTAGAAGAAATTTACTTCACTTGGGAAATCTTATACTTTAGTCTTTGAGAAGTTATTGAAAGGTAATATCATAAAACTCCCTCCCATCAATCCCCCTCAATAATTTAATTCTTCTCATCTTACACTTGGAAGGTATAATGAGAATAACCTATGTTTTTTCCATCAAGTATTTTGGCATGACATTAGTAGGTGTAACACTTTCAAAAGTGTCATATAAGCCCTCATTAATAAGGGAGAACTCACATTGGACAACCCAAACGCACCTCCAAACCAAGCCCTCAATAGTTTTATACAACCCTCCCCCAATCACACACCTACCAAAAATGAGAGAAATAAGGTTGAGTCTTCTTATGATGCTTGTACCATCAATATGGTTATTGACATGTTAATTACTAAAGAACCTATTACCCAATATACTTTTTCTTCACTCCCTCTACTTATTTAGGTAGTGGGGTTACCTTCTCATCTTTTATAGACTGAAACCAAAGAAGTACCATCTTCCCCTCTTCTACTTATTAAGTTACTGGAGTCACCAATCCTTCCTTCAACTGGTGTACTAGAGCAAATAACCATCACCACATTACCTTCTCCTTCAACTACCGAGAAATTTACTTACCTTTAGAGAGCACTCCCAAGAAATAAACCACCAAACCTACACCTCCCATAGAGGAACCACCTATCCAAACCTTACATCCATTGATTGAGGAAAAGGATGAGGTTACCATTCCTTTATCTCAACTTATGGACTTATCTTTCAAGTCCACTACTTAGGGAGAGAAATGAGTCTACAATACAAACCCTTCTCTAGACTAGTTCAAAGATTGGAATTTGTCTCCAACCCTAACCTAAAATAAGCCACCTTTCAGTATAAATTGGGGATCCCTTATATCATAAAATAGGAACCTTTAACCTCATCCTTGATAAACCAACATACCATTTCTTTTACCCCATCCACTATCATATCAACCTAACAAATCAAAACCTCTACCAACCCAACCATTTCTCAAATGTCCAAAGCAACCAATTGCCACATAACCAAATCATCCTCTCTAACTAAACCAGCCAAAAACCTTGGCATCTTCCCTATATAGATATTTAATCACCCATCCATGAAACTAGAGCTCATGTCACCAAACCCACCAATGAAGCACCAAACCAAGTTAACCAAGGAGGTAAACCACAAAAAGTCTATAAGACCAAAATTTTACCTCCCTTAACCTCACCCTCTATCTTGGGACATCATCCCTCCACTTTGGTTAATAAGTTAACCATCTCACCTAAAAACCCACCACCACTATTGGTTACACTAGCACACTTTCTTTCTAACACAACCATATTCACCAAGCATCCTACCTCCACTTGATCAACTTTTACCTTACCAAAACCAAAACCATCAACTAAGAACACTACCCTACCCAAACTCTCTATCACCAAACCCATTTCCAAACTAACTTCCATCTCACCAAATAAGGCCAAAACCTCTAAACCCTCATCACCTTTAGCTAATTCTTACTCAACTATTTTACAAAGGTTATTGCAAGCTTCTTGTTTGACTTTACCTCCTATCAGACCATTTGACCCTCTTAGTCCAAAACCTATCTGGTATAATGACCACTAAGTGTGCTCTTATCATAAGACACTAGGGCACAACATAGATTACTAAAAATCCCTCCAAACCATAATCCATCAGCTATATGATTAACATTACCTATTAACAAATGAAAATCCCATAATCCCACTACCAAACCAACTAGTAATAACCATTACCCAATGCCTTCCTACTCCCCCACTCTCACCTCAAAGTGATGAGGAACTAAACAACTCTCCTACCCAAAATCCACCCTCTATCCATACCATCCACGTGGTTATAGGATCATAATCAAAGGATAGGGGGAAGGCAAAAGTGTCCATTACATGGACGTATACATATTATACCTCCCAACCAAATACTACACATGTATATTCACCTTTAGACAAACCCAAGGTATCTATTGACCAAATTTGACCCTGTAGGTCAAATTGGGACCCTTATAGGTTAAATATTGTATTTTAGGTGTCTAATATAGATAAATTAAGGTGTATTATAGGTCATTTAGTGTGATTTCATGTTATACTAGCCTTGGTCATTAGTTATTTTTAGTCCTTATATCATTTTAAGAAATTGTGAGGTCAAAATAGGGAATTAAATGAGTTGTACATCCTCCTAGGAAAGTTTTAAGGTTTAAGGAGGATGATGCCATGTTACATGTATCCTATTATGCCTTAATCCATTTATTATAACTAAAAGTGATAGGTTCTTCAGAAGAAAGAGTAGTTATCAAAGGAAAAAGAAGTTTGGCACTTATACAGCCTATGGGAGAGTCTTACACTTGGGATAAGGTTTTAATATGACTTTTAATCTTCCCCAAATTCATTTAAATTCTTGAAATGCTCTTAAATTTCCATTTTTGATATAAAACCATTCTTCTCCTTTTTCACCCTTCTACACACATAGAACCAGTCTTCAGGTTTATACTTAGTATGGATAGTTGGAAAAATTCTAGGTCAAACGACTTTAAGAGGTGAAATTAAACTTAGAGAGATTAATTTCCATAAAAAATATTTAAGATAATGGTGGCATTTGATTTATGAACCATCCTCATGAAGTTGACTATGTTTTTTTTTCTTGTTGTTTCATTCACCTTATAGGTTTTGCTCCATTTTTGGAAAATTCATATAAACCAATTGGTGATGTTGACTATATAGGATGTTATATCTATTCTAATATTCCCTCCATGTTTGTTTCTATTTATGGTATTTTAGTGAGCAAATCATCTCAGGTTGGTAGATCAGTCTCATTTGGGATGATAGGTAGATTTCCATAATCTACAGAGTTTTTCATGCTTTGAAAATGGTTTTAAAGGGTGTAGAGAAGTTAATAACCATATATTAAATGTATTATTTATCCCCTAATATTTACATATCACTCTCTATGGAAAATTCTCCATGAAGGTATAGTCATATGCAACTTACCAAATAGGCAATCATTAATGAACGTTTATAGGTGCTTGAAAGAAGAAAACCACATGGAAACTAGGAACATAGATCTTTAAATCCATTTAAGGGTTTTGAAAATCCATTTAGAGGTATTTTAATAGGCTTAAAACTCA
The DNA here is from genome assembly GCA_037957365.1 of Torreya grandis. Classification (NCBI taxonomy): domain Eukaryota; kingdom Viridiplantae; phylum Streptophyta; class Pinopsida; order Cupressales; family Taxaceae; genus Torreya; species Torreya grandis. The sequence continues at coordinate 2,914,949 of JARHVA010000718.1, read as the reverse complement.
TTTAAGTCTAAATGTAATGCCTTTTCTATGCTTGCAACTTTATTGCTTGCACATGACAATGTTCATCTATAGGTGATACCATAGAGGGTTAAAAGGCCATTTTGAAATGTTGAAATAATTAATGAACCTTCATTAAGGTATTAATATGGTGTAAGGATCATCAGAGAATTGATTGAAATGATGGATTTCTATGCAAAGTTGAAAGTCACTTCTAAGGAGATGAATGTAAACTTAGGGACCTTTTCCTAATTTTGCCAAAATAGAGCACCTAGCTATTTTGGAGAGATCTTATAACAAGGCCATATTGACTTTTGATTACTAAAATTACAATCATTATATACCATATACATAGGAAATAATTTACCAATTTTGGAAGGTTGATGATTGGTAGAAAGTGGTTGTTGAAGGACCCAAAATCACACTTTTATGCACTGAAAATAGGTAGTGAAACCTATAGCTCTGAGCCCAAAAGAGACCTTTGTCATTAAAAGTTACAAAATTGACCTTGACACCATAGTTGAGTGTTTCCAAATGGTTTAAGGGAGTACTTATTACCTAATATATCATCTAAATTGGATAGTATATTATTCTTTTAATCTCATAAACACCTACAAGGGTCTTAGGCTTTGAAATACCCACCTACAGCTAAGTAAGTAGACAACAGGATAATGGACAATGTCTAAGTGATGTTTAAGTGAATATAAGGTTAATATATGTGTATAAAAATTAATTTTGAAATAAATTATTCAAGGAGGAATCTTACACACCATGTTTAGGATCAATTACATCTTATGTGCACCTACATGAATAAAAAAGTAGGGTTTTCATAGTCAGGATAGTGAGATCTCAGTTTTGTAAATTCCAAGTGTGTATGAAGGATACAAGTTGGAATGATGAAATTAAACTTTGAATGTTTTCATAAATATCATTATGACCTCAATAATCCCTTGTTAATTTGAAATAATCCTACATAAGGCCCTATATGTAACCTTAACCAGGTGTTGACTATTATAAGTAGTGATCTAAAGGGGTATGTTTAGGTGTTGGTAAAGCATGAGATGAAACAAATTAATCCAATAAAACACAAAATGAACCTAAGTGAATCAAGGAGATTGTAAAATTTGTATCCAAATTTAAACCATGCATTTACACCCATAGGTCCAAGCCTTGGAGCAGAGTACAGTTACATGTAAAACTCAATTTTAGCTAAACAAAGTGTATGGAAAGGTATGTAAAAGATTAAGGTGATGGAATGACTTGGAAAATCTTGTTTAAAGTTTTTATGGCATCAAAAAACTCTCATATAACATAAATAATGTAGAGATAAGGGTCTAAACAAGCTACACATAGTCCACATGAAGAATCCTACATAGTCTATCATAAAAGGAGTCTATCTTAGGTTTTAGAAGAGTTAGTAGGCATATTGACATGATCAAAAGATTAGTTTTGATATATAAGGTCCCCATCACTTTGTGAATATCTTGAATTAATTTGTTTCTCTAGATAAATAGGGGATGTCACCTCTATTTTGTCTTAAATAGAGGGCACTTACTTAGGTGCATAGACCTACAGTCTTTAGGGATAGAGAGAAAAGGTGAACTAGGAGTTGGGGAAATTTTTTAAAGAGGTGTGGAAAGATATATGACATCTAGTGGAATCATGGAAACCAAGCACAAAGGAAAGAATCCCAATAGGTAGGTTTAAACCCTTAGAGTTACAGTCAAATCTTCTAGGCATATTTAGGCCTAGAAGCCAAATGGAGGGTCAATTCCAATTGTGACATGAGATGAGCATTCCAAAGGATTGATAAATGTTTATGAAGTCATAATAGAGGTATATAGGATACTGAGATGCAAGGATAACCATAAAAAAACTCATTTTGGACTTTAAGGTGTAGATAGGCTATTAGGCATGGTGAGTCCTTGAAGCCAAAAAGGAGGCCGTTTTCAATTATAGCTCTAAGAAATCATTAAAATGTATTAGGACATGTTTTTATGTAATTTATAGATATGTTCAAGATTTCACATTGTAGAGGAGTCACAAATAATCCATTTTTGAGCCCAAAACCAACTCAGACCTATAGGGAATAAGAAAAAAAGATCAATACAGCATATTTAAATTCTTATATCTCCCTTTTTGCTTTGCATGGAGACTCAAGGAATTTGAAGATGTTATATCTGGTCATGATTAACCATTTTGTGGTATTGTATTGAAAGCTCAACATCAAATATACATAAGCACACCTTAAGATGGTAAAATAGGCTAAACCCTTATAAGGACCCAATTGAAGAAATGAGGATGAAGAGTTATTATAATGGATAGAAATTGCATGAATGATGATTGGATTTTAAAGAGGACTCAGTCAGGCTCCCCATCATCAACATTAGTTGTATGGAATCTATATGGATAAGCTACAAACAATGTTTTCTTGACTATTTTATGTGTTGTGTAGGTTCTAGGGACTTTCAAGAGATGAAACCCTTTTAGAGGAAGATATAGACTTTGGCTAACACCTCATGTCCATTTAATACTTCATAAAAACTCCTAAGTGTTCAAAAAATACCTCTTATCTTAGCTAGTTAAAGCTGACATAGTGACCAAGCTAGCGAGAAGTGTGAAAACTCAAAGTGGAAGTGATTTTAAGGTGTGCCTAATGACTCTAAGGCCATTATAGGTATTGAAACATGTCATTCACTCCCTAAAATATATTTTCATATAAAAATGATTCCTTTTTAGAATCCAAGTGTGCAAGGTGCATAAAGAAGAGTTTTTAAACTATAGATGTTGATGGCTCATTCTTACATGATTCTAGATGACTAGGGCTAATGCATGGAAAGGCATGCTTGAAAGCCTTCCCCTTCATTTGAATCATCATACCTATCTCTAATCAGTTTTGGGATGTTAAAATAGGTCCAAATCATGAAGGAAATTTTATAAGCTAGAATAAGGAGTTTTATGCCACTTTGCAAGAGTTTCATGCCTTATATTGACACTTGTGCTTCTTGATCTTGCATGGTTCATCCCACATCCTATTCTCATGAACAAGTAACCTATTTTATCAACTTGAAAATTTTCCTTGTGACCCTTGGTATTCTCTCTTCTCCTCTTTCTCTCTCTCTCAATTTCTATAAGAACTAGCCATTTTGGCCTTAATAACTTATGCTTCACCTCAAGATGGCAAAGCCTTACTCATTTACATACCATTTGATCAATAAGACTACTAATTTTTACCTTTTCATGACTATTCATGGTATGTTTGACTTGAATGTTTGATCTTGTGTAAGTGATGAATCTTGTTTCCTTAGCATGGTTGTTTTATTTTCTCACCTATTTACAGCTAGAAAGCTTCTTCTTGCAGGGCATGTGAAGTGTTATAGGAAATGTCAAGGTTGATTGAGTTAGTCTATTAACTAGTGAAATTAAAGGCCTATTATCTAGAATTCCTAGCCTAAACATTCATACATAACCTCATAATGTATGTTGGAGAAGATGCAGATTGGAGAAGTGTATGTTTGGTTAGTCACTTGGTTTCATGTGTAACATGCATTTGGTTGAAAGTCAACAACCTATTTGGTGTATCGCCTCCCTTAGGATAGTTTGATTTTAGTTTTTTCTTTCCCTTTCCCCCATAGATTTTAGGTGTAGTTGTGATCCAAAGTGGTAAATCAAGATATCTATCCCTACCTAGAGATTCACCTCATCCTTAGGCTACCCACAAGCCTAGAAGTGTTTCAATTGTACCACTTGGATGAGGAGAGATGAGACAACTCCTTAAAGGGTAAAAATCCAAGTGACAATAATTTCTGGTATGCTCGATGGGACTCTAAGTCCAAGAGGTTGAAAGATTTTTTGGTGTTCTTTTTTAATAATCAGTCTTTGGAGGCATCTATCTAAGCATCAATGGTGACTCTGAAGATACATCAATTAGTCAAGTAGACAATGTTTCCTTTTGAAGATTTTTGGTAATATATTTCTATGTGTTATTGCTCCAATTAAATTTTCATGGATATTTTGGTGTTGAATACTATTTTACACAAGTTAGTGAGACATATATAGATTATGTCACTCCTTATCAGCCTTGGTGTGATTCTCACCAGTCTTGTCATAATTATTTTCAGCCCTATAACTAGCCCATTCATGAAGTATATCAGTCTTATAGCCAACCTTCTCAATGTCTTGCTCCTAGTCAACCTAGCCACTTCTCAAGTCAATCCATTTCCACCTTAAATAAAACACTCTTGGGATATGAGAGGTAAATTTTAGATCTTGAAACATAAAGGGGATATGGTCTAGAGATTCCTAGTCATTTCATTCATAAGGTGAGAGATGCATTAGAGTTGGTCAAAAGAGAATGGACACCTATTGAGAGAGCTAATTGGAAAAGGATCAAAAGTGAGATAATATTTTTTAGTTTCATAGTTTCATACTTGGAGGAGAGGATAAGAATTCATGAGAGGTAACCTCACCAAACTATTAGTAATTTGATCTATCAAGGTTAAATAACTACCCCTATCATACAAAACTTTCCTAAAACTGGTCATTAACCCTTTACATCTAGTAAAACCAAGGAATTTTAGGATAAAATAACAAATTTTGGTGAAAAAATTATTGAAAATAGGCCATTTTAATTTCAAAATAGAATTTTCAAGTTTAAATATGCAAACAATCCATGCATAGGGGTCAATTTTGAGAGAACATTGAACTTTCTAGGAGCTACAGGTGGTTTCAAGACCTCAAATTTTGTACACAAGGTCATAATAACATGAGGAACCTTATAAAAGTATTTCATGGTTATTGGATGAGTGTATATACTTTATATTTTTGTAACATTCCTCATCATGTCTGTTAAAGATCACCATTGGAGTAGGTATCATTCTAGAGTGACACAGGTTTTTAAGTCCAGACAAAAGTTTGAAAAGCATAGGATGATGTTTTTTTACATCATAATCAGACCTCAAAAGAGTTTTAAAACTCCAAATTTTAAGCAAACCATGCTCATACATACTTTTGCAAGTAAACATGCATATAGGCCAAAAAAGGGGTTTTTTGACTTTTCAAGCAAAATGTGATTTTAGAGTGTTTTGATAGCATGGTAGAGACCCCATGATGATTTTTTAAAACATTGGGAATTAGGGGAAGATTTATTTTTATTTTGGTGATTTTTCCATTTTTTACAGTTCTAAACACCCTTCCAAGCCTCTTGTTTAGATGCTCGTATCTTTCACCACATGTGGAGTTTGGCTAAAAAATATTATTAAAATTTTAAAAATACTATGTAATTAGAATTAATGGATAATCAATACAATTTGAGGGGCTGTTCTTTATGAATAATCGTTAAGAGCATATGCATCCTAGAATACAATTAAAACCCCACAGGTATATTTTTCCACATGGTAAATTTTCATATATTTTGTGTGGGAACCCAATATTTGTATGTATGTTAGGGGGGTAAATTTTATACATATAAATGGAAATATTTTGGGATTTAGAGGTTTATACTTCATGAACCATCATTTTGAAGATTCATCTTCAAAACCCTCTTAAAGCCTCAACAAACTAGTTTTGCAAAAATTTGATTTTATTGCCATAAAATAAACATGGATAAACTTAAAACCTTTTTAAATTTCAAGTAAAATAAAATAATATTCCATAAATGTCAATTTTATTCATGGAGACGTACGAATGAGGTCATAAATCATGTTTTTTATGAAAAAACATGTAAAATGAAGTACAGGACAACTCAATGAAATCTAATACAATCAAGCTCAAATATTAATACTTTTTATTCATCCTTAAATATTAATTTGTTCATAAGTCATTCTATAATTTTTCCAATCAGCTTAAACAAAATGGCCAATCTGTAGGAAAATGGAGAAAAATAGGCCTAGTCAACCCTATTGACTGAGTAGTGAGTGTTTTTTCATCAAAATCAAATATATTGTGATGAAGAAATTTTTTACATGTATATATAATTTTTTTTAGGTTTTATGGCATATTGTTTCATTTTTAATGGAGTTTAAATGCACAGATTGGCTTTTAGGCCTATTTGGTGTAATAGGCCTAGTTGGTCAAATGGTCAACATGAAGAATGGTGTTAAAAATCATTCAAATTAATTAATTTTGGAGTTACCATGTGCCATATATATTTTTTAAGTTAATATACCATTCTCAAATCAATCCACAAGTTCCAATTCATGCAAGTTGAGTTCAAGTGGAAGTTGACTAGTCTTTGAGTCCACATCTCTTTGATTGACTAGTTTGACTAGTTTCATGCATCTCCCATGATTTTTATGAAAGATAAAGACATTAAAGAACTTAAAATTAATTTTAATATGGATTTATATTGAAAATTATGATGTGATTTTCATTTAAAGAAAGTTTTGAAGTTAACATGCACCCACCACTTCTCAATTAAACACCATAGTAAAGGTCATGCAAATTTTTGAAGAATTGATGAGTTTGTTTAATTTTATAAATTGAATTTATTATTGATTAATGGCATGTATTTTCATGCATGATTATTTTTAAAAGTTAAAATGCTCCCAACACCTCTATTTCTATGCCAAAATTTGAAGATCATGCAAATTTTCATAGAGTTTAGAGATTTTGATAAATTGTTATAGCATTGTAAAAGGAATAGGTCTTGAGTTAACTGACCAAGACTAATACTTATCTAAAATAAATACCACTTTGGATTTATTTTAGTTTTAAACATATATATATATATTTTTAATCCATTATTCATTCATTCTTAAAGTTGAGAAGAAATTGTAATTGAAACCATTTTAACAAATAAAGAAGTTTTTTTGCATATATTTTTTAGATCAGAATAGAGTGTAATTGACTATGTACCAGCATATAAGTGGCAAATAATTACCATTTTATAGGTCCTTTTCACACCTACTATGAAAATATCATCTTCTATAGGTCATTGGAATATCTAGGATTTGAATTTGCTTTGTAAACTTCTTTCAAGCCTTCTTTTGAAACACTAATGTTTAGGATTGAATGTAGAGTTTTCTTTCATATTCATATGTGTCTTACTCAGTTTCAAAATGACTTAAAATAATAAAAATTATTCAAGTGTATCACCAAAATAGGTAGGATTTACATTTATGTTTCCTCTTCCCCTTTTCATCCTAAAATAGTAATAGATTAGTTTTAATAGATAAATCTTAAGGGAACCAACCCTCTCTAGAGGTTCTTCTCAATTTAGAGTCACCCACACTTTGATAAGATCAATTATGTTAACCGGAGAGAGGGTGTGCTTTGAACATCTTCAATCAAGGTGATCTCTAGAGTGATAATATTTTATAGCATGCCCAATGGGACATTCATTAGACATACTAGCCTTTGGAGGAATTCAGAAGTTCAGTGTAAATTTTAGGCACTCAACTTTGGTTTAGAAGATCAGGTATCATTTCAAATATTAACTACTTTTATCACTTGGTTTAATAATGGTCTCAAATGAATTATTTTTAGTATGGATCTATATAATCCTCATTATTATTAGTACGACTAGCCACACTATGATCCTTACTAGGAGTTTTAGGATCTATATTAGGCATTTATGCAAGAGTACCACCCATATCCTCCCTATGAATATCCATTCCATCATAATAGTACCACTTTCATGAGCCATCCTACCCATCTATCCAACATAATCATGGCCATTTTTTAGCTACCTAATCTATACCAACAAAAAAACAAATTTTAGTGAGCCTTGAAAATAATGCAATAGAGTTGTACTCATAGAGCTATTATGGTCAAGATACCCCTACTCACTAGATCCATTATGTGAGCGATTCTTTGTAGAAAATAAAAGAGAAATGGGCACCTCTTGAAAGGGAAAATTGGGTTAATCTCACTCGTGAATGATGGATGTAAGTGGTTATATTTAGAGTATTGAGGATAAACTAAAAGGCCTTAAAGATCAATAGGTTTAACCATAACCTTCTTATATACCATCCATTCCTCCTCAATAGACCATTCCAAAATCCCCTTTGATTTTTCCAAATTCTTCATGTATTTCTCAGACCTTCCCTTCTTAGAGACCAATCTAAGAGATCTATCAAAGAAATAAAGAGCTTATTATGGCACAACATGCAGTTGAAATCACTAACCACTTTAAAGAGAAGATATTCCAGGAGAATATTAATAAGCATATCTGAGAGTTAGAGCTAAAGAAAAGGAAAGAGGAGAAGAACCAAAATCAAATGGTCAAAAAGGAGCCTCTATCTTTCCCATCTTAGAACCAAATCATGTAGTCAAGCCAATCTAAAGCTTCTTAGGTATTTTCCCCTCCCTCTTCAAGAATCTAACTCATTTCCAACTTTGAAATCCATTGAGAGCAACATGTAAAAGAAGGAAGAGGAGCATGTCACATGGGAACTAGATCAATAAATTTTAGATTCAAATGAGTTTCAAGAAGATTGTGCTGAGGAGGATGAAAGTGTTCATGAAGAATTTAAGCAGTGTTACCATATTAAAAAGAGAATGAATAAATTGATGTAATAGGTAATCAAATTGATTAATTTTTGGAATAGCTAGATATTACCAATCAACTAAAAATCTCATTGGAGGACCTATTGGAAGTTTTTGGAGTAGGATATGCTCTTTTCCAAGGGGATTATGATCTAGTTGCAGCTAAAGAGAGAAGCTTTGTCAAGCCAAACAAAGAGAAAGGAGTGGGCATCCCTTTAATTTTGGCACCTCAAGTGTTCATGGTTCAAAATGACTTGTTTTATATCTTCAAAATGGGATATCATCTTATTGATGAGCCTATAGTCATGGATATGCTTCCAAAAGGTTATACAAGTATATTTTGTGCTCAACCTAATCAACCAAATTGTGTAGAAATGGAGCCTGATAAGGAGAAGGAGCCACTAAATGAGTATGTTTACATTGGAGGTTAATTTACTCATACTATTCCACATATGAGCATGCCAAAGGAGTTGGCAAAGAAGATACTTGATTTTTTAATCACCAAGCTTACAAGGGAACATGTGATGTATCATTATCCATCTTATCATGAAAGTGAATTATCAAATTTTCCTTTTGATCAAGGAAGACCAGCAAGGTGGAGGTTAGTTTGTACATAATAGACTTCATATTGTTGATTTCCTCTAAGTGTACATCTACACATGCTTTTAGTTGTTGTTTTTTCCCTTTCTAATTGTTGTTGTCCATTCCTCTAAGTGCACACATGCACATCTTTGTTATTGTTTGTGTTAGTTATCTTATTTGAGTATTTATCTACAAAAGACTTCCAATATTTGGTATATATCTAACTCAATTTTAGCTAGTGTTTCTAAGTTATTTGGCCAACAAGATGGTCAACCACTGAAAGTCACCAAAATTATTAGTAATTTGACCTATCAAGGTCATATTACTACCCCTATCATATGAAACTTTCCTAAAACTAGTCATTAACCTTTTTTAGCTAGTCAAATTGAGGAATTGTAGCCTAAAATTATTAATTTTAGTAAAAATTTAAAAAATTTATTATAAATGGGTCATTTTCATTTCAAAACACCATTGTCAAACTTAAATATGTAGACAATCCATGCATAAGGGTCAAGTTTGAGAAAAAATAAACTTTTTAGGAGATAAAGGTGATTTCAGGACCTCAAATGTTTTACACAAGGTCATAATGACTTGAGGAACCTTATGAAAAAAATTCATGGCTATTGGATGAGTGGAGATACTCTCTATTTTGTAACAGTCCTTGGCATGTCCGTTAGAGATCACCATTGGAGAAGGTATCATTTTGGAGTGCCATAGATGTTTCTAATTCAAGGTAAAAGTTTGAAAATAATGGGATGATATTTTTTACATCATAATCAGACCTTTAAAGAGTGTTAAAACTCCAAATTTTAAGCAAACCATGCTCATATAGGGCTTTACAAGCAAACAAGCATATATGCCAAAAAAGGAGGTTTTTGAATTTTCAAGAAAAATATGATTATAGAGTATTTTTATAGCATGTTATAGATACCATGATGATTTATTTCATAATTAGGAAGCAAGTGAAGAGTTATTTTCATTTTGGTGAATTTTTCATTTTTTGCAATTCTAAACACCCTTCGAAGCCTCTTGTTTAGATGCACATATCTTTCACAACATGTGGAGTTTTGTAAAATTATATTACTATTTTTTAAAGACCCATTTTTAATTATAATTAATTATAAAATTATAAAATTTTATGGGCTTTTATTTATGAACAATGATTAAGAGCGTAGGCAATGCAGAATGTAGTCAAAACCCCATAGGTAGATTTCTCCACATGGTAACTTTTCATATATTTTTCATGGGAACCCAATATTTTTAAGGATATTATGGGGGTAAATTTAATACTTATAAATGGAAATATTTTGTGATTTTGAGTTTTGTACTTCATGAACCATCATTTTGAAGATTCAGCTTCAAAACCCTCCTAAACCTTAAAAAACTAGTTTTAAAAAAAGTTGATTTTATTTCCATAAAATAATCATGGATAAACTTTAAAACTTTAATAATTTCAAGTAAACTTATAGAGGATTCCATAAATGTTAATTTTATGCATGGATCTGTAAGGATGAGTGTAGAAATCACGTTTTTCTATGCAAACAAGCATGTAGAATGATGTACATGACATTTAAATGAAATATAATAAATGGATATCAAATATTAATACTTTATATTAATTTTAAAATATTAATAGGGTCATAAATCATCTTGTAAGTGTCCCAAATAGCTTGATCAAAATGGCCAGTCTATAGAAAAATGGAGCAAAATAGGCCTAGTCAACCCTATTGACTAAATGGCGAGTGTTTTCTCATAAAAATCAAATATATTGTGATGAGTAAAGTTTTTTTTATGTCTATTTCATTTTTTAAATATTTAATGGCATGTTTTTTTAGGTTTAATGGATTTCAAATGTATAGATTAGATTTTAGGCCTAGTTGGTCTAATGGTCAACTTTAAGAATGACATTGGAAATATATCAAATGAATTAATTTTAGAGTTACCAAATTCCATATATTTTTTCAAAGTGAATATATCATTCTAAATTTAATCCATAAATTCCAATTAATGCATGTTGAGTTCAAGTGGAAGTTGACTAGTCTTTGAGTCCACATTTCTTTAGTTGACTAGTTTGACTAGTTTCATGCATCTCCCATGATTTTTATGCAAGATAAGGACATTAAAGAACATAAAATCACTTTTAATCTATATTTATATTCTAAATTATTGCATGATTTTCATTTAAATAATGTTGGGAAGTCAACATGGGCCCACCACTTCTCAATTCAACACCAAAGTAAATGTCATGAAAATGTTTGAAGACTTGAAGAATTGAAGACTTTGTTTGATTTTATAACATGAATTTATTATTGAGGAATGGCATGTATTTTCATTAATGAATATTTTGAGAAGTTAACATGGTCCCACTACCTCCAATTCTATGCCAAAATTTGAATATCATGCAAATTTTCAGAGTTTGGAGATTTTGATAAATTATTTTAGCATTGTAAAAGGATTAGGTCTTGATTTAACTAACCAAGACTAATACTTATATAAAATCAATTCCAATTTGGATTTAGGTTAGTTTTAAACACATATATTTGTTTTCTCAAGACATTATTCATTAATTATTGAATTAAAAAATAAATTGTAAATGAAACCATTTTTATCAAATAAAGAAGATTTTTTACATATATTTTTTAGATCAAAATAAAGTGCAATTTTACTTTATACTAGCATACAAGTGGCATATACTTACCATTTTATAGGATATTTCCACACCTACTATGAAAATATCATCCTTTACAGGTCATTGGAAGAGCTAGGATTTTAATTTGCTTTGCAAACTTCTTCTAGGCCTTCTTTTGAAACACTAATGTTTAAGGTTGAATGCAGAGTTTTCTTTCAGATTCATATGTGTGTCATACTCATTTTCAAAAAGATTTCAGAGAATACCAATAATTTAGGTGCATCACTAAAGTAGGTTATTTTTCCCTTCAATTTACCCTTCCCCTTTTCATCCTAACATAGCAGTCAATTACTTTTAATAGATAAATCTTAAGGGAACCAACCCTCTCTAGAGATTCTTCTCAATTCAGAGTTACCCACACTCTGAGAAGATCCAATTGTATCAACTAGAGAGACAGTGTGCTTTCCACATATTCATCTAGGGTGATCTCTATAGTGATAACACAAATCTATAATCCTTCATATCCACTTCCCCAAGAGTGTTGTCAGTCCTACTTAACTCCTATTCATGAGCCCAATCAATCTTGTCAAAGTCATCTTTTCCCCATCAGTTGGAAGAAAGAGTTGAAAACAAAAACTTTATTTTTGAAGATAATCTTGATAGGTATATTATGTTGGATAATATGCATATGCAATAGTCCATGTCATTAGTAAAAGAAGTGGAATCTAATCCCTCATTGTCATCTCCCATCCCATCCCCAGCTCAAGAAAAGACTTCTAGATATGATATTCCAAGTTGGAGACAAGGTGGAGAATCCAAGCCTAAGGACATCCCAAGTTTTTTGAATACTACATCCACTCCTCAATTTGAATCACCACCTAAAAATGAGACTCCTAATCCTAACATCCTAAGATACAATAAGATAGTGGAGTCATGTGGAAAGAAATAAGTTAAAGGACTTGATAAAGAGTGTGAAGTTGAGAAAGAACTTGATCTTATGCAAGCCCCTCCCACCCTTCCTCAAGAAACCTCTTGTCCTCCATATGAGTAATATTTTACACCTTACCCTCATGTTTATTCCTATCAACTTCAAGAGAGACTTTTTCAAGACAACCTATCCTATTAATTTGAAGGGTTAGAGTTAAGGATGAATTTGTTGAGTCAAAGTGTGATGGAAGGTTTAAACCCAAAAGAAGATCCTATGCCTAAACACACCCTATAAAACCTCCCTCAAGAGAGTGATCAAGATAAATTAGATGTTAATAAAGTGATTTTCAAGTGAAATGAAGTAAACAAGGTTATCTTATCCTAAGGTCTGTCTCCCCTTCCTCAAGAGCTTCTAAAAGAATCCCTTACTTTTCACTCTTAATCTGATTTTGAGTTCTATGTGCCACCTCCACAAACTAGTTAATCTTGTCCTCACCCCATCACTATTTGTCTAGATGAACCTATGGTATGGGAACCTAAAGAGGAGAATTTTCTTGATAAAAACATAGAACTCTTGTTGAAGAAATCCTAGATGCTTGGCATCCTCATTGGATTAAGTCACATGACTTAAAAATGCCTAGCCTTTGAATCAAGAAGAAGGAGATTGAAGATCTTGCAGCCTTTTAAAACCACATTCATGTTATGAAATTTGAGATACAACTTTAGATTCCTTAATAGGTCTTACATGATGAATAAAAGGTGATTTATTGTGTGGAAAATTTTGATTGGGTTGATGAGGAGGAATGTTTTCCTTTTGCCAAAAAGGAAGAAATAGTCATTGGTTCTTCCACCACTATGAAAGATAACATGGATGGACAAAAAAAATGTCCAAACCAACCTTTGGATCTCTTGAAGGATGGACCAAGCTCCTTTTGGTCTCAACCTTCTAAAAAATGAGAAACCAATCCTCTTGAAGCCATGCCTACAAAGAAGATGCAAGTTGACCATGAGAAGAAGAGTGGGTATTAGTATGAGGTATGTGTACAATTTCATTAGGAATATATCTACATTGGAGACATATTTAAGGATGATATTATTATGAGTAGATCAAGAGAAGTGCCAGGGCATAGGTTTGATTTACAAAGCATCCAATCCAAGGAAAAACATGCTTGGCACTATATTTCATCTCATGAGGAAGGAGATTTAAGAAATTTTACTTTTTATCCTAGAAAGGAGGTATGCTTAGTGTTATTTGTGCATAATAATTATTTTTTGATTCCCCTAAGTGCATTGATCACATGTGTGTTTTCTTTCACTTTGGGTGTGTGTCTTTTGTTTTGTGTGGTTGAGTTAATCATTGGTCTTGTCTTGATCAAAACTTGTGGTTAAAGGTCTCCTTGTTTTTCTTAAAATTTAAAATGACTCACTAATCCTAATGGACTAATAAGGCTACTAGTCTAGTTAGTATAGCAGGCATACTACCCTTATGAGTCACCAATTTATTGACTAAATTTGACCCTATAGGACAAATTGGGAACCCTATATTTAAAAACTTGTATTTTAGGTATTTTATGTGTCAAATATAGATTTATTAAGGTGTATTATAGGTCATTTAGTATTATTTCATGTTATATTATCCTTGGTCATTATTTATTTTTAGTCCTTATATCATTTTAAGTCATTTTGAGGTCAAAATAAGGAATTAAATGAGTTGTACAATATATTACAAAAGTTTGAAGGTGTAAGTAGGATTATTTAATGTTAAATGTGTCCTATTATGCCTTGATCAACTAATAATAACTCAAAGTGATAGGTTCTTCAGAAGAAAGAGTAGTTATCAAAGGAAAAAGAAGAAGTTTGGTACTTGTAAGACCTATGGGAGCGTTTTACATGTGGGAAAAGGTTTTAATATGACTATTTATATTACTTAGGTTAATTTAAATGCTTTACATGACATTTAAATGCAATTTTTAATCTAAAACCAAACTAGTCATTTTCCACCCTTCTAGACACACATAACCAATCTTTATGTTTATACTTGGTACGGACAATTGGATAACTTCCAAGTCAAATGCCTTTCAAAGTTGAAATCACACTCAGAGATATTAATTTACATAACAATATTTTGAATAATGGTGGCCTGTGCTTGATGAAACATCCTCATGAAGTTGATTATGTTTTTATGCTTGTTATTTCATGCACCCTATAAGTTTTACTCCATTTTTGGAAAGTCCATGCAAACCAATTGGTGATGTTACCTCTAGAGGATGTTGGATATATTCTCAAATTTCTTCCATGATCATATTTAGGTTTCATGGTATTTTAATGAGAAAATCATCTTAGGATTGTAGATTAGTCTTGTTTAGGATGACAGACAAATTTCTACCATTTGTAGAGTTTCTCATGCTTTGTAAATGGTTTCAAAGGGTTTAGATAATTTCATCACCATGTACTCAATTTATACCTGGTCCCATCCTATTTCCATCTCATTATTTAAGTCAAATTCTCCATGAAGGTGCATTCATATGCAACTTACCAGTTAGGCAACCATTAATGAATGTCTATAGGTGCTTGGAAGAAAAATCCATTTGAAAACTAGGAACATAGATAATTGAATCCATTCAGGGGTTTTGAACATCCATTTGGATGTATTGGAATAGTATTAAAACTCATTTAAGGCTAAATACAATACATTGTCTATGCTTGTAACTTTATTGCCTACACATGATAGTGTTCATCTATAGGTGGTACCAAAGAGGGTTAAAAATCCATTTTGAAATGTTTAAATAAGTAATGAACCTTCATTAAGGTATTCATATGGTGAAAGGATCATGTGAAACTTGTTTGAAAGGACGGATTATTATTCAAAGTTAAAAGTCACTTCGAAGGAGATGACTATAAACTCAGGGACCTTTTCCTAAAATTGCCAAAATAGAGCACCTAAGTATTTTGGAGAGATATTATAACAAGGACATATTGAATTTTTATTATTCACATTGAACTAATTATATATCCTCTACATAAGAGAAATAATTTTCCAAGTTTGGAAGGCTGATGGTGGGTAAAAAGTGGTTGTTGAAGGACCCAAAATCACACTTTTATGCATTGAAAACAGGTAGTGAAACCTACATCTATGAGCCCAAAAGAGACCTTTGTCACTCAAAGTTGAAAAGTTGAAATTGTCACAATATTTTAGTGTTTCCAAATGGTTGAATGGAGTAATTATGACCTAGTAGATCATCTAAAGGGGATAGTATACTATTCTTTGAATCTCTCATACACCTATAGGTGTATTAGGCTTTGTAATACCCACCTATAGTTGAGTAGGTAGATAGCAAGCTAACAGAAAATTTCTAAGTGGTGTTTTATGGAATATAAGTCCAACCTAAAGACCCTCAACCTTTAGTAACCTTTGTTGGTGCTCTCCAAATTTCAAACACAGAGGTGTTTAAATTGTGCCACTTGGATGAGGAGAGTTGAGACATATCCTTAAAGGATGAAAATCTAAGTGAAAAAAATATCTATCTTAGGTTCCTCCCAATCCAACCCCTTTGAATCAATCAAAATAGTGGTTCTCAAATAACTTCACCAAACCCTGATGAAAATGAGGCTATATGAATTGATCTATACCTCACCTCCTCATTACCAAGAAATGATAGAGGTATTACAATCAATAGAGGTCTAACCTAAAGACCCTTAAACTTTAGTAACCTTTGTTGGTGCTCTCCAAATTTCTAACCTTGTCACCTTTAAGGATTAATAAATACCTTACATCCATCCTGATAACCCAGATCCCCCTCTTTTCATCACTTCCTACATCAACCAAACCCATGTCAGATGGGTTATGATTGATGGAGGAGCCAATGTTAACATCATCTCCTCCCATTCCTATGATCAAATTAAATTACTGAACAATGTCATGTCTAAAACCTTTAACTTCCTCTAATCCTTCAATGATACCATGGCCACTACTCTAGGAACTATTTCCCTTCATATCCATGTAGGACCTTGCACACTCCTTGACGTCTTTTATGTATTTGAAATTGAATTCTAGTATAATGTTTTACTGGGATGACCTTATATTTGCTCCATGGGTTATGTACCTTCTACCCTTCATCATTGCATAAAATTTGAGCATGATGGTTAGGTTATCACCATACAAGCTGACCCAAGTCCCTTCTCATCATCAAACATGACTTATTGACCCAAAAATGTCATCTTACTTCCATATAACACACCCTCACCATCCAAAGACAAACCTTCAACCATAAAATTTGACATCATATCTCCTTCCACCAATGAGGCATCTAATAACTCATCTATACCCTTAAATCAAATCCCTTCCACATACCCCTTGGAATCAAAATTACATCACCTTTTACTTGGGGAATATCATCTTTTGGTCCTTGATGCCTTCCCTACTCTCTAATAGTATGGGCAACTTAATAAATAACCTAGGTATGACCCTAATATCAGAGCTATCATTCCCTTTTGGCATCCAAAATACCAAACCAATTTCATCTATGAGGTACTTGATAACCCCCTTGGTTCTTCTACCACCTCTCTTTCACCTTGACCATTCATTATCATCTTTTCCTACCTAGATAAATCAAGTTTTACCAAGATATACCTTTATTGTTGTGCTTGGAAGGGATTTTTCCTTAGATGATATGAATAGGGGACACATGAGATACTTCCCATTGAGACTTGAAAACCCCATGAGAAACATGGCCTTAGTTTCCTTCCACTAGACCATCACACCAAATCACCCCCCTACCAAACTTGATGAAGAGATCCCATCCTCACTGACTCCCTCATCATCACACCAAGAAGAATTTGACCTCATCTGACCTAACATTTTTTTCATCAACATGATCAACCTTGGACCCCTAACTTATTAAAAATCAGGGGAAACCTTAACCATCCTTATGACCCATCCTAAAATGATAAGAGATGACTCTCTTACCATTAATACTATGTAGTGTCAATATCATGATTCCATTCTCACCTACATTGGTGCCTTAGATTATTCCATCCACAAATACATT
Source organism: Torreya grandis (assembly GCA_037957365.1). Lineage (NCBI taxonomy): Eukaryota > Viridiplantae > Streptophyta > Pinopsida > Cupressales > Taxaceae > Torreya > Torreya grandis. The sequence continues at coordinate 2,897,279 of JARHVA010000718.1, read as the reverse complement.
CCTCTTGAGACTTCAACCATGTGTAATGAACCGCTACACCAAAATCCTAGACTATTAATGAATCTGCCCACCAAGATCATAACATCCCACCATGCTTTCAAAGCCCAAACTTTGGGCTGGCTTTGCGCACGTACACGAGATCCATTACGTGTATGAGCCTCAGATGAACACTAAAATGCCAACGTAACCCACCCACTCCATGACTTGAACATGGGTGGTTGCTTTGATACCAAATGTAATGAACCGCTACACCAAAAGCCCAGACTTTTAGTGAATTTGCCCACCAGGATCATAACACCATGTTAGATGAATCCACTATGGATATCAATTTGGGCACTCCAAACAACCCCCACATTGTCAAAACACTCCAATCATTGAATTCTAAGGAAAATTAGGATTTTCCCTCCTTTTAGAATTGCATCATAGCATTTGCTTGGTCTAAAAACAACATGCTTGGATTTAACCCCACCTTTGCCACCCACAACATAGTCACCCATCATGATGACAAACCTATTAGGTAGAAAATCTAATGAATTTACCTTAACATATCCCTTCTCATAAAATAATAAATTTAATATATCCTATCTATAAGTTTAAATAAATCCATTGATTACCCCCAATGGGTCTAGAATTTCATGCTTATCACCAAATCCATAGGGGGACTATGCATCTATGTGGACTTTCATGACCTCAAACTTTCTTGCCCCAAATATGAATTTTATCTACCAAGCATTAACCAACTAGTTGATCTTACAACCAAACATAATATTTTATATTTTATGGATGGATTATTGGGTTACAATTATATCTTAATCACCCTTGAAGATCAACACAAAATTACCTTTATCTCCCCATAGGTAACCTTATGCTATAGAGTCATGCCTTTTGGACTAAAGAATGTTAGTGCAACCTACCAATGTGCCATGACTTATATATTCTATGACCTTATTCACAAAATCTTAAAGGACTATGTTTATGAACTTATTAGGAAAATCAAATATCACAAGGATCATTTGGATATTCTCAAGATTATCTTTGAAAATAGCATCCATTACCATGTCTTCCTCAACTATATGAAGTACATTTTTGGGGTCTTATCAAAAAATATTCTTTGATTTATAATTTATCTTAGGGGAATTGAGGTTGATCTGTATAAAATCAAAGAAATCTTTGACATGCATCCCCTGACCCACCATAATTAACTCCATAGTTTGCAGGGAAAGCTCTAATCCATTCATCACTTTATCTCCCATCTCTCAAACTAATGTAAACCCTTCCACTACCTCCTAAAGGACATACATTTTAGTAGGAAATTATTATGAAAAAACCTTTGATTTACTCAAATATTACTTCTTGTCTCCACTTATCCTCACCACTCCTAAGGATGACTAACCTTTCAACCTTTATATCTCTACTACCGACCACTCCCTAGGGGCAATGCTTGATCATCAAGATGAACAACACAAATAATAAGTTATCTACTACATCAACGATATGATTATAGAAAAAAAGACTTGGTATACCCATATAAATAAGATTTGTTTATCCTTAGTCTTTATGGTCACCAAACTTCACCACTACCTTCTTAACCACAAAACTTATGTCATAACCAAAACCAAACCACTCAAGTATATGCACTACAAGCCATACTAAAACTAATGTATAGATAAGTGGCTCATGATTTTAGTAGAGTTTGACCTTGAGATCCTTCAACAAAAGTACATTAAATGGATAGTCATTGCCAACCAATTGGCCAAAGCACCATTAATAGATAACCAACCTCCTCTTCTTAACTTCCTGATGAGTCCATCGTAACCCTCTCTTAGGCAAACTTCACCTACCAAGTGACCATGTTCTTTGACAGATCAAAGTGTCAACATGGTATGGGTACTGATATCATCCTTATTAACCTTAATAGAGAACCTCTTCCTTTGTCTTTCAAGCAAGATTTTTAATGTACCAACAATATGATTGAGTGCAAAGCCCTAGTAATAGGCCTTCAAACTGCACTAGCTTTGGGAGTCAAAATTATCAACATCTTTGGTCACTCCCAACTTTTGGTCAATCAAATCAATAGATCTTACTAGTGTAAGAATGATGTTTTGAAATAGTATAAATAACTAGTTGATGAAATATTAACATCATTTGAACACTATTGTATCCAGTCAACTCCATGAGTTACCAATAAATTTTTTGACACCATGGCTTCCCTTGCCTCTCAAATCCCATCTGGACCCTCTAAATCTAATCTATCTATCATTATCCAAAGACTTACCCAACATTCCCATATGAAACTAGATTCTCCCACCACTTTTAGGCAATCAATGTTGGTTCAGAAGATCAACTATCATTTCAAATATTGACTACTCTTAGGTCTTGGTTTACTAATGGTCTCAAATGACTTATTTTTAGTATGGAATCATATAATCCTCACTATGATCAGTATGACTAGCCACACTATGATCCTCACTAGGAGTTTGAAAATCTATATCAAGCATATATGCAAGAGTACTACCCAAATACTCCCTATGAATAGATATTCCATCATAATACTACCCCTTACTAAACCTTTCATGAGCCATCCTACCCATCTAGCCAACATAATCATGGTTATTTTTTAGCTACGCAATCCATACCAGAAATTGAACAAACTTTAGTGAGCCTTGCAAAGAATGTACTAAAGATATACTCATAGAGATATTATGGTAAAGATACCCCTACTCACTAGATCCATTATGTGCGATATTCATTGTAGCAAATAAAAGAGAAATGGGCACTTATTGAAAGGGCAAGTTGGGTTAATCTCATTGGTGAATGATGGATGTAAGTGGTTATATGCAGAGCATTAAAGATAAACTAAAAGGTCTTAAAGAACAATAGGTTTAACCACAACCTTCTTATAGTCATCCATTCCTCCTTAATAGACCATTCTAAGAGCCATTTTGAGTTTGCCAAATTCTTCATGTATTTCTCAGACCTACCCTTCTTAAAGATCTTTCTAAGAGATCTATCAAAGAAAGAAATAGATTATTATGACACAACATGAAATTGAAATCATTAACCACTTTAAAGAGAAGATATTCTAAGAGAATATTAATAAGTGGATCAGACAGTTAGAGCTAAAGACAAAGAAAGAGGACGAGAACTAGAATCAAATGGTCAAAAAGGAGCCTCTATCTTTCCCATCTTATAACCAAATCATGTAGTTAAGCCAATCTAAATCTACTCAGGTACTTTCCCTCCCTCCTCAATAATCTAACTCATTTCCATCCTAGAAATCCATTTAGAGCAACATGTAGAAGAAGAAAGAGGAACATGTCACATGGGAACTAGATCAATAAATTTTAGATTCAAATGAGTTTCAAGAAGAACGTGTTGAGGAAGATGAAAGTGCTCATGAGGAAGTTGAGGAAGCAATGCTACCATCTTAAAAAGAGAATGAAGAAATTTATGTAATAGATGATCAAATTGATTAATTTGTAGAGTAGCCAGATATTACCAATTAGCTAAAAAGCTCATTGGAGGACTTGTTTGAAGTTTTGAGAGTAGGATATGCTCTTTTCCAAGGGGATTATGATCTAGTTACAGCCAAAGAGATCAAATTTGTCGAGCCAAACAAAGAGAAAGGAGTGGGCATCCCTTTAATTATGCCACTTCAAGTGTTCATGCTTCGCAAAGACCTATTTTATATCTTAAAAATGGGCTATCATCTTATTTATGAGCCCACAATCATGGATATGCTTCCAAAAGGTAATACAAGTATATTTTTGGCTCAACCTAATCAACCAAATTGTGTAGAAATGGAGCCTGATAAGGAGAAGGAGCCACCTAATGAGTATGTTTACATTGGATGTTACTTTGCTCCTTCTGTTCCACATATGAGCATGCCAAAGGAGTTGGAAAATAAGTTACTTGATTTTTTAATCACCAAACTTGTGAGGGAACATGTGATGTATCATTATCCATCCTATCATGAAAGCAAATTATCAAATTTTCCTTTTGATCAAGGAAGACCAGCAAGGTGGAGGTTAGTTTTTACATAATAGACTTCATATTATTGATTTCCTCTAAGTGTACATCTGTACATGCTTTTAGTTATTGTTTATTCCCTTTCCAGTTGTTGTTTTCCATTCCTCTAAGTGCACACGTGCACATGTTTGTTGTTGTTTGTGTCAATTATCTTATTTATGTATTTATCTACAAAAAATTTCCAATATTTGATATATATCCAACTTAGTTTTAGATAGTTTTTATAGTTTCTTTGACAAATAGGCTGGGCAACCCTTGAAAGTCACCAAAATTGTTAGTAATTTGCCATGTCAAGATCAAATTACTACCCCTATCATATGAAACTTTCCTAAAATTGGTCATTAACCCTTTATAGCTAGTCAAAAGAAGGAATTATTACTTATAAGTATCAATTCTAGTAAAAATGTCAAAAATTTATTTTAAATTGGTAATTTTCATTTCAAAATACCATTTTCAAATTTAAATATGTAGACAATCCATGCATAGGGGTCAATTTTGAGAGAAAATTAAACTTTCTAGGAGCTAAAGGTGATTTTAGGACCTCAATTTTTTTTAAAAAGGTCACCATGACTTGAGGAACCTTATGAAAATATTTCATGGCCATTTGATGATTGGTGATACTCTCTATTTTTTACCAATCCTTAGCATGTGCATTAGATATCACCATTAGAGAAGGTATCATTTTGGAGTGCCGCAGAGGATTCTAATTCAAGATAAAAGTTTTAAAAGAATGGGATGATATTTTTTACATCATAATAAGACCTTTAAATAGTTTTAAAAATCCAAATTTAAATTAAACCATGCTCATACATGCTTTTACAAGCAAACAGGCAAAGAGGGTAAAAGAGGGTGTTTTTGACTTTTCAAGAAAAATATGATTTCAAAGTATTTTGATAGCATGGTATAGACCCTATGATGATTTTCTATGAATTTGGAAGTGATTGAAGAGGTATTTTCATTTGGGTGAATTTTTCATTTTTTGCATTTTTAAACACCCTTCCAAGCCTCCTATTCAGATGCTAGTATCTTTCACCACATGTGGAGTTTGGTCAAATGCTATTACTATGTTTTGAGAACCTATATTTAATTATAGTTAATGAAAAAATTATAACATTTTATGCACTATTTTTTATGAATAATCATTAATAGTGTAGGTAATGCAGAATGTAATCAAAACCCCACAGGCAAATTTCTCCACATGTTAAATTTTCATATGTTTTACATGGGAACCCAATATTTTAAAATATATTAGGGGAGGTCAATTTTATACTTATGAATTTAAATATTTTGTGATTTGGAGGTCTGTACTTCATCAGCCATCATTTTGAAGATTTAAATATAATAAATGAATATTAAAGCCTAATACTTTTTATTAATTTTAAAATATTAATATGGTCATAAATAATCTTGGAAGTGTCCCAACAAGCTTGATCAAAATGGCCAGTCTGTAGGAAAATGGAGCAAAATAGGCCTAGTCAACCCTATTGATTGAATGGTGAGTGTTTTCTCATCAAAATCAAATATCTTGTGATGAGTATATTTGTTCCAAGGCTATTTCATTTTTTTTCCAGTTTCACGGCATCTTTTTTTAGGTTTAATGAATTTAAATGCATAGATTGGATTTTAGGCTTATTTGATCTAATAGGCCTAGTTGGTGTAATGGTCAACTTTAAGAATGGAATTAAAAATGTATCAAATGAATTAATTTTGGATTTTAAAAATGCCATATATTTTTTTCAATTTAATATATAATTTTGAATTCAATCCATAAATTCTAATTAATGCATGTTGAGTTCAAGTGGAAGTTGACTAGTCTTTGAGTCCACATCTCTTCAGTTGACTAGTTTGACTAGTTTCATGCATCTCCCATGATTTTCAAGTAAGATAAGGACATTCAACAACATAATATCAATTTTAATCAAGATTTTTATTCCAAATTATGGCATTATTTTAATCCAAGGAAGGTTGGAAAGTCAACACTAGCCCACCACTTCTCAATTCAACACCAAAGTAAAGGTCATGCAAATGTTTGAAGACTTGAAGAATTGAAGACTTTGTTTGATTATATAAAATGAATTTATTATTTAGTAATGTAATATTTTTTAATGAATTAGTATTTTGAGAACTTAACATGGGCCCACCACCTCCAATTTTATGCCAAAATTTAAAGATCATGGAAATTTTCAGAGTTTGGAGATTTTGATAAATTGTTTTAGCATTGTAAACAGATTAGGTCTTGATTTAACTAACCAAGACTAATCCATATATAAAATCAATGATAATTTTGATTTAGGTTAGTTTTAAAAATATATATTGGTTTTTTCAATCCATTATTCATTAATCATTGAATCAAATAAAAAATTGTAATTGAAACCATTTTTATCAAATAAAGAAGATTTTTTGCATATATTTTTTGGATCAGAATAGAGTGTAATTTGACTATGTACCAGCATAAAATTGGCATATACTTACAATTTTGTTGGTACTTTCCACACCTAGTGTGAAAATATCATCTTTGATAGGTCATTGGAAGAGCTAAGATTTGAATTTGCTTTGCAAACTTCTTTTAGGCCTTCTTTTGAAACACTAATGTTTGACATTGAATGCAGAGTTTTCTTTTAGATTCATATGTCTATCTTATTCAGTTTCAAAAAAAAATAGAGAATACCAATAATTTAGGTGCATCACTAAAATAGGTAATATTTCCCTTCAGTTTACCCTTCCTATTTTTATCCCAAAATAGTAGTATATTATTTTAAATAGTTAAATATTAAGGTAACCAACCCTCTTTAGAGGTTCTTCTCAATTCAGAGTTACCCACACTCTGATAAGATCCAATTATATCAAAGAGAGAGGGTGTGATTTACACATCTTCATGTAGGGTGCTCTCTAGAGTAATAACACAAACCTATCATCCTTCATATCCACTTCCCCAAGAGTGCTATCAGTCCTACTTAACTCCTATTCATGAGCCCAATCAAGAGTGTCAAAGTCATCCTTTGCCCAATCAATTGGAAGAGAGAGAGTTGAGAATAAAAAAATTATTTTTGAAGCTAATATTGATAGGTAGATTGATTTGGATAATATTCATATGTATATGTCTATGTAATCAGTAAAATAAGTGGAATCTAAGCCCTAATGGTCATCTCCCATCCCATCCTCACCGCAAGAGAAGACTTCTAGATATGATATTCCAAGTTGGAGACAAGGTGGAGAAGAAAAGACTAATGAGATCCCATGTGTTTTGAATACTCCATCCACTCCTCAATTTACATAACCACCTTAAAAAGGAGACTCCTAATCTAACATCCTAAGCTAGAATGAGATAGTGGAGTCATGGGGAAAGAAAGAAGATAAAGGCCATGATAAAGAGTGTGAAGTTGAGAAAGAACTTGATCCTAAGCAAGACGCTCCCACCCATCGTCAAGAAACCTCTTATCCTCCATATGAGCCATCTTGTAATCCTTACCCTCATGATGATGCCTATCTAATTCAAGAGAGACTTTTTCAAGAAAACCTAGCCTAGTAATTTGAAGGGTTAGATTCAAGGATGAAATGTTTGAGTCAAGGTGTGATGGAAGGTTTAGACCCAAAATAAGATCCTATGCCTAAACACACCCCATTAAACCTAACTAAAGAGAGTGATCAAGCTATATTAGATGTGAATAAAGGGATTTTCAATTGAAATAAATAAAACTAGGTTGTTTTATCCCAAGGTCTATCTCCCGTTCGTCAAGAGCTTCCAAAAGAATCCCCTACTTTTCACTCTTAATCTGATTTTCACTTCTATGTGCCACCTCCACCAACTAGTTCATCTTATCCTCACCCCATCACCCTTTGTCTAGATATACCTATGGTATGGGAGCATAAAGAGGAGTAGTTGCTTGATAAAAACTTAGAACTCTTGCTTGAATAAATCCTACATGCTTGGCATCCTCATTGGACTAAGTCACATGACTTCAAGATGCCTGGCCTTGGAATCATGAAGAAGGAGATTAAAGATCTTAAATCCCTTGAGAACCACAGTCATGCTATGAAAGCTAAGATATAACTTGAGATCCCTCAAGAGGTCCTAAATGATGAATAAAATGTGATTTAATGTGTGGAAATTTTTGATTGGGTTGATGAGGAAGAATGTTTTCTATTTGCAAAAAGGAAGAAATAGTCATTGTTTCTTCCATCACTATGTAAGATATTATGGATGGAAAAAAACAAGATATAAACGAACCTTTGGATGACTTTTTTGCAATTATTGTATTTGGTTATACTCCTCTTCAAGGAGGCTATGATCTATTCAAAGATGGAGAAGGTAGCCTTGCCACTCAAGTGAGTATGCAAAAAAAAGGTAAATTTTCAAATCTATCCTTTTAATAGGCATATGCGTCTCATGATGACATTTTTGAAATCATCAAGATGGTCTATAATCCTCTCAACAAGTTGGGAGAAACACATTATCTCTTAAAGGATGGAACAATCTCTTTTTGGCCTCAACCTTGTAAAGAACAAGAAACCAATCCTCTTGAAGCCATGCCTATAAAGAAGATGTAAGTTGACCATGAGATAAAGAGTGGGTAGTAGTATGAGGTATGTTTACAATTTCAAGAGGAATATATCCACATTAGAGACCTATTTAAGAATGATTTTCTTAAAGTAGATCAAGTGAAGTACCAAGGCATAGGTCTGATCTACAAAGCATCCAATCCAAGGAAACATGCTTGGCACTATGTTTCATCTCATGAGGAAGGAGATTCAAGAAAATTTCCTTTTTATCCTAAAAATGAGGTATGATTAGTTTCTATTTGTGCATAATAGTTATTTTTTGATTACCCTAGGTGCCTTGAGCACATGTGTGTTTTATTTCACTTTGGGTGTATGTCTTTTGTTTTGTGTGGTTGAGTTAATTATTGGTATTATCTTGATCAAATATTGTGGTTAAATGTCTCTTTGTTTTTCTTCAAACTTCAAATGACTCCCTAATCCTAATGGACTAATAAGGCTACTAGTCTAGTTAGTATAGCAGGCATACTACCCCTATGAGTCACCAATTTATTGATCAAATTTGACCCTATAGGTCAAATTGGGACCACAAAAATTATATTTTAGGAGTTTTAAGGTTCTAATATAGATTTATTAAGTTGTATGATAGGTCATTTACTGTGATTTCATGTTATACTAGCTTATGTCAATAGTTATTTTTAGTCCTTATATCATTTTAAGTCATTTTGAGAACAAAATAGGGCATTAAATGAGTTTTAAAGTCTTTTAAGGATGTTTGAAGGTGTAAGAAGGATTATTTAATGTGAAATGTGTCCTATTATTCTTTGATCAACTAATCATAACTGAAAGTGATAGGTTCTTTAGAAGAAAGAGTAGTTATCAAAGGAAAAAGAAGTTTGGTACTTGTATGACCTATAGGAGAGTTTTATATGTGGTAAAATGTTTTAATATGAATCTTCATATTCATTAGGTTCATTTACATTCTTTACATGATCTTTAAATTCCATTTTTGATCTAAAACCATTATGCTCCTTTTTCACCCTTCTAGACACACAAAACCAGTCTTTAAGTTTATACTTGGTACAGACTGTTGGAGAACTTCCAAGTCAAATGAATTTAAAATTTGAAATAAAACTTAGAGAGATTAATTTACATAATAATATTTTGAATAATGGTGGCCTATTCTTTATGAACCATCCTCATGAAGTTGATTATGTTTTTATGCTTGTTGTTTCATGCACCCTATAGTTTTTGCTCCATTTTTAGAAAGTCCATACAAACCAATTAGTGATGTTAAATCTAAAGGATTTTTGATATATTATAAAATTTTCTTCGTGATTTGTTTTAGGTTTCATGGGTTTTTAGTGATAAAATCATCTTAGGATGGTAGATCAGTCTAATTTAAGATGACAAGAAGATTTCCACCATCTATAGAGTTTCTCATGATTTTTAAACCATTTTAGAGGGTTTATAAAAGTTCATCACCATGTCTTAAATTTATTATTGGTCACATCCTCTTTCCATCTCATTATTTAAGTCAAATTGTCCATGAAGGTGCATTCATATGCAACTTACCAATTAGGTAGCGATTAATGAATGTCTATACGTGTATTGAAGAAAAAAACTATGTGGAAACTAGGAGCATAGATAATTGAATCCATTCAAGGGTTTTTAACATCCATTTTCAGGTATTGGAATAGTATTAAAAATCATTTAAGGCTAAATTCAATACCTTGTCCATGATTGTAACTTTGTTGCCTGCACATGATAGTATTCATCTATAGGTGGTACCACACAAGGTTAAAAAGCTATTTTTAAATGTTTAAATAAGTAATGAACATTAATATGGTGAAATTATCAAGCGAGACTTGTTTGAAAGGATTAATTTATATTCAAATTTAAAATTCACCTCTAAAGATATGACTATAAACTCAGGGACCTTTTCCCAAAATTGCCAAAATAGAGCACCTAGCTATTTTGGAGAGATCTTATAACAAGTCCATATTAAATTTTGATTATTCACATTGAACTAATTATATATCCTCTACATAGGAGAAATAATTTTACAAGTTTGGAAAGATGATGATGGGTATAAAGTGGTTTTTGAAGGACCTGAAATCACATTTTTATGCATTGAAGACATGTAGTGAAACCTACAGCTCTAAGCCCAAAAGAGACCTTTGTCACTCAAAGTTGAAAACTTGGCCTTGTCACCATAGTTGACTATTTCCAAATAGTTTAAGGGAGTTATCATGACCTAATATATCATATAAATGGTATATTATACTATTCTTTGAATCTCTCATACACCTATAGGTGTATTAGGCTTATAAATACCCACCTACAATTGAGTAGGTAGATAGGAAACTAACAAACAATGTCTAAGTGGTGTTTTATGGAATATAAGTTTAATACATGTGTATAAATATGAATTGTGACATAAATTATTAATGGATTTATCTTACACACCATGTTTAGGATCAATTACATCTTATGTGCACCTACGAGAATATAAAAATCATGGTTTTCACAATCAAGATAGGGAGAGCTTAGTTTGGTGAATTCCAGCTCTGTATTAAGTGTACAAGTAAGTTTTAATGATGAAAATAACCTTTGAAAATTTACATAAACATAATTATGACATATATAATCCCATGGAGATGTGAAATAAGCCTACATAAAATGTTGTATGCAACCTACAACTAGGTGTTGACTATTGTAGGCAGTGATCTAAAGGGGTATGTCTAGATGTTGGTAAAGCATGAGATGAAAAACATGAATACAAAAAAATTCTAAATGAATGTAAGAGAAGTATAATATGTTTTAAACTTTTTATATAAATTTAAACCATGCATTTACACCCATAGGTCCACGCCTAGGAGCAGAGTATGGTGGAATGTAAAACTCAATTTTAGCTAGGCAAAGTGTATGGAAAGGTATGTAGAAGATTGAGGTGATGGACTAACTTGGAGTACCTTGTTTAAAGTTTTTATGGAATCAAGAAACTCTAATACAATATACATAATGTAGAGATAATGGTCTAAACAATATATACAAAATCCATATGAAGAATCCTACACAGTTTGTCATAAGAAGAGTCTATCTTATGTTTTGGAGGAATTAGTAGGGATATTGGCATGATCAAGAGCTGAGTTTTGGTATATAATGTCCCCATAAATTTTGAAATCTCTTATATTAATTTTTTTTTATATAAATAAGGGAAGTGCCATTTATTTTGTATTAGATGGAGGTTACTTCCCTAGGTGCATAAGCATGCAGTCTTGAGGAATGGAGGCAAAGGGTGAACTAAGAGTTGGGGAAACATTTTAGAGAGGTGTGGAAAGATATATATCACTTAGATAAATCATAGAAAAAGGAATCTCGATAGGGAGGTCTAAAACCTTAGAGTTTTACTCAAGCCTGTTAGGTATATTTATGCCTAAAGGCCAAATGGAGGGTCTATTCTAATTATGACATGAGATGAGAATTCAAATATATTGAGAAATTTTTATGAGTCACAATAGATGTATATAGGCTACTGAGATGTATGGATAACCATCAAAAACTCATATTAGGCTTTAAGGTGTTATCATAGTTGTTACCAAAATCCAGATAATGCGATTGCAATGGAGATGTGATCACACAAGATGAAGCTAGTGCAGATCACATAGATGCTAAAGCAATTTGAAATTATACAAGAAGATAAATTGCACAAGACAAATAGGAGAAAACCTAATATCTAATTAACATGAGATGGATAAAGTGAAGAATACATATAAGAGACCACATAAGTAACTCCTCCATAAATGGTGGTCAAGGCACCCCAAGAATAGACTGTAACTCCTCCATGAAAGGTGGTGACAAGGTGCTAAGAATAGAGAAGTAACTCCCATAAAGGAGTTACTTATGACACTTATGACACATCTATGACACACATCTCCACATAAACTAGCCTATCCCATGAATGTAAGAAAACTACATGTAAGCACAAATATATAATTTCCCTAATTAAATAATAGGAAAAAATAAAAAACTACACAAATACCCCCCCATAAGTGTAGCTTAGGTGGGCAGTGTGGAAATATAAAATGGGTCCCGACAACTAGGCCTGATGAGGTACCCATGTACAAATGCAATCTCCCATAAGATAGAGAAAAGGAGAAAACCCACAGGAAAAAACTCCCCCCCGCCAAAAGAGAGACATAAAAAAATGGAAGAGGCTAGTGGGCCCCCCTCGAAGATGATGTTGTTGTAGATGTGGACCGTACCCCAAGAAGAGCTCATAGATGAATGAACTTGCTCTCGATGAAAGGTTTGGTGAATATGTTTACAACTTGCTTCAAAGACTGGCAAAATATCAAGTCAATGACCTGACTATGAATAAGCTATCGAATGAAATGCATGTGAATCTCTATGTGCTTGGTCCACTGGTGCTGAACTAGATTCTTGCAAATTTGAATGGTACTTTGGTTATCAAAATAAATGATGGTGGGTTGCCTAATAGGAATGCCAAACTCAGAAAGAATTCCATGAATCTAAATAGCCTCAGTGGCTACATTAACAGCTCCCCTGTACTCTACCTTTGTGGATGATATCGCAATAGCATTCTGCTTCTTACTAGAACAACTCATAGGACCAGAACCTAGAGAGAAATTATAATCAGAAGTGGACTTGTGAGTCTATGAATTGCTAGCCCAGTCTGAATCTGTATATCCAACCAAGTCAACCCCTATGCCAAATCTATAATGAATCCCATATCTATGTGAACCCTATATGTAATGCAAGATCCTCTTAGCTGCTTTCCAATGCAGCTCATGAGGTTCTTGCATAAATCTAGAGACAAGTCCCACTGTATATGATATGTTGGGCCTAGTGTGAGTCAAGTAGATGAGACTACCAATAAGTTGTCGATACCGAGTGGAATCAACCAATGGTGAAGAATAGTCAGCATCAAGCTTGACTCCTGATAGAAAGGGAGTCAGAGATGACTTGCAATCATCCATGTAAAACTGAGCCAATAAGTCAAGAGCATACTTAGGCTATGCAAGAGAAATCCTTAAATTTGACTATGAGATCTCGATTCCAAGGAATTAGTGCAATAAACCCAAGTCTATCATGTCAAATCTATCCTAGAGAGATGCCTTCACCATTGCAATAGCTGATGAAGAACTCCCAGTGATCAAAAGGTCATCAACATATAAAACCAAAATCAGGAGCGAATCATCCTACCACAAGTAGACATTGGGGTTAGAATGGCACCTAGTGAAACCCACTATGAGAAGGAAGGAATCCATCTTGGCATACCAAGCCCAAGGGGCTTATTTGAGGCCATAAATAGATTTCTTAAGTCTACATACTAAGGAAGAATCTTGAACAAATCCTAGCAGCTGCTCCATGTAGATCTCCTCCTCTAGGTCTCCATGAAAAAAGGCACTCTTCACATCCATCTAGTGCACATCCCAACCATGTGCTATGGCAATAGCCAAGGTGAGTCAGATAGAATTCATCTTTGTAATGGGTGCAAAGGTCTCTGAGTAGTCAATTCCTACCACTTGTGAGAAACCCTTGGCAACCAATCGTGCCATGTACTTATCAATTGATCCATCTACTGCAAACTTGGTCTGATATATCCACCTACATCAAACCATCTTTCTTCCCTTAGGAAGTGAAGTCAAATCCCAAGTGTGATTTTTGATTAAGGAGGAATATTATTCCTCCATAGCACTATCTCACTCAGATACTCTTGATGCCACTCAAAAAGTCTATGGATCTAAAACTAAAGCAAAGAAGGCATGTGGATCTCTCTGATAATCCCCCTAGTGCATCTATCATTTGTGGGATCTCATACCCAAGTGCTAGCACTCTCAAGTGTCTGTCTGGCCCAAAGTGGCCCAAAAGTGGGTGAGTCAAGTGCTAACTCCTCATCCTATGATTGACTAGAGGTAGATGAATCTACATCACTGTCCTCACTGTCTAAACTCAAAGAAGAAGAAGAAGTCTCTAGCTCAGGAACCTATTATGGCTGATCTAAATCTGATGAGGAATCATCATGAAGAAGTAGATCTGATGAGGGAGAAGAAGTGCCAAGTTTTGAGTCTCTAGGACTCTCTTGAAAATGGACACTTCTCTCGATGAACAACTCATGAGTGACTAGATATAGAAGGTGATACCCCTTAATACCATCTCGATATCCTACAAAGATGCAAGGCTTGGACTAACATTCCATAGCTTTATGTTTCTTCTTCAGTATGCGGGCCATGGCTGGGGATCCAAAAACCCTAAGGTGCTCAACATTAGGTTTCATTTTATGCCAAGCTTTAAAGGGTGTTATCCCTTTCAAAGCTTTGTGAGGAACCCTATTTTGAATGTAGCAAGCACAATTGATGGGTTTAGCCTAGTACTATGGTGCTAAGGATTTGGAGTGAATCATACAGCTACCCATCTCTTTCAAGAACTTATTTTTTCATTCTGCAACCCCATTTTATGAAGGACTGTAAGTGACTGTGTGTTGTAAATCAATCCCCTCTATGGTGCAAAACTACTCAAATCTATTGCTGACATACTCCTCTCCATTATCAGTTCAAAGAACTTTGATAGATTTCTCACTCTATTTCTCAACAAGAACCTTGAAGTCTAGAAATTTTTCAAACACTTCAGACTTTTGTTTCAGAAAATATATCCAAGTGTACCTAGAAAAATCATCAATAAAAGTGAGGATGTACTTGGCCCTTGTGAAAGATGGTTTGGGAAAGGGTCTCAATACATCACTGTGGACTAACTCCAAAGGTTGTGAATCCTTCCAAGCTTTGCCTTTGTCAAATTTTTCTTTGGGATGCTTCCCAAGGGAGCACCCCTTGCAAAGTCCTTTTGAGAATTGGACACAAGACAAGCCAATGACCATGTCATGTTTGCAAAGTTACTCAAGGTAGTGGTAGTTAAGGTGGCCAAACCGTTCATGCCATAATTTTCTAACTCCATCTGTATGAGTTAACAATGTTATTATAGAAGAATCAAGTGTAAAATGTGAGAAGGTGTATAACCTTGCTTGGTGATCTACCCTACCCACTGCCACTATAGTATCAGTATGCAACTCCTTGATAGCCACTGAATTTGGTGAAAACTCAACTCTCATGCCCCAACCAATGTGAGTGATTTGGTACACTAATAGGAGATTGGTTGAAAGAGAAGGAACACTTAGAACATTATTGAATGTTCCTCCTTCCATTTCAACTGACCCTCTCCCTGCAACAGAAACTGATGTGTCATCACCCAAACTAATTAAATTCATGCTATAAGGCTCTAAAGATGAAAACTCAACTAGGGAAGAGCCCATGTGGTGAGAAGCACCTGATTCAATGACCCATGAAGATGTATAAGCTATTGTAGCTACAAGGGCCTTGCCATTTTCTTTCTCCCTATCCTTGCCTTTTGCCTTAGTAGAATCTTGGGTAGATGAATTCTACTTGATGGACTCAAGAACAACTATGTTGTGCTTCTCTAGAAGATGAGTTAGGTGATCTATTTGTTTTTTCATGCATTTGTGTTCATCATGCCCTATCTTTTTACAATAGGCACACTTAACCTTCTCCTTAGGTTTAGCATTGGAGGAGGAAGACTCAGTGTTGTTTTTGGTAGGATTGTTGTGTTCTTTCTTATTCTCTTGGTATTTGTTCTTTTTCTTCTTCTCCTTTATTGAAGTCTTATCCTTACCATTTCCAGCTATCAAATCTTGGGGTTGATTAGACTTAATTGTGCCCATTTGAATTAGCTTATCTTGCTCCCTAGTCAAGTCAGAAATGAATGAATCCAAAGAAGGCATTTTCCATGTAGTGCCAAGGGCACTTTTTGTGGCATGAAAAGTGGAGACAAAGACTAAATAGCTTGGACCTAACTTCGTGAGAATAGAAAGGATGAGTTGATCATCTTTATTCTCTATTCTAAATTCTTTCAATTGTAATCTAAGGGCCTTAAACTTAGTGAAGATGTCCTGTATGGTGTTAAAGTTGCTAGGACTTAGACTTATGAGTTCATTTTCGAGCTCATGACCTCTCATCTCATCAAGCTTCCCAAATAAGTTTTCTAGGGTGTCCCATATTTCTTTGAGAGTCTTGGAATTTTCTAAGTGGAAGAGAAGTTTTGGAGACACGGACAAGCTTAGTAATCCATAGGCTTCATCAATACGATTGTACCACTTGACCTTTTCAGCATCAATGTTGGGTTCTACTTCAGTACCCATGGTGATCCTATACAACCCTTTGCTTCTAAGAATGATTGATAGTTTAACCTTCCATTCAGGATAATTGAAGGGTGTTAGGGGTTTAAGTTGAAAATAATCCATTTTAGGCTGAATTTAGGTGAAGTTATGTTGATTACAAGTTGTGAAATTATGTAAAAAGGAGAATGAAAGCAAATATTTGCAAGTTGTGAAAAGTAATCACACCCCCCCAAAAAATGTTGAGCCCCCAACAAAATATGCAAGTGAACACTCAAAATATGTCAGTCTCAACTGAGAATGTGTCTTAGAGCAATCACTGCAAGACTTTAAGCAAACAAGATGTTGGACTTAGCCGAAAATGCATCTCAAGAGACCCAAATTTTAGGCACTTTATAAACTAGTGCATTTTTAACAAATACCAAGCCTACACTATGGATAATTGAAATACAAACACTTTTGAAAAAAATGGCACCTGAATCTGATCTACCATTTGCAAGATATTAAAGATTCAATTTCCCGTAAACTAGTGTTTTTTCAAAAAAATAACACTAAAACATTAAAAAAATGTCTGTTTTGAGAGAGAAAGTGGCCTTCCAACCACTCATTGGATTTGGCATGAAGTGAGGAATCCAAAGGAGGTCTTTGTGAGGGGGAATTGGCTTCTTGCCAACTCAGACCTCACCCTTCGTCTTCGACAGGCGAAGATACAAGTTTAAATTTAAACCCCCAAAATTTCAAATTGTTTAAAATACTTCATATTCAGTCAAATTGACTTATTTTTTTTAATAAGTCAATTTTAACTAAAAAAATAAATTAAAAGATAGAATTAAGTGGATGGCCAAGTATTTAATGGCCCACATGTGACGCCAAACAAGGAAGGGGTGCCATTTTCAAAAAAAAGGCAGGCTGGCAGAATTCTCTCACCAAAAAAAAGGTGCAGTTCTGATTTTGCTGGGCAAAAAAAAGATATTGAATTTAAAGACCTGATAGATCTCAATGCACAATAGGGAAGAGACAAATTTAATGCAGGAAAACAAGACACCAAGCTACTGGAAAAGGATGCCAAGCTACTAAAAAAGGACACCAAGCTGCTGGAAAAGGATGCCAAGCTACTGGAAATGGAAGCCAAGCTGCTAGAAAAGGACGCCAAGTTGCTAGAAATGGATGCCAAGCTACTGGAAAAGGATGCCAAGCTACTGATATTTCCACAAATTGCCTTGTTGTATATCTTCAATAGAAGTAATTTTTTTAACAGATTTCTGTATGGATTTGCATGAGTTTTCAAAAAACTCTACCAAAACTCTCAAATGCAACCGAGTTAAAAAAAACTACTAATAAAGCAAGGTAATAATTTTAGAATAAAATAATAGCATAACTAGACACATGATTAATGGGGTTGCTCTGATACCATATTGGAGTTCTTGCCAGAATCTGGATAATGCAAATGCAACAGAGACGTGATCACACAAGATAAAGCTAGTGCACATCACATAGATGCTAAATCAATTTGAAATTATACAAGAAGATAAATTACACAAGACAAATAGGAGAAAACCCAATATCTAATTAACATGAGATGGCCAAAGTGAAGAATACATATAGGAGAGCACGTAAGTAACTCCTCCACAAAAGGTGGTTAATGCACCCCAAGAATAGACTATAACTCCTCCATGAAAGGTGGTGACAAGTTGCTAAGAATAGAGAAGTAACTCCCATAAAAGAGTTAATTATGACATTCTTATGACACTTATGACACATCTATGACACACATCTCCACATAAGCTACTCTATCCCACGAATGTAGGAAAACTCCATGTAAGCACAAATATATAATTTCCCTAATTAAATAATAGGGAAAAATAAAAACCTACACTAATAGGTGTAGACAAACAATTAGGCATGGTAAGGCCTAGAAGCCAAAGAGGAGGCCATTTTCAATTCTATCTTTGAGAAATAATTCAAATGTTAAAACATGTTCTTAGTGTCTTTATAGATATGTTAAAGATTTCACATTATAGAGTATTCATAAATAATGCATTTTTTGAGCCCAAAACTAACTCCGACCTATAGGGAATAAGAAAATAATTTGAATAGGTCAAATTTGAATGCTCATATCTCCCTTGGTGATTTTAATGGAGACTCAAGTCATTTTGAGATGTTAAATAGGGTATTTATTAACCATTTTATGGCATTTTATTGAAATTTCAATGTCAAATCTGCATGAAAAAACTTTAAGAGGGTAAAACATGCTAAACCCTTACAGTGACCTGATTGAATAAATGAGACTGAAGAACTATTCTAATGGACCAGAATGGCATGAATGATAATAGGATGTTAAATAGGACTCAGTCAATCTCCCTACCATTAATATTATCTATACATAATCTATATGAACAAGGTACAAATAGGGTTTTCTTGACTATTTTGTGTGTTTTATAGATTTTATAGACTTTCAAGAGATGAAACCAAATTATAGAGGAAGATATAGAGTTGTGATAACCCTCATGTCAATTTTATAATTCAAAAGAAGTCTTAAGTGTTTAAATAATAGCTCTAATCTCAGCTAGCCAAGGATGACATAGTGACCAAGCTAATGAAAACTGTGAAAACTCCAAGTGGAAGTAATTTTAAGGTATACCTGATGCTTATAAGGCCATATATGGTATTTTCACATGTCATTCACACCCTCCCATGGATTTTAATTGAAAAATTATTCCTTTTTGGAAGCCAAGTGTGGAGTGTGCATGAAAGAAGAGTTTTTAGGACTAAAGATAATGGTGGGTCATTCCCAGATGACTCAAGATGACCAAGACTACAAAAAATGAATGGAAAGGAATTTATAAGATATTTATCCTTAATTAAAATCACAATACATATCCCTAGTTATTTTTGGGTTGTTCAAATAGGTCCAAATCATGAAGGTAGTTTTCTAAGCTAGAATAAGGAGTTTTATGCCACTTTTCAAGAGTTTCATGCCTTTTATGGACACGTTTGCTTTCTAACCTTGCATGTTTCATCCTCAATCCTCTTATAATGCAAATATAACCTATTTTATCATCTTTAAAAGTGTCATTGTGACCCTTATAATTCTATCTTCTTATCTATATCTCATAGTTTCTATAAGAACTAATAATTTTGGACTTTGTAACTTATGCTCCACCTAAAGATGGTGAAGTCTTGATCATTTTCATATAATTTTATCAAAAATAATACTAATTTTCACCTCTTAATGAATATTAATTGTGTGTTTGACTTTAAGTTTTGATCTTGCATAAGTGATGATTTTTATTTCAAAAGAATAGTTTTATTTTCTCACCTATTTGTAGTTGGAAATCTTCTTCTTATAGGGCATGTGAAGTGTTTTATGAAATTTCAAGATTTAGTGAGTTAGTATATTCACTATTGCCATTAAATGCCTCTTATCTAGTCCTTATAGAATAAACATACATACATAATCTCATAATGTAATATTGATGTGAAAAGATATAGATTGGATAAGTGCATGTTTGGTTAGTCTCTTGGTTTCATGTATGACATATAGTTGGTTAGAAGTCATCAGCCTATTTGGTGTATCACCTCCCTTAGGATAGTTAGCTTTCATTTTTATCTCTCTCTTCCCCCTCAAATTTTAGGTGTAGTTTTGATCCAAAGTGATACATCAAGGGATCTAGCCCTACCTAGATATTTACCTCATCCTTAGGCTACCCACAAACATAGAGGTGTTTCAATTGTGCCACTTAGATGAGGAGAGATGAGACATCTCCTTAAAGGATGCAAATCTAAGTGAAAAATATATATATTTTAGTTTCCTCCCAATCCAACCCCTCTGAATCAATTAGAAGAGTGGTTCTCAAACAACTTCACCAAACCATAATGAATATGAGCCTATATAAATTGATCTCTACCTCACCTCATCATTGCCAAGAAATGATAGAGATATTATAATTATTAGAGGTCCAAACTAAAGACCCTCAACTTCTGGTAACCTTTATTTATGCTCTCCAAATTTCCAACCTTGTCACCTTCAAGGATTCAAAAATACCTTCCATCCATCCTAATGACCGAGATCTCCTTCTTTTCATCACTACCTACATCAACCAAACCCATTTCAAATGGGTTATGATTGATGGAGGATCTAGTATTAACATTATCTCCTCCCATTCCTATGATCAAATTCAAGTACCAAGCAATGTCATGTCTAAAACCTTGACCTTTCTCTAATCCTTCAATGATACCATGGCCACTAATTTAAGAACTATTGTCCTTCATATCCGTGTAGGACCTTACACACTCCTTAAACTCTTTTATGTAGTTAAAGTTAAATTATAGTATAATGTTTTAGTAGGATGACCTGATATTTGATCCATGGGTTATGTACCTTCCACCCTTCATCTTTGCAACAAATTTGAGGATGACAGTTAGGTTATCACCATACAAGCTGACCCAAGTCCCTTCTCATCATGAAAAATGACTTATCGACCTAAAAATGTCCTCCTACCTCCATCTAACACACTTTCTCTAGCCAAAGACAAACCTTCAACCAAAAAATTTGACATCATATCTCCTTCCACCAATGAGGCATCTACTAGCTCATCCATCTTATTAAATCAAATCCCCACCATATACCCCTTGGAATCAACATTCCATCACCTTTTACTTGGGGAATATCATCTTTTGGCCCTTGATGCCTTCCCTACTTCCTAGGAGTATGGGAAACTTAATAACCAACCTAGTTATGACCCTAATATCAAATCTATCATTCCATTTAGGCCTCCAAACTACCAAACCAATTTCATCTATGAGGTACTTGATAAACCCCTTGGTTCTTCTACCACATCTCTTTCACCTCAACCATTCATTGTCATCTTTTCTTATCTAGATAAATTGAGTTTTGCTAAGATATACCCTCATTGGTCTTCTTGGAAGGGATTTGTCCTTGGATGATATGAATAGGGGCCACATGAGATACTTCCCATTAAGACTTGAAAAACCCATGAGAAACATGGACTTAGTTTCTCTCTAGTAGACCATCATACCAAAACACCTCCCCCCACCAAAATTGATGAAGATATCCCATCCTCGCCAACTCCCTCATCATCACACTAAGAATATTTTTACATCATCCCACCTAACATTTTTTCATCAACATGATGAACCTTGGACCCCTAAAAAGGAAGGGGAAACCATAACCATCCCTATGACCCATGCTAAGATGATAGGAGATGACTCTCCTACAATTAATATTGTGTAGTGTCAAAACCATGATTCCATTCTCACCTACCTTGGTTCCTCATATTATTCCATCCACAAATCCATTCCTCTTGAGACTTCAACCATGTTAAATGAATATGCCATGGATATCAATTTGGGCACTCCAAATAACCCCGACATTGTCAAAATGTGCTAATCATTTAATTCTAAAGAACTTAAAGACTTCCCATCCTTTTAGAATTACATCATAAAATTTTCTTTGTCTTACAACAACATGCCCAAATTTGACCTTGCCTTTGCCACCCACAACATAGTCACCCATCATGATGTCAAACCTATTAGGTAGAAACTCTAATGAATGTACCTTTACATATCCCTTCTCATAGAAGAAGAACTTTAATATCTCCTATCTATAATTTTAAATAAATCCATTGATTACCCCCAATGGGTCTAGAATTTCATTCCTATCACCAAATCCATAGGGGGACTATGCATCTATGTGGACTTTCATGACCTCAAACTTTCTTACCCCAAATATGAATTTTCTCTATCAATCATTGACCAACTAGTTGATATTACAACCAACCATGATATGTTATCTCTTATGGATGGATTATTGGGTTACAATTAGATCCTAATCACCCTTGAAGATTAGCACAAAATTGCCTTTATCTCCAGATGGGGAACCTTATGCTATAGAGTCATGCCTTTTGGACTAAATAATGTTAGTGCAACCTACCAATGTGCCATGACTTATATATTATATGACCTTATCCACAAAATCTTAAAGGACTATCTTGATGAAGTTATTAGGAAATTCAATTATCATAAGGATCATTTGGCTATTCTCAAGATTATCTTTGAACACATCATCCATTACCATGTCTGCCTCAACTATATAAAGTACATTTTTGGGGTCTTATCAGAAAATATTCTTTGATTTATAATTTCTCTTAAGTTAATTGAGGTTGATCTATATAAAATAAAATAAATCCTTCACATGCATCCTCCCACCCACCATAATTAACTCCATAGTTTGCAAGGAAAGCTCTAATCCATTCATCACTTTATCTCCCATCTCTCAAACTAATGTCAACCCTTCCACTACCTCCTAAAGAAGGACATATATTTTAGTAGAGTAATTACTATCAAAAAGACTTTGATTCACTCAAAAAGTACTTCTTGTCTCCACTTTTCCTCACCCCTCCTAAGGATGACTAACCTTTCAACCTTTATATCTCTACTACCGACCACTCCCTAGGGGCAATGCTTGATCATCAAGATGAACAACACAAATAATAAGTTATCTAATACATCAACCATATGATTATAGAATAAAATACTTGGTACACCCATATAAATAAGATTTGTTTAGCCTTAGTCTTTATGGCCACCAAACCTCACCACTACCTTCTTAACCACAAAACTTATGTCATAACCAATACCAAACCACTCAAGTATATGCACTCCAAGCCATACCAAAACTAATGTATAGATAAGTGGCTCATGATTTTAGTAGAGTTTGACCTCAAGATCCTTCAAAAAAATTACAATAAATGGATATTAATTGCCAACCAATTGTCCAAAGCACCATTAATAGATAACCAACCTCCTCTTCTTGACTTCTTGATGAGTCCGTCGTAACCCTCTCTTAGGCAAACTTCACCTACCAAGTGACCATGTTATTTGACAAATCAAAGTGTCAACATGGTAAGGGTACTAATATCATCCTTATTACCCTTAATAGAGAACCTCTTCCTTTGTCTTTCAAGAAAGATTTTTAATGTACCAACAATATGGTTGAGTGCAAAGCCCTAGTCATAGGCCTTCAAACTGCACTAGCTTTGGAAGTCAAAATTATCAACATCTTTGGTGACTCCCAACTTATGGTCAATCAAATAAATGGCTCTTACCAGTGTAAGATTGATGTTTTGAAATAGTATAAATAACTAGTTGATGAAATATTAACATCATTTGAACACTATTGCATCCAGTCAACTCCATGAGTTACTAATAAGTTTTCTGACACCATGGCTTCCCTTGCCTCTCAAATCCCATCTGGACCCTCTAAATCTAAGCTATATATCATTATCCAAAGACTTACCCAACATTCCCATATGAAACTAGATTCTTCCACCACTCTTAGGCACTCAATGTGTGTTCATAAGATTAGTTATCATTTCAAATATTGACTACTTTTAGGTCTTGGTTTACTAATGGTCTCAAATGACTTATTTTAAGTATGGATCCATATAATCCTCACTATGATTAGTATGACTAGCCACACTATGATCCTCATTAGGAGTTTAAGGATCTATATCAAGCATATATGCAAGTGTACTGCCCAAATCCTCCTTATGAACAGATATTCCATCATAAGACTACCCCTTACTAAACCTTTCATGAACCATCCTACCCATCTAGCCAACATAATCATGGCTATTTTTTAGCTACCCAATCCATACCAGAAATTGAACAAACTTTAGTGAGCCTTGAAAAGAATGTACTAAAGATATACTCATATATATATTATGGTAAAGACACCCCTACTCCACTAGATCCATTATGTAAGATATTCTTTGTAGCAAATAAAAGAGAAATGGGCACCTATTGAAAGGGCATGTTGGGTTAATCTCATTGGTGAATGATGGATGTAAGTGCTTATATGCAGAGCATTGAAGATAAACTAAAAGGTCTTAAAGAATAATAGGTTCAACCAAAACCTTCTTATAGTCATCCATTCCTCCTCAATAAACTATTCAAAGAGCCATTTTGAGTTTGCCAAATTCTTCATGTATTTCTCAGACCTTCCCTTCATAAATATCTATCTAAGAGATCTATCAAAGAAAGAAATAGATTATTATGGCACAACATGCAATTGAAATCATTAACCACTTTAAAGAGAAGATATTCTAGGAGAATATTAATAAGTAGATCAGACAGTTGGAGCTAAAGACAAGGAAAGAGGAGCAGAACAAGAATCAAATGGTCAAAAAGGAGCCTCTATCTTTCCCATCTTAGAACCAAATCATGTAGTCAAGCCAATCTAAATCTACTTAGGTACTTTCCCTCCCTCCTCAAAAATCTAACTCATTTCCATCTTAGAAATCCATTCAAAGCAACATGTAGAAGAAGGAAGAGGAGCATGTCACATGGGAACTAGATCAATAAATTTTAGATTCAAATGAGTTTAAAGGAGAACATGCTGAGGAAGATGAAAGTGTTCATGAAGAAGTTGAGGATGCAATGCTACCATCTTAAAAAGAGAATGAAGAAATTGATGTAATAGATGATTAAATTAATTAATTTGTAGAGTAGCCAGATATTACCAATGAGATAAAAAGCTCATTGGAGGATTTGTTTAATGTTTTGGGAGTAGGATATGCTCTTTTCCAAGGGGATTATGATCTAGTTACAGCCAAAGAGAGCAGATTTGTCAAGCCAAATAAAGAGAAAGGAGTGGGCATCCCTTTAATTATGCCACTTCAAGTGTTCATGGTTCACAAAGACTTGTTGTATATCTTCATAATGGGATATCATCTTATTTATGGGCCCACAGTCATGGATATGCTTCGAAAAGGTAATACAAGTATATTTTGTGCTCAACCTAATAAACCAAATTGTGTAGAAATGGAGCCTGATAAGGAAAAGGAGCCATCGAATGAGTATGTTTACATTGGAGGCTACTTTGCTCCTACTATTCCACATATGAGCATGGAAAAAGTGTTGGCAAAGAAGATACTTGATTTTTTAACTACCAAGCTTGTAAGGGAACATGTGATGTATCATTATCCATCTTATCATGAAAGCGAATTATCACATTTTCATTTTGATCAAGGAAGACTAGCAAGGTGGAGGTTAGTTTGTACATAATAGACTCCATATTGTTGATTTACTCTAAGTGTACATCTGCACATGCTTTTAGTTATTGTTTTTCCCCTTTCCAATTATTTTTTTCCATTCCTCTAAGTGCACACGTGCACATGTTTGTTGTTTTTTGTGTCAGTTGTCTTATTTGTGTATTTAGCTACAAAAAATTCCAATATTTGATATATATATCCAACTTAGTTTTAGATAGTTTTTATAGTTTATTATAAAAATAGGCTTGTCAACCATTGAAAGTCACCAAAATTATTAGTAATTTGCCCTGTCAAGGTCAAATTACTACCCCTATCATATGAAACTTTCCTAAAACTGGTCATTAACCCTTTATAGCTAGTCAAAAGAAAGAATTATTGCCTAAACATATTGATTTTAGTAAAAATATCAAAATTTTATTGTAAATTGGTCATTTTCATTTCAAAATACCATTGTCAAATTCAAATATGCAGACAATCCATGCATAGGGGTCAATTTTTAGAGAAAGTTGAACTTTCTAGGAGGTAAAGGTGATTTTAGGACCTCAAATTTTTTTAAAAAGGTCACCATGACTTGAGGAACCTTATGAAACAATTTCATGGCCATTTGATGATTGGAGATGCTCTCTATTTTTTAGCAATCCTTAGCATGTCTGTTAGAGGTCACCATTAGAGAAGGTATCATTTTGGAATGCCACAAAAGTTTCTAATTCAAGCTAAAAATTTTAAAAGAATGGGATGATATTTCTTACATCATAATAGGACCTTATATATTTTTAAAACTCCAAATTTAAATTAAACCATGCTCATACGTGCTTTTATAAGCAAACAAGCAAAGAGGGTAAAAGAGGGTGTTTTTGACTTTTCAAGAAAAACATGATTTCAAAGTGTTTTGATAGCATGGTATAGACCCTATGATGACTTTTTTAGTAATTTTGAAGTGATTGAAGAGGTATTTTCATTTGGGTGAATTTTTCATTTTTTGCATTTCTAAACACCCTTCCAAGCCTCCTATTCATATGCTAGTATCTTTTACCACATGTGGATTTTGGTCAAATGTTATAACTATGTTTTGAGGACCTATATTTAGTTATAGTTAATGAGAAAATTATAACATTTTATGCACTATTTTCTATGAATAATCATTAATAGTGTAGGTAATGCAGAATGTAATCAAAACCCCATAGGCAAATTTATTGACATGGTAACTTGTCATATCTTTTACATGGAAACCCAATATTTTAAAATATGTTAGGGGGGTCAATTTTATAGATATGAATTTAAATATTTTTTGATTTGGAGGTCTGTACTTCATCAACCATCATTTTGAAGATTTAAATATAATAAATGGATATTAAAGCCTAATAATTTTTATTAATTTTAAAATATTAATATGGTCATAAATCATATTGGAAGTGTCCCAACCATCTTGATCAAAATGGCCAGTCTGTAGGAAAATGGAGCAAAATAGGCCTAGTCAACCCTATTGACTGAATGGTGAGTGTTTTCTCATCAAAATCAAATATTTTGTGATGAGTATAGTTTTTCCAATTCTATTTCATTTTTTTTAGGTTTCATGGCATCCTTTTTTAGGTTTAATGAATTTAAAAATCATAAATTAGATTTTAGGCCTATTTGATCTAATAGGCCTAGTTGGTGTAATGGTCAACTTTAAGAATGGAATTGAAAATGTATCAAATGAATTAATTTTGGAGTTAAAAAATTCCATATATTTTGTTCAATTTAATATATATATTTTAATTCAATCCATAAATTCTTATTAATGCATGTTGAGTTCAAGTGGAAGTTGACTAGTCTTTGAGTCCACATCTCTTCAGTTGACTAGTTTGACTAGTTTCATGCATCTCCCATGATTTTCAAGTAAGATAAGGAAATTAAACAACATAAACTCAATTTTAATCAGTATTTTTATTCCAAATTATGGCATGATTTTCATCCAAGGAAGGTTGGGAAGTCAACACTGGCCCACCACTTCTCAATTCAACACCAAAGTAAAGGTCATGCAAATGTTTGAAAACTTGAAGAGAGTAAGACTTTGTTTGATTATATAAAATGGATTTATTATTGAGTAATGGCATACATTTTAATGAATTAGTATTTTTATAACTTAACATGGGCCCACCACCTCCAATTCTATGCCAAAATTTAAAGATCATGGAAATTTTCATAGAGTTTGGAGATTTTGATAAATTGTTTTAGCATTGTAAAAGGATTAGGTCTTGATTTAACTAACCAAGACTAATCCTTATATAAAATCAATGATAATTTTTATTTAGGTTAGTTTTAAACATATATATTGGTTTTGTCAAGCCATCATTCATTAATTATTGAATTAAATAAAAAATTGTGATTGAAACCATTTTTATCAAATAAAGAAGATTTTTTGCATATATTTTTTGGATTAGAATAGAGTGTAATTTGACTATGTACCAGCATACAATTGGCATATAATTACCATTTTGTTGGTCCTTTCCACACCTAGTGTGAAAATATCATCTTCGATAGGTCATTGGAAGAGCTAGGATTTGAATTTGCTTTGCAAACTTCTTTTAGGCCTTCTTTTGAAACACTAATGTTTGAGGTTGAATGCAGAGTTTTATTTTAGATTCATATGTGTCTTACTCAGTTTCAAAAAAAAATTAGAGAATACCAATAATTTAGGTGCATCACTAAAATAGGTAATATTTCCCTTTAGTTCCCCTTCCTATTTTCATTCCAAAATAGTAGTATATTAATTTTAATAGATAAATATTAAGGGAACCAACCCTCTCTAGAGGTTCTTCTCAATTCAAAGTTAACCACACTCTAAGAAAATCCAATTATATCAAAGAGAGAGGGTGTGATTTACACATCTTCATGTAGGGTGCTCTCTAAAGTGATAACACGAACCTATCATCCTTCATATCCACTTCCCCAAGAGTGATATTAGTCCCACTTAACTCCTATTCATGAGCCCAATCAAGATTGTCAAAGTCATCCTTTGCCCAATCAATTGGAAGAGAGAGAGAGTTGAGAACAAACAATTTATTTTTGAAGCTAATCTTGATAGGTAGATTGACTTAGATAATATGCATATGTACTAGTCTATGTCATCAGTAAAATAAGTGGAATCAAAGCTCTCATGGTCATCTCCCATCTCATCTCCATTGCAAGAGAAGACTTCTAGATATGATATTCCAAGTTGGAGATAAGGTGGAGAAGCAAAGACTAAGGAGATCCCATGTTTTTTCAATATTCCATCCACTCCTCAAGTTACATCACCACCTTAAAAAGGATACTCTTAACATCCTAATCTAGAATAAGATAGTGGATTCATGGGGAAAGAAAGAAGATAAAGGCCATGATAAAGAGTGTGAAGTTGAGAAAGAACATGATCCTTTGTAAGCTTCTCCCGTCCATTGTCAAGAAACCTCTTATCCTCCATATGATTCATCTTTTAATCCTTACCCTCATGATGATGCCTATCTACTTCAAGAGATAATTTTTCAAGAAAACCTACCCTATTAATTTGAAGGGTTAGATTCAAGGATGAAATGTTTGAGTCAAGGTGTGATGGAAGGTTTAGAACCATAAGAAGATCCTATTCCTAAACACACCCAATTAAACCTCACTAAAGAGAGTGATCAATCTAAATCAGATGTGAATAATGTGATTTTCAATTGAAATGAAGAAAACTAGGTTATTTTATCCCAAGATCTATCTCCCCTTCCTCAAGAGCTTCCAAAAGAATCCCCTACTTTTCACTCTTAATCTGATTTTGAGTTGTATGTGCCACCTCCACCAACTAGTTCATCTTGTCCTCACCCCATCACCCTTTGTCTAGATGGAAATATGGTATGGGAGCCTAAAGATGATTAATTTCCTGATAAAAACCTAGAAATCTTACTTGAAGAAATCCTAGATGCTTAGCATCCTCATTAGACTAAGTCACATGAATTGAAGATGCCTGGCCTTGGAATCATGAAGAAGGAGATTAAAGATCTTACAGCCCTTGAGAACCACAATCATGTTATGAAATCTGAGATATAACTTGATATCCCTCAAGAGGTCCTAAATGATGAAGAAAAGGTGATTTAGTGTGTGGAAAGTTTTGATTGGGTTGATGAGGAAGAATGTTTTCCTTTTGTAAAAAAGGAAGAAATAGTCATTGTTTCTTCCATCACTATGTAAGATATCATGGATGGACAAAAACAAGATATAAACCAACCTTTGGATGACTTTTTTTCAATCATTGTATTTGGTTATACTCCACTTCAAGGAGGCTATGATCTATTCAAAGATGGAAAAGGTAGCCTTGCCACTCAAGTTAGTATGCGAAAAAAAGGTAACTTTTCAAATATATCCTTTCAAGAGGCATATGCATCTCATGATGACATGTTTGAAATCATCAAGATGTTCTATAATCCTCTCAACTATTTGGGAGAAACACATCATCTCTTAAAGGATGGAACAAGCTCCTTTTGGCCTCAACCTTGTAAAGAACAAGAAACCAATCCTCTTGAAGCCATGACTATAAAGAAGATGTAAGTTGACCATGAGATGAAGAGTGGGTAGTAGTATGAGGTATGTGTAAAATTTAAAGATGAATATATCTACATTTGAGACCTATTTAAGGATGATTTTCTTAAGAGTAGATCAAGTGAAGTACCAAGGCATAGGTATAGTCTACAAAGCATCCAATCCAAGGAAACATGTTTGGAACTATGTTTCATCTCATGAGGAAGGAGATTCAATAAAATTTCCTTTTTATCTTAAAAAGAGGTATGATTAGTTTCTAGTTGTGCATAATAGTTATTTTTTGATTCCCCTAAGTGCCTTGAGCACATGTGTATTTTATTTCACTTTGTGTGTGTCTTTTATTTTGTGTGGTTGAGTTAATCATTGGTCTTATCTTGATCTAATATTGTAATTAAAGGTCTCTTTGGTTTTATTTAGACTTAAAATGACTCCCTAATCCTAATGGACTGATAAGGCTATTGGTCTAGTTAGTATAGTAGGCATACTACCCCTATGAGTTACCAGTTTATTGACCAAATTCGACCCTATATGTCAAATTGGGACCCATATAGGTAAAAACCTATATTTTAGGAGTTTTAAGGGTATAATATAGATTTATTAAGATGTATTATAGGTTGTTTAGTGTGATTTCATGTTATACTAGCCTAGGTCATTAGTTATTTTTAGTCCTTATATCATTTAAAGTCATTTTGAGGTCAAAATAGGGAATTAAATGAGTTTTAAAGTCTCTTAAGGAATTTTTAAGGTTTAAGAAGGATTATTTAATGTGAAATGTATCCTATTATTCCTTTATCAACTAATCATAACTGAAAGTGATAGGTTCTTTAGAAGAAAGAGTAGTTATCAAGGGAAAAAAAAGAGGTTTTGTACTTGTATGACCTATAGGAGAGTTTTACATGTGGGAAAAGGTTTAAATATGAATCTTCATCTTCATTAGGTTCATTTACATGCTTTACATGATCTTTAAATTCCACCTTTTAGCTATATCCAATCTGCTCCTTTTTCACCCTTCTAGACACACAAAACCAGTCTTTAAGTTTATACTTGGTACATACAGTTGGAGAAATTCCAAGTAAAATGACTTTTAAATTTTAAATAAAAATTAGAGAGATTTATTTACATAATAATAGTTTGAATAATAGTGGCCTATGATTTATGAACCATCCTCATGAAGTTGATTATGTTTTTATGCTTATTGTTTCATGCACCCTATAGGTTTTGTTCCATTTTTATAAAGTCCATACAAACCAATTGGTGATGTTAAATATATAGGATTTTTGATCTATTATAAAATTTATTCCATGATTGGTTTTAGGTTTCATGGTTTTTTAGTGATAAAATCATCGCAAGATGGCAGATCAGTCTAATTTAAGATGACAAGCAGATTTCCATCATCTATAGAGTTTCTCATGATTTTTAAATCATTTTAGAGGGTTTAGAAAAGTTCATCACCATGTCCTAAATTTATTATTGGTCACATCCTATTTCCATCTCATTATTTAAGTCAAATTATCCATGAAGGTGCATTCACATGCAACTTACCAGTTAGGCATCCATTAATGAATGTCTATAGGTGTTTGGAAGAAAAAAAGTATGTGGAAACTAGGAGCATAGATAATTGAATCCATTCAAGGGTTTTTAAAATCCATTTGGAGGTATTGGAATATTATTAAAAATTATTTAAGGCTAAATGCAATACCTTGTCCATGCTTGTAACTTTGTTGCCTGCACATGATAGTATTCATATATAGGTGGTACCACACAAGGTTAAAAAGCCATTTTTAAAGGTTTAAATAAGTAATGAACCTTAATATGGTGAAATTATCATGGTATACTTGTTTAAAATTATGGATTTATATTCAAAGTTAAAATTCACCTCTAAGGAAATGACTATAAACTCAGGGACCTTTTCCCAAAATTGCCAAAATAGAGCACCTAGCTATTTTGGAGAGCTCTTATAACAAGTCCATATTAAATTTTGATTATTCCCATTGAACTAATTATATATCCTCTACATAGGATAAATAATTTTACAATTTTGGAAGGTTGATGATGGGTAGAAAGTGGTTTTTGAAGGACCCAAAATCACACTTTTATGCATTGAAAACATGTAGTGAAACCTACAGGTCTAAGCCCAAAAGAGACCTTTGTCAATCAAAGTTGAAAACTTGACCTTGTCACCATAGTTGACTATTTAAAAATATTTTAAGGGAGTGATAATGACCTAATATATCATCTAAATGGGATATTATACTGTTATTTGAATCTCTCATACACCTACATGTGTATTAGGCTTAGAAATACCCACCTACAGTTGAGTAGGTAGATAGGAAGCTAACAACCAATGTCTAAGTAGTGTTTTATGGAAAATAAATTTAATACATGTGTATAAATATGAAGTGTGAAATCAAGTATTAAATTATGAATCTTACACACCTTGTTCAGGATCAATTACATCTTATGTGCACCTACAAGAATATAAAAATCATGGTTTTCATAATCAAGATAAGGAGAGCTTAGTTTGGTGAATTCCAAGTGTGTATTAAGTGTACAAGTAAGTTGTAATGATGAAATTAACCTTTGAAAATTTACATAAAAATAATTATGACATCTATAATACCATGGAAATTTGAAATAAGCCTACATAAGGTCTTGTATGCAACCTACAACTAGGTGTTGATTGTTGTAGGCAGTGATCTAAAGTGGTATGTCTAGATGTTGGTAAAGCATGAGATGAAAAACATGAATACAAGAAAATTATAAATGAATTTAAGGGAATTAGAAGAGGTTTTAAAAAATTTATATAAAGTTAAACCATGCATTTACACCCATAGGTCTAAGCCTAAGAGCAAAGTATGGTAAAATGTAAAACTCAATTTTAGCTAGGCAAAGTGTATGGAAAGGTATGTAGAAGATTAAGGTGACGGAATGACTTGGAGTACCATTTTAAAAGTTTTTATGGAATAAATAAACTCTAATACAATATAAATCATGTAGAGATAAGGTTCTAAACAAGTTATACAAAATCCATATGAAGAATCCTACACAGTTTGTCATAAAAAGAGTCTATCTTAAGTTTCGGAGGAATTAGTAGGGCTATTAGCATGATCAAGAGATAGGTTTTGGTATATAATGTCCCCATAAATTTTTTAAGATACTATATTAAATTTTTTGTCTAGATAAATAAGGGAAGTGTCCTCTATTTTGTCTTAGATGGAGTTTACTTCCCTAGGTGCATAAGCATGTAGTCTTAAGGAATGGAGGGAAAGGGTGAACTAAGAGTTGGGAAAACATTTTAGAGAGGTGTGGAAAGATATATGACACTTAGATAAATCATTGAAAATAAGAATATAACAAGGAATCCTAATAGGGATGTCTAAACGCTTAGAGTTATGGTCAAGCCTGTTAGGCATATTTATGCCCCAAGGCCAAATGGAGGCTCTATTATAATTATGACATGAGATGAGAATTCCAATGTATTGAGAATTTTTTATAAAGTGACAATAGATGTATATAGGCTATTGAGATGTATGGAGAACCATCAAAAACTCATTTTGGGCTTTAAGGTGTAGACAAACAATTAGGCATGGTGAGGCCTAAAAGCCAAAGAGGAGGCCATTTTCAATTCTAGATTTGAGAAATAATTCAAATGTATAGCATCTTTATAGATATGTTAAATATTTCACATTATAGAGGATTCATAAATAATCCATTTTTTGAGCCCAAAACTAACTCCGACCTATAGGGAATAAGAAAATAATCTCAATAGGTCAAATTTGAATGCTCATATCTCCCTTGGTGATTTTCATGGAGACTCAAGTCATTTTGAGATGTTAAATAGGGTATTTATTAACCATTTTATGGCATTTTATTGAAATTTCAATGTCAAATCTGCATGAAAAAACTTTAAGAGGGTAAAACATGCTAAACCCTTACAGTGACCTGATTGAATAAATGAGAATGAAGAACTATTCTAATGGACCAGAATGGCATGAATGATAATAGGATGTTAAATAGGACTCAGTCAAGCTCCCTACCATTAATATTATCTATACATCATCTATATGAACAAGGTACAAATAGGGTTTTCTTGAATATTTTTTGTGTTGTATAGTTTTATAAATTTTAAAGGGATGAAACCAAATTATAGAGGAAGATATAGAGTTGGGATAACCCTCATGTAAATTTTATACTTCAAAATAAGTCCTAAGTGTTTAAATAATAGCTCTAATCTCAGCTAGCCAAGGCTGACATAGTGACCAAGCTATTGAGAAGTGTGAAAACTCCAAGTGGAAGTGATTTTAAGGTGTACCTGATGCTTATAAGGCCATAAATGGTATTTACACATGTCATTCACACCCTCCCATGGATTTTAATGGAAAAATTATTCCTTTTTGGAAGCTAAGTGTGCAGTGTGCATGAAAGAAGAGTTTTTAAGACTAAAGATGATGGTGGCTCATTCCTAGATGATTCTAGATGACCAAGACTACAAAAAATGAATGGAAAGGAATTTATAAGATATTTCCCATTAATTAAAATCATAATACATATCCATAATTATTTTTGGATTGTTCAAATAGGTCCAAATCATGAAGGTAGTTTTCTAAGCTAGAATAAGGAGTTTTATGCCACTTTTCAAGAGTTTCATGCCTTTTATGGACACTTGCGCTTCCTAACGTTGCATGGTTCATCCTAAATCCTCTTATAATGCAAATATAACCTATTTTATCATCTTTAAAAGTGTCATTGTGACCCTTAGAATTCTATTTTCTCATCTATCTCTCTTAGTTTCTATAAGAACTAGTAATTTTGGACTTTGTAACTTATGTTCCACCTAAAGATGGTGAAGTATTGATCATTTGCATATAATTTTATCAAAAATAGTACTAATTTTTACCTCTTAATAAGTATTCATGGTGTGTTTGAATTGAATTTTTAATCTTGCATAAGTCATGATTCTTATTTCAAAAGAATGGTTGTTTTATTTTCTCACCTATTTGCAGTTGGAAAGCTTCTTCTTGTAGGGCATGTGAAGTGTTCTATGAAATATCCAGATTTAGTGAGTTAGTCTATTCACTAGTGCCATTAAATTCCTCTTATCTAGTCCTTCTAGAATAAATATTCATACATAATCTCATAATGCAATATTGATGTGAAAAGATATAGATTGGAGAAATGTATGTTTGGTTCTTCTCTTGGTTTCATGTATAACATATAGTTGGTTGGAAGTCATCAACCTATTTGGTGTATCACCTCCCTTAGGATAGTTAGCTTTCATTTTTCTCTCTCTCTCTCCCTCTTCCCCCTCAAAGTTTAGGTGTAGTTTTGATCCAAAGTGATACATCAAGGGATCTAGCCCTACCTAGATATTCACCTCATCCTTAGGCTACCCACAAACATAGAGGTGTTTCAATTGTGCCACTTAGATGAGGAGAGATGAGACATCTCCTTAAAGGATGCAAATCTAAGTGAAAAAAATATCTATTTTAGTTTCCTCCCAATCCAACCCCTCTGAATCAATTAGAAGAGTGGTTCTCAAACAAATTCACTAAACCATAATGAAGATGAGCCTATATAAATTGATCTCTACCTCACCTCATCATTACCAAGCAATGATAGGGGTATTATAATTAGTAGAGGTTTAAACTGAAGACCCTCAACTTCTGGTAACCTTTGTTTATGCTCTCCAATTTTCTAGCCTTTTCACCTTCAAGGATTCAAAAATACCTTCCATCCATCCTAATGACCGAGATCTCCTTCTTTTCATCACTACCTACATCAACCAAACCCATTTCAAATGGGTTATGATTGATGGAGGATCTAGTATTAACATTATCTCCTCCCATGCCTATGATCAAATTCAACTACCGATCAATGTCATGTGTAAAACCTTGACCTTTCTCTAATCCTTCAATGATACCATGGCCACTAATCTAGTAACTATTGTCCTTCATATCCATGTATGACCTTACACACTCCTTGAACTCTTTTATGTAGTTAAAGTTGAATTCTAGTATAATGTTTTACTAGGATGACCTTATATTTGATCCAAGGGTTATGTACCTTCCACCCTTCATATTTTCATAAAATTTGAGGATGACAGTCAAGTTATCACCATACAAGCTGACCCAAGTCCCTTATCATCATGAAACATGACTTATCGACCTCAAAATGTCCTTCCACCTCCATCTAACACACTTTCACCAGCCAAAGACAAACCTTCAACCACAAAATTTGACATCATATCTCCTTTCACTAATGAGGCATCTACTAGCTCATCCATCTTATTAAATCAAATCCCCACCACATACCCCTTGGAATCAACATTCCATCACCTTTTACTTGGGGAATATCATATTTTGGCTCTTGATGCCTTCCCTACTCCCTAGGAGTATGGGAAACTTAATAACCAACCTAGTTATGACCCTAATATCAAATCTATCATTCCATTTAGGCCTCCAAACTACCAAACCAATTTCATAGATGAGGTACTTGATAAACCCCTTGGTTCTTTTACCACATCTCTTTCACCTCAAGCATTCACTGTCATCTTTTCTTACCTAGATAAATTGAGTAAGATATACCCTCATTAGTCTGCTTGGAAGGGATTTATCCTTGTATGATATGAATAGGGGCCACATGAGATACTTCCCATTGAGACTTGAAAAACCCTTGAGAAACATGGACTCAGTTTATCTCTAGTAGACCATCATACCAAATCACCTGCCCCCACCAAACATGATGAAGATATCCGATCATCACCAACTCCCTCATCTTCACACCAAAAAGATTTTTACATCATCCCACCTAACTTTTTTTTTCATCAACATGATAAACCTTGGACCCCTAACTTATTAAAAGGAAGGGGAAACCATAACCATCCATATGACCCATCCTAAGATGACAGGAGATGACTCTCCTACCACTAATATTGTGGTGTCAAAACCATGATTACATTCTCACCTACCTTGGTTCCTCATATTATTCCATCCACAAATCCATTCCTCTTGAGACTTCAACCATGTTAAATTAATCTACCATGGATATCAATTTGGGCACTCCAAACAACCCCCACATTATCAAAATGTGCTAATTATTGAATTCTAAGGAACTTGAGGACTTCCCATCCTTTTATAATTACATCATAAAATTTTCTTTGTCTTACAACAACATGCCCAAATTTGACCTTGCCTTTGCCACCCACAACATAGTCACCCATCATGATACCAAACCTATTAGGTAGAAACTCTAATGAATGTACCTTCACATATCCCTTCTCATAAAATAAGAGCTTCAACATCTATCTATAAGTTTCAATCAATCTATTGATTACCCCCAATGGGTCTCGAATGTCATGCTTGTCACCAAATCCATAAGGGGACTACACATCTATGTGGACTTTCATGACCTCAACCTTACTTTCCCCAAATATGAATTTTCTCTACCAAGAATTAACAAACTAGTTGATCTTATAGCCAACCATGATATGTTATCTCTTATGGATGGATTCTTGGGTTATAATTAGATCCTAATTGCCTTTATCACCCCATGGGGAACCTTATGCTATAGAGTCATGTCTTTTGGACTAAATAATATTACTGAAACCTACCAATGTGCCATGACTTATATGTTCCATAACCTAATCAACAAAATCTTAAATGATATGTTGATGACCTTTTTTGGAGATCCAAATATCATAAGGTTCATTTGGCTATTCTCAAGATTATCTTTAAACACATCATCGATTACCATGTCTACCTCAACCAAAAGAAGTGCATTTTTGGGGTCTTATCAGGAAAGATTATTTGATTTATAATTTACCTTAGGGTAATTAAGGTTTATCTAGATAAAATCAAATTAATCCTTGTCATGCATCCTCCCACCCACCATAATCATCTCCATATTTTGCATGGAAATATCTAATCCATTCTTTGATTTATCTCCCATCTCTCAAACTGATGTCAATCCTTCGACCACCTTCTAAAGAAGGACATATATTTTAAGTATATAAATTACTATCAAAAATACTTTGATTAAATCAAATATTACCTCCTATCTCGACCTGTCCTCATCCTTCCTAAGGATGACTAACCTTTCAACCTTTATATCTCTACCACCAACCACTCCCTAGGGGAAATTCTTACTCATCAGGATGAACAACACAAAGAATAAGATATCTACTAAATAAACCATATGACTATAAAATAAAATACTTGGTATACCCATATTGATATGATTTGTTTAGCCTTAGTCTTTGTGGCCACCAAACTTCACCACTACCTTATTAACCAAAACACTTATGTCATAACCAATACTGACCCACTCAAGTATATGCACTCAAAGATAAGTGGCTCATGATTTTAGTAGAGTTTGACCTTGATATCCTTAAAAAAAATTCTATTAAATGGAAATTAATTTCCAACCAATTGGCCAAATCATAATTAGCAGACAACTAACCTCTTCCTCTTGACTTCTCAATGAGTCCGTTGCAACCCTCTCTTAGGTAAACTTCACCTATGAAGTGACCTTGTTATTTGATAGATCAAAGTGTCAACATGGTAAGGGTACTGATACCATCCTTATTAACCTTAATGGAGAGCCTCTTCCTTTGTCCTTTAAGCTACATTTTGAATGTACCAATAATATGGTTGAGTATAAAGCCCTAGTTATAGGCCTTCAAACTGAACTAGCTTTAGGAGTCAAAATGATCAACATCTTTGGCAACTCCCAAATTTTGATCAATCAAATAAATGGTTCTTACCAGTGTAATAATGGTGTTTTTAAATATTATAAATACCTAGTTGATGAACTCTTAACATCATTTGAACACTATTGCATCCAGTCAACCACATGAGCTACCAACAAGTTTGCTGACACCATGGCTTCCCTTGCCTCTTAGATCCCATTCTCACCCTATAACTCTAATATATCCATCATTACCCATATAATTACTCAAACTTCCTATATGAAACTAGATTCTCCCATAATTTTCAATGTGGAAGAGGCCCAACATGACCTTTGGTATTAAAAAATGTTTGACTATGTCAACCTTACCATCGTTCCATTTCATCTTTCCCAAAATGCTCAAAGAGATTTTATCCAAAGTACCTTGCATTATACTATTATGAGGGGAATTATTTATAAATGTGGCTTTGATGGTTTCCTCTTTCGTTTCCTATGCAGATATGAAGCCTCTCATTCTATCAAAGAAATGCATGATGGGATCTATGGGAGACACTTTAGTGGTCTTGATCTAGCTAAACACATCCTTCGCCTTGGCTATTATTTGAATAACCTCAACCAAGATTGTTGTGACTATGTGAAAAAGTGTGTTAAGTGTCAACAAAATGCCAATTTATGTCATGTACCTATACATAATAGTTATTATCCATAGTTTTTTGTCCCTTCTCATAATGGGGTCTAGACCTTATTAGTGAAATTAACCTTGATTATTTGTAGTGACACTATTGTATCATCATCGTGACTGATTATTTTACCAAATGGGTAGAGGCTTTTCCTTTAGGCTCAAATAAAATGAAAAATATTATTGACTTTATCAACCATCATATCATCTGTCATTTTTGTGTACCTCACAAAATTATCACCAATTATGGCAAATCCTTTGAAAATAAGCAAGTCTAGGATCTTTACGATGCATTTAGGATTAATTTATGTTTTTCCTCACCTTATTACCCTCAATAAAATACACAAGAGGAGTCTTATAAAAAAACTCTTAAAAACATGCTCACTAAAATGGTTAATACATCTAGGTAGGATTAGCATTTGCACATCCCCTTTGCCTTATGGGCATATCATACTAGTATTTAAACCATTATGGGTGATAAACCTATTTCTATTGTGTTTGGAGTGGATGCCATAGTTCCACTTGAATTCAAAATTCAATCTCTTCACATATCTATACAAGATATCATTTCTAAGGAGGATTATCATCAACACCATTTAGCCTAGTTTGATCTACTTGATGAGTATCATTTAGTCTCCCTTACCCATCTTCATTTATATCAAGAGCATGTCAAGCGTGCCTATAACAAACACCTTAAATTGAAATAATTCAACATTGGAGACCTCATCCTAAAGTAAAACCAACGTGTCATTAACATGGAAAAATCAAGTGGGGCAATTTTGATTTCAATTGGCTTGGACCTTATGTCATAACCCACAAGGATGGATCAAGAAGCTACTAGTTATCCCCTCTTGAAGGAAACATAGAACTTGAGCCCCTTAATTCTTTGCATATATCTCCTTTTTTTTGTTAAGAATGATCAAGCTCACTCTTTGTATAAATTAAGATCATCCCTTCCTTCTAAATCACATTCATCTCCTTAATTTAGGGGCATGTAATTAAAACTAAATCATGTGATTATCCATAAAAATCATATCCTAATATTAAACAATGGATACTATGGCTTTACCCATGGCATGATTCTCATGGTACTTTCCACCCCTTTTCATAAGATGGATTCCCATGATAGTTGTCACTTAAGCCTCTTTACACCTAATCAAACTTCTTATGCTTTTACTTTTTCCTTCATAAAGGTGAACCCTTAAGCCTATATAATAAATTCTATGTCAATCAAAATAAAACAAAGTAAAAAGTAAAATCCAAACCAATAAGAA
Organism: Torreya grandis; assembly: GCA_037957365.1. Taxonomy (NCBI): domain Eukaryota; kingdom Viridiplantae; phylum Streptophyta; class Pinopsida; order Cupressales; family Taxaceae; genus Torreya; species Torreya grandis. Next base: position 2,856,293 of record JARHVA010000718.1, on the reverse strand, counting down.
TCATGGGTCATTATTGGCATTTGAAAACTTCTCCCTTATAGGATAGATAATTAAAACATATTAGAAATTACTCTAAGTGGACTACTCCCTTTAAGGATAACTATCAAAAGCATTAAATAAAGCATAAAAACCTAGAACACCCCCTCGAAGGATGGTTGAGTAAAGCATTTGACAAAACAAATAATTTCTTAGAATCTTCTTGCATCGATCAGCTTCCTCAATGCTCATAAGCAATAATTAAAAGACCTATTATCAAGTAAAATAATAAACAAAATAATTTTTTTTGAAATATGTAATCATATCTTATAATAAAAATAATTCTAAAAGTTACAATTGGCTCTCATGAATAGACTTCTTGCATCGATCAATCTACACTTTATATGACACATACTTGTTTATACCAACTCTTTGGAAACCTCAAGATGAGGTATGTTAGTATTACAAGAAGGTTCCATCTTTCATCCATTTACACTTTATAAACTATAATCAAGGGATTTTGAGCTCACTTGACATTATGTGATCAGGACACCTTTTTAACCAATTAACAAATGCTAATACGAAGCATTTGAAGGGTTTAAGTTCCTTAAGCTAGTCCAACATCAGTTTTATTTTAGTCCTTGTCATAGAATAAGCATCATGTCCTCTTCATATCTTATCATGACTGGTTGATATATTCACTAAGACATTTATCTCTTGATTATAGTCTTTGTTATCACATCTAGTATTATTAATTGACTTATTTTATGTGCTCCACCTCAAACAAAGTAATAATAACCATAATCATAAACACCATGAATCCACATATATCATAATCAAAAACATACATCATTATCATATCCATCATCATGTCAATAACATATCCATCATCATGTCAAAGTCCAGCATCCATGAATAATAAATCAATCAACCATTTCTACCCCATGTCTAAATATAAATAAGGAAACATATAATTATTAAAATTTAACATAAACATCATAATCATAATAAAAAATCATTAACATAAACAACATACATCTCATCACATGCCTAATTAGGTGAGTCCATCATAAGCATAATCAATATAACATCATCAATGATCAATATAAATATCACAACATAAACATTAACATCAAATCAAATCATGGACTATGATAAATAAAAAAAGATCATATGTATAAAGCACAAGTCAATAAAATCATAATATGCATGTCTTTCTCTCTCAAAATGGACATCTCACCACATTAGTTCATAGGCCAGTGTCAAAATGATATATAACAATATATAGTATGTCATAAACCATGTCATGTTTATTCCCCTAGGGCACCACTATCTCTTAGAGAACCACTATGTCTTGGTTCTTGTCCCCTTAAAGTACCTACATATCCACCTATGGAAGCAACCCACTAACTTAGTGTCACCACACTAGCACTGTCTACCAAACTAGCTCTGTATTCACCTCATCAAGGCTTATCAAGACACCACCTTAACACTAGCCTCATAATAGCATAGTTCCTCCATTTTAGATAGGTATCATGTCATGGGGATAGAGTTTAGTGGTCATATAGATGTTGTTTCTCCTCCTCTAGCCTATCTCAAGGAGTCTCTCTCCTAGGTAACCAAGGCTAATGAAGCTCTATCCTAGTCTCTATCACCTATGAGTGTTTCCACCTAAACCTATAATGCTGCAACCTATGCCTATGTAGTAGCTAGTACCACTCTTGTTCATTTAGGGCAACTCCTTGAACTTATGCCTAATTACCTCTACTAGCTAGGTCTACATCCATCTACCTCCTACCATCATCATCCCCACCAAAATCTATTATTTTATATAGATCTTGATACCATGTAGGGTAACCATATAGAAAACCTACATCATCAATTATGAGCCTCATGGGAAACTCTTCATGATTAAATAACATCTATACTAGATGTGGCTCAAGTAATAAGACCTTTGTATCCTTACACCTATACCTAGGAAATGGGACTGAGATACCCTAAACCAAGTCAAACTATCTTTGAACCCTATCAAATAGGATGAGCTCTACCTCCCCATACCTCTTACTAAAGATCCACCTATAACTCTAAAATGATAGATTCTTCCTCTTATAACTAACCCATACTAGAAACTAGATATGTGACCTCTACATAATATCACCAACAACATAAGTAACTAGCGCACCTCTGAACCAATATACAACACAAGATCCTTTGCTTGTACCTAAAGTGTCTAAGTCATCTCTCCACTACATGAAACCAATCAAGAAGTCTATCTAAGAAAACCCCACCCATGGTAGCCCCATCAGCCTCAATACTCAGATGTGATCATAAGTCCAGTAGTGTAGGTCAAGCCCAATACTAATGTCATACCTCCTATGAGCTCTAAAGCCCCATAACTCCTTGTATATATGAACACATAGCATAGGTACCCATATAAATAATGTGCATCCTAGTAGTATCTCAACAAATACCACTAGTAGTAGATAGGGAACTTCCCATTACTTGAATTAGGAAGGGAAAAGTAGGACACAACCATCATCATAGTCATCATTCTCCTCTCACCCCTTGCCCTCTGATATATCATATAGTAGTTGAAGCCCTTAACATACCACCTAACATGATCATGTTCATCTCCATACATTAACTCCAATAACTCCTCCCACTCAATGTGATATATCAAATCACCCTAAAGGGGAAATCATGTGATATAATGCATATCCTATGACAAGATCTCATTGGTAGGTAGTAGGAAGGTGTTTGTGATCGGATCCCATATCTTGATGAGGTCCACGATCATCACTTCATCTCATGGCACATACTACTAATGTCGCATCACTCTAAGCCTAACCTCCTCCATATGTGCCCAATTTTTTGGGGTCATCCATTGGTGAATATCTATAAAGATGTGAAGCACCCAATTTCACATCTAGATCTACTCCTGCACCTACATAGCTCATTAGATAATAAACATAGTTATCTATATTATGATTTCCTACAACCTAAGATCCTTAAGCAACCCTACCTACCCTTAACCTCTTTGATCATTACACTAATAATATTTACATCAACACCTAAGCTATTTTAACTCACACTAACTACCCATTGTCACCTAAAAAATTACCCCAACCCACTTAGTTACTAACCACTTCAAACATATAGCAGTCCATACACCCATACTTAAAAACCCTTCAAGCTAAATTTTAACAAGCATTGACCACCAATGGTTATGGTAATAATTAATGGTTAGGCATCCATCTCCTTCTAAATGTTGACTATTAACAGTTAGTCCCAACCATCAATGGTCATTATGGGTGTTCTATGAGTGAAACACCTAAGACCTTAATTTACCCAAAACCCTACCTACGCAGCATAAAATGTTCACCACTAGATATGATAAATAAGCTAACCTAGAAACCTTCTAACACACCCACACTAACCTAACCATTCCATTTTGGGAATAAATTGACCATTTTAACCAAAAATAAGTAAATGATATCCCTAGGGTATAGCCTAGTCATGCCCTATACACCTTGCCCACCCAACAATCAACTTCAAATGCCAATACAATTACACAATCAAGCTAAACTACCAATTAAAGATGCCACCTACCTATTTACTTGACTATCATCAAGGAATAATTTGGGGAGATCTTACTCACCCTCATCCATACCCACTCCACATAGTCATTATTTCTCTTGATCAACCCCATAATCACCTTCTCACACTAGGGCTGATCATCATCTACTTTTTTTCCAAAATTATAAAAGCTAGAGCTCAAAAGTTGACAAAATAAAAATGAGTCCAAAATACTCACCTTTTTTTATTTTATCCTTTAGCCTTTTAGGGTTTGAACCTTGACCATCAATGGTCACTTTTTATCCCAATAACCATCGATGGTTAGATTGCTCTCTTTAAATTTTTTCCTCAAATGAGAAACTTTTTAGCAACAACCCACCCACAGAGACTACATTCTTTACCCACCTTGAAAACCACCTCACCACCTTCTCATTGGTATATTTCATCCCAATTAGCATGCATTTTTATACAATTATTGTCTAATCCTTTTACTGTAATAATGACAATTGACATTTAACCACCTTTTGAACTTGCACCACCTCATGTATACTTGAACCAATTGTGTCTTCTTAGGATCACTTCCTACCTTGGATACCCATAACTTCACCTAACCTATTTTATGTTTTCTCCAAGATCACTTCATGTCTTAGATATCCACAAAAACACTGACATCACCTAAGAGACTTGTGTTTATGAGTGTTCCTAACTGCCCCACCTAAATGTGGTCTTACAATCCACTTATCACTTATCCTCCTATAATAAGCCTTTATTTTTACCAACTAATGCAACCTAGTCTATGTGCAATCTTGGTTATCACACCTTTTATCACACTTCATGCACATATTTGTGCTTCAAATGCCCAACCTATGACTCACCTTCATGATGTCCACCTTTGTCATCACCTTCATCCACCTTATCAGACCTACACCTAATTCTATTTTACCTCATCAACTACTAGTTTGAGGGGGAACACTCCTCCCATGCTTGGGGAAACCAAACAATTGACCAATAATTTATTTTTTTCTTGCAAATTTTTAATACAAACTACATAACAAAAAGGTTGGATATGTAGACATGATGGTTTTGAATGTCACAATTCCTATAGATAACCTCAAGACCCCTTTGGGACCAACCTTTACCTTTTTCACACCTAACTAAACATAACCCACCTAACCTAAGTTAATTGACCTACTAGATAAAACCCACCTTTTAACCAACCCTACCTTTGACCCCTAACGATCAATAATCAAGGTGACCATTGATGATCACCTTGATCACCAACAGTTAGTTTCCACTATCTAAACCAACTTAACTCACCCTTAAAATCTACCTTGATTTTTTATAATTATCTCATCTAATTCCACATGTGAGACATTTCATGCATGAGTTATAATTAGAAATCCTAGTTAACATCCTATTGCATCTCTCCTTCCTTACCTATAAGAAGAGAGGAGCATGATGTGAAGATCCATCCACAACCATCAATATATTTTACATCTATAACTTCTTTTGTAAGTGTTATTCCATCAATCCATTGATCTAGCCATCATATTAGAGAGATTACTTGTTATCATCCCTTGATTGATAGCCAAGTATCAATACTCTGTCAGAATCATGCCAAAATTTATCAACAAGCCAATCACCTCAACCATTCATCCAACCAACCTTCTATAAGATAAGTATTTATTTTCCATTATTCAATTACATTATTTATATTTTCCAATCAGTTTAACACAAACCAATCTCTTATAATTACCCTATATGATGTTGCTAATCTAAATTTTATCAACCCAGCCCAACACATAATAACCATTGATGGTTAGCTTTATTGTTGATAGTTCGTCTAACCATAGATGGTCACCTCAACCACTAAATATCACCTTAAATATTGATGGTCACTATGGTATAAAATAACAACAAGCTATTTTCACCCACCTACTTTCAACCAAATCTAGTTTTCTTTTCATCTACCTATTCACAGACCCTCAACCTATTTTTTGAGCCACACTTGACCCATTTATCATTAGTATTGACCTTCTTATTACTATATTAGTCATTTTAACCTATTTATTTATCAAGAATTTCTTGTGTTCAATTTTAGTAAATTTTTATTATTGATGCAAGAACCTTATATTTTTTTATAAAATTAGTTATTTAAAATGTGTGGATTGATAGCCCTCGAGGAAGCTCTTGCTTCTGAGATTTAGATAGTGCTAGGTAATCTACCTAGTTATCTATTTAACCAACAATTTTATTTAGCGTTGTCTTATTTTTAGGTTATCCTACCAAGCTAAAGAGGATATCCTCACAATCTTTTGATTTAACATGCACATAACCAAACTAGTTTTTCAACCCTACCCATATTTAGTTTCTTCTTCTTATTTAAAAATATAAGATGAAATTACTTTGAAATAGGCCCATTATTTACTAGTGACCCTTTCATTTCCCATAGAGTCCATTCCAATTCCTTCCCTTGAGAATCCCATGTATGATATCCCTCATCATCATGATCCTTCAAGTATTTTTGCATTTTCCATCAAGGAGATTTGATGTGAAGTATTTTCTCAACTTTCCCTAAAGATCAATGAGACTTTGGTTGTAGCTCGAGTTTAACTTCATATAGACTTATTAGATGTTATAGATAATTTGTGTGGAAAAATATATTAGTACTTATGAACATAATCATGGTGTTATTTCATTTCTTTCTTCATTTAGATTGGACGTGTGATCCAACTTTCCATTTATATATCTTATATCATTTGACTTTGTGTCAAATTATTATTTATCCTACATGATGAATTTTGTCTCACATTATATGTTGCTTATGATGTCATTATTTTTGTTATATTCTCTTATGGATTATTTTTCATGATTACATACTTATTCTTCATGAGTTAATTTTTCTATGGTTATCTTTTTCTCTTTCATGATTATTTTCTATCTTATCTCTATAAGCATGGATAATTATTATTGTGACTTGGTTATATAAACCTTGCTCCCTTTAGTCATTCCTTATTTACCATGTGATTAGTTAGAAAATAATTCATGTCATTATAATATAGTTTTACCGGTTCACCTTGGATCTCCCATTATTTCCCTTATTTACTCTCACAAACTAAGCATACACATGGTTGAGACTTAAGATAACATTTTGGTTCATAGTTAAGATTAAGTGTTATAGTAAATTATGTCTTTGTAAACTTAGATTAATTTAGCCTAAGATTAAATTTCATTCATGTATATCACTTTATCTCTCATGATTGGACCTTCCAAGTCTATATAGAGGAGGTATCTTAAAAGCCATAAATATTCAAAAGCCAAATCATTTAACAAAAGGCAATGATCTAAAAGGCAACATTTAAAAATTTCAAAAGTCAAATCATACCAAAAGATGTGATTCTAAGCACATCTCCCTTTAATAATCAAATCTAAAACTCCATAGTTGGCCTCATGATAAAACAAAGGTCCATTGGGGTGTGGTAGGCTAGTAGATTGGAAAAGGAGAATAAAAAAATCTTTTTAGTGCTACCTACTTTCTCATGGAAGTACTTAATTTTTGTAGTAGACCTATGGATCTGTAAAGGGTCTGAAGGAATATGGAACACATCATGGGAAGGTTGGTCCATTTTTATTTTGTTTTTCAAAAAAAACAAAATAATTTGATGTTAGCACCACACTTATTTGCCTACAAAGATTTGTACCTATAGTGAACATGTATCCTTTATATATTGATGGTCACTAGTCTCTTAGTGTCTTTCTATGTCCTTAGTGTGACTCATGTGTCCTAAGGTCTTCTCATAATATGCCTATGTTATTCTTATTAAATTCACTTTTTCAATCCCTACCACCATAATATTTACCATTGAGAAATATTGTTTTTTTCACTGATCACTCCCCCTAAGGACTCCATTTGTGAGTTGAAGTGTAAGACCTTGGAAAGGACCATGCCTTCCTCATAAATTACCAAATTTTCACATTAACATTCCAAACATATGGTTTTCTACCTCATTGATATCCCCTTTTTGAGTTATAATATAAGACCATGGATATGACCCACCTAATTTTAATAAAATCTAGTTTTCTTTTCATCTACATGTTCACAAACCCTTAACCTATTTTTTGAGCCACACTTGACCCATTTATCATTATTATTGACTCGATTATTAATATATTAGTCATTTTAACCTATTTATTTATCAAGAATTTCTTATATTCAATTTCAGTATCTTTTTATTATTGATGACATAACTTCATATTTTGTTTTATAAACTTAATTATTTAAAACGTGTGGATTGACAGCCCCCAAGGAAGCTCTTGCTTCTAAGATCTAGATAGCACTAGGTAATCTACTCAGTTATATATTTAACAAACCATTTAAATTAGTGTTTTCTTATTTTTAGGTAATCCTACCAAGCTAAATAGGAGATCTTCACAATCTTATAATTTAATGCATGAAAAATCAAACCAATTTTTTAACCCTACCCATATTTAGTTTCTTCTTCTTATTATTTCAAAATATAAGATGAAATTACTCTAAAACATGCCCATTCTCTACTAGTGACCCCTTTACTTCCTATTGAGTCCATTCCCATTCATTCCTTTGAGAATACCATGCATGATATCCCTCATCATCATGATCCTTCAAGAATTTTTGTATTTTCTATGTAGGAGATTTTATGTGAAGTATTTTCTCAACTTTCCCTAAAGATCAATGAGACTTTAGTTGTAGTTCAATTTTAGCTTCATAATTTGTGTGGAAAAATATATTAGTACTTATGAACATAATCATGGTGTTATTTCATTTCTTTCTTCATTTAGATTGGACGTGTGATCCAACTTTCCATTTATATATCTTATATCATTTGACTTTGTGTCAAATTATTATTTATCCTACATGATGAATTTTGTCTCACATTATATGTTGCTTATGATGTCATTATTTTTGTTATATTCTCTTATGGATTATTTTTCATGATTACATACTTATTCTTCATGAGTTAATTTTTCTATGGTTATATTTTTCTCTTTCATGATTATTTTTTTATCTTATCTATATATACATGGATAATTATTATTGTGACTTGGTTATATAAACCTTGCTCCCTTTAGTCATTCCTTATTTATCATGTGATCACTTAGAAAATAATTCATGGCATTATAATATAGTTTTATCGGTTCACCTTGGATCTCCCATTATTTCCCTTATTTACTCTCACAAACTAAGCATACACATGGTTGAGACTTAAGATAACATTTTGGTTCATAGTTAAGATTAAGTGTTCTAGTAAATTATGTCTTTGTAAACTTAGATTACTTTAGCCTAAGCTTAAATTTCATTCATGTATATCACTTTATCTCTCATGATTGGACCTTCCAAGTATATATAGAGGATGTATCTTAAAATCCATAAATATTCAAAAGCCAAATCATTTAACAAAAGGCAATGATCTAAAAGGCAACATTCAAAATTTTCAAAAGTCAAATCACACTAAAAGATGTGATTCTAAGCACATCTCCCTTTTATAATCGAATCTAAAACTCCATAGTTGGCCTCATGATATAATCAAAGTCCATTAGGGTGTGATAGGCCAGTAGATTGGAAAAGGAGAATAAAAAAATATTTTTAGTGATACTTACTTTCTCATGCAAGTACCTAATCTTTGCAGTAGACTGATGGATCTAGAAGGGGTATTAAGGAATAGGGAACACATCATGGGAAGGTAGGTCCATTTTTATTTTATTTTTTAAAATAACCAACATGATTTTATCTTATCACCACACCTATTTAACTATAAATATTTTTACCTATAGTGAACATGTATCATTTATATATTGATGGTCACTAGTCTCTTAGTGTCTTTCTATGTCCTTAGTACGACTCATGTCTCCTAATGTCTTCTAATAATATGCTTATGTTATTATTATTACATTACCTTTTTCAATATATACCACCATAATATTTCCCCTTGAGAAATATTATTTTGTTCACTGATCACTCCCCCTAAGGAGTCAATTTCCAAGTTGAAGTGTAAGACCTTGGAAAGGAATAGGCCTTCCTCATAAATTACCAAATTTTCACATTACCATTCCAAACTAGTTTTAAACCTCATTGATGTTCCCTTTATAATTTATAGTATAATACCATGGATAGGACTTGGCATTCCTCACAAAATCTTCTAATACCCAAGTCATAATGAAATTACCTGTGTTGAATTTGAGATAAGATGTGATTGATTATGAGTTGTATGTCATTTACATGCTTTCCATCTTGATTTAGTATGTTTTATACTTACTTCATTAATATCTCACTTTTATTTTCTTATTTTTGATTTCATGTAAGAATTCAACCATTTTCATTAAGTTTTTATTACTTCCCAACTTAAATTAGTGTGATTAATCTGAGAACATTTTGCCCATTTTATTTCTCTTTTATACTTCCCAATGTGATTTAGTATGATTGATTGACTTAATTGATTTGTTTTTATACCATTTGTCTTTCACATTATTTCCATTTTATTACACTAATTTCATACTTCCCAATGTGATTTAGTGTGATTTTAATTGTTTTAATTTGGTGCCAATCTTTTTCATGGTTCAAAAACATTTTTACCCTCTTGTTTACCACTTTTTGCTTTATCATAGTTAGTCATACTTTGTTATTACACATTTCCCATCATGAAATAGTGTATAATGCATTTTTTATGATTACTTATACTTTTCCAAATCCTTTTCACCTATTTCTTTGTATCCATGTATGTGTACTACATAATCCTAGAAAAGAAAACACTCCACATATATTTCCTATAGCATATACAAAAAAGGAAAAATATATATGCTAAAAATAAATATATCCATGCATCAACAACCAAAATCAAAATAAAGCCCATGAGATAAAAATCCAATTATCAAAATAATATATCTCTATATGTCATGTGCTTTTATACAAAATATAAAAATATTTCACTTTAGCTCTATGGTTGGGCTCTATCATGCCTATCTCATGGCATATCCATGCTACCCATAGATGCGTTAGATCATAAACTCTACTTAATAAGTTATAATGAGGATATTTTAGATCTCAACCTTACTACTTGTCCTTGTAGGTTGGCCATTTATGCATGTACTTGTCCCAGTTAGATCATGGTAGCCATGTGTGTAGCTCTCTCCTAAGCAAGGGCCTGCCAATCCTATGTCTATCCTATTATCACCCATAATAATGGTTGAAATACATAAACACATGTATGTATCTACCTCATTTCCTCCCCCACTAGTACAAATCAATCTATCTAAGCTAGGGTAGATGGTACCATAGGATCATCTAACATGGTGGGGTTGTATGGTATCATCATTCCATCCAAAATGTCACGGTGAGTTTCCATGACTAAGGACCCCCATATGGTATCCTCTATCATATGTTTTAAAACAAACAAAACTTAGATATATATTAGATCACATATACTTATAAAAATCTATCTATATATCTAAAATCATAAACAACTATTATTCTATCTTAAAGACTAACAACTACAACCTTTATTACTTATCCTAATGTTACAAACCACCATATCCCCATCTAATCATATACCAAGAATATTATTTCCATTAGAAAATCCCCTAATCACCTCATCTATGGGTCATCTCCCTATTAAATGAAAACCTAGATTCACCACCTATGTATATCTTGAGCCTCTCCTTAGTGGTGCATCTATCAATTAGTTCTGCCTAGGCTGACTGTCAAGTCATCCTATGTGACCACTCTCATCTATTATTTATCCCATTACTAGCATATCTATTTTTATGTGCACAAGGTGTTCATTTATTCTCCTAATATAGTACCTATTATGGTACTTATTAAACCCTTGCATCCACATTCATTCCCTCTCCTCCTCTAGCTATCAACTATCATGCTCAACCACTCCATATTGTCACATGCTATAGTATGAAATATAGTCTCTTGACTATTTCTCCTCCTCTTCCTATCCCCCTTACCTCTCTCATATGCCATGCCCAAACTATGGGAACTACTATAGCTAACACTAGGTATGGGAGTCTAAACTAGCCTAGAAAATGTGCCACTATTTATGGATCTACTCACCAAGTATAGTGGTTCATAATCCATAATTGAGCCATCCCTAGTGCCATAGTCACCCAACTAGGCCAAATAGTAAAAATATTTGTGTAGGGAAACCCCACAATCTCTCCTCATGTGATTATTTATAACACTAGAACTTTGTGCATGACCTACACTACCTATTTCTATCTCCATCCAACAACCCAAGGTAACCTATCATCGACCATATGGGGTAACCTAGCTGGCCAATACATCAAGAACCTCTCATATATCCATGTGCTTAAAAACACCACTAGTCCCATGGTCTTCTAACCTCTTGATAACATCTCATGCATATCATGCATGAGTTGGACCTAGATGGAAGACCTAAAATCATAGAGTGTTTCCTTATCTAACATGAATTGACATAAATCTATCACATATAGTGGTACCTTATCATCCAACTTATGGCACAAAACTCATACTATCACAAGTCAAATCATATCCTTTTAGATATCTAGAATATATGTAATATAAACATCAAATAGTCTCACCCTTAGCCCTAGGTAGATCGTATCTAAGCCCATTGCCCACTTGGCCAATGATGATCTCACTTCTAGATCATTTAGTGACCCTATCATCGTTGGTGTCCCTCCTATAGGCAATCCAAGTAATGAATCAATGTCCTCTAGTGTGATACCTAGGGCTATAATATCCCCATCCAACACCCATCAAAAAGTGTTGGTCAACCATTTTCATGCTCTAAGGAACATGACAATGAGATCATCAATCATCAAGATGAATCTCATCTCTATGATTCTTCTTAGGCCCAATAAAACCAATCTCAATCTATCCACATCTTTCAACTACTCTAGCAAATTAGGTAACCAAGAGGCATTAATCATTCACCAAAATATCTGGTACCTTTACAAGATATCAAATAAAAAAGGATTTATTAGATCTCCATGTCATTCTTAATCAAAATACCTTCTTACAAATTTCATAAAAATAAAATAGTTTGTGTCAATTTCAACCAGATTAAATTAAGAAACTAAGTTGACCACTTACTACTAAGTGTGATTTGGGAAACAATTCAGATGACAATTTGGGTGATGGGTCCACCCCAATTGATGATGGAACTTCTGGGAGCCATAACTTTTACACTTTAGCTCCAATTGACTCGCCGTTTGAACCATTGGAAAGATAATAATGAGGGGAACATCTTGAGATGGCATCAATCTCTACTTGATGAATTTTGAACTCATAAAACCCAATGGAAGTGCCCCAAATTTTAATTTTAGTTGTGTAGTCTAAAAATAATAAGTTTCTAAAAATAGTAATTCCTCAAATTCTGTATTGTTGTAAATCATGGAAGTCAAACCACTTAATCTCCCTCAAGATTGGTGACCTTCCAAATATTCCTCACACATTCAAAACATGTATAAATGAAGATGTAACCTAAAATGGAAATCAGACATCTCTTCTCAGAGATAGGCATATGTTGGGTCTACAATTTTGATCAATAAAACATCTCTTTTTAGAGATATCATTATGTGAATTGTGTTGTTTTTATTTTTGAGTTATCTTTCAACCAAAGATTTTGATTTTTGTATCAAATTCATCCCACTAATTTTTATTATCTTCAGCTAATTAAGTCAATCTAGTTAACTTTGTTCATTCACTATGATGATTTTTTACCTAAATGCCATAAATACTATGGGAATCTATTGGTCTGACTCATTTTTACCCAATATCCTAATTAACCCATAATATCTACAAATTTCCTAGGGTTCATTCTAGTGTCTATATTTTTCCTAATCATCAAATTTCTATAAATCACTTAATTTTAAATAAAAATACTAAAAAATTTGAATTTTTTTAGTTGCTTACCTATGTTGTAATCATTGTGGCTACTATGTGTCCTCCCCATCTTAGCTGTCATCTCCCTACCATCCTTACTCTCTAGTTATCTCAATCAATCTATCAAAGCTCTATTATTATTATAATAGTAAATAATTACAAATTAATTAATCTTCACCCTATTTATATTTATTATTTCAAAATTACCTACCTTTCAAATATTTACCATTAGATTTCTTATTTTGCTCATATCTTTGTCTCTACTGACTCTTTTTCAAAAATTTAAAATGTTATGGAATCTTGATGTCATAGAGAATATTTTAAAATATTATATGAACATGTTTTAAACATTTAATTTTTTTATCTTTTGTGCTAATCTCTATAGGTTTGCCTAATGTTTCTCATATTGGACACCTTTACATTTCTCATATCTCCTTATTTATCTATAGCACTAAGGTAAGTAAAGTTATGTGATTTTCAATTATAATCTTTAATTTACCTTATTTACTCCTTACTTCACTTTATTTAGCTTCAACATTATGTGTTACTATGTTCTTTCCCCAAATCACCATCTTGTGTTGCACCTACATGACACATGATGAGGTTCAAGTGGGCCATATTTATACACATAATATTTTCAAAAATTTATCAATTATTGATGTTATTTATCTTTCAATAACATGTCAAATCTCAATCTATCTAAGTGCACACCTTAAGGGGTGTATAGATAAAGGGGTGGGCAGATAATCAGTGCTTCATATGATTATTGTCCCTTTTTACCACTTGTTATCTACACACTTATCTCCTAAAAACCATTACCCTAAGATTTGAATCCTATTTTTCACCTATTATAATATTTTAACATATTCATTATCCCTTTCCCTAGTCTAAACCCCTTTTTTTATTTTTACATGACATAATCAGCCACATCAACCTTGTAATATTATTGACAAAGCTTATCAAGGACTAGGTAAACCCATGGCTGACTTAGTCTATGACCTAGTTTATTTTTATCAATTACAATACTAGATCGACTGGGTCAACCTTATTGGATTAAAATTTTGAAAGGGTTTAGGGATAGATCCACCTATATAAACACATCCATTTTGCCATTCTTAGAGAGATAACAAGATTTATTTATTCATTTTTACTTCTTTACAGTCAACTCTTCTTCCCTTCTACTTAAGGAGTCTTATCTTAAGGTTTCTACTTGGAGAAGAATATTTTTTTGTGGATAAGTATTGGATACTTTCGAATTTATTAGTGATACTTACAAACCAAAAAAATCTGTTATGAAACACCTTTAGCCAAAGGAAAGATTGAGTCCTAACACATTCATCTTCAAGGTAAGTATCTCTAACTTTGTTCCTCTCTTTAGTAGATAGAAGTAGCATAAGTAATGGCTTTTAAATATATTTCTCTCTCCTTTCATTATGGTTTTACCTATACATAGATTAAATAGGATTCTCTTATGAATGTTTAATTTTATTATTTACTAACCCTATTTTGTGTCATAAGCTTTGGTGAGAACTAGATAAGATTTTACCTTGTTATTATTTTAGTGAATATGAAAACATAGGACCTACTAAGGGTTACTATTTAATTTTTCTTAATTGGAGGCTTTATAACCCTCCCTAGTGATATTATTTATGGCAAGAGATCCCTTAAATAGGTATAATGGATCCATATTGTTCATGACCTTGATTATCTAATGTATCCCCAATTAAAAGTGTAAGTAGGATTTATCTTATCTAAGCTAGGATTGATTTGTAGATCTGCTACATTTTCCATTATATATAGGGGCCACCAGTGCCCCAAGATTAGGCAGTGATGGACTATGGTATATTCTAGCATGTATTATGGTATTATACATGTGGTTCTATAGACACTAGCATTATAGATGCCTATGTCGCATGGTGGGATGGTTTTATACTAATTCAAATAACTAGATCACAATCTTAATAGCTAGTTTTTCACTAGATATGGGTAAGACTAAGGAGAGACTAGGTTCATGCCCTAATATAGGGATAGGTTTAGGTGTTAATTTAGTTGGATATTACACATTCCCTTTATTTATACGTAGTTCATGATTAGGGATAAAAAGATCTTATAGATGATATAGAGATGACTAACCTAAATGGATAATATATAGAGATGAGGGATGCATTTGATGGCAATAAGGGCCATAAGGTAGGTATAAGAGAGGCTAGATCCTCTAGGATAGGGACAGGCATAGGTATAGGAGAGGTAGGGTCATCTAACATAAGTGGGTCCATAAAATACTAGGTATTGATTGGCAAGCTACATAGTGAGATCAAAACTTGGTTATTAAAGATTGTAGGCCGACAAATTGATATATCTAGTTTACATGCTCAATTAACTACATCATAGGGGAGACCACTAGGCTATAGGGGTTTATTATAGATAGGAATAAAAATATTATTACTCTGAGAGGAAAGGTTGCCTATTTGGTAGGGGTTTAGGCTCAATTAACAACTCATAATGTAGAGCTTTTGATAGTATTTGATGAGCAAAATAGATCCTAGGTGGATATGGAGAGACTAGTATCAAAGGTGGAGAGGTCTACTAAGGGGAAATATGAGGATTAATGAGCTAGGAAAAATACTAGATTAGGTATAGTGAGAGTCTTGGCCTTTGTAATTATGGCCAAGGATGATGTCCTACATACGAAGGATGAGATAACTTACTAGCAAAGGTTATATGAGGTGACAGTTCTTGTAGATAGGAAAGAACCATACTATAAGGATTATACAAGATCATAGTGGACTAATTAGACTTATAGGTCTAGACATGTTATGGAGTCAGAGAAATTAGTGACACAACTATAATCACAAGTAGTCATTGGGTCTCCACCACCATGTCTACTACCATTTCCACCATTAGGCATGGGTCATATCTTCTAATAGAGGCCCCCTAGGGTGGCTATGATTAGAGATAATTTTGTAGATCCATTTTGTATTATAATATATATAGATATTCTATCAATGTATAAAAGATTATTTTAAGATATATATGACATTCATTTTTTGGCTCATTGCTACTTGTACATAGACTGTTAATATTTTTTTGTGTCACATGATGTTTTTTATTGATGTTTCTCATATTATGATATGATGATATATTTTAATGTTAGGACATGCACTTCCTTAGTTAGCATATGGATTTTGATGTATTTATTGTTCTATTTAATGTATGACTAAACTATAGAGGATAATTTGTGAGATGCACATCCCAAACTATCATATAAAGAGTCATTTATGAATCTATGTGTATGATAAGAGATACACATATTACATAGAGATTATTTTTTATTTCCAATGTTTGTATTAGAATATCTTATGTAGGTAGTATATGTGTAGGATAGTGTGTTCAAATATGTTCTTCAGCACCACTTTGATAGTTAGAATTTGGAGCACTTGGTGTTTAATATATCAAAATGAAAGCATGAATCATAAGTATAAGTAACTTATAATAACATTGTATTTCATTTGTGATTGATTTTTTTAAATGTGAATAATTATAACTAAGGATAATCATAAAAACTACCAAAATCAAAGTTACAACTATTGATGTTTGAACAAAAAACAAAATAAACAGATAAAAAAGAATGGTAAAATAAACAAATGTAACCAAGTTAATATCAAGATATGAACTATCTATACTTAAGTAGGAATAAGAATGTATAAAATAAAAATAAACAATAATACAAAGTAGGGAAAAATTGTAACTAACCTATGAATAATCAAGACCCACTTATTAACAAGATGTACTTAATAATAAGAAAATAATAAAATAGTTTAAATATAAATGTAAACAAGTCAAACCTAAGTAAAGGCTATACTCAAAATGTTTAATAAGTGTATGATAATGCAATAGTAAAATTAAACAAACAACATAGATAAATAACTAAATCACAAAAACACAAAACATGAATACAAAAGATAAGAAGAAATACACAACAAAACACCAATAAATAAATAAATATAATCAAATAAATCATAATAAAAAACCAATATAAATAAGTAAAAACACACAAATAACAACAAAACAATAATAAAAATAAATGAATGAACAAAACACCCATAAAATAAAACAAAAAGTACAACAAAACACAAAGAAACAAATACAAACAAAGTGGATAAGAATAAATCATAAATAACTAAACAAAGAAAAGCAAAGAAAAATGTAGTAAGAAAATGATTCTAAGCACATAAAAAAACACAAACAATGGTTAATTACAATGTTAGTGTAGATATAAAACAATTTTTTCATGCATATGTAATAGAGTCATTATGCTCTATGATAGGGTCACCCCTAAGCTAAGTGAAAATGTCACCAGTACAAAAACATATAGATAATGGGTACAAAGTTTCCCCCAAGCTATAAGTAAATAAAAATACAAAAACAAGATGACAAAAATTTCTCCTAGGTTACAGGGGACAATGAAATAAATAAATACAATGGGGGGGGAGAGAAGAGAAGAAAAGGAATAGGTATCTGAGTTGATTCTAGATGCACTAGGTAAGTGGACGTTGCCTACATAGTTTCATGGATGCAAGGTCCAACATGAACTTCATGTCCAATATAGTTCTCCCATAATATGTTATAGAATAAAATTGATGATAAGGAAACATGATCAATGCATAGAAGGGTATGGGAATAGCCTCACAAAATGGTGAGTGTGTGAGAAAAGAGAGTATGGTTTAGTTTAAAACCACACTAAAATAAAAGAGATGATTGCACAAATATGTAATAAATTAGAAATTCAAAGTTTCTATTGCATATAAGGTTGAGAAAGATAAAAATATCACAAAATGGAAGAGCATAAGGAAATCCAAGGGTGTTATGATGTATTTTGTTCAAATGAACAATGCACATAATGGGGAGTTAAAAAATGGTGAGATATTATAATGAGACAAATAAGAATTGGTAAATTAATGGAAAATTGGTTACTTGTGAAATAGCTAAGACTCCTAAAATCCTTAAGGTTAAGAAGTGTTAAAAAAAAAAGAATGAGAAGGTGCACCTGAGCTAACCTGAGATACCCCATGTATCCAAGTGTTGCCTATATAGTCTATTCAGACATCTAGCCAATGTGGTTCTCCTAGAAATGGGAGGAAAAATACCAAGGTGGTCTATAAATAAATTTAACAAGCAAGGTGACCTAACCCAAAAAAATTTATGGATTTTCATCTCTCATGGAAATTCTAAGCCAATTTTCATGAGTTTATGGTTTTTAGGGTTTTATAGAACAATTGCCAACATTTAGGGGTTTTATAAGTGTCTCAAATCAAATGAGAATTATGAGAAACTAAATATTATAATTAAAAAGACATATAGAGTGTGTCTTAGATGAAGGGTGCAATAATGGATCTTATTTAAATGAATAATGCACATAATAGTGACTCACAAAAATGACAAGTGGACAAAAAAAAGTGTTGAGTATCTATAATAGGATCTTTAAAAAGTTAATCTATAATGACCTTCTCCTTGATATCCTTCTAATTTTATCAGTCAACATTAAATTCACTCAACAACATGACCCATTTATCCATGTAGCCTATAAGAGTTGCCTTAGAGCATAAATATTTGAGAGGGTCCACCTTAGCAATAATAATAGTTTTATTATTCAGTATGTACTGTCATAATTTTTGGGAAGTGTGTTGAGGTATGTTACTATTATTGGTCTTGAAGCATCATTGTTCTCATTAATGTCAAATTCAAGATAAATGTCTTTAATGTGAAAGTTAGAGTTGATGCCATACATGGTGAAATGGTATGTGACAAAGAAGTCTTATGATAAGAAAAAAATTAAAGGTAAAATTTTGTCTCTTTATTTAGATAGAATTTTAAGGTAACTTGGTATTTATTATGAGGTTTATGACATGTCAATTTAAATTTTAAGATACAAGGGAAGCATATTGTTGAGTACTAGGTGTCTTAAGAAGCCTAGTCTAGCCTTGAGATAAAGTGTATGCATGAAGCATAATGAATGTTGGTGAAGTGTGTTATTATAGGAATAAGAGATTATAAATATATATAAACATGATAAATATGCAAATAATCCTTTGTATGAGTTCCAAGGTCAGTTGTGAGGCCTAGCCCTTCAATAAAGAGACCTAGTGAGAAGGCACAAGCTTGGTATCATGATGAGGTGAGTAGTCTAAGGATTTTTAGATAATGTGTGGTAGTTTGTGAGATTTATATGAGGTTTTTTAAATTAGGGTGAGTTTTTGAGAATAATAAAATAGGTTTCAAGGATCAAGGTGTAAGTATGACTGGTAGTTTAAGGCCTAGTGTCCAAAGAGACCTAATGTGACCTAATGAGGGGTCAAGTTTAGTTCTTAAGGTGACAAATATCAATAATAAAAAAATTATATGTTTTATTTTTTTTTAAGTGTGTTAACAAATTTTAGGTCATATCCTGAAGGAAAAATCATGAAAATTGGTGTTGAGGTCTTTTCTATGCATATAATAGGGTGTTGTAGACCCAAAAAGGATTTTCTTATGCTCTTTGACATGTGAAACATTTTCATGATATATTTAGTATTTCATGAAAGTTTTGGAATGGTCATATCTTGAATTTCCTAGCATTGGTTTTAGAGTTGAGGGGAAATACTTTATGAACAATTGCTAAGAATGGAAGGCAGTCTAAACCCTCCTAAAACACTCATTATGACCTAATAGGAAATATCCTGTTGGAAATAGACTATAATTTATTTTATGACATATTTTTATGATTTTAACATGTATAATACTCTTCCATGGTTCTCAAGGTGTCATTATTATATCATAAGAGTGAGTGGAAGCTATAGGAAACACCTTATTTGTCATATTTTTGATATTGCAATCAAGGTTGACAAGGTCAAAGCATGAAAATGATTGGAGGATGATGTATTATACTTATATTTTGTTCCCATGTAATTTTTTTAGAATTTTTCAGACACAAAATGTGATATATCATTCATGCAAGTGGACCTATCACTAAACATGCCTAATGAAGAAAATAATGAGAAAACTAGGCAAAAGTGAGAATGATATTAGGGATGGGTTGTAGTGGATTATGAATGGATAAAAATAAATTGTTTCATTTATAAATACCTATATTATCTTTCCAAATTTAATATATTTTGTTTTGATTCACATAAATAAGAAAAAAATTGTTCTCAAAGTGACCTATCTAACATAATGAGGTTTGTGTAGGGTGAAGACATGAGATTGGTCTGTAAGACTAATATTGATATTGAATATTGTAATATATATATATATATATATATATATATATATATATATATATATATATATATATAATATGTTATAATTATTCTTAAATATCATTCAAACCCATTTAAATCTCATAAAATTATTCATAAAGGTGTTCTAAATCTTGATCTTCATGACTATATTTTTGGAGCTACAAACAATTTTTTGGGTGTAGGTGAGAATGATGTTCCTAAGTATATTGTATAGATTTAAAGAATATAATTGAAATTAAGTTTTAATATAAGTATCATATGTTAATTTTAACACATTTTTATGCATGATAAAATCCTATGAAGGTGTAAAAGGTCAAAGGATTTTGACTAGGTTCTTAAGGACTTTGTGTAATTCTGAGTGAGCATATGAAGTTAATTAGTTTGAGGTATTTTTACTTATTTGGTGAATTATAATTAAAATTATTTTTAAATTTAGGTCATTTAGTTTTTATGCATGTTATTTTTTATTTGGGTTATATGTAAAATTTGATTGTATGCATTAGATTTGGATGATAGACTTTCTGGTAGTGAGAAGGCCTAATTGCAAGTAGACCTAATTAGGTGGTTCAATTAATAAAATGATATAAATGGTGTTGGGGACATAATTTGAGATTATTATGATTCTAATTTATTCATTTTTGGAAGATCATGGTGTTCCAAGGTGGCTAAAGTGAAATGTGTGCTTAGAGAAGGCTTAATTGGATTAGGTCTTGATTAGGCCTAATGGTGGTTTTGGACCTTAAGGGCAATGACCAAACTATGTAGTGGTTGTTACATTTATGAAACATGTTTTTTAATATATTTATATGATTATACAAGTATGTAAATGTTATTATATAAATAATATGTGTAATATCAAGATTCAAATATAAAGAGAAGGTCTAATAGGCCTAATTGACTAGTTAGAAAATTAAGGACATGAGAATATAATATAAATATTTGGAAACCAGGTAAAAGGATTGAAGACCATTATATATGTTTCATAAATATTTAAATAATATCTAATTGTGTTTATATAGGTGATTATCAAGGTCATATAACCTAATTCTAGCAAGGAAAGGGTTAGTTGAGTGAGAAAGCCTAATAGGTTGTTTGAGAGAGATAAAAGAGTGATAAGAGAAAAATAAGGAGGTCATCTTTAGTTTAGTGAGAAACATTTTTTCAAAGGTGACTATAGGTTCAAATTATCTATATTGGTATTATTTTGCTTTGGGGTTGGTGCCTCCTTGCAAGTTGGTACTTACTAAAGGACTAGTTGAGTTGGTTACTCACTAAATGTTTTATCTATTACTTATAAGACTATAGTCTAAGTTATATTTTAGTGGTTTTTATCCCCCAAGATGTTTTCCCACATATCTCATGTGTTTTTATGTTGTTTAATTTCATAGATGCTTGCTTATGTATTGGTTAATGTATATATGTGAATGAATGCTTCATGAATGATAATTGAAATTAAAGGACTATTTTAAGGCAAATGATTCACCCCTTCTCTACTTTTTTAGTTAGAAAATTTTAGGACCTTTTAAATAGGTCTAATAGCCTAAAGGAGATCCTAAGCAAGAAAATATTTCTAGTCAAGCACAAGGTGATTTCTCTACAAGTAAGGCTTCATTATTTAATGGATCTAATTATTCTTTTTGGAGTGTCAAGATGAGGAAATATATGATGTATCAAGGTCATAATGTTTGAAAATTAGTTTTGGATGGATATATTAGACCTCCTATTCCTTTTATAGATGAAACAAGCAATAAAGCTAGTAATAACAATTCAAAATCCATGAATGGTATTTTGTGTGTCCTATTAGAGGTATAACTTTTGAAGGTGATACATTATATGTCTACTAAAAAAATGTGGGATAATTTGAATAATATCCATGAGAGAGACTCCAAGGTCAAGTTATCTAAGTTTCAAACCTGTAGAAGATATTTTGAAATACTAATGATGAATGAAGATGAGACCATTACAACCTACTTATTGAGGGTTGATGAAGTGGTCAACATCATAAGAGGTATAGCTAAAGAATTGAAAGAGTATATTATTATTCAAAAGGTTTTGATATATATAACTCCCAAATTTTATTCTAAATTATCTATTGTTGAAGAGATGCAAGATTTAGACAAGCTGGAGATGGATGGACTTCATGGCACCCTAACAACCTATGAGATGAGGACAAGTGAAGGAAGACCTGGTAGTCCTGCAAAGAATGAATCTACTTTAAAGGTAGAAAAAATTCAAAGGAGAAGAAATAACAAGGTAATAAATTCAAATACAATGATGTATCTGATATTGATGATGATGAGTTGATAGCTATGTTTGTAAGAAAGTTAAAGATAATTTTATGTACATACAAGGGTAAGCTACAATTTAAATGATTCAATTATGGAGAGATTAGAAATTTTGATAAAAATTACCATCATAATCATAATGAAAAACATAATGAAGGTTACGATGATGATAAAAATTCTTATAGGTCTGATAAGAGCAAGATAAACTTCATAAGCAATGATGACAAGAAGAATTTTTTTAAGAACAAAATAAGCCTTTACACTAAGGAAGATTTTAGCTCATCTAATGAGAGTGAGAGAAGTGATTCTAATAGTGACCATAAAGGTGATGAAAATGATGTCATTAAAGTTCTCTTAATGGCTAAATAAGCAAGTTATTCAAATCAAGAAGAGTCCATATGGATGGGAGGTGTTATTGGTGATTTAGATGAAGAAGTAGATGAGGTGGACTTTGAGGCTAAGTTGATGAATACTCTAGAAGAACTAAAGATGGTGAAAAATAATATGATGGTGATGATGTCTCTTATAAAATACTATGAGTATAAAATCAACTTGTTTGAATCTAGACTAAGAAACAACTCCAAGGAACAAGAGGAAATAGTCAAACAAGTGGAGACTCAAATGGAAATTGTGACTGCAAGCCTAAAGGATAAAGAAGAAAAATGTGTAAGGTATGTAACTATTGTAGATTAATTAAGAGTTGAGTTGGATCAAGAACCAAGTAAGATAAAATATTTTGTAATGTTTAAAAAGAGTACCAATGATCTAGATAACATCTCGAGTAGTCAAAAGATTACTAATGATAAATCACGCCTTGGTTTCAATGGAGACCAAAAGAAGAACACTAATTTGATCAAGAAAGTAAATGATCAATCAAATAATGAGGATGTTGGTAGAGTGAAGGTTAATACTATCAATAATCCTAATATTATAAGTTATGTTAATCCTTTTAATGGTTATTTTTATTCATGTAACTAATTTTCTCATAGAGCAAGGCATTGTAGAAGGCCCTCCAAGAATGAATATGAATGGAAATATGAGGAGAGTCACTGATCAAGAGGTATGGGTCATGATGTGTTTCTATCAAGAGGAATAGTTTGTTTCAATTGTCAAAAAATTTGGTCATATTTAAAATTACTATAATCATGGATTTTCAAGCCAAAATAAGAAAGTTGAGACCCCTATAATGCAAAAAAGTAGACAAGATAATGAGTGGAAACCAAAGGTAACTAAGTAAATAATGACCAATTTGTAGGACCAAGTGGACTATTTTCTTTGGTGGAGAATATTTTAGATGTAAATTAATGTCAAGAATTATCCCTATTATCTCAGATTATGGATGAAGAAATCAAGTTAAATAAACCAAGTCATGATGGTGTTCAAATGAATATTGAAGAATTCAAGTCTAAAAGGATCATGAAGAAAATGCAGTCTAGTAAGCACATGGATATCTATGAATCTCCTAAGTTTATGTTGTTTTATTACTCAAGAGAGAAGATATGACTCCTTTAGGATTATTAGAGGCACTCAACTAGTAAGCAGATGTTTGAAGGATGCTTGGCCTTAGGTGAAGTTTTGTATTCTTTGTTGACATTTAGATCCAAGGTTTAGTCAAGATTCTATTATAGGTGTGATCATAAGAGATGGGTCACAAATAGTTTGTATGATGACTTTATCAAACTAATTCATAATATTGATAATGTTTAAATATCTCATAGAGATAAGGGGAGTCAATTGTCCTCTAAGATTATGTATGTGAGCCTGATCTATGTTGAGTTTTTATCAAAGAGAGATAATGAGTTTGTTTGTAAAGAAAATGTTTGTTATTCTAGGTCTAATGATCAGATTGTTTCCAAGAAGATGACCCTTTGTCATTAGTGTTAAAGGGGGATAAAGTTCTAGTTTGGGAGAATGGTTAGCTTGAAGAAGATCTAGCTTGGAGAGTTGTGAATGATCAACTTTGTGAAAATGTTCTCCATCAATGAAAAAGGGGGATATTTTTCATGAATTTTCATGTTGTTGTTTTTGAGACATTTTAATTTTCATTTATGTCCAATTCATGATATATGTATTTGATGTCAAAGTTAGAGTTAAGGCCATACATGGTCAAATGGTATGTGATAAAAAAGTATAATGACAAGAGAAAATTTAAAGGAAATATTTTGTCTGTCTATTGGGAGATTATTTGGAGGAAACCTAGTATTTATTATGAGGTTGATGACATATCAATGTCAATTTCAAGATACAAGGGAAGCATATTGTTGAGTATTAGGTGTCTTTAGAAGCCTATTCTAGCCCTGAGAGAAAGTGTATGCATGAAGCATAATGAAGCTTGGTGAACTATGTAAGTAAAGACATGAGAGAGTATATAAAGATGTGTAAACATGATAAAGAGGAAAATAATCCTTCAAATGATTTCTAAGGTCAATTTTGAAGCTTAGTAATTTCATGAAGAAACCTAGTCAGAAGGCACAAGCTTGGTAGCATGATGAGGTGAGAAGTCTAAGGATTGTGAGATAATGTGTGGTAGTGTGTGAGCATGATATTATTTTTTATGACATAAGGGTGAGATTTTGAGAATATATTACAAGAGGTTTTAAGGTGTGATCAAGGTCTAAGTATGGCTGGCAGTTCAAGGCCTAGTGTGCAAAGAGAC
Source organism: Torreya grandis (assembly GCA_037957365.1). Lineage (NCBI taxonomy): Eukaryota > Viridiplantae > Streptophyta > Pinopsida > Cupressales > Taxaceae > Torreya > Torreya grandis. The sequence continues at coordinate 2,830,613 of JARHVA010000718.1, read as the reverse complement.
CTAGTGTGACCTAATGAGGGGTCAAGCTCAGTTATTAAGGTGAAAAATATCATAATATAATTTTAAAATGTGTGATAGGTTTTTTTAAGTGTTTTTAACATGTTTTAGGTCATATATTGAAGGAAAAATCATGAAAATTGGTGTTGAGGTCTTCTATGTGCACATAATGTGGTGTTGTAAACCTGAGAAGGATTTTCATATGATCATTGACATGTGAAACCTTTTAATGATATCCTAATAAGTTAATTTAAGTTAGGTAATGGTCCTATCTTTAATTTCCTTGAATTTTTTTTGGAGTTGAGGGGAAATAATTTATGAATGATTGCTAAGAATGGAAGGTAGTCTAAACCCTCCTAAAACCCTCATTATGACCTAATAGGAAAGATGTTGAAAATGGATCAAAATGGATTATATGACATATTTTTATTTTTCTAATATGTATAATAATATTCCAAGTCTCTCTAAGTGGCATTGGTTTGTCAGAAGAGTGAGTGGCAGCTATAGGAAACCGTTTATTTCTCAAATTTTTCTTGTTACAAGCAAGGATGAATAGGTTGAAGCATGAAAATGGTTGGAGGATGATGTGTGAGACTTTTAGTTTTTGAAAATTTAATGTTTTTATTAGGTTTAATAACTAAAATTATCTAAATTTTTCATATAATTTGACCTATTACTAAATAGGACTAATGAGGAAGATAGTGAGAAAACTAGGCAAAAGTGAGAATGAGATTAGGGATGGGTTGAAGTGGATTAGGAATGGATCAAAATGAATTGGGTAATTTTTAAATAAATATATTACCTTTACACTTTGAATATAATTGTTGGTTATGAACATAAATAATAAAAAAATTGTTCTCAAAGTGACATGCTTAACACAGTGAGGTTTATGTAGGGTGAAGACATGAGATTGGTCTGTAAGACCAATATTGATATTGAACCTTGCAATATATCTATTAAAATATGTTATAAATATGATTAATGATAATTAAAAACAATTTTAATTTCATAAAATTATTCAAATATGTGTTTTAAATCTTGATCTTCATGACTATGTTTTTGGAGCTACAGACAGTTTTCTGTGTGTAAGTGAGAATGATGTTCTGGAGTATTTTTGTATAGATTTGAAGAATATAGTTCATATGAAGTTTTTATATAGGTAACATAGGATAATTTTAACACATTTTTATTCATGATAAACACTTATAAATGTGTGAAAATTCAAAGGCTTTTGATTGGGTTCTTAAGGCCTATGTGCAGTACTAAGTGAGCATATGAAGTTGATCAATTTGAGGTATTTTTACCTATTTGGTGAATTATAATGAATAGGATGTTTAACTTGAGTTCATTTATTTTATATAAATATTATTTTTGGTTTGTTTTATATGTAAAATTCGATTTTATGCATCATATTTATAATATAGACTTTTTGGCAGTGAGAAGGCCTAATTGCAACTAGACCTAATTGGGTGGTTCAAGGAGTGAAATGAGCTAAATGGTTTTGGGGACCTGTTGATGTCTTAAATTTTCAATAGATCTTACTCAACAATAATGAGAAGTTTCAATTTGTGGGACAATGCGGCTTGAAAATAACCTCCATATTTTAAAGAAGTTGGTCTCTTCTTTTGTATTGGGTGTTGGGGAAAAGGGATAGGAGACTAAACAAAAACACAAAATGTAGGAATTGAAACCTAACTATGGTGATGCACCTAAGAGTAATCCTAATCCTAACCTGAGCATAGTGAAACTATTATGTGATTCTATTACATTTAAGATCTGATAAGTGCATGATCAATGTAAAAGATTGGAATAACAGAAATAGAGGTTCACAACAAGGGAGTCTTTTGCTGAGATACAGGAATTGTCAACAAAGGCATAGTTTTCAATCTTCTTAATAGAATCTTACAATCACATAGGAGGCACATAAGTCATGCACAGTCATGTAAATCTTTAGATTCAATAAAATGAGACAAAAGCAAATAACATTTCCAATCACCACACTATAAAATCTGCAATATAGACTACTTTGCAAACAACATAGATAACATCAAAAATGGCATGGAGCTCAAATTTCCTCAATTCATTCAGCCACATAAGGGGCATAGAAACATGCATGATTATATAAACTTTACAACTCAATAAAATTGAGACAAGAGCAAATGATATTATTGGCCACAAACTTCAGATAGTCTAAAACTATGAGAATTCCCCCCCTTTAGATTTTACAATTCTTCTTCTTTTATAGCCCTAGATACGTAAATAAAAAATAATAATTTGAACTTTGGTGCATTCAATTCTTCAAAAAGCCATGCTAGAGAAGAACGGCTGCCCTTAACTGTGGCATGATGATTCTTGACTAGTTCCTCTCTTCACACTTGAATTTCAAATTTCATCACCTACTGGGCCACTCAACTATCTATTCTACCTCCACTATTAGGAGACAAACGGATGGTGTCTTCAATGCTTGCAAGCCCAAAAAAAATACCTAGTGCACTGCTCCATCTACTCAAATTAACTCTCTCTAAATTTCCCTCCATTTTTGTTGTAACAGGTAGACGGGCACTCTGTTTTATTTGTAATGGGAGAGGACCCTTAGCCAATTTTTTGAAAATCTTCTTGATCACCTAGAAGTCACCATAGGATGACAACTGGTAGCTTTCACTTTCTTTAAAATATCATCTGAGACCCACCACAATCTTCATTCGGTGATTAGGCTTGAAGGTGGTCTCTTGGAAGTTGATACGTGGCAACCTCTGCTGCTCTTGGGGCTATGTCAGAGAACCAAAATATGTAGTGATCAACCCAAAATTTAAATATGTTGTAGAGTAAAAATTACTCTACAGTTACTGGCGACCTCGATGACTTTTGAGCCTACTCAAAAAGAACCTGACTCCCACTCTAGTTAACCATGATAAGGCACAATCCACCTGGATCAAATGGAAAATCCTTGAACTCACTCCTTTTGAGAGATGGTATAGTTTGGAAGGCAAGTTGTTTCTCAGTCATAACCTCAGATGAGGCATTTGCCTTGTCAATCAACTATATTAACATCTTCTTAAATGGGTCATCAACAGCAAACTAGTCACCGATAAAGACAAACTCACCAAGTATTTCTTGATCATTTTCAGATTGCTCATCATCTATCACCATGTCAATTGATAACCTATCTATGCATGCCCTTTGAGTGACCACATCCCCCTTATTTACTGCTACAAGTTCATCCAACTCTTCAAGGAGTTTTGGGCATGCAACTCCATCTATATTGGGATCTTGAATAGGTGATTCTTGGCTAAATTTCTCATAAACATGCTCTTTAATAGCCACCATATCCATATAAAGCTCTTCAATCTCTATTAGAGGCTCAAGGTATATCTGCCCATCATCTTTTTGTTCCTTACTTTGATCTATTTGAACTGAATCAGCTATAAAACTATTTGGATCCTTCTCAATAGGAGGTACTTGTAACTCATGTATGACTTCAATTTGTACCATCTCCTCTTGAAGTTCCTTTATATCAATATTAGTCTTCCCACTCTCAGCTGTAACTAGATGGTCAATTACAACCTCAAGAGAAGTATCAATGGGAAACTCCTCTTCAGGCACTTTTGAAGCATCCTCTATACATTTTGCAAGAACTTGTCATGTAGCTATAACCTCTTTCTCAATACTTCGGAGAATAGGGTCTTCTTGAGGAAGGGTGATGGTGGGAGGGTGATGAAATTTATTTGTTTGAGAGGGAAAATGAAACATGGGAGATTGATCATGATCAGATTTTGGAACCTTGAGGGAAAAGGAATTATCGAGGGAATTTTTGAGAGGAGGGAAAGAGAAATTCTTAAAGTCATCTGTATTCTATAGAGTAATTTTTACTCTACATCATATTTCAATTTTGGGTCGAGCACTACATATTTTGGTTCTTTGACATAGCCCCAGGAGTAGCAGAGGTCACCATGTATCAACTTCTAAGAGACCACCTTCGAGCCTAATCACTGAATGAAGATTGTGGTGGGTCTCAGATGATATTTTAAAGAAAGTGAAAGCAGCCAGTTATCATCCTTCAGTGCCTTTTAGGTGATCAAGAGGATTTTTGGAAAATTGACTAAGGGTCCTCTCCCATTACAAATAGAACAAAGTGCCCGTCTACCTGTTACAGTAAAAATGGAGGGAAATTTAGTGAGAGTTAATTTGAGTAGATGGAGCAGTGCATCGGGTAGTTTTTTGGGGCTTGCAAGCATTAAAGATGCCATCTATTTGTCTCCTAATAGCGGAGGCATAATAGATAGTTGAGCAGCCCAGTAGGTGATGAAATTTGAAATTCAGGTGCAAAGAGAGGAACTAGTCAGGAATCGCCATGCCGCAGTTAAGGGCAAGCGTTCTTCTCTAGCATGGTTTTTTGAAGCATTGAATGCACCAAAGTTCAAATTATTATTTTTTATTTACGTATTCGGGGCTATAAAAGAAGAATAATTGTAAAATATAAAGGGGGGAATTTTCATAGTTTTAGACTATCTGAAGTTTGTGGCTAATAATATCATTTGCTCTTGTCTCAATTTTCTTGAGTTGTAAAGTTTATGTAATTGTGCATGTTTCTATGCCCCTTATGTGGCTAAATGAATTGAGTAAATTTGAGCTCTATGCCTTTGTTGATGTTATCTACATTGTTTGCAAAGTATTCTATAATGTAGATTTTCTAGTGTGGTGATTGGAAATGTTATTTGCTTTTGTCTCATTTTCTTGAATCTAAAGATTTACATGACTGTGCGTGACTTTTGCACCTCCTATGTGATTGGAGGATTCTATTAAGAAGATTGAACACTATGCCTTTGTTGACAATTCTTGTATCTTATCAAAAGACTCCCCTGTTGTGAGCATCTGTTTCTGTTATTCTAATCTTTTACATTGATCATGCACTTGTTTGCTCTTAAATGTAATAGAATCACATAATAGTTTCACTGTGCTCAGGTTAGGATTAGGATTACTCTCAGGTGCATCACCATAGTTAGGTTTCAATTCCTACATTTTATGTTTCTATTTAGTCTCCTATCCCTTTTCCCCAACACCCAATACAAAAGAACAGACCAGCTTCTTTAAAATCTGGAGGTTGTTTTCAAGCCGCATTGTCCCATAGCTTGAAACCTCCCATTGTTGTTGATTAAGATCTAGTGCAATTTTAAGACATCAACAGGACCTAAGGTGAGATTATAAATAGTATAATTGAGTCATTTTTGAATTTTTTTCATCCATTTTTAGAGGCTCATGGTATTCAAAGGCAACCAAAGTGAAATGTGTGCTTAGAGAAGGCCTAATTGAATTAGGTCTCTATTAGGCCTAATGGTGGTTTTGGCCCTTAAGGGTAATTACTGAACTATATAGTGGTTGTTTCAATTTTTAAATGTTTGTGTTTTTATCTTCCAAGGATGATTAGATTATGTAAAGTTTCTTGTCCAACCAATATGGGTAAGAGCAAGAGTCAAGTATAAAGAGAAGATTTAATAGGCCTAATTGACTAGTTAGAAAATTAAAGACATGGGAATATAATATAAAGATTTGGAAACTAGGTAAAGGGATTGAATACCATCAGAGATGTGTGATGAATATTAATGGAAGATATAAGTATGTTTTTATAGGTGATTAACAAGGTCATATTACCTAATTCTACCAAGGGGTAGTTAAACGAGAAGGCCTAATAGGTTATTTGAGAGATATAGAAGAGTGAGAAGAGAAAAATAAGGTGGTAATCATATATGGAGTGATAAAAATTTATTAAAAGGTGATAAAAGGTTAAAAATATTTGATTTGGTGTTGAGTTACTTGGGTTTTGGTTCCTCCTTGTAAGTTTGTGCTTGCTAAAGTACTAGTTGAGTTGGTGCTTAACAAGTAATGGGTTGGTGTTTCTTATGGGGATGGTGCCTCACTAAATGTTTCATCCATTGATTATAGGAATATATTCCAAGTGGTGTTTTAGTGGGTTTTATCATCTAATAGGGTTTCCCACATATCTCCTATGTTTCTATGTTGTTTTATTTCATAGATGCTTGCTTATATATTGATTAATGTATATATGTGAATGAATGCTTCATGAATGATAAGTGAAATTGAAGGATTGTTTTAAGGTAATTTATTCACCCCCTACCTTAGTATATATAATTCCAACAAAGTTAAAACCATTGTTAAACAATTTTTTTTAATAGGTGTATAATTATACTTATATGCCATAAGTGTTTAGCTTTGATAATAAACCACATGTTCTTTTCCTTATTCATCATGTTGTGCCAAGAGTGCCCCCAGTGCATGTTTTTTGGTTGATATGTAAAGAATTAATGTTTATTCATGTATTAGCAGTCTCAAGATTGGTGAGTTGGCCAAGTATGCTTAAAATTTTTAAAATTCTTGATGACATTTAGTATCCCATTGAAAAGTGACACCCTTATTCAATAGGTATATGAGAGGATTACACTTATCTATCAATTGTGATATAATCATGTGAATAGATTGAATCTTTCACTAAAAGTTATGGATCTAGTTTAGATTAGAATGTGGAGACATTTCCATGATGACCTTTACCTTAGAATTAACCACTTTAATCCTTCTCTATGATATAATGAATCCTAGTAAATTTCTTGAATTGATGCTAAATACACACTTAGGATTTAGATGAACCTTGTACTCATAGATTCTCTCAAATATTGTCTATAAAACATCAAGATGTCTAGCACATATTCTTGACTTTAATATAATATCATCAACATGATCCTTAATAATATTTTGAATATATCATGGAAGATAATGGTCTTAGCACATTGATAGGTGTCACCAACATTTTTTAAGCCAAAAAGCATGACATGGAAATAAAATGTTCTCCATGGTGTGGTAAATGCAGTTTTATGCTAGTATTATAGAGCTATCTTAATCTGCTTCTATATTGAGAATCCATCTATGAGGGACAATATCTCATACCTAGTAGTTGAGTTCACAATCATATCAATTTTGGGTAGAGGGAAATCATATTTAGGACACACTTTATTGATATCTAAAAAATCAGTACAAATGTGTATGCCCTATGCCTTTTTACTCACTAGGACTATATTTTATATCCATTTGAAATAGTCTAGTGGTCTGATGAAGCTAGCTCCCAATAATTTTTCTAGATCCTTTACTAAAATTATGATGTCTGGATACAATTTTATCAATTTTTACATGACTAGCTTATCATCTAGATGTACAACAAGGCAATGCATGACCAATTCAAGTTCTAGGCTTGGCATTTATGAATAATCCTATGTGAAGATATCAATGAAATACCTTAGAATAGTGAGAATAGTGACAATATAGTCATGTTATTCATTGATGAGGTATGTTCCTAGATAAACAATTTTGGGATCTTCTTAGGTTATCAATTTCACTTCAATTGTATTTTATATGAGTGTAGAACCATCCTCTAAAATAGGGGGAAATGTTTTGTCTTGATCTTCTTCTTTAGTATCAAATTCTAGTTATGAATCCCAAAGATCATTATAATGAGAGGAATATATGTTTGTTTGTTTTGATAGTGTCCAATTGAAAAACTTCTCTAGAAAGTCTAGAGCAATATGATCAAAGGCTTTATGTTGTTAATATATGATGTTGGCACTAATTGTAGAGCTTGGACATGGTGGACACTATTCTTCCTATGGAGATGAGAAAACTTCCCCATCTAAGAGTGCCTAAAATAGGTTTTCACTCCAGGGATTGTTTTTTTATTTACTTTTTCCCTAAGCAATGAGCACCTCAAAGAGGTTTTCACTTAAATATCTTGTTGTTTTATCTATTGTATGACCAAGAAAGTTTTCATGTTCTCTAAAGTAGGTGGAAGGGTCCAATGTGAAATTGAATCCTTGTTTGTGATCACTACATAACAATCCATATCTAAGGCCCATGTACTTAGAAATAGACTCCTCATTCTAAAATTTGTCAAGGGGTATAACATAATTTTTTTGGTCCTAATATTTGAGGTCAAGATGGTAAAGAGTAAGTGGATAATGGGTTGTGATAGTCATAATAAAATTGGAGTAGAATAAATCAATGTTAACTAGCTCATCATAAGCACTATAATGGGATGTTGTGTCACTATTGGGAGTATCTTCATTAGTCAATAAATAAGAATCATTATTGAAATACATGAGGTCACCCTAGGTGGTATAAATATGAGACCTTGATTCATAATAGGTTTACTAACTGATAAAGGTTAAAAAATGCCTTACTCTTGTGCTAGGCCTTTTTTGCCATAATCCAAAATATCCATAATTTGATTAGGGATAAGATACTTTGGATTCTATAAATAATTGGAAAGGCTATTAGCATAAAACCAATCTCCTTTAGTAAAGTATTTCTAATCTTGATTTGGTGAAGTTGATAGTATAAAATACCTCTGGTGGTTTTAATGTGATCTTTGTATACACATAATATTTTCACACTTTTATTTATTACTGATGCTTTACATCTTGTAGGAACCCATCGAGACTTAATTTCTCTAAGTGTATGCCCTAAGGGGTGCATCGAGAAAGGGGTGGATAGACCTTTGGTGATTCACAAGATTGTTGTCCCTTTTTTCCATATTATTACCAATCTAACTAATTCTTAAAACCTTTCCATAAGTTGTTTCTCCTCCCTTGCATAGTCTTCTAGTATTTTTCCTCTTTCCATCCTTTAGTTCCTTGTTTCACACTATTTTGATCTATTCAAAATACTAGGTTGAATTGGTTGACCTAGTACAATTTGCACACCTTTTCTCTCTTTTTGTTTGTTAGCCTTTCAGCTGACTTAGGACAAACCTAGTGAGTTGGCCTATAAACATGCTAGGTCAACTAGGTTAACCTAGCATAGCTGACATTCATGAACAATTTTAGGGTAAGATACTCCTATATATAAAATTTCATTTCAATCATTATTATAATATGCAATCAAGATTTATTAGTCTCTCATGATTCTTCACAATCTGCTCTTCCACCATTTTACTTGAGGAGACTTAGCTTAGGTTTCTTATTTTGGATAATCTAGTCTTATGGATAGGTCTTGGATGATTTGGCCTGATAAAGTTATCCTTATGAACTATAACCTGTTATTAAGCCCCTTTGTCCAAGGGAGATATTGAGTCTTGATGGGTTCACATTCAAGTAAGTATATTATAACTTTGTTCTCCTCTCTTTTAGTACATAAAAGTAGCATAAATGTTGGCTCGAATGTTGGCTTGAATAATATTACTCTTCATATTCCATGCATTAGGGTGTTACTCATACTTAATTTATTTGAAGTTCCATATACATTTTTTGATTGATTTTCTTTATTAACCCCCACTTTATACCACAAGCTTTGGTGTGCATTAGATCATATTTACATTTCTTGTTATTAGATTAGTGAAATATTAAATCATAAGACTCTTTTAGGGTTGTTATGTGATTTTATTACACTATAAGATTTGGAACCATATCTCATATGGTGTGTTGTGATAAATTATTCCATAATTGGGTCTATCAAATCCTCACATTGGTCATGCTCTTGCTTAATAATTATATGCTCCTCAATCAGAAGTGTAGGTGTGCTCTATCCCATCCAATCTAGGATTGATTTATGGACATGATGAATTTTTGATTACACATATTATAGTGAACCTAATGTGAATCAAACCCTTATAGGATTTATTTCACTTATTTCATTACTATTCATCATTATTTTTATCATATCTTTATTGTGTTGGATCGACCCTATCAACCCAGTTTATTTATCTCCATGCATAAGTTTGTAGGAACAAGTAATTGACTCAACCATCTTGACCCAGTATAGTTTTTAGAACTTACATAATTTTTATCAAATTATTGGATCGACCAAATTAACCTAGTTTTGTATTTACCAATTTTAAACTTCATATTTAGTCAACTAGGTTGAGTTAGGTCGATGTAGTGCATTTTCAATACTTTTTGCTTAGGTTTATTTATTAGTTAGTTGAATAGCTTGACCTAGTTTTAAGGGTTTTGATAGTTTTATCCAAGGTTATTGATCATAAATATTCACCTTTTTTAATCTCTAAACCATTTGGGTTAGTTTCTATTTTCTCTATATCTTTTTGTTTTATACTTTCCTTTCATATTTTGTAGTCTTTAAAACTACCCCTGCACAATCAACTACATCAACATGGTTGACCTATTTATATGTTATTTCATAAATTGATATTAAATTTATCATATTCCCTACATTACCATGAATCTAATTCATTTAAAATTTTGTAAAATAGATGAGTAAAACTAAAGATATAGGCAAAATAAGGAACCTGTCTGTTATACTAGGTCAACCTAGTGCTTTTTATGACCTCTAAACACTATACTAGATCAACCTAGTCAACCTTGTATAATTTTTAGGCCTTTTATTCTATTCTAGGTTGATCAAGTTTACCATGTATTATTTTTTTCTTTATTTACTTTCCAATTTAGCTTTTTTCCTTCCCTGTATGTCTAATTTAATTCTTTGTTTGTCTCACTTTGTTCTTTATCTCTATCTATTATTTTTATTATTTATAATTATTTTACTTTTACCCTCAAGCATCATATTCCCCATTAGAAACTTCTAGGATAGCCTAAATCCATATAGACACTATATGGTGTTATTTTTTCTTCTTATGCTTTCATATCTCTTTTTCCTCTTTTTAGCTGTTGGGGTATATTGTGATGCCCATCCACACATTACTCTAGCCTTTAGCAGATCTTGTGATGCCCACCTATATGTAATTTTAAATTTTGGGGCATATTACGATGCCCATTAACATATACACTTACCCTTTTGGGCATCTTGTGATGCCCACTCTTATTCTCCATTACATGTTACCAAACTAATTCAGCATCAAGAAACCTTTCGAGACACAGAGGCTTGTCTCTCAAATGCTCATCACTGATATAGCTATTAATTTAATATAATTTCATTATTTTCATGTTATATATATATATATATATAATAATTTTTTTAGGTTACTTAAACACAGGGCTCTCCCTCTGCTATAATTTCCCTCCTTTCGCAAACCTTTAGTCCTCCCTTTTGATCTTTTGGTTTTTCAATGTACCATAGTCTTAATAATCTTCTTGCTTTTTCTCTTATTTTTTTTCACCCCTTGGGTATTTATTTTGTGAGTTTATTTTTAAGACTATGGATAAGATCTAGCATCCCTCACAAAACTACCATTTTTTTATCATTTCCTTCTCTTTTTGCTCCTTGCCAATGTTGTTTTGGCATCTTTTGGGTTTTTCTTTGTGAGGTGATTTGTACAAAGGCTCCCTCACTTTTGCTTTTATCTTTCTTATTATCACCCTCATGGGTCTCTCTTTTATGAGTTACTTTTTAAGACCATAGATAGGACCCAACCCTAATAAAATTACAATTCTATTCATGTTCTTGATCCTTCTTCTTAAACATTAGCTTTTGCTTCTTTTGCTAGATGGAATTTACAAACAATCTATGTTAGCATAGTTTCTTCTATTTACCTCTTTTTTTATGATAAGGAATCACACTTTAATATTATTATATCCCTTATTTTTACCTATTGTCACATTATTTACATTTTTAATAAATTCAAATTGTTTCATGTGTCATTCCTCTTGATTTCCCCTTTCTCTCATCACTACATTGGATAAAACAACGTTGAAATCAAGATATCACTTTTATTTCACTTAGATTTATGAGACTCTTAAACCCCATGATCTTTGAAGTTTCTCTCTCTTAGCAAACTTATCCTAGGTTTTTTAAATAAAAGTCATCTTTAGCACCCATGTTTGGTTTTCCAAATCAATATGGAGGAGGAATCTAGAAAAAGCCATCAAAATAAAGTTAAAGGCCAAATTATTTGAAACTAAAGGCAATGATATCTAAAAGGAAACACAAAAATTTCAAAATTCAAATTCACACCAAAATATATGATTAAAACCACATCTCCTATCTCCAATCAAAGCTCCAACTCCATAGTTGGCTTCACATAGAGCCAAAGTCCTTTAGGGTACAGTAGGCCAATAGACTGGAATAAGGAATTTCAAAAAGACTCTATGGTGCTACCTACTTTCTCATGCAAGTACTCAATCTTCATAGTAGATTGATGGCTCTATAAAAGGACCTGAAGAGTGGGGAACACAGTGTGGGGAGGTAGTTCCAGTTTAATTTTCATGCATATAGGCTTCATGAGATGATCTGTATACTCCATTTATTTACCCAAGATTTATGTCACTAAGAGAAATTTTTCATAGTTCTTAAGGTCAAAAGTCCTCTTATTTTGACAAACCTAATTTGAGTGTCTTGACTTTGATAAATAGTTCTCTCTACCTTGTTTTTTTCTTCATTCTCCCCTCCACCCATTTCATTTTCCCCCCTTGATATAAAAATTATGATTCCAAATTTGTTTTCCCTTTTCTTTTAATTCCTTCTTCTTCATCTCTTAAAAACATGTTAGCACTACTTTGTTTTACTTTTATCTATCCTTAGATCATAAAAACATGTTTGAGAAACTTTGGATCATTTTATTTATATCACTTTAAATTTACTAGACTTATTTTTCTTTTCTTTTTCTATTATCTTTAGATTTTGTTGTCTTGCTGTTACAAACACCTGAGTTTGTACCCTTTTTCCATTAATGAATGAGATGTGGATTGTTAATTCTCACTCATCAATGTTGTTTTACCATTTTTGTCTTTTGAGTTAGCTTTTTAACAATTTTTTTCCTTTTGTTTTTCCATCTTGTCTGATTTGTATCCTTGGTTTGATTTGGTGAGTTTTCCTTTCTTAATTTAGGATAGCTTGTCTAAGTTTTTTGATTTTTAGTAACCTTGGATTTTTGTTTACCTTATTTACTCTTGTTTGTTTGACTTGGTCATTTAGTCTAACATAGCACCTATCACCCTAGCTTGTCAATTTTCCCAAGTACATCTCATCCTCATACCACCATCTATCTTGGGTTTTCTTACATTTGTTTGTTTTTTATCTTTAGTTTTACATTATTGGGTTTGTCAAAAATAGTCTTTTCACCCTACATAATCAAAAATAACAACATAGCAAACAACAATCCCATGATAAAAGATAAGTCAAGGTATGCATTACATATTATTTTTAGTTATTTAATTTATATATTAGTTTCCATTTTAATCATTTACTTTCAGTTATTTTATGTTTTTAAAATATTGTAACTTTTTTTTTAGCATCAATGTTGTGTGTGTCCTTACATTCTTTCTCTATATACCATCCCCTGTTACACCTTAGTGACACATGATAAGCTTCAAGTGGGGCATATGTATACATAATATTTTCACACTTTTATTGGTTACTGATGCTTTAGACCTTGTAAGAATTGGTTGAGACTCAAGTTATTTGGGTGAATGGCCTAAGGGGTGCACTAGAAAAGGGGGTGGGAAGACCTTTGGTGCTTCATAGGATTGTTGTCCTTTTTTCCCATATTATTACAAATACAACTCATTTCTAAAACATTTCCCTAAGTTATTTCTCCTCCTTTATATAGTATTCTAGAATTTTTTCTCTTTCTATCCTGGAATAGACTGGAATAAGGAATTTCAAAAAAACTCTATGGTGCTACCTACTTTCTCATGCAAGTACCCAATCTTCACAGTAGATTGATGGCTCTATAAAAGGACCTGAAGAGTGGGGAACACATTGTGGGGGGGTAGTTTCAGTTTAATTTTCATGCATATAGATGAGATGATCTGTATACTCCATTTATTTACCCAAGATTTATGTGACTAAGAGAAATTTTTCATAGTTCTTAAGGTCAAAAGTCCTCTTATTTTGACAAACCTCATTTGAGTGTCTTGACTTTGATAAAGAGTTCTCTCTACCTTGTTTTTTTCTTCATTCTCCCCTCCACCCATTTCATTTCCCCCCCTTGATATAAAAATTATGATTCCAAATTTGTTTTCCATTTTCTTTTAATACCTTCTTCTTCATCTCTTAAAAATATGTTAGCACTACTTTGTTTTACTTTTATCTATCCTTAGATCATAAAAACATGTTTGAGAAACTTTGGATCATTTTATTTATATCACTTTACATTTACTAGACTTATTTTTCTTTTCTTTTTCTATTATCTTTAGATTTTGTTGTCTCATTCTTACAAACACCTGAGTTTGTACCCTTTTTCCATTAATGAATGAGATGTGGATTGTTAATTCTCACTCATCAATGTTGTTTTACCATTTTTGTCTTTTGAGTTAGCTTTTTAACAATTTTTTTCCTTTTGTTTTTCCATCTTGTCTGATTTGTATCCTTGGTTTGATTTGGTGAGTTTTCCTTTCTTAATTTAGGATAGCTTGTCTAAGTTTTTTGATTTTTAGTAACCTTGGATTTTTGTTTACCTTATTTACTCTTGTTTGTTTGACTTGGTCATTTAGTCTAACATAGCACCTATCACCCTAGCTTGTCAATTTTCCCAAGTACATCTCATCCTCATACCACCATCTATCTTGGGTTTTCTTACATTTGTTTGTTTTTTATCTTTAGTTTTACATTATTGGGTTTGTCAAAAGTAGTCTTTTCACCCTACATAATCAAAAATAACAACATAGCAAACAACAATCCCATGATAAAAGATAAGTCAAGGTATGCATTACATATTATTTTTAGTTATTTAATTTATATATTAGTTTCCATTTTAATCATTTACTTTCAGTTATTTTATGTTTTTAAAATATTGTAACTTTTTTTTAGCATCAATGTTGTGTGTGTCCTTACATTCATTCTCTAAGTACCATCCCCTGTTACACCTTAGTGACACATGATAAGCTTCAAGTGGGGCATATGTATACATAATATTTTCACACTTTTATTGATTACTGATGCTTTAGATCTTGTAAGAATTGGTTGAAACTCAAGTTCTTTGGGTGAATGGCCTAAGGGGTGCACTAGAAAAGGGGTGGGAAGACCTTTGGTGCTTCATAGGATTGTTTTCCTTTTTTCCCATATTATTACAAATACAGCTCATTTCTAAAACATTTCCCTAAGTTATTTCTCCTCCTTTATATAGTATTCTAGAATTTTTTCTCTTTCTATCCTGGAATAGACTGGAATAAGGAATTTCAAAAAAACTCTATGGTGCTACCTACTTTCTCATGCAAGTACCCAATCTTCATAGTAGATTGATGGCTCTATAAAAGGACCTGAAGAGTGCGGAACACATTATGGGGAGGTAGTTTCATTTTAATTTTCATGCATATAGGCTTCATGAGATGATTTGTATACTCCATTTATTTACCCAAGATTTATGTCACTAAGAGAAATTTTTCATAGTTCTTAAGGTCAAAAGTCCTCTTATTTTGACAAACCTAATTTGAGTGTCTTGACTTTGATAAAGAGTTCTCTCTACCTTGGTTTTTTCTTCATTCTCCCCTCCACCCATTTCATTTCCCGCCCTTGATATAAAAATTATGATTCCAAATTTGTTTTCCCTTTTCTTTTAATTCCTTCTTCATCTCTTAAAAACATGTTAGCACTACTTTGTTTTACTTTTATCTATCCTTAGATCATAAAAAAATGTTTGAGAAACTTTGGATCATTTTATTTATATCACTTTACATTTACTAGACTTATTTTTCTTTTCTTTTTCTATTATCTTTAGATTTTGTTGTCTAGTTGTTACAAACACCTGAGTTTGTACCCTTTTTCCATTAATGAATGAGATGTAGTTTGTTAATGCTCACTCAAAAATGTTATTTTACCTTTTATGCATCCTTTTTCCATTGATGATTGAGATGTGGATTGTTAATTCTCACTCATCAATGTTGTTTTACCATTTTTGTCTTTTGAGTTAGCTTTTTAACAAATTTTTTCCTTTTATTTTTCCATCTTGTCTGATTTGTATCCTTGGTTTGATTTGGTGAGTTTTCCTTTCTTAATTTAGCATAGCTTGTCTAAGTTTTTTGATTTTTAGTAACCTTGGATTTTTGTTTACCTTATTTACTCTTGTCTATTTGACTTGGTCATTTAGTCTAACATAGCACCTATCACCCTAGCTTGCCAATTTTCCCAAGTACATCTCATCCTCATACCACCATATATCTTGGGTTTTCTTACATTTGTTTGTTTTTTACATTTAGTTTTACATTATTGGGTTTGTTAAAAGTAGTCTTTCCACCCTACACAATCAAAAATAACAACATAGCAAACAACAATCCCATGATAAAAGATAAGTCAAGGTATGCATTACATATTATTTTTAGTTATTTAATTTATATATTAGTTTCCATTTCAATCATTTAATTTCAGTTATTTTATGTTTTTAAAATATTGTAACTTTCTTTTAGCATCAATGTTGTGTGTGTCCTTACATTCTTTCTCTAAGTACCATCCCCTGTTACACCTTAGTGACACATGATAAGCTTCAATTGGGGCATATGTATACAAAATATTTTCACACTTTTATTGATTACTGATGCTTTAGATCTTGTAAGAACTAATTGAGACTCAAGATCTTTGAGTGAATGGCCTAAGGGGTGTACTAGGAAAGGGGTGGGAAGACCTTTGGTGCTTCATAGGATTGTTGTCCTTTTTTCCCATATTATTACAAATACAACTCATTTCTAAAACATTTTCCTAAGTTATTTCTCCTCCTTTATATAGTATTCTAGAATTTTTTCTCTTTCTATCCTTCATTTCCTTGTTTGACACCCTTTTATGTATTCAACATACTAGGTTGACCTAGTTGACTTGGTATAGTTTACAGGCCTTTTCTCTTTTTTTGTTTCTTAGCCTCTCAACTAACCTGACATAGCCCTAGTGGTCGTAAATGTGCTAGGTCAATCAGGTCGACCTAGCATAGCCAACATTCTTGAACAATTTTAGGGTAAGATACTCATATATATACAATGTCATTTTGATCATTATTATAATATGCAATCAATATTTATTATTTTCTCATGCTTATTCACAATATGCTCTTGTACCATTCTATTTGAGTAGACTTAGCTTATGTTTTTTATTTCAAATAATCTAGTCTTATGGATAGGTCTTGGATTTTTTGTCCTAATAATGTGATCCTTATGAACCATAAAAACCTCTTGCAAAGAGCCTTTAGCCAAGGGAGAGATTTAGTCTCAATGGGTTCAAATTTAGGTAAGTATATTCTAACTTTGTTCTCCTCTCTTTTAGTAGATAGAAGTAGCATAAATGTTGGATCAAATAATATTACTCTTCACATTCCATGTATTAAGGTGTTACTCATACTTACTTTATTTGAAGTTCCCTATACATGTTTTGATTTAATTGATTTAATAACCCCCAATTTGTGCCATAAGCTTTGGTGTACACTAGATTATATTTAATTTTATTGTTATTAGATTAGTGAAATATTAAATCATATGAATCTTTTAGGGTTGTTATGCAATTATGTTAGACTATAGGCTTTGAAACCCTATCTCACATGGTGTGTTGTGACAAGTGATCCCCTAATTCGGTCTAGTGGATCCTCACATTGTTCATCTTCCTAATTAACAATTGTATACTCCCCAATTAAAAATATAGGTGTTCTCTATCCCATCTGATCTGAGATTGATTTATGGACATGATGCATTTTTGATTGCATATAATCTTGTTATGCCAAATCATGTTGGGTTTGTAAGGGATTTCAAAAGTTTTAGGTCTACCATAGGATTTATGATATTTAGGAAATTTTATAATATGAAAGTCATCTTTTAGATGGTACATGGAAATCCCCACATCCTCAATAGTGAGCTAATTTAAAAATACTATGGGAAATAGATTGGCCAAAGTAGAAGCAAGATCACTAGGATCTATATAATTTGATTTGAGTATCTTAGAAACTATTGATTTGTTCCTTTTGCCCATTAATATTGAATGAGGTTAATAGTTATAATTATGGTATTTATCCTATAGATGTTTGTAATATTGATATGGCTGAAGATCAACATAAATGATGACCTCAATTCCTGAATGGGGGAACTTGAGACACTAATGAAAGTTAGAATGTATATGTAGACACCTAAAAAGTGTCTAACCCTTTGTCTTCCTCTCTCCCCTTGGTCCCTTGCCACTTCGACTATCCCTAACCTACCTAAGTCTTATTAATTGAAAATAATCACCTATTTTTAATTAAATAAGACCCTTTTCCTTCTCCTTGCCACCTCGCCACCCTAGGATACCCTCCTTGGATTCCTTTCATTCCCCACATGGCCATTTAATGTCTTAGACTCCCATTCCAACCTCTCCTCTCGCCTATTTAACCACCCGTCGACCGTTTCATCCTCGCATTCATTTGACCTGGCCGTTGGGAAACGGATGAAAGGCTATTTTTAGCCTTTCTCCGGCCTTTCAGCCGCCGACGTCGGTCAGCCTTCGGCCGACGTCGGCGATATTGCCGGCATCGGCACCCTTCATAACGGTTTCTTCACTGTTTTCTCTGTCTGCTGGTTCCGCTTGGCTTTTCTTGACTTCTCTGCTTCTCTAGCTCTCGGATCCTGACTCTTAAATCTTTGGCATCAAACCCTTGTATCAGCACTCTCTCTACCAATCAATCTGACTCTCCCCCTCAGGTGCACATCAAGCTTCTGCAAGTGAACAACGGGGATTCTTCATCAGCAACAGGTCTTCAACAAGCGGCAACAACAACACCTTCTTCAAAAGGGCACAAGTATGTTCTCTGTTTATATTCTTTATGCTTTCTAGTTATCATGTTTTAAGCTATATTCAGCTCTTCTACCCCCTCAGACCTGACTGTCACCCAGACCCGGATTCCTATCTCCCAGATTGGCTTCCTCTATCTCCCTGTCCTTCTCTGTCCTTCTGACTGAAACCATCCTCAAACCAGGCCCAGAGCAGACTCAGACCTTCGTCCACAGACCCGTCCACAGACCAAGCTCAGCCCGGACTCTGTCCAAAACTCGACCAGACCTGGACCATCCACAGACCGGACCCTACCATTACCCCGACCGACGCTGGTCATTACCCCCACCGACGTCGGCAGGCTAACCGACATCGGCAGACCCGACAACCGACGCCGGTAGGACCACCGACGCCGGCGACTGTGACCAGGCCGACAGCTTCTTCCAGGTAAGCCTTTGCTTCCTTTTCTCTTTCAGTTTGCTATCATTTCAGTTTATTTTAGCATTCTATCTTTTTATCAGTCACTTATCTTTTATCAAAATAGTGGGTTGACCTCCCTCAAGGAAGTTCTCATACTTCTGGGAACAAGCTCTTGCTTGGCAACCCACTGTCTATCTATCTAACATCCTCTTGTCCAAGTTTTCTTCTTTTGCAGGTGTTATTCCTCCACAGCCAAAGAGGAGTGCTCACAAACGTCTGGATTTACGGTGCGCAATCTTTAGTCCAGGTACTTCCCAAGCCTTGTCCATTACCTTTTTTTAGTTTCTTCTTTCTCTTAGATCTAAAAGTGAATTTTGAGTGGAAACATTCTGGCACGCCCGGTGGGACCCTAGGTTCCTCCTGGGTTCCTTTTCCTTTTCATTCATTTAGGTGCATTTAGGCTCCTTCTCTCTCTTGTCTCTTTCTTCTATTCTGAATGACACTATAAGCAGGACTAAAACGAATCTTTCTTCCTTGCATTCTAGACTAGTCTAAACATCATACTCTTGACCCTTTCTCAAAACTTGTCTACATCACAACATCACATTTCGACTTGGGCTTTAAAACGTATTGCACTTTCATTTCTGCTTGTGCTTGCATTAGTCCACATCTAGTAACTTAGACGCATATTGAATGAACCGTAGACACTTGATGTTACACTACCAGACCACATGCACTAAAACAAACATAAAACATACCTGAGACAAGGCCCGACTGGGATTTCATCCCCCAACGGATACCTTACCTGTCTCGGTGACCCTACTTGGATTTCATCACCAAGGGGGAAGCCCACTCCGTTCTCTGGCGGAGTATAAACTCTAGGTGAGGTATATCTTGGCTAAGCGAGACCAGCTAACCACTGGAATCGTGAAGTGAGGGGAGCTTGCTCCTTAGCACCAAGCCATGTACCAGACCATAACACAGATCTTTGAGCACCTAAAACAACACCCGAAACCATATTTAGACTGCCTTCTTCTAGGACCCATTTTTTTTAGCCAATCTCCCCAAACATTCATCTAAGGCATAAGCCACAATTTCTAAGGTTAATTCCTAGGATTTATCGCTTAGGCTTGTCTGTCTCTCTCTGTTTTCCTCTTCTCATCTGATTGTTTGAGTGTGTGAGGACGCTTTCTTCTTTGTTTTTCTAAGAATCATCAAACCTTTTTGTTCTCTGGAAGACACAGTCACCGACATCAGTTCTACCACCGACGTTGGCCTTCCCCTGTCACCGGCATCGGTTCTTCTACCGACGTCGGCTTCATCTGTTACCGGCATCGGTTATCTGACCGACGTCGGCCATCTTTCTAACCGACATCGGTTTTTCGACCGATGTCGGCCTCTGTCACTGTCATTTTTCTTCAAAACCAGCAGCCTGAAACCTGTCCCTTCTCTGTCACAAACTCCATTCTGGTTTTTTGCGACTGCAAAAACACAGTTTTTGGAACCAGGACTCTCTTCTTAACCACTTTAGCCAACAGCCGCTTCCGTCTATCCTGTCTCTAACCAGTCCTATCATGGAGTTCCACTCGAAGACTGAAAGAACTCCTACAAGACCGACCCCAACCCCGACCCTGACTCAAATTCCCATCATTCCTGAAGGGGACCAAGATTTCGAGAGATTCTTGGACCTCAATACCGCAGCCCTCCAAAACTATCTCGCGAGAAACCCAACGTGAGACCTTTCAGGTGACATGGCGATGACATCCACACCATTCGCCACCCAACCCTTTATGACTCAGCCTTTCGCCTCAACTATTAACCCAATCATGGCCAATACGTAAAGTTTGGCCTCCCCGTCTATTTTTAGACTGACCTCCATCGGGGTTCCATTACCCCCTCAACTACCTGCAATTCAACCAAGTTCTACCTCATATCAGAACTTGATTGCCTCGACCCCTCACACTCTTGCACCCATAAATGTAGGAGTGCCAACTTGTCTTACTACCAGTGCCACCATTCAACCACCTTTGGCGGTGCCCAATCAACTTATACCTTCGACCTTCATAACGCAGCCACCTCTAGCCTTCACTTCTGCCCCTGCGACTAGTCATCCGTACATTGTACAACCGACTATGTCGCACGCCTCCTCTAACCTCTTCCAAGCGCCTTACAACCTAGGGGGCGCTCAACCTACCAATTCATCAGCAGATCTTATCAAGATGCTGATGGATAAAATGTCCAGTCTCGAAGCCTCCATTTCTGGTTCAAGCAATACTTTGTCATATGAACAAATTTGCAATGAGCCCATCCATCCTTCCGTCCCTATTCGACCATATCCCAACCATTGGGAGCTTCCTAAATTCACTCGCTTTCAGAGTAAGGAAGACCCACAACAACATCTACGAGCATTTAGACATGCCTGTTATCCTATTTCCCACGACGATGCGTTGCTTTTACGCACGTTTCCTATGTCCCTTTCTGGCCCTGCCCTTGATTGGTATAGTTCTCTTGCCAGACACTCTATCTTTTCATTTATCCAACTCACCCAACTATTTCTCGACCATTTCTCAATCAACATCACCAAACAAGTCTCAATCACAGACCTTTATTCCATCAGGCAATTTGACGATGAATCTGTAGTCGATTTTGTCGCTCGTTGGAGAGGTCTGATTAACCAGCTCTCCTTCTCTTTACCTCAACCCGAGCTCATCGAGCTCTTCTCTCGAGCATGTGCCAGACACATCTCTTCTACCTTGCAGATTCAGACATTTCGCACTTTTGACAAAGCTTTCATCATGGCTCGAAAGCTTGAACTCTGTGCCCTTGAAGAAGATAAGGTCAAATTGCGTAATACCAACGCAAAATCTATTGACCATTCTTCTTCCAGACCTTCTTCTTCTGCCAACTCCAAATCTACAGGAGTGGCCCACACTGTGGTCGTTAGATCACCATCCTCAACAACAATGAATTACTCTCAACCTTCGACATCTTCCAGCATCACCAAACAATTCCAACAATGGTACATTCAGCATTTTTACACTCCACTTGGAGAACCATATGCTTCCGTTTTGGAAAAACTTCTCAAGCAGGGGGTCCTCAATCTCCCTCCAATCCGACCACCTCAATTTGACCCTTCAAAGGCCATCCCTACATGGTATAGGGAGGCCGACTTCTGTCCCTTTCATCGCGTCCAAGGCCATGACATCGACAACTGCCGAACTTTCAAAAACATCATCCAAGACATGATCGACAAGGGGGATCTTATTTTAGATAACCCGAACGCCCCACCTAACCAACATATTGACATCTTCAAACAACCATTTCTAAACCATTCGCCTACTCAAAACAACGTCCAGACTTCGACCAATGACCCTCAAGACCATGACATTCACACGATTAGCACTATCTTGCCTCTTGTCCTTGACCAACCTCTTCCATTAAAGGATGAGGAACCTCTTCCTCCTACTAGTCCTCCATTTACCTCTCTTGTATCGGAGGACGCTTTGACCACATCAACGCCATTAAGCCCACCTTCATCTGAAAACCATACCTTGCCTACTCCTCGAGCACAAGTGGAAGGCACGATCATCCATGCCCTCTCCCCACTTGAGGAGCCAGACTCTCCTATTTCTTCTCCACCAAGAGAAGAACCAGTCTCTCCACCCGTTTCAATCGAGGAAGACTCAGTCACGGTTTCTTCTTGCCCTTTACCTGAGATTGTTACATCTCACTCACCTTCGTCCACATCCAAACCCAAACCCACATCTAACCTCGCCTCGCACAACGGGGGCCCTCGACCCAAACACACGAAAGCTACTAGACCACACCGAAGAACTCCTCCCCCACCTTCGTCATTACCTTCAATCTTGGGCCCGCATCCGTCCACATTAATAGGAGTGTTTCCCACTCCCATCCTTCACAGAGGCACATCACCTCCATTACTTCCTCATCCCATCAGACATACATCTCATCCGAACTCTCGACCTATGCCTCTTTCACCTCCCAAACCAACGTCACCAACCCTCACTGCAATAAAGCATCTAGACCTGTTAGCAGGTTCATATGTCTTGCTCTTACGGCACTTATTGCAGTCGTCTCGTATCGACCTCCCGCCTCTTAGACAATATCAATCTCTCAGACCTAAACCACCATGGTTCGATGACACTCGCATTTGTGCGTATCATCGCACACCTGGGCATGACACAGAGCATTGTCATGCCCTCAAGGTCGCCATTCACCAATGTCTTGGGAATGACACCCTTCTTCTCGACCATGTTATCAACAAACCCTCAACACCACCCCACTCATCAACTCTCAGATTAAGACCATCTTGGTTCGACAACTCTACATTCTGTCATTATCATCACACTCTGGGACATGACACTGAGCGTTGTTACGCTCTTAAAGCTGTCATTCGTCAACAACGGAGAAAGGATTCCCTTCTCATCAAGGGTCCTCTTGACCACCTTTTCGACAAATCATCAACACCAACTCATACATCTCCAACCTCATCACCTAAATCGGGATCTTCACGACAGACTGTGGTCCCTTTGCCGCCTTTGACCCCCTTATTCGACATTAACACCATCCATCTGACCACTAAACCTCAACCGACCTTAACCAACCTTTCAAACATTCTCCCTACCCGCTGGGGAAATTCATCCTTTATTCAAACCTTGACCAACTGTTCAACCCAGTCTCTACCACATATCAATCACTCATTTCATCTTAAAACCCGACCAAGTATCCACCGACCCAACCTCTGACCAATTATTTGACCAGTCTCAACCAAACTTCAATCAAATATCAATCACCCTGACCTCTCGACCAAGCATTCAACCTTTCTCAACCAACCAACGACAATGTCAACCAACTTCACATCCATCAATCAACACCTGACCAATCTGGAAAGAGGCAAATGGGGCAGGTTTGCTCCCAATTGACTCGGACCTTAATGCACTAGCATGGCCTAGGGACTTATCAGACCTTGAGCCCCCCCTTTCTGTCTTGCATTTTCGACCATTCTTCTGCTAGTCGAGTACTCATCTACTTGACACGTAACTTGAGCTCGTCCTTTGAGCAATCCTCATCCTCTTAATCCTCATCCCTTTTAACCCTATTTCCCTTTAACAAGTCCTCTACAACCCTTTTATGATGCATGGATGCTTTGTCCTAATAAAAGGGGTGTCCTTGAACTTCTACAGCCTTGTCCATGACTAACAATCAAATAAATATATCAAGATGTCAAAACATATCCATGGTCACAAAATCAAGTCAAATCAAAAAGACAGACTGATCCCTCGAAGGACAGCTGTACTATCATTGCTGTATTACTAGACTGATCCCTTGAAGGATAGCTAGGCCAACTTTTCAAACATTATTAAGTAAAAATATAGACCATTCCCTCGAAGGATGGCTATGACTACTCTGGCAATAAACAACACTTTTCTTAGAAGCTTCCCGCATCGATCAGTCTGAAAAAAAAAAAAAAAAAAAAATGAGTCACGGACTTGGCTTGTAGTTGTCTCAGGGTCTCCTATAAAAGGGGCAAGGTTATTCCTGCTCTTAAACTGGGTTACCCTATCCTCCTCCTATCACCGGCTCAAGGGACTTCGAGCTCACTTTAATGTCAAAGTGATTCGATTACCGTTCTAACTCAACACTGGTCAACGACGCAATGCATGAACGGGGCTTTTGTTCTAATAACCCCTATCTATGCTTCCTTTCTGGTCCTTGTCAATGAAAGAGCAATTTGCCTTTCACCTTTTCTCTACACTTTGGTCACGCTTTGGCCACGTCAATTGTCGACTCATCCTTAAACCCAGCCAACTTCAACATTTTTCAAACCAGCCTCGACATTTTCAACATGACATCAGGCATCATCCTTGTCCTTTTTGCATAGTTTCTATGGACACCAATACACATGGAAACTACCAACCAGACCCAATTTATGTTAAGCATAAACCAATACTTGCTGAAGCATAAATAGACCTTCTATTCATTTCTAGCATACATCCATCACGACTATGGAAACTTGCTAGGGATGAAAGACTCTCGACCAATTCTACAGAATACACCATCTATAGCATCATTTTATCCTCATCTTACCCTCGTCATTTCAACACATGACCAATCTCATCATCGACCAATCTTCTCAATTTGTCCGAACTACATTGGTCTAAGGCCCTATGACCAGGGCTATGTAGGTAGCACTCAGATAACACATCCTCTGAGGTTAGCTCGACCACCCCCATTTGTTCGTCTCTTTGATGAACGAACCTTCTCTCCTGCGACCTTGACCTTGACCACGACCAGTCTATCGACAACTTTGACCAAGACCAATCATTTTCTTTGACCAAGACCAATCATTTTCTTTGACCAAGACCAATCATTTTCTTTGTCCAAGACCAATCATCGACTTTGACCAAGACTAATCAATCCCTCTGACCCTCCCTCCCTTTTAGGGAGAACTACATCGGCCTGAGGCCTCTACGACAGGGGCTATGTAGGCAGCACTCAGTTGACATGGGGTCTTCTGGGGTTAGCTCGGCCGCATCCTTTCATCCATCCATCCTCTTGACCAACGACCATCCTTCGACCTTCGACCACTTCCAAGACAATGTTGCCTTGGTTGTTTTTGCGTGTGTGCTACCTCACGGCTGGTTAGCAGAATTGTCCGTAGACTATTTTTGACCCTTCGCAAGTATAGGATCACGAGCCAGTTGATCCCTACTACTTGTGGCTTTTTTGTGTTTCTGGGAGCACTTCCTGAGCCCTGGATACCTGGAACACGACGACCATTTGGAGCTTCAGCTTAAATTGAGTGACCTGATCAGTAGACGACTAAATGCTGGGGCCCGGTTACTTCAATTTTGGCACTCTTTGACCCTCGACATGCGACAATTTGACCTGACCATCTTGTGCAGTGGTATGCGTGCAATCGTGACTTTTGCAGCACTCTCACTCACCTCTCTCTTTCTCATCCACCTTTTGTCAAATCAGCACCCGACATCAGGTTCCTTCCCTCGACTCCTGCTTTGAGGGGGAATACCTCATCCTTACTTCGGGGCAATCCACATCATCCTTCACCTGGGGCAACCACTCCCTATTTTTGTCTTGCAGTTCATCTAGAACAACCAACAAGATAAAAAGGGGCAAATGTAGACACCTAAAAAGTGTCTAACCCTTTGTCTTCCTCTCTCCCCTTGGTCCCTTGCCACTTCGACTATCCCTAACCTACCTAAGTCTTATTAATTGAAAATAATCACCTATTTTTAATTAAATAAGACCCTTTTCCTTCTCCTTGCCACCTCGCCACCCTAGGATACCCTCCTTGGATTCCTTTCATTCCCCACATGGCCATTTAATGTCTTAGACTCCCATTCCAACCTCTCCTCTCGCCTATTTAACCACCCGTCGATCGTTTCATCCTCGCATTCATTTGACCTGGCCGTTGGGAAATGGATGAAAGGCTATTTTTTGCCTTTCTCCGACCTTTCAGCCACTGACGTCGGTCAGCCTTCGACTGACGTCGGCGATATTGCCAGCGTCGGCACCCTTCATAATGGTTTCTTCACCATTTTCTCTGTCTACTGGTTTCGCTTGGCTTTTCTTGACTTCTCTGCTTCTCTAGCTCTCAGATCCTGACTCTTAAATCTTTGGCATCAAACCCTTGTATCAGCACTCTCTCTACCAATCAATCTGACTCTCCCCCTCAGGTGCACAGCAAGCTTCTGCAAGTGAACAACGGGGATTCTTCATCAGCAACAGGTCTTCAACAAGCGGCAATAACAACACCTTCTTCAGCAGGGCACAGGTATGTTCTCTGTTTGTATTCTTTATGCTTTCTAGTTATCATGTTTTAAGCTATATTCAGCTCTTCTACCCCCTCAGACCTGACTGTCACCCAGACCTGGATTCCTATCTCCCAGATTGGCTTCCTCTATCTCCCTGTCCCTCTCTGTCCTTCTGACTAAAACCATCCTCAAACCAGGCCCAGAGCAGACTCAAACCTTCATCCACAGACCCATCCACAGACCAAGCCCAGCCCAGACTCTGTCCAAAACTCAACCAGACCCGGACCATCCACAGACCGGACCCTGCCATTGCCCCGACCGGCGCCGGTCATTACCCCCACCGACGTCGGCAGGCTAACCGACATCGGCAGACCCGACAATCGACGCCGGCGAC
The DNA here is from genome assembly GCA_037957365.1 of Torreya grandis. NCBI lineage: Eukaryota > Viridiplantae > Streptophyta > Pinopsida > Cupressales > Taxaceae > Torreya > Torreya grandis. The sequence goes on along the minus strand of JARHVA010000718.1, from coordinate 2,803,379 downwards.
TGTGACCAGGCTGACAGCTTCTTCCAGGTAAGCCTTTGCTTCCTTTTCTCTTTCAGTTTGCTATCATTTCAATTTATTTTAGCATTCTGTCTTTTTATCAGTCACTTATCTTTTATCAAAATAGTGGGTTGACCTCCCTCAAGGAAGTTCTCATACTTCTGGGAACAAGCTCTTGCTTGGCAACCCACTGTCTATCTATCTAACATCCTCTTGTCCAAGTTTTCTTCTTTTGCAGGTGTCATTCCTCCACAGCCAAAGAGGAGTGCTCACAAACATCTGGATTTACGGTGTGCAATCTTTAGTCCAGGTACTTCCCAAGCCTTGTCCATTACCTTTTTTTAGTTTCTTCTTTCTCTTAGATCTAAAAGCGAATTTTGAGTGGAAACAGTATAGGACATAATTTGTGGATCCAAGGCTAACCAATAAGTAAATTATAAGGTAACTTGATATACATAACATGGCATAGGGTATCATGGATGAGAGGCCCAAAAATGATTGGCAAGTAAATAGTTCCTGAAGACTCTCTTTGACATTGTCATACACTTTGATCATGATTGTCTCAAGTTACATATATTTGGTAGTGTATCCCAACCATTGTATCAACTTTAGAGACACTATGCACATCCTTAAACCATTGTCTATAATCACCCATTTGATTTTATGATGGGCTATAATGATGTTAATCTATAATGGGTTATTATGGATCAGACCAAGGGAAGACATATCTCACTGATCAAATAAGAGTTGCTAGATTAGAGAAAGATTCCCTACAAGTGTTTAGGATTAGGTAGGGTTTATGTTTTTAAGAACATTATACTATTGAAGGAAGTCATTTAGTATAGTTATTTAGACTTTTGACACACATAATATATCCAAGATAGAAATCTATGCAGACGTTGTCACATCTTGATTACTCTCTAGACCTAATAACCTATTGATTAGTGGATTTTATGGTTATTGATTTGAATAATTACTATTTTAGTTAAGCTATATTTTATATGTTGATGTATGGATAATTATTTGTTACTTAATTATATGACCCTTAACATTGTGAGTTAGTTGTACTTGTATGTTATATATATGATGACCATGCTTATTTAGTTTATTACAATAGTATATTATTGATTTTATATTGATACATGCTAATACCTTACTATTTCAAGGTGGATGAAGGATAGATTCATGTAAGTATAGTGCTTTTTCCCACTGGGTTTTACCTACATGGTTGTATGGACATTCTAAGCTTCATTAGGTTAGTTATAAAGGGTCCATAAGATAATTATCTTTTATTGTAATTATTTAATTAGGGAAATTAGAGGCTTCCTTATGTTTCCCTAATTTTCTCTATATGTACCCCACTTTTCCTTTTTGGAAGGTTAATGAAGAATTGAATCATATCATTTTGGATTTAATATCTTATTACAAATATTATTTATTTTTTTGGAGATTTCTTCCTTTATGAAGAGGGACCATGTCCCATGCTTTGTTCCTGATTAGAGAACTATACTCTTTTTGCATAGCAAAATCCCATTTTGGAATGCCAAATGCCTCACAAAAACTATTTAGAGATCTTAGAAAACTCTTTCATGGTACCAAATCTATCATGATAGTCTCATGCATCAGACTCCCTGGTAAGATCCTCTATACATTCACCTTGATAGTTTATTCTATCTTAGCTACCATTTTTTACCTTAGAGGTGTTTTATTAATCTACCTCAAAACTCATGTCAAAAGGCCTTTGATGAAAAATCCATTTGCATATATTTTATAGGTTTTTTGAAATCTAAATGGGTTGTTCTTTGTTTTTTGAGAAACTTCATAGATTTTCTAGAAAATCCATTTCTTTCATCTGGTCAGATGTCCATATAGACAAAGTAATACAGCCTACAAACCTCAATTTACTCTATGTAGACCAAATCAACTTCTTAAACTCCTTCAAATTCTCAAATTGTAATTACTTAGAAGTAATTAGGTTCTCAGAGGGCAATTACTGGATTCCAAACTAAATCAAGCATCCAGAGTGCTTCAACTTCTCCAACTTAATTACTTATTTGTTAACAAGTTTCTTAAGGGTGATTACTTGAAGTAATAGGGTTTCTTTGGCATGACAACTTATTAGTAGACTAATTTAGGTTTCAAGGCAGTCTTGTCCAAAAACCTGATCAACACTGCTTAGACTCATTCAAGTTTATGGAGGTTGACTACTTATTACTCATTACTTGCTTTATAAGTAATAAGTCATGTTATTCAAAGAACCTGATTTACACTGAGCAAGACCCATTTGGGTTTGTGGAGGTCAGCTAATTATTACTCATTATTTGATATATAATTAATAATTCATGTTATTTGAAGAACTTGATTTACATTGAGCAAGATCCATTCTAGTTTATGGAGGTTAATTATTTATTACTCATTACCTCATTTATAAGTAATAAGTCAAGTAGCTGAAAGAACTTAAATACACTAGGAGACCCATTCAAGTTTTTAAAGAGATTTTAATCATTATTTTTTATAATTAATTCAATTATAAGAACTTGAAGTCAAGCAACTACATAAACCCATATCACGTTTAGGAGGGCATCAAATTTGAGGTGAAAGTCAATGAAGAAATAGAGTTAAGTTGTTTCATTTTTTGTATTTTTGGATGAAAAAACACAAGACTAAAAAAAAGCCATTTTTGGAAAGGGTCCATGAATATTTAGGAGTACGAACTAGTGAGTGATATAGCTTTCAATCTGTAGCTCCTTTTTGGGTGCTATTTTTTTTGAAAGTGCATATTTTCTTTAGATATATGCATTGGTGAAATTATTTCAAGGCTTTTGTAACATTATTTTTTACATGGTGTAATAGCTTAAATCTCTCTTCAAACCTTTGCACCTTTCCTCTTGGATGAATTATCAATAGTGCCTGATGTTCCTCTCATACTTTCTCACACTAATTGCTCATATATGCATTCTTGACTATGCCTAACATCCAAGATTGAGCATGTGTGCATTTTAACTTTAGGGGGGTATTCTGGATAGTTCAATGGTTACTTATAATGTTTTATTTCTATTTTTAGCTTTAATTTAAATAATATAATTTTTCTCATTATAATCTACACTAATGGATCTAAATATCAAACCACTCACACCATTTAACTATCTAAAATGGAAGTCTAAAATATAAATCACTTTGAGAGGTAACAAACTCTATTATATTACTCTAGATGAGTAAATTGAGCCATTTATAGATGCAAAAAAGGTTAAGTGGTACAAAAATGTGATGAGGCCTATGGGTTTCTATGACTTTCAATGTATCCTAATCTCTTGTTTCATGTTGAATCTATGAAAACTCCAAACAAAGTTTGGACAATCTTGGACAATCTTTTTGGAGTACAAGACATCATGAGGGGTCATGAGCTAGAGAATGAGATCATAAAACTGATCCCACATGACTATGACACCCTACAAGACTTATTTATAAAATTTAAATCACTGATATTAAAGTTGAAATAATGTGGCATTGATAAAATAGATGACCAGTTGATTCTATCTATGTTTGTAAAATTGGGTCATGACTATTTAATTTTTATTTCTACATTTCATGCTACCGAATGTGAACTTGGATTCACTTGGAAAATTCCATAATTTGATGATTTTTTTTCTAATTTGACCCAAGATCAAGATAAGTTGGTTCAAATGGGTGCACTAAAGTCTTCAAAATCACATGCCTTGATTGTCAATCAAGATAAGAAAAAGCCTTCAAGAAGTGGAAAATAAGAGAATAAATAGTCTAAACTAGATCATGAGCATAGTAAGAATAAAAAATTATATGCCAAGCCTAAGGCATCATCAAATTAGTCTTCCTTAAGTGGGAAACCTAATAAATAGAAACTCAAATGTATCTTTTGTAAGAAACTTGGGCATGATAAATCTCAGTGCATGAAAAAGAAGATTGATACCTTGACTAAGATACTTGAGAAAAACAACATCATTATTCCTAAATCATCATCTTAAAACACATTAGTATAAGATTTTATAAAGGGTAAAGATACCAAAAAGGGTAAAAATAAGGGCAAGGTAATTTTTGTAGTAGCTTCTCAGCCTTTGACTTGGGTTATTGAATCAGGTGCTTCGTATCACATGGCCTCCTCAGAGGATCTATTTTTAGAAATAAATCCATGTTTTGTGCCTTTGATTCTCATGGGTGATGACACTTCAATATAATTCAATGGTAAAGTATTGGTAGAAGTAAGTGATGGGACCTTCAATAATGTTCTGTGTGTTCCTTCACTATCCACCAATCTTTTGTCAGTATATCAAATCACTCACATAGGTGTAAGGAAGTGAGTTGAGTTCACACCAAATTTAGTGGTCATCAAGGAGATACACAATGATACCATAGTGTCTTATGGGAAGGCCAATCATTATTCTAGGTTGTATACCTTCTCACAATTTACCACATATCAGGGCTCAGCTACACTACTTACTCATGGAGATGGAGTGAGCAAACTATGGCATGAATGATTTGGACATTTAAAATACTATTAATTAGAGCAACTCATTCATTAGGATATGGTTTTTAGATTTCCTAAAGTAAAATTATTAGATATTCTATGCAATGGCTACATTCTTGGAAAGCATCTAGATCTTTGATTACTTTAAGGACTTCAAGTCACTTGTGGAGAAGCAGTCAAAATGTTCCATCAAAATAGTAAGGATGAAAAATGGTGGAGAGTATGTCAACAATAGGTTTGAGAATTTTTACACATTAGAGGGGATTTAGATGCAACACATAGTTCCATATAGTCCTCAATAGAATGGTGTGGCTGAATGTAAGAATCATACCTTGAAGTAAATGGCCAACTGCATGCTTCAATAAAAGTATCTTACTCCTCAGCATTGGGATAAAGAAATCAACTATGCATGCTATATTTAGAAGCAAGTTACACAAAGCTTTAAAGGGAATCACTCCTTTTGAATATTTGGATAGTCATAAGCCCATAATAGATCACTTTTGAGTGTTTAGATCTCTAGTAATGGCCCAGCCAATAAAAAACACAAGGCAAAGGACCCTCAAAGTTAGTATTGTATATTTGTGGGGTATGCAGAGGGTGTTAAGGGATATAATATTCTCTATCCTAAAACTCATGATTTTTTCATTGAAAAGAGTTTAAACTTTCATGAGGGCCCACTTAAACACAATCTTGGTACTCTAGACTCTTCAAAAATCTCACTAGACAGTGATTCCACTTTAGATAGTGACATAGATCCACCTCAAGTTCCTCTTGATGATGAGGATGACTCTTCTTCTTCTTCAACTTCAAGAAATAAGAGTAGTGATGAGTATTCTCCTCCTCCATCTCACACTCATACTATAGATGATGAGGACTCACCTCCTAATTCTCTAATCTCATAAAATTTTGGTCCTATTTAGGTTAGACGACACTTCAAAGTGCTAGAAGATGGGTTAGAAATCCATTGGATACAAGGTAGACATGATCATAGTTTTAGGGGACATCACATGCCTACTTGGCCATTGCCTTAAATCTTTAAACCTTTCATGAGGCATTTGGCATTTTAGAATGGGATTCTACTATGTAGGAAGAGTATAGTTCTATAATAATGAACAAAGCATGGGACTTGGTCCCTCTTCCTAAAGGAAGAATAATGGTCTAGTGTAAATGGGTTTATCAGACCAAGTATGGTACAAATGGGTTAGTTGATAAGTATAAAGATCATATGGTTGCAAAGGGGTTTTATCAAGTGCCTAACATATACTACACAAACATTTACTCCTATAGCCAAGATGACATCTATAAGACTCAGTCTAACCATCGTAGCCACACATCAGTGGGATGTTCACCAAATGGACTTAAAGAGTGCTTTTGTACATGGTGACCTCAAGGAAGAGATATTTATGGAGAAACCACAAGTCTTTATGGAAGATAACTCCTTGGTTTGTAGACTTAGGAAATATATATACAAACTCAAATAGGCCCCTTGGGCATGGTATGCCAAGATGGACTCCTTTCTCCTCATAGTTAGGTTCACTAGATGCCACTTAGATCCAAATGTCTACATCTTGTAGTAGGATGATTCTCTATTGATCTTAGTTATTTATGTGGATGACTTACTGATTACAGGGAGCTCATGATCATCCATATTAGTAGTGAAAACTACACTTTTGGATAGATTTTCAATGACAAACATGGGATTTATTCACTACTTTCTCAAGATTGAAATAATTCAATTAGATTTTAGGTTAAATTTATCACAATTCAAATATTCTCTTGATTTTCTTGTAAGGTTTAACATGGCTAATTGTAAGCCAAATCCTACTTCCTTCTTATCTGGTGTGAAGATTGAGGTTGATTGTCCTACACCACTTGTTAATGTAACACCATATTGACAGCTTGTGGGTAGTCTTATCTATCTCATACACACTAAACCTGACATATCCTATGTAGTTAGTTTGATCTCTTGGTTTATGTATGAGCCATATGAGTTGCACTAGAAAGCAACAAAGTGGATTATTCACTACATTCAAGGTTCACACAATTATGGGATACACTATGGAGTAGGAATAGAGGTTGATTTGATTGGATACATAGATTTAGATTGGGTTGTAGATATTCAAAGTCAAAAGTCCATTTTAAGCTATAGTTTCTCACTTAGTTTAGGTCTAATAAGCTGGTCAAATAAGAAGTAGCATGCAATTGCTTTACCATCCATAGAGGTAGAATATAGAGGGGTTGTCAATGCCACCATTGAAGAAATCTAGCTTCAAGGGATTCTCATTGATTTTGGTGTCTAGTTTCATAAGCCAACAATCATCTACTATGACAACCAAAGCACTATCCAAATATGTAGGAATCTAGTTTTCCATCAAAGGATCAAGAACATAGAGATTCACATGCATTTCATTAGGGAGATTATCAATGAACAAGTCATTGATCTTCAATAATGTCCAACATTAGATTAGATTATAGATATTCTGACCAAGCTTTTCATAGAGAGTAAATTTGTTCATCTGTGATCTCTCATTTGGGTTAGGGATACTCAACCTTCTTCTTCCTCCTATGGAGGTTCATCACTATGTGCTTAGATACCTCATCAGGATTTCAATGTTAGGATCCAATTCTCATCTCACCTAAGCTACACTTAAGGTGGGGTATTAGTGTAGTTCTTTTTCCCACTAGGATTTGCCTACATGATTGTATGGCCATTCTAAGCTTCCTTAGGTTAGTTATAAATGGTCCATGAGATAATTACCTTTTATTGTAATTATTTAATTAGGAAAATTAGAGGCTTATTTATTTTTCCCTAATTTTATCTATATTTACCCCACTTAATCTTTTTATAAGGTTAATGAAAAATTCAATCATATCATTTTAGATTTCATATCTTATTACAAATATCATGTGTTATCTCACATTGTTGGACAAGATTTAACTTGATTTAACAAAAATTATTTAGAGATATTGGAAAAATCTTGCAATCCATCCCTCAGACTATGATAGAGGGAGGGCATCATTAGAGAGGGTTGTATAGATAGAGACATTAGGGGATGAAAGAATGGAAACTAATAAATTTCACACACCATAATAGTATAATATGATTATATATTCATTACTTGATTTAATAGTTGATAGTTTCTTTTAATTATGATCATGTTTGTTGTGTGGTTATGTTTTTGCTAATGTGAGATTCAGACTCTTATATGTTTTGTCTTATTTAGCTTATCACATATGATTATGTTTCTTACATTCATGATTTGAAATCTGTGAGTGTCCTTGTTATTATGTTTGATATATATGTTAATGTATTTAGAAAAAATTAGTGTCTAGTTTACATTGTGTGAGTGTAGAGAATGTGTTTATAAAAAATGAATTGATAATGAAAAAGGACTTAATTGTTTGTGTTAGTAGATTGTTAATATCATGTTAATTAAATGATAATAGATATATTATTTTAATGCGTATATGTGGCAATTAAATATTATTTGGAGTTACAATGTTTATAAGATCTTTGTATTAAGGCATTGTTATATTATTTAAATGATTATTATTTTTAATAGTCATAAATGTTTAAATAATTATTGGTGAAATTTATTGTGCTTAGTTAATGTTATAATGTTTATCATATGGGATTTAATGTCAATTATAATTAGAAGAACTATATTTATGTAAATTTCTTAAATTAGGGTTAATTAGCATTGACTTGGGATATTCAAGAATCATGCAAAATAAACACTATAGTTTTGAGTTGCATGGACTCTCTTCATTAAGCTCACTTTAAGTTTGGTGGAAGAATTTTGTAGGTTTGTTAGCATACAGGAGAATAAAATGGAAAGAAGAGATCCCTGAGGGTACACGATAGATGAAGGAGGAAAAATAAAAAAATAAAAAGGGGTTTAATAAAGTTTTTGAAGAGGGAAATTCAAATTTTGGCAAGTCATGGATTTCTTACTAGGTTGGTCTATTGATGAAATTGATATTATCTTCATATGAGTTAACTCAATGAAAAATTTTAAGGGTTCTAGTTTTTATTATTGTTTTGAAAATATTGAAAACCAAGGTATATGTTTGTTACTATGGATGGCTTGGACATCTAAAAAACTAAAGATATGACCCAAAGAACCCTAGTTTTGAATATGAATTATAAATTGTGTTGCCATAATTTATTAGTTGAGTAAAATATATGTTTTTAAACCTTAGTAAGAGATGGCTATCTTTTACTGCATTCAGTGTAAATATAAATAATGTAAATTATAATGAACAATTCTATGTATTTTTGGTTGGGCTGAACCCTAGGTAAATTTCCAATGGGTAGATTTATTATTAGCTAAGTATACCCTTTAGACCCTATTATGATCATGACTCAACATGTTTAATTAAATATTGAACCATTTCATTCAATATATAATTATATATACTAATATGAGGGCATGAATGGATTTATAGGGTTAAACTCAGTCATTAAAAGTGGATTCAAATCATCCTTTCTTTTATACACATGTTGGCTAGGTTATATGTTAAATCATGTAGATAACATAATAATTATCATTTGATTGATTGTATAATTTTTTTTAGAAATTATAAATATAAGTAGTTATATTCATATATATTTTTAGATTTGGATGAATTCCCATGACTTGCAATATGCATATATCTATTTTTATAGATATTAAAAAAACATTTAAGGCCATTTTTATCTACAAATATAATTGTCTCTATATTGTGAAATAATTGGTTTGAACCATATGAAAACTCTAGTAGGTAAATAACCCGACGGTATTCTTATATATGTTTGTTTACATATTGAAACTAGGAATAGGCTTAAGATAAATATGAGATTCTGCTATTTACATATAAGATTTATTTTATATGGTATTTGAAGCCAAACATAATTCACTATGTTGGTTGTTAAGTGAATGAACATTCACTTAATTTTGTTATGATGTTTTTCATTATAGTAGAGAATGTAAATAAGACAAAATCTTCAATAAACATTTCTATGTGTAAAATTAATATAAATTATTATATCTATATTGAGTAATCCTAAAACGACTCTACATAGTATATTGGGTTAGTTATGAATAAATTCATCCTTATATAATTTTAAACTTATTTACTAAGATATACAATTAGGACTTTATATGACTATATGTCTTGGAAATATATCTATCCATATACAAAATCTGCCTATATATAGTTGTGGTTGAATATGGTTTCGAATGTGTGTTGTTTGGGGGTATTTAGTAGGAATTATAATCTTATAAATCCCTTCCTATATTCAAATATGTTAACATTTTTATATGTGGATAAGTTCAATTAGGAATGTGTGCAATTTAGAATTTAATTTATGATCTTTTAGGTATATAATATTGAAGCACGACTGAAACAATATGTATTTAGTCTTTATTGAGTTTTTGAAAATGAATTAAATATACTAAAGTCTTTGTGTATGAATCACTATATATGTGATACTCTTAAATTATTAAGAGAATACCAACCTAATAAGAGTATACAATATACATTGCTATATATACTGATGATTTATTAAATATGTTATTTGTATCAATAAAGAAGTATGAATGTTTTGTTTACTTGCCTTAATAAGGTTGAACTTAGAAGTGAAGTTAAAGAATTGAGGGACTTCTAGTTATGAATTATTTGAGAATTTTTATCATAGTCCATTTTCATTGACTAGTTTTTTTGAACATTTTAAATTATGCAATTAGCAAATGAAATAAAATTATTGATAAAAGAACTATTGATTATTGATATGTTTATTTAGTTATATAAAATATTACATAGATGGATTGATTGTGAAGATGTTTAGTCTTATCTGAATGGTTTTACTATTTTAAATTTTATTAAATATATAATTTTATCATACTTTAAATAGATTAGATTTTTTAAGATTTTACGTTTCATTTGATGGCCTAAATGCTAGTATTACAGACTTTCTTTTATTAGCACATATTTTAGTTTCTAGTAAGGAAAACTCATTTTGAAATATGTTGGCTTTTATATCATTAAATATATAAAATTAATCTAGTATTAATGACCCTAAATAAGTAGGTGAGATGGATTCCACTTACTTAATTAGTGTCACTAATATGCAAAGATGGTGTAATCTAATTGAGTGGTGGGTATAAAATTGATTGATCCTCATGATCAATAAATATATGAAAACTTTGGCTAAAGTAGTGTTCATGGTTAAAAATTGTCATTTCATCTATTTGATTTAGTTTATATTTTTAGTATGATATCATGTTAGACCAATGTATTTATGATATACTATATGTATTAGTTATCTTACAACATATAAGTTCTAGTTGTCACTCTTGATTCTTGCACTGTCATTATTTACCCATTTATAAATGAAAGGCCATTCCGTTATTAGGAGACTATGTGGGGGATCAATGGTCTATGGTTGGTGTGGAAAAACACTTAGATAATTCTCTTCCTCCCCTCAATAGTACTTCACTAGTGACTACAATCATGATTACTTGGTATTTAAGTTCATTGAGTCTCACATGCTCCATGGAGCATTACATAAGTGTACATTATTATTAAGATATATATGATGTTGAAATTAAATTATTTATTCATATGTACCATTATAGTAGTTGGTTATAATATTATATCAACTGTGGCTAAATTTGAAATTATACTTGTATGAAATAAATGTAGTATTCATTTTTATATTCATCTTTGTACTTGATCTTGATCTTCTAATCATTATCTAAATATATCAACTATCGACCATATCTTTGATTAACTTAAAAACTAATGTATTTAGTTAAAGATCATTATATTGTTAGTTTCATCATGATGGAATATAGTTATTGAATTTGTGAAAATGTTTTAATTTTTTTACCTTATTATAGTAAAACCTAGTAGAGTTGTTACAAAGGTTTTGATTATTTGGTCCTAAATGCTATATGGATTCTAGAGGGAAGATAAGAGGGTTTGGCCTTGGCTAGTATAGTGTTTAATTTAGGATCAGATGGAATAGTGTTCAGATTTGGTTTAGTGTTGGAAGAAGGCAAATGACCTTATAGGGTGACTCACGAGCATCTATTTATGATTGCAAAATTTTGAGATGGCAAGGAGTCATTATAATTAGAAGAAGTAGAAGGCATAGGGTTAAAATTTGTCTTATTAGTGGAATAGTGTGAAGGGACTTGAAGAGTAACTTATGAGTGTCTAGTTGTAATTATGTAATTTTGAATCAGTAAAGAGTCATTATAATTAGAATAGGGGCGAAGGTATAGAAATAATAACCCACAAAAATTGAGGTGTAATATAATTGCTTGAACTTGGTGCATGTTACTTGAATAAGAGGGTGTCAACCTTAAAATAGGGGGACCAACACTTTGATAAGTTTTGGATATTTCATGGATTTTGATTGTAATGGTAGAAATGTGATTTACATAAATACATCCCATGGTGTTATTGTAATAATACAAAATGGTGTTGTAACTGAGGTTATTATCTTGGTTATTATTATCCTGATTATGATTATGCTAATTAGGTTTATAACCTTGTCCTTGGTGATGTGGGCCTTAACCTTGATTTTGATTATTCCTATGCTACTATTTATTATGTTTTGGAAATGGGTATGTGTAGATTCCCATATATTGATTAGTGGTTTTCATTGTTAATTTCACTTCAATTTCACCACTTTCAATCAGGTCCTCAATAAGATGTCTCAATTTTATGAATCAATAAATGACATGGCCAATAAGATGATGGTAATTAAAAAACTCATCTTCCTAATACTAGTTTGGTTTAGGTTGATCTTATGGGAACCAATTTATTATAGGCTATATAATCAAATTGGATGCCACTAGCTTTTGGAATACTACCTCAATAGGCTCTCCCATTTTAATGATTCATCTATACTTGTTGAACCCTCTGCATGGAGGTATTATTTGTAAATTGGTTGGTGCATTGGGTTTTACATTTAGATCTATAATTTATTACATCATTTATGTGTGCCATGATTTTTTCATTGCAATTCCCACCATGTTCTTATTCTTGTAAAAAACTTAGATATTTTTGTAGTAGTAACTTGAATAGGTGATTGAATATGAGTATATGTTTGACCCTATGAATATAATTTCACAAGGTTTCTAGCTATAAGTTAATTTTAAATCTATACTCCCTTATCAATAATTTCCTCAAATGTGTTTGCATAATCAAGTCTTAGATTGTGAGCTATGTCAAGATGCAGATTATATGTAAAAATATTGGCCAATTACCTACTTGGCAAATTATGTTTAAAGTGACCAGCTAATGTTCTCCACCACTGAGATATGTTGTGAAGCTTTCTCCATATCTTTGTCTATATTTGGATAATGGTTGACAATTTTTTTTGATAAATCATTTTAATCTATCATTGATCCCATAGTAAAATTGAGGAACCAATTTATTGCTTGTCTAGCCAAACTGCATGTAAATAAGTGGATCAAATAAACACTATTGTAAGCTATCTCTTGGCACAATACAAAAAAGGATTAGATTTATTCTCAAGGGTAACCTTTCCTTTGTATTTATCAAACTTAGGTGCCTCAAAATGAGGTGGAAAGGGGACTTTAATAATGTTTAATTCAAATGGATAAGGGCATATCTCATCAAAATTATACTTCTTAATTTATTTACCTATATCAAGCTTTGAGACAATTTATTTCATTGAATTCCAATATTTCATGTTTGGTGTATTTGTTGGTGGAATATAATTTTGCTAAGTAGTAAATATACCCCTCGTATGGTCTTATTAGGGATATGAACCCTTTGGCCATAATTTTGGTTTTGGGTTACTCAGATTTGAGTAGGTCTGATGTTGTTGGTTCAAATAATTTTTATATTAATTCTTATCTATTTGATATTAATTCCTTATAATCTATTATTATGAGCTATAAGAAATCTACTAATTTAGGGTACCTATTTTTGGTTTACCAAACAACATTATTGTTTCTAGTTTTTAAGGGGAACTTGTTGTAGTTGAGGTGAACTTGTTAAAGTTATTTTTAAAACACCCTAAATCTATGATGAATCCTTAGTTACTTGATGTTTTCAATGGGGAAGATAGTCTAATGGTTTAAGAAAGTATTATTCGTATTAGGCGAAATATGTTGCCAAGCATTTATAGGTTGTTTTATTTAGGATAAGCCCCAATGTCTACCATAGATGTAGGATTAACTAAGGAATGTTTTATTTGGTCCATAATTTTTTCTTTCCACATAAAACTGGTATTTTTGATTGAATTTTTAGCTAAATAAGTTTTTAGTTCTAGGACAAGTTGATCCACATACCATTGATTGATTTGTTGGATCTTGTTAGTAAGACCCTGATCAGTTGAGGAGGACTCTACAAGTTGTTCTTTCCATTTGATAGCAAAATTAACATTGTGTTTTGTAACACAAGTGAGAGGTTATTCTAGTTTTTTTTCCTCTACTTGAACAAGGATGTACAATTATTCCATTGGTAAATTAGGTGGTAGTCTAGCTCCTGATTCAATTAACCTGAGGAGAGATTCATCCTTGTCTTCTATAGATTGTTATTCATAGTAACCATGTTTAGATATTACTATAGTTGGGATATCATCAAATATGATGAGGTGATTTTTTGCATCATAATAATGCTCTTACTCATAGCTAGTGTTGTAAGAGACCCCACTACAAGTATACATTTACATGTTTAAAGATATGTTTCTATGTTTGTGAATTGTTTTGGATTTTGGTTTACAAACATTTAAAATGTGTTTTTAGACTCTTCAATAAAATAAATATAGGGTAAAATCAAGACTATAATTATAAAGGAAATGACATGATGACACACAATTAGAAGAAAGAGGTTGCATTAATATTTGACCTTGGTTGGTTAAAATTGACAAATTCGAAGAGGGTAAAATAACCTAGAAACTTAGGGTCTGGGATAGCATAAGAAAACCTAAGTTCAAATTGTGTTCATATCATAGAAATATAATCACAACCATGGTGGGTCATAATTATAAAAATTATAAGAAATACCTTTTGGATCAAGAATCATAGGATGCAAATGAATAAACCTAGGATGCAAATTAACACAAAAAATCCAAAGTATAATACCCAACACAATGGGCATCACAATGATGCACCATGGAAAAGAAAGTCAAATTGTCTAGGAACTTAGAGCATGAGTGAATGCAAGATGACATAAGTTCAACATAATAATAAAATAGGAAAATGTTTAGACAAACAAGCTTCAAACTAGACAAAACATTTCACCTAAGTTACACAAACCAAGTATGAAAGGTGAACCACCCAAGCCCAACTTATAGGCAAGACTTTGATGTAGACCAATTGTGTTTTGGATTACAACTTATAAAGGTGAAATTTTTAATTTGGGTCAAAAAGGACATAAGATTTTACAAATAGTGAATAGTCTAGACTCAAACAAATAATGTAAAGATGATTTTTGGAAATACCAACATAAATGATTTAATTCAATTTTGAACAAAGATAAAATGTTTTGAATTTGACCAGTGTAACACCTCTTTGTTCAAAATAAATGGTGTATAATAACTGTTTAGTTTTTGGACATGTTTTAATTCACATACAAAAAGTTTTTGGACTCAAAAGAAAACGTAAGTAAACAAGAAAAAAAGACGCCTAGGTGTACATCCTATCCTAAAAACTGACAAGGTCATTTCATACTCTTGGATTCCATCGATATACTCTTTATTTTGAGGAAATAAGATGCAAATATAATAAATTTATATGTATATAAAAATTAGGGTTTTAGGCCTCCTCTTATTTTAATATATTAAATAGTGGCATGGAACTTTGGGCTACTTGCCCTACACCAATAGTAATCCATGAAAAATGGGGTTTATCTAGAAATTATAAGTATCACATAATCTAAATGGTTCCAAATATGTGAATAACACTATGGCATAGTACATCATTTGGATCTAATTTAATCATATTATTATTATAAAAAAGGTATTTTACTTTTTTCAACCACTACGTACATTAATTTCCTAGTGTAATGTGATTTTCATATTAAGCCATCATTTTGAGGTAGGTTTTACTAATAGAGCTAGTTTAACTGCTCAAACTAGTATCCTATCAAGTTAACCTCAATTTTTATAGCCCACTATGGAGTGGGGTTGAAACAATGCTAGGATATGAATTTTGAGGTCAACACTTTCTTATAGAACTTATGAGGAGGTGATGAAATCCCACCCACAAGCCAAGATGCAAGCAATAAAAATGTATAAGGACTTAAAAGGTCATTTTGGGATCACCCAAATCACTCAAATTTTGGGGAGTGCCTTTGAGACATTCCTTCCATGCTTGGACTAAGAGAAAAAAGTAAAAATTCAAGTGATTTTAATCACCTAAGTTCCTTAAAGGGGACAATGGAAGAGCATACATGCTAAACTTGGTTTGCACAAATAACAATCAAGTCAAATAACTTTGAAACTAGTTTAACCAACAAGCAAACAATAAAAATTAAAGAATCTTAAGAGTCATAAGCTATGATTATTGTTCATTTTAAGATTAAATATAAATTTGATTAAAATTTGCCTTTGTTATTATAAAAAATAAACTAGTGAAGTGTCTTAAACCTATAAAATAGAGTGTTAAAAGTCTAGCAAGGGGTGTAGGATGTCAAAATAAAATTGAACTTATTATTTTAACTCTTTTGATTTTTGACATAGGTCAATTTCACTATTCTATAGAGTAATTTATCCATTCAATAGGATTATTATGTCATTCCTCAAGATGATCCCACTGATACACAAAGATACAAATAGATTATGATGCAATCCTACCAATTAACAAGGCAATATCACCAATTAATAGGGTGATCTCACCAATAAATAAGGAGAATTAATTTAAATGATACAAAATTAAAACAAAGTAGTTACTTATAAATTTGATCTAGGATGATCTTGCTCATCTTTATATGACCTATTGTTCCACATGTTAATATCACTAATATTCAAGTCAATCTCACTGATATGTAAAAACACATAGACAAAGACAAAAAAATGTAAAAATCAATTTCAGTATTTACACAAATGATCTCACACTTGTTTAGGGTGATCTCACTATTCTAGAAGGTGATCAAAATGATGTTTAGGCTGAATTTATCGATTACAAGTTGATTATACCATTTGGTCTAGAAGTTAAAAAAAATAAAAATTATAAGAAAAGAAGAGAAAAACAATGTCAAAAAGGGATTTGAGTGATAAATTAAAAGGATAAAATAATGTGTGAGATGTGTAGTCCCATTGGGCATGCCAAAATTTAAAATATGATTATGAATCAAGTTACTCCATGCATTATTAGATTAAACCCAAAGTAAGCATAAAGAACTAGTGTATTAAGCCTTATCCCTCGAGTGGTGGTGTTAATGAAATTAATAACTAATTATGAAAGTAAGACAACTAATTCCCTCCAAGTAGTGACTCACCTTAAAAAATCATCAATAAGTGTGATTATTTCCATATTTGGTACTACAAGTCTTTATCAATGAGGTGTATCATGCACTTATATCATCTCTTAGCTTACCAATGTCTTTGGCTCCTAGAGTTGTCAATTTAGGGGATGATTAAAGATTCTCCATCAATATTATTACATAATAATGTTACTCAATTGAATTTGTTTTTAAGGTATTTATGACTAATAATTTTACACAAAAATAGACTGAAATTTATGGTCTTGACTCTCTTATTTATAGATTTTATGAAATGTTCAGGATCAAACATGACCATCCATCTTGAGATCAAGATATGTGGCCATGGTTTGATTCAATATTGGAGGGAAAAGTAAAAAATATGATCATCAATATTTGGAAAAATAGAGGATTAATAATTTATGAGTAGCCTTAATCTATATATTTTCCTCCATTAATGCCTTGTGGATAACACCCCTATGATGATGTCATGGAGACATGAAAATTTGAATAATGAATTTCTAGTTATGTGAATGTATTTTGAATTATTCTCCAAATTATTATGATTTATAATAAAAAAAACCTAACATACAAATTAAATGAGGGGATTAAGGAATAATCAGATAATTAGAATGACATCCTTAACATCCATTTGTCCCTTAGATCTCTTCTCCAAGATTTCCAAGCTGATTTGAGTACAAAATGATTGGATTATGGATTTCTTGATTGAACTTGTAAAATGGCTTCAATGGATTCTTGGAATTATTTTATAGATTGATAAGGATATGGAAATGCTTTGATAATGGCTGATAATTCAATTATAATGGATGCTTATGAATTTATAAGTTATTTTGGCCATGGGAGAATGGCTTGTATATATAAGCCAAGGGGGAAAATCAATGTATCTCATTCAAACATGAGTCATGGGGATCAAGGGTGGAGGAATTTAAAAGAAATTAAAAATTCCTTAGAAAAATCTAGAATAGAGACTTATAGAGAGGAAGGGTGAAGCTAGAGGAGGTTCTAGAATTGGAGAATTCTTGAATCTCCATTATGGATTAAACTAGGATTAGGGAGTATGGGTGTAGGAATGGATAGAATAGTAGGGTGGTATATGGGTAGGTGAATAAAAGGGATTTTGAAATTGTTGAGTGGGCTAGTGAGTAGATTAGTAGTTAAGTAGGTTAATTAGTAAGTTGATGGGGTTATTAATTGGTTGCAAGGGTAGGGTAAGGTTCATGGGGTGTAGGAAATTTTGTGTAGGAATTAAGATATTAGTTAATTGGCTAAGAATATGATTTAATGGGTTAAATTAGAAGGTTCAATAGGATTATTAGAGTGAGTAGATTTAAGTGCATATATTTTATCCTTGTTTGAAAGGGTATTGTGAGTGAAGCAAAGTGGAAGTAGTAATGGTATTTCAAATAAAAACCATGCCATTGATGAAGGCATTGTTATTAGGTATGATGCCCCCTCGATGGAGCATGTAAGGAGAAATGAGCCAAATGGTCACTCAAATGAAAATACCTAGGGTGGGATGAGTCCAAGATGAGAAGGGGTTGGGATGCACCAGGTATTAATGTTTTTATGATAGAGAGTCCCCAAGCATAAATGTTATCGAATAAATTGGCTTAGCCTCAAGAGGTGAGTTCTAGACAAATGACCAATATCTAGAAATGAGGTAGGTTGATAAAGATAATGAGAATAAAATCCCTAAGACATAGATATTATCTAGGCAATGATGAGATAGGCTAAATTCTGGTGTCAAGGACACATGCCAAGGATGACTAGAGGCCTATAGTTAGTATTAGATGAGTGAGTATGGATAATAATCCACGTTATGGTAGGTTTGTAGCTTAAAATTATATAATAATGTTGAGTGATTCATTTAATATGGGATAGGATTGGAGGTTAATAGTTTCCAAGTTATCCCTAAGTGCAAACTTGGGTCTAATTAATTATTACATAGTCTTAAGAGAGCTCACATCAATGTAGTTCTGACTCGGGATAGAGATGGATAAAGGGGAGATAGATGACCATGCCCTGGAAGATTTATGACTGATATTTGATTATATAATGGGATAATAAATTATAGAGAAGGATTAAAGGATTGAAATTAGGATAATATAATTATCAAAGGTCAAATGTGTTGGAGGTTTTTCAATGATGTCTCCAAGGTGACCAAGGATGTTGATGAAGTGTCATGTGTGCAAGAATGATAATGACAAAGTATACTTCAATGTTCTTACATAGTTATTGAATGTTTAACTTGAATAGGTAATTGATGGATGATATTAATGGTATGCACATGTTATAAAAAGTCTATGGGGTGATATGATTGATTATATTTCTTATGGAAGTAAACCAAATTCCTTAGAGCATTCATATGAATGTCTAAGTTTAAGTAGTCATCTTGATAGATAAAGTTGAGTGAGAGGATTAATGATGTCATATTTCACATGTGTGAAGGTTTTAGGAGTAGTTTTATACATGTGTATATTCCAATAAGAGAGTTTATGATATGGCTCAAATTTTAGGGTTGGAATTATAATAGTGCAAAGTTGGCATCTCAGACAAATTTCTCTAAGTTTCTATACTTACCCAAATTTTCAAAGGAGATCTAAGAGTGAGCATTCAAAAGATATAAAAATGAGAATATAATTTGATAGATGAATATCCAATGTTGAGAATATGATTGTGTAGATAGAGATCAATGGCATGCATAAAGTTAATTTGTCAAATGTTCCTAAGATTAAACATGCTAGTAACATGTGTCTCAATCATGATGATTTGATAGAAGATCAATGACACTAAGGAATTTGTAAAGATGGAGATCGATGGTGTATTTTAAGTTATATATTTAGTTATAAAAAGGCACATGGGACTTCTAAGTGGCACAATAGTGGGGTCTGATAGTAGGGTACTTAGAATTCATGTGGGACTACCAAGTGGCATAAGAGTGCGGATTGTCAACAATGTGCTTAGAAGTCATGTGAGGGTGCAAAGCGTATTAATTATGGAAGCCTATGTTAAAGATAAATGGTTAAAATTAAAGAGTTAAAGTAAATAAAATTTCAAGGAGATAAATGTAGTGTATTTTTTCAAGTTTCCATGGGACACGAGATGAAGACACGTGGCTGATGTTTTTGCAATACATAGTGACTATTAGAATTTGAATATTCAAATTAACAAAGGAAAAAGAATTTTGTAGTGTTTTTTAGAATCTTATGATTAAATAAAAATAAAATTTGTAAAGGAATTGAAGGAACATCTAGTAAATTTGATTAGAATATTTTAATGTCCGTACAGTTGTAGATATTGAGCTTTAAATATAACTATGTTTGACCATGTTTTTAAGTGACCAAAGAAGGATAATTATGTTATTATTCATAGTATTTTTATTTATAATGATGAAAAAACTATTGGAGAGTGTTATAGACTCCATAAATACTATCTATATAGATTTTGGAGGTTTGACCAATCCATCTCCAATGTGAATAATTGCTTATAAGTTGATTGTGTTTATTGAATACACTGGCAGATTGAGTGACCATGTTACAAGAGTGAGTTGAAGGTGTTTTGAGTAGAATTAAAGAAACAAATGAATATATAGATGTTACATAAGTATATAATGATTATAATAAAGTATTTTATGTCATGATATACCCCTGATCAAATATGAAGAGTCAAAATAGCTTGACTATATATGACCAATCTGAGTGGTCATTCTAAGAGAGTTATTTTGAGTGTTTAGAGCTTGAGTGAAAGTGCCCAATAAACATGGATATTTTGAATAGGTAATGTATGATTTATTAATGATTTTTTTTAAGTATATTATTTGAGAAAAGTATTTATATGCTTTAGTTCTATATGATAGACTTTTTTGTCTTTCTTGGCCTATTGTCAAGAAGTCTATAATGGATTGGTTCAAGGTATGAGGTTGAGTTATAGGTGATAAAGATCTATGTGGAAGTAATAAAGGGTATATTATAAATATTTTTTATGTTTTTGAAGAATTGGTAGAAGCTGAAGGTGGTCTGAGAGGTTGTAAGAGTAACATGTGGATGTGAAAGCCTAATTATTTTGGGTCTCATTAAGGCCTAATGGAGTTTTTGAGTTTTAAAGACTATGGAAAACCTATGGAGTAGAGTGTTTCAACTATTTAATGTGTATTAATACCTATTTCAAAGGTAGAACAAGTATGTAAATCATCTTGATTGATCAAAATGGGTTAAAGGAAGAGAGTGGTATAAGTACAAGGTCTAATTGGATTAATTGTGCTAGTTGAATAAGTGAATATATGAACAAAATATTTGTGAAGGCTATGAGAGAAATTTGGATGTATTTAGAGGTATATAAGAATAATGATTTCATGTATGACCTTGTGTTCATAATTCTAATTTTAAATTTATAGGCTTAATGTATGAGAATAAGTGAAGGTGTGTAGATTGATACAAGAGGTGGTTTTGGATGCCTTGTTTATGTGTGAAGGTTTGATTGAGTGAAGAGGATTAAATTACATTGATTTTTAGGGTTTATCCATCAGATTGATAATAAATCAAAGTTTTAGATTTATTATTTTCATAGGTTTTGTGTTGGTGCTCAACATCTTAGGCAAGTTGGTGTTTGTCATCTTTAGGGGTTTGTGATCCTTTTGAAGTGGGTAATTCACTAAAGTCTCATGTTTATAATCATATTATAGGACATTTATTCCATGTTTTTGTATTTTTGAGAGTGGGTTTTCTCCCTCAAGGGGGTTTCCTACATAGATATTGTGTTATCTTACTTGTCTTTCATTTTCATTATTATGAGTGGGTTATTTGCTTCTTGATTGATTATGGTACATGACTAAGGGTTTGAAGGATTTAGATTGAAGTTTTGAAATATCTTGATTCACTGACTTACCCTCTCCCCCCCAACCCCACCCTCTTAGTTATTTTACCTTTATTAATTAGTATTAGAGTAGGACCTTATATACAAGTTTAACCACTTGAAGGTAATCTTAGGTACAATGATAGGTTCTCAAGGTTTCTCTATTAATCTAGATTAATTGTTTAATGGATATAATTATGATTTTTGGAGTGAAATAAAGAATACTTAAATCCTATCCTTGGGTTTTGACACTTGGTAAACTATTTTGGATGGTTATTCCATGCCACCTACTCCTCCAACTATTTTTGTAAATAAGAAACTGAGTGAGAAAAATTACAAAGCTATGAATGCTATCATTTGTGGTCTTTCAAAGGTTGAGTTCACCAAGGTAATCCATTTTAAGTATTCTAAGGAGGTTTGGGATAAATTTTAGTTCATTTATGAAGGATATTTTTAATTCAAGTTAGCCAAACTACAAACCTATTAAATTCAATTTAAAAATATCAAAATGAAGGAAGAGGATTCTATGGATTCCTATATTATAAGATTTGATGAGGTAGTAAACATGATCAAAGGCATGGGAGAGGTGATTGAATAAGGCATTATAGTGAAAAAGGTATTAAGGTCTCTCACTTTAAAGTTTGATTTAAATGTTTCTGTTATAGAATAAAGTCATGATCTCACCAAAATGAATATGGATGACTTGCATGGAATTATTTTTGCCCATGAGATGATATTAAATGAAGAAAAACCACAAAATAAATTAGTTTTCAATGCGAAAAATAAGATAAAGATGAAGGTCAAATATGATGAGATTTTTTTATATTGATGATGATGAACTAATAGCTATGTTAACAAGAAAACTAAAAATAAGTTCAAGCAAGTTTAAGGGTAAACTTACCTTCAAATTTTTAAATTATGGAGAGATAGGTCATTTTTATAATAAGTTTCCTCATAATCATAAGGGAAATTATAATGAATAACATGAAGAAGATCATTATAATGACAAGAAGAAATTTAGGTCTGATAAGAGCAAGAATAGTTTTAAAACGTATAATGGCCAAATAAAGTTTTACAAGGACAAGAAGAGTCTCTACACCAAGGCATATTGTAGTTCATCTGATGAGAATGATGGTAATGATTCTAAGAATGATCATGAATATGATAGTCCTACTGAAGATGAATCTCTCCTCATGGCTGAAGAAGGTAGATGCTCATATCAAGAAGAATCTACATGGTTTGGAAGTGGTTTAGGTGATACAAATGATGAAGAAGATAAGGTAATCTATGAGACTCAATTTATAAATGCCCTTGAAGAATTGAATATTGATAAGAAGAAAAACCAAGAAATTAAAGTCTCAAATAAAGGACTATGAAGAGAAATTTAGTGTGTTAGAAGTAAGAATGAATGAAGACACAAAGGAATGTGAAGATATAGTCAAGCATCTTAGTTGTCAAATGGAAATCCTATCTACAAGCATGAAAGATAAAGTATATGAGTGTTCAATGTATGTGATATAAAATGAGCCACTACAAGTTGAGTCATAAAAAACATCTAGTAAGATGAAGTCATATGTGATGTTTGAAAAGATCTCAAGTGATCTAGACAACATTTTAAATAGTCAAAAACATGCTAGTGATATAACTTGACTTGATTACAAAGAAGACCAAAAGAATGTAACTTAAGACAAGATAAATACCAATGTGAAAAATGAAAATTAGACCTTGAAGATCAATCATTAATCAAGGAATAAAGGTATTGGCAGAATAAGGGAAAATCATATTAGACAACAAAATGTCATGAGTTATGTAAATTTCAATGGCTAATACTAAACTTGTAATCAATATGGTCATAGGTCTAGGGAGTGTAGAAGACCTACTGAGAATGAATGGAATAATCAATCAAATAGCATGATCAAAGTTGAGTGCTTCAATTGTTATGACACAGGACACATTCAAATATTTTGTCCAAATTAGTTAAGGCAAGAGGAGTTCACTTAAAGAAGAATGGTTTGTTATAATTGTGAGAAGATTGGCCATATTTATAGGTTCTTCAAGTAAAGGTCATCAAGTCAAAATAAATTCAATCAGACTCTTAGATTTCAAGAAAGAAGACAAGTTAACTTATGGAAACCAAAAATGAAAGGTGTGAGTCATAATGAGTCTACAAGTCTAAATGGTCTATTTGTTGAAGTGGAGAATGATACAAAGGTTGAAGAGAATAAAAATATCTCATTATTTGTTCTTTTTTGTAATGAAGAGACCAAGATCAAGGAGAAGAACAAGGTGCCATTTGAGACTTGTTCTAAGGTGTGTATAAATATAAGTGAATATCTTACTATCATTGACCATGTTTCATGAAAAGAATGTTAGTTGTCAATGCCCATTGATGAGGTTCCTTATTTAGTTGAAAATGTATGTCATGAATCTTTTTTGTCTCCATATGTTGTCAATCCTATCTTAGAAGAAAAGGAGAATATTATAGTGGATGAGAATGTTTCTTCTTTTAAGCAAAAGAAGAACAAGAAGAATCATTAGTTCAATTTGTCTAAGAATGAGAGATAATATGAGTTGTGGGAAACTCCTAGTTTCACATTGTTTTAGGACATTGTGGGTTAGGGGTGTCTCCATCTAGGCTTAAAGGAGACACTTGTCAGCAAGAAGAATCATGATGGCTATTATTTGAGTTTTTGGCTGATATTGTAGGATAAGAAAGGTCATGAGAAGATATACTTGGTTAAGGGGGAGTAATGAGTTTTATGTAACTACTCCAAAGTGTTGTGATGGAATGATTTAGAAGATATATTTAGGGATAATGATCCTAAATTCAAAGTTTTGGTTAATATTTGATGTATGGTCTAGTTGGTCAATATGGTTAAGAATGAAGATATATATGCAAGGTCTGTAAGCAAGGAATGGAGGTATCTAGGTGTCTAATCAAGGATGGTAAGTTGTCAAAATGTTCTATTTACATAGAAATACTGAAGGTAAGGTTGATATAGATTTTGAGGAGAATGTTTTATCATATTTTTGATATCATGAAGAAGGTCTTAAAGTTTTGTATATGACAAGTTGTGTGTGTCATGGAGTTCATAGTGTTCTAAAGATTAGATAGTTTCATGAGAGTGATTTGAAAAGGTTTTAAACCATGATGGATTGTAGAGGATAAAGGGAAATTATTTTGAGATCCATATGAGAGTTATTCATGTCTACTTTAGTTGCTTGAGTTGATCTAATGAAGATATGAGATGTATTTGTCTTGGTTAATTTCTACTCATTTCTTAATTTGGTAGCAAGTAATGAAACTATTAATAAGGTGTGTAGAAAGATACTTAGTAAAAGTGAACATGTGATCCAAATGATGGTGATAAATCCTCTTTGGCTTGGAAGGAATAACCTGCAGATAAGAAAGACACTAAAAAGGGGATTGTTAGATGGATGGCTGAGTGGACTACCTTTCATGAGCTAGATCTAAGAAGCATTTGCTTGCTAGGAGGATGTCAATCCACTATTTATAACAACTAAACCAATATAAATGATAATAAAGGAAATTTACCTTCAATAATTAGAAAGGAAATGCATGTAATATGAGATGAAATTAAATTTATTATTAAACAAAGACACTAAATATAGCAAAAGTAGGTCAACACTCATGCTAAAATAGTCAGGGTTAGGTTCAGAAATCAGAAAAGTCTCTATGAATAGACATGTATATAGAAAATAGAATTTAGGTGGGGTCAAGGGGTTAAAAATAACTTATTGTTATTTTCGACCATAGTGACCATTGGTGGTTGGGTGAATCATTGGCTGTTGGGCTAACCTTTGGTAGTTAGGTAATTGTCAATGGTTGAGATGACCATCAGTGATTGAGTTAACCATTGGTGGTTACCTATATAATTATAAAAATGATAAAAAAGGATTATATCTTGGGTAATTTGGAAAACAAAAGTTTTTTATGGATGATGGGAATGGAAAATAAGATATTGATGGGTCTGATTGGGTGGGGAGGTTAGAAATGTAATATAAATTTAAAAAAGAAAGAAAGAGATACATGTAACTTTTTGGTGGAAAGCTAAATCAATTTGGCTAGAGTGATAGTACTTTGGCCTTCAAAAGTGATACTTATAGAGGTTTAAATCTCTGTTGATGTTGCTTGCTTATTGAAAGGATGTTGGGTACCTAGATGCAAGATATTTTGGATGCAAATTGATGGATTTCTCTTCCTTTCATCTCTTGATTCTCTCCTTTAATAACTTGTAGATAAGAAAGACACTATAAATGGGGTTGTTATATAGATGGTTGAGTGGATTACCTAGTGTGAGCTAGATCTAAGAAGTATATGCTTGTTAGGAGGCTATTAATATACTATTTATAAAAATTAAATTGATATAAATTAAAAAAAGGAAATTTTCATTCAATAAATAAAAATCAAGTGCATGGAAGATGAGATGAAATTAAATTGATTGTTAAACAAAAACACTAAATATAGATAAAATGGGTCAATACTCATGCTAAAATAGTCAAGATCAAGTTTAAAAATCAGAAAAGTCTCTATGAATAGATAGGAACATAGAAAATAGAGTATGGTTGGGGTCAAGGGGCTGAAAATAACTTGATGTTAGTTTATACCATAGTGACCATCGATGGTTGGGTGAATTGTCGATGGTTGGGATAGCCATCTATCATTGGGTAACTGTCAATGGTTGAGATGATCATTGACAATTGAGCTAACCATTAGTAGTTACCTATGTGATTTTATAAATGATTAAAAAAAGAATTTTAGCTTGGATAATTGGGAAAATAAAGGTTTTTTATGGATGAGGGGAATGGAAGACAAGATGTTGATGGGTCTGATAGGGTAGGGAGTTTAGAAATGGAATATAAACCAAATAAAACAAGAAAGAGATACATGTAACTTGTTGGTGAAAGGTTGAAGCAATTTGGCTAGAGTGATATTACTTTGGCCTTTGAATGTGATACCGACTGAGGTTTAGGTCTTCATTGATGTTGATTTCTTGCTAAAGGGATGTTAGATACCTAGATGCAAGATATCTTGTATGCAAATTGTTGGATTTCTCTTTGTTTCTTCTCTTGCTTCTCTCCTTTTGTAGGATGAAGTTACTAAATGTATAAAAGGAAGTTACTAATTAGGTAGAGGATAAATTTGGTAATTATGATGATTTAAAGTTGGTTTGCATCACAAAATAGAAGTTGGTAAATGTGCCATGCTTATCTCATATAGCTATTAATATTGGTCAAGCTTTGAAAGTAGGTGTGGAGATCTAACCGTCAACATTTAGGCTAACTATTGATGATTACACTGACTATTAGTGATTGAGGCCTAGAAAAAAATGGGTTAAAAAAGGGGTGATTTAAAAGGTTAAGTTAGCAAATTAATAATTGGGGTAAGTCAACTAAGTGGTCAACTAGCTTTAGAGTTAGGTAAGGGTTCTAGGTGTTTCAACATCTAAAAGTGTGTAGTTTTCAAGTGTCTACATTTTACCCCTTTTGCCTATGTAGGTTTAGATTAACAAGTTGCAAACCAAAAAATAAAAAAGTTGTTTTTCATGGTCTAATTACCTCAATTATGGGAGGAGGTATTCCCCCTTCAATTGAGATTTGATAAGGTGAAAGAAAAATTGGATCAGGGTTTGATAGTCACAAGGTGGGTGACACAAGATGGTTGGGCATTTGAAATGTAAACATGTGCACAAAATGTGACTAAGTGTAATAATAAAGATCATATAGAGACTAAAGTTTCCAATGTTGATATAAATAAGGTTGGATTTTAGGGAGATTTATTATAGGGTAACTGGTCCATATCATTGGTCATAGTTGATCAGGTTAGGCCTAAAAAGTCCTCTAGATAGGGTCAACATTGGTCATAGGTATCCATGGTAAGAAGTGATCCCATGAAATAACATAAATGGTTTGGTCATGCATGAGGTGGTGTAATGTTTAAAAGTTCAACTTGGCAAGGTTGGTTGGTGTATTTAAAATGATCAAGGCAAGGTTGTTCTACAACATGTGAATGTTTGGGTCAAAAATGACCAAATTTGAGGTGGATGTGGTTGAATGGGTTGGTTGAAGAAGGGTAATCTTTGAAAAGTCAAGTAATTGGGTTGGGAGAGATAAGGTAAGATCCCAAAAGGACAACACCTATGTGGGGTGCTTAAAGATTGGAAAAAAATAATATGGCACCCTAACCATCGATGGATAGGGTGTTCCTTAGGGTTGACCATCGATGATCACCCTAATCATCAATAGTTAGGAAAAACCTAAAAAGCCAAGATATAAAAATTAAAATGGGAATTCAGTTTTACCATTTGACTTTTAGTGTTTTGTGGTCAGGTTAAATTGGATTGTTTTTTCTTTTTATGTTTTCTTGCTAAGGTGTTGGTGATTGATTGGTGGATTGTGTGTGGTGGGTTGACTAGAGTAGTGACATGATAAGGGTGGATGAAGACACATTTGGGTGGTTGTACAAGGGCTCTAACCTTGATAGTGATCATATAAAAAGGTAGAAATTATCTTAGAATTGATAGCATAGATTAATTGGTTGTTATTTAAGGTGCTTTGTAGTTAGTGGAGAAAGATTTGGGTAGGGTTCTAAATGGGGTATGAGGATGCCCTAGTTTCATATTTTTTTGATTTATGGAAAATTAATTGGTGAAATAGATTGGTGAAGGGTGGGTTGAGTAGATATTAAAGTGGGAACAAGGCTAGGTAGAGGGATTGTGGAGTGTAGGTGGTTTTGGAGAGGTTTAGGTAGGTTGAGGGTTTGAGTAGCACCACCAATGGTCATAAATAGTGACATTTGGTGTTTCAAATCAATTGTTGATAGTTGATCCTGGTAAGAAAAGGTCCACAAGGGACTATCAATAGTTTAAGGAACCATCTATAGTTAAAACAAAGTTGTGGTAAAAGGTGTTGAAGGTTGTGCAAGGGGTCATTCTTGAATTGGTTGGGTTTTAATAGTTTTTGAAAATCTAAAAAGTAGATGAAGTTGTTTAAGGGATTTGATGGTGTAGAAATGATAAAGGGGTGGTAGAGTGTTTGTGTTAGGTATTCAAAAAGGGGTTATAGTGGGAAGGTATTATAAATGTTTTAGGTGGGAAATGGGTATAGAAGGTATAAAAAATGTGGGTAAAATGTTTGGGCATGGGTTAAATGAGTTATAAGTAAATTTTAGTGAGTGTGATATAGGTTTGATAAGAGTGGTGGATGGGAAAAGTTGAGTGAATATAAATAATTAAGTGTCAAAATGATAGATGTATAGATCAATAGGTGGAAAAGTAATTAGTTAGTGAATAAAGGTTTATGAGATAGTGTTAGGGTGGGTGTCATGGTAGAAGTAGAGGTTGGTTTGAGAGGTATAGATAGATGAATTAAAGGTAGATGCAAATTTTTTGGTTGTAATGTACTGAAAAAAGTAGGTATAGGGTAGCACTTAGGTGGATGTTGAAAACTAAGTATCCATTGCTAACATGATTATTATGCATGCACACAAAAAGATTCAGATGAGGGACTGAATCCCTCAAATTTTTTCCAAAATATGAGATGCAATGATTATAAATAAGTGGATACATATGGAGATAGTCAAACTAGGCATGATGATTCACTACCATCACCTACCATGAGATGCAGGTATGATTTTGGCCCTTATCAATAGATAGAACTAAGCCATAAACATATTTGATATTGATGAGGGAGATGATGATTCACCTAGAGGAAATTTAGTATATTACATAGCTTCCCATTCATGGGGAGCCAATCTAACATATAGAGAGTGAGGAGATTGACTATCACATGGATTTGACTTATGGGTCAGATTGAGTACATACTAGGTTTCACTCAAGTGGATTCAGCTACAAACCCTTATATCAGAGGGATCTGATAAATAGATGGTTTCTTACAATCATGATTATGGTTATATCTTGCTTCATGGTGCCTAATTTGAGTATTGGCCATTTCCCATACCCATTACTAGGGATGTTGGTGGAGATGCTTTTGGAGAGGATTGTGTTTAGATGGGCCCCAGTGCTATTAGTGCAAAATTATAGAGATCTCTAAGCCTTAAAATCACATAGGTGATATGGGTCAATGTTTAGTTTGTGATTCATTTCTAGGCATATGAGTATATTCAGGTATTGAGGCTAGTGGGGGCAACCTAGGATGGATTTATCTAAGAGCCATTTCTAGTTGGTTTTACTAGATAGAGAGGTGACTATGCATTGATAGGTGTTGGTGATGGTGGCTGAGACATTAAGTGGTTCAAGGATTCCTTGGAGGAATTGGTCATAATTGATATAGTATGGAGGCCATATGTATGCTAGCTTAGGTTTCTCAAGTATAATAACACAAATTATCCTTATAGAGCTAGCACTAGATTTATAGGAGATGAGATGGGGAAATAAAGCTTATCTCATTTGAGTGAGTGTGAAGGCAATTTGGATTGATGAAAGGGATCCCACCAGATTTCCCATAATATAAGAGGGAGGATGTTGAGTTTCCACTCTTAGAGCCACAACTAGAGAATGTCATGTTAGACTATGAGGAGCTATCAATTAGAGCTTCCATTGATGATATGGGTATTGTAGATGGATATGTGGCTTGGTACCAGGATATATATACAATAACTAACTTTGGATGGGGTGATGATGGTTTGTAGCCTATGGATTTAGATCTCACTAGGGTACCAATACAAGATGGATAGGTGATAGTGGCACTAAAAATGGCATAAGCCCAAATTATTGTCTTATAGGGACAGGTGGCCATTGTATAGGGTCAAATTTCCACCTTGATAGGAGAACAAGATTAGGCGAGGATCTCTCTTGGGTTAGTGACTCAGGAGAGAGATTCACTGAGACAAAAGGTAAGAGTGGACATAGAAGTAGTAACAGGACCACCTTATACATTTCTAAGGACATATTTCTTAATCACCATTAAGGAGCTAAGATATTATGAGGTGGATAGTGCTAGCATAGTTGCCACTGGAGATGAGATATGGAGAGTATATGACTAGGTTGATAGGGGGTCCTTTGATAGATACTCCTAGATAATGGACCTCAATAATGGGATAGGCAAGGATATTATGGGGGATACCACTATATGGTAGTGTAGGTGTAGGTATAGATGGGGCCAATGGTAATGGTGTACCAAGGGCCTGATAGAAGAGATTATATGATGCATATGTTCTTGATTTAATTTTGGCTTGCATGCTGATGATGTGAGATGTATATGAAAGAGATTGATACATTATTACATGTACTTCTTGTATTATTATGTATACTTTACTAGCATTTATGACTTGGATGATTATTATGTTGTATGATGTTCATGATTATATAGATGTAGATTATGTTCATGATGATATAAAAGTTGATTATGTTCATGATGATATAGATGTTGGTTATGTTCATGATGAGATAGATGTTGATTATAGTTAGGATATAATTATGATGATGGAGATATTGAACACTTTGACATGTATGAGATGTTGGCTTATTGATCTAGGCATGTGATGATGTTTATTTATGTGCATGTTTTTTTTAGCATTTGATGTACATGATTATGGATGAGTAATGATTGTGTTTATGACATGATGATAGATATGTGATAGATGATGTGATTAGGCTATGGGTAATGTTATTCATATATATTTATGTTGTGTTCATTATATGGATATGATATATGTGTGTGTGTGTGTGTGTGTGTGTGTGTGTGTGTGTGTGTGTGTGTGTGTGTGTGTGTGTGTGTGTGTGTGTGTGTGTGTGTGTGTGTGTGTGTGTGTGTGTGTGTGTGTGTGTGATCATAGATGGTTTTGATTATTGTCATATATAGATGCTTTTTATGATATTATTATGGATATGTGATTTATGATGGCCCAGATGATGTATATATAGTCATGTTAAATAAAATTATGACACAGTTTATAGATGCAACCTGGTTTTTATTTGGTAGATATGATATGACTTATGGATAATGTTTACGGTAAAAGGTAGATGATATGGTTTATTTTATTTATTGATATGATGTGTGAATATGGTTATGAATGTGGTTTATTTATGGTTCATTAGTTTTAATGTTTGGGAATGTGCATGGTATATGTTCTGATATGATGAAATGGTAGGATGCACATGCCCCACGCTTTATAAGGTGATATGTGGATGTGTAGTTTTAGGCATATGTTGACATGTTAATGAAGAATATGGTTTGTTTTGTGTTTTGGATAGATATGAGAATGTGCTTGTGATTTTGAATTTAATATATTGATAATGTTTGGTGATTATATTGTGGATGATGTGTTTGTTCATGGTCATGATCATGGATAAGATGGTTTGGATTGTGGTTTTTGATGATATGGTTTATGATATGATTAATGTTTGGGCTCATAGTTTGAAATGTATATATGTGAAATTATAAATGTCTAGATATGGTATGTGACATAGGAATATAATGAAAACACATAAAGTAGGTAACAAACTAAATGTGGGAAAAGCTATAATAATCATGAGACACATGTCTTCATGAACTACTAATGATAGGGTAAGAAAGACATGATGTTGTCATTGACAAAGGCTTAAAAAATTGAAGTTGGATTGGCTTAATGAAAATGAGCCTTCCCAATGCTTCACATGAGCATGATTTGATCTAAAAGGAAGGTATTGGGATCACATTATGTCAAGTAAGCTCATAGTCCCTTTATCTTAGAGAATTGAAGGGAAATTAAGTGATAGGTAGATGGTTAAATGGGAAATGGGTAATATGGGAACTTGATGTGAGTTAGATTTACTCTTCTATAGGTGACTGAAGAACCCTAATAGACAATTCCATGCCTTAATATAATGTATAAACTGATCGATGTAGTAAGTCTACTAATGCCATATGTAAAATCTACTTATGACTTGCTTGCTTTTATTTTGACATAGGGTTATTTATTGATTTTATGGTGTTGATATAACTAGTGAATTTGATCAATACTGGAAGCTTCAAACCATTGCTTTGAAAAACTTTGATTTATCCATCCGTTAAGGGAGTGGTTTAAAAGTAGACTTATTTATTTGGTAGTTATCCTTTGAGGGAGTAGTCTATCTTTCAAACAATTGACTTTTGTGCACTGTCCTTAAAGGGAGTGGTACGTAATGCTAGAGATATAGACCCAAGTAATATATTGGTATCCTAATTTTATTTTGAATTATTGGTTTTAGACATTGAAAATTATATTTAATCTTAAATTTTGACGTTTATTGGGGTAAGACTTTTAGCATAAAATGATAATGATGGTAGATGAGGGAAAGTGGTTTGAAAGATAAATGATCATGGGATTCCATCTAATTAGAGATGGAAAGTATCCATGAGAACCATTTCATGGGTAGAGCCATGGTATGCATGCTTAGGATTAATCTATAACTATAATGGATAATCATATGGTATAATATTTTAATAAATTATCCCCAAAAGGAACAGGGTGAAGGTATAAGGGGAGTGAAAATCTTGTAAACCAAGGGACAAGTTTAAGTTAGACACAAAGGTGAGTTTTATCCTTTTTTTAATAATAAAAAGGACATAGATACAAAGTGTTGAGAGGCTTAGGTTTTGGTTTGCCTTCAAGATAAGACAAATGATAAGCTCCTGATCCATACTTATGGGTTATGATGTAGGGTCTAAGCTAATTGAAAGCAAATTTGTCTCTTTTGCTTTTCTCCATATTAGTCACATGTTGGTTTTCCTTAAGGATGAGGTCTCTCATATTGAATTCTCACTCTCTTAGATGTTTTTCTAAGAATGATTGATTCATCATTAATAAACACAAAGATGATTAAGTGCTATGAGGGAATGTTTATCAAGGAGTTCAATATGTGTGAGGCATTCTTGATGATAATTTCTTTTGAAAATGATGTCATGCAAAGAGATGTGAAGGGAAGGAATCTAGAGTTTGAGAGGCAATAGTACCTCTACTCCAAAGATGAGATAGAAAGGGGTAGCACCCATAGAGGTTTGAATTCTAGTACAATATGCCCATAAAGTGAAAGGGATATCTAGATGCCAACCCTGACCTAAAGCACTTACCACCTTGGTTAACATTTTTTTGAGAATTTTTTTAGAGGCTTTCACCTATCTATTTGTTTATGGATGGTAGGATAAGGATAATCTTAACTTAATTCCAAAATCATCGTATATACCTTGTAATTTATTATTTTTAAAGGTTTTTAAAGGATTTTCCATTATCAATGATGATTTTATGGGGAACACAAAAGAGGTTCATGATATGGTGAGTGATAAAATAAATAATACTTTTAGCTTTGGTGGATATAAGGGGATGGATTCTACCCATATGGTGAAATATTCAGTAGCAGTAATGATGGATTGATGTCATTATGAAGAATGAGGATTGATTTACCTAATAAGAGAAAGACCCCATTGCAAGAAGGGCCAATAGTCTTTGGACACATGGAAGCCATGATCTTGTGTGTGATGTAAATTATCATGTTTTTGACATTTGACACACTTCCTTATATAATTGTAATAATATTGATTGAGATTGGATACGTTTAGTGATGGCTAGGCTACTATAATATCCCCCAAAAATTCCATCATGTGTTTCTTTGATAGCATGGGAATCTTCATGACTATGAAGGTAACAAAGAAGGACACCATCAAAGCTATGTTTATAAAGGGTTCCACCTCATATGGTGTAATGAGAGTTACTCTAAACAAAATATATTTGGGCATTCCTTAAAAGGTTTGGAAGAACAATGTTGAGGTAAAGGTAGTTAAAAGTTTGGTCATACCAAAGGTTAGAAGGAGATGCTTTCACACTAAAAATGGTGGTA
Source organism: Torreya grandis (assembly GCA_037957365.1). Taxonomy (NCBI): domain Eukaryota; kingdom Viridiplantae; phylum Streptophyta; class Pinopsida; order Cupressales; family Taxaceae; genus Torreya; species Torreya grandis. The sequence goes on along the minus strand of JARHVA010000718.1, from coordinate 2,768,726 downwards.
AGGTCATAACTGATATATGAAGGTGAGATAAATTGATGGATGGTGACAAATATTTTAGATTTAGTAGGTTGAGATGAGATTTGGGAAGTAAGGGAAGCCATTGTATCTGTGAATTTGTTGGTAGATTAAGGAACTGACTAGAGAAGGTAATGATCAAATGATGGTAAGAGTACATCTAAAAGTTGTTTTTACTTCAATAAGACATAATTGTTACATTGGTAAGATACATTGGCTTGGTTGATCATGAGTTAGGAATTACCAAAGATATTGATTATTTAGATTCCCAAGGCTAAAGTGGTTTGGATACCTATAACCCAGGCTTCATATTCAGCCACATTGTTTGTGAATTCAAAGTCAAGTTTAAAGGAAAGGGGAAGAGGTTCACCATTTAGGGGAATGATAATAACTATAGCACCCCCACCATGTTGGCATTTAGAGCCATCAAAAAACTTGGTCATTTGGTAGGTGGGTTCTTATTGAGAAAGAGTTACAATAGACTCATCCAAAAAAGTAAGAGGAAGCTATTGGTTTTTTGATAGAGGAGCTTTAGCTAATTGATCGGTGATCACTTTCCCTTTGATCAAATTTTATTGAAGGAACTCAAGATCAAATTTATCTAGGAGCATGAGCTACTTAGCCATATGTTGGTTTTGGTATAGCTTAGAGTGCATGTATTTGAGGGGGTTGATGTTAGTGATGACATAGGGTTTATGATTAAGAAGGTAATGACAAAGTTTGGAAGCCCTAAAGACTAAGGCAAGGTAAAGTTTCTTGGGATGGGTATACCATGTTTCATATTATATAAACGTGTGGCTAAAGTAATATATGGTTTTCTCTTTATTTTGTTCATCATGATGAGTGAGCATTTCCCCTAAGGAATGGTCTATGGTGGATATATAAAAGTAAAGAGGCTAGTTTTCTTTATGATGGATGAGGATAGGCGGAGAGAGAAGGTAATTTTCAATGGAATCAAAGGATTGTTGATAGTCTTTGGTCCATTTAAAGGAGGTTTATTTCTTGAGGAGATGGTGAAAAGGTTGACATCTATCTGATAGCTAGGAGATGAAGTGATGGATAGAATAAAACTTCTATTGTAGTATATGGAGTAATGAAAGATTATTAGGAGGAGGCATCTCCAAGATTGATCAAACTTTGGTGGGGTCTATTTCATTTCCTCAAAGAGATATGACAAAGCCAAGAAGTTTTCTAGATAGGATCCCAAAAATGCATATCTTAGGGTTGAGCCTGACATGATAATGGATTAGTCAGTTAAAGATGATTATAAGAATGGTTAGGTGATCCTTGTAGTGTTTAGACTTCCGAAGGAGATCATCCAAATAGTCCTCTATAATTTTATGGATAAGATAATGAAATATATAGGTCATGGCACACTAGTAGGTTGTTCCAACATTTTTTAGACTAAAAGGCATGACCTTGTAATAGAAGGTCCCCCATGGGGTAATAAAGGAAGTTTTATGCTAATATTTAAGGGTAATCAAGATATGATTATATTCCAAGAAACTATCTATGAGGGATAACATCTCATGGCTAGTTGTAAGATTAACAAGTCAGTCAATTTGGGCAAAGGGAAGTCATCCTATGTGAAAGTGAGGTTAAGGTCATGAAATTTGATGCAAAGGTGAAGTACCCTTGTGGGTTTGGTAATAGAAATGATTTTGGACACCCATTATGGATAGTCAATGGGTTAGATGAAGTCAACATATAAGAGAACTAAAGTTCTTCTTTGACAAGAAGGGTGATGTGAGGATGTATCCTACAAAGCTTTTATCACACTATCTTAACCTAAAGATGGGTGAAAATGTTATGGAGGACATTAGAAGGGTCAATTTTTGGCATATCTTGATAGGACCAAGTGAAGGCTATGTTATGGTCATGAAATAAAGAAGGGTAATTTTGTTTCTCCATAGAATTTAAGGATTGGTCGATTTTAATGATATGAGGGTTCTCTTGAGTACCCAAGTTGACATCAATGGTGGATTTGTTTAGTATGGTTTGGTTCTTAGGAGGAAGGGATTTATGGATAGAATAATCTCATATACTAAGATAGGTGAGAATAGAATCATCATCTTGATGTTGGATGGTGTTGATGGTAAGAGAATCTCATTCTATCATTTTATGATGGATGAGAGGAAGGGTCTTAGTTCAGCCACCCTTTTGATAGGTCAGGGGGCCCAAACTAATGGTATTGATAAAAAAAGTTAGATGGGGTGATATCAAGGTCCTCAAATTTTGAGGGAGATGAGGTTGGTGGAGATGGAACATCCACATCGATAGATGTGATGGGTTTTGGTGAGGTGGGTTCTTCTAGTGGTACAAACCTAAGACTAAATAATTCATGAGTTTTTTGGCTTTTGATTATGGGTAAATCATGAGGTCCTTGTTCATAAAGGGCAAGACTAAACCCCTTCTAAGCACACCTTTAAAGGTAAGCTTTGGTAAAGGCTGGTTTGTTGAGATAAGAGAAGTCAAAGGTGAAAGGTTGGTTAGATGAGGTAGTAGAGGGAGTGATAAGTGATTGATCAAGTCCCCCATAGATGAAATTTATTTGATTGTTGGGGATCCCAAAAGGGATGATGGTTCTGATGTTGGGATCATAAGAATAGTTGTGTTTAAGGTTCTTATAATTTTATGGAGTATGGAAAGCATCCAAGGATAAAAGGCAATATTCCCCAAGGGAGAGGCATTAAAACATGGGTTCTAAGGGGTCCTTTATGGGTATTTTGGAAGAAGGGATTGATGAGCTAGTGGAAACCTCATCATGGTTGTGGATGGGAGTGCTATGGGTTATGGTTGAAGATAAGGTGGTGTTGTTACTAGTTGATAGTGAGGTGGATAAGGGAGGAATAAGAACATAATTAGTCCAATATGTCATATTTCAAGAGCCAAAAGGACTTAGGTCAGCTTTGATGGCAAAAACTTGACCTTCATGCTCAAATTTGACACATCAACGCAAGGTGGAAGGGACACAACTCAAGGCATGGATCCAAGGGAATATAAGTAACACATTGTATTATATATCACCCTCTATAATGTAAAATAGTTCAAGAATGGTGTGAAGTCCCAAGTGGATATGAAGGACAACCATCCCCAAAGATGTGTCCATGGTATCATTGAAGGATCAAAGAATCATTATGCTTTCTAACATGATGTTCTTGGGTAGCCATAATTGGTCATAATCATGGGAGGAGATAATTTTTATGCTATCTCCTCCATCAATCATTACCCTTTTGAAATGGGTGTGATTGATGCATGTGGTAATGAAGAGGGAAGGATCGAAATCCTTAAGATGACAGGAATTATCTGAGAATCCTAAAAGGTGATGAGGTCAAAAAGTTGGATGGCTCCAACAAAAGGTGCAAAAGGTTGTGTATTATATGGATGAGCCTCTATAGATTATAGAGAATCTATCATTGCTTGATGATGGTGAGGTGAGGTGTTGATCAGTTCATAAAGGCTCATTTTCATTAGTGTTTGGTGAGGTTGTTTCAACATGACATGCTAGATGGATTCAAATGGACTAGAGGGAGAGGGTCCCAAAATGGATATTTTGGGGTTTGTTTTTGGCATAGGTCAAGGTGTAGTTATTTGGGGTTAGTTAGAAGGTTGAGGGGTTAAAGGGTATGTCCAAGGAATGGAGACTTTGGATTTTCCCTTATCCTTTTATTGGGCCTATGAGAAGGTAACCATATGAATAGTGTGTATGGGGGGATTTGCCAAGTTTGATGGTTACTTTGGCTCCCCCCTCAATCTTAGATGACAGTGTGGGAGTAGGTAAAGGTTGGACTGATGGTAGGATTGATAATGGAGGTAAAATAAGATCATTTAATAATAGATCATCCTCATCATATAAGCTATGAACAAGTGCTTAGAGAGATTTTTAATTCTTCATGTCATATCCTAGTGCCCTATGGTATGCACAAATCAAGTTATAATTAAATCAAGAGGGTTTGGCATTGGAGGGTTAGAATGGTTTGATAGGTCATAAGATAATGGAAGAAGTTTTCAACAACCTTTGTAGAATAGTTGAATAATATTCATTTATAGTTGTAGAGATGGGATCCTTCTTAGAGGAAATTTTCACCTTAGGAGTTATATGTAGTGGAATGGTTTTGATTGGTGGTTGGGATTGCCTAGTTATGGTTGCCTTTTGGGCAAGAGAATCAGAGCTTTGAGATTTGGATGGTGAGGGGTTGGATATAGGTGGAGGTGTAGAGGTAGATAAGTTGGTTCAGAATGATGGGGAACTAGATGATTTAGTGGGTGTAGGTTTAGGTAAAGATAAAGAGAACGGATTACTACAATAAGAATAGGTAATTGGAATGGTATAAGTATGGGGTCCTAAAATAGAATTCAAGTGGGAAAGAGGTGGTATAGGTCTAGTTTGAGGCTGATTTTTGATCAACTCTACCTTCTTAATTGGTTTGGTTGGGGGTTGTGTTGGTGGATTAGATGGTGTTAAATCCAACTTAAAATAGGGGTGAACATGATTAGGTGTGGGAAGGATTCCTAGATTCTTGATAGGCTTGGTAAGAGAGGCATGAAAATATTTGGAAATGTTATATAGAGTTGGTTGGGATGGTTTACCTATGGTTTTGGAAGAAGAGGTATTGGTTGAAGTGGTAAGAATGGGTTTAAGGGTGGATTCAAGTGAGGTTGAATATTTAGACTTGTTTTGGTAAGGGAGCCCTAGACGATGTAAAAAGGTAGCTATATCAAAGATGGGTTGAGAAGTGAAATCCAAACTTTGGAATAGTATAGAAAAGGTCTTGTAGATGGGTTTAGTTTCTTGGTCATTGGTTTCAAAAATTAAGCCCCTTGCTAGAGAAGAGGGAATGGCTCCATCATCCTTGTTCTTGATAGGCGGTTCCAAAATTGGTAGTTGGGTGGGTGAGGTAACTTTATCTTGTAGGATGGTATCCAAAGAGGAAATGGATGGCTCTATGATGGGGGAGATAGGTGTATTTTTCTCAAGTGAAGGAACAAACATGGTTGCTTCCTTTGATTGTGTATCCAAAGGAATGGAGGGAAATTCTGCCACTTCAATGGCTGGAGTGGAAGAAGAAGAAGTGGTTAACTCAAAGGTTGCCTCCTTTGGTGTTTCCATCAATGAAGAGGTAAAGTTAAAGTCTCATTAAGTGAAGAGAGAGGGGTGGTTGATTCCTCCATTTGAGTAGCCAAAGAAATGCAAAGTGGGTTCACTACTTCCATAAGTGAAATAGAGGAAGAAGTGGTGGAGGTAGTGGTATTTTGAATAATGGACTTACTAATAATAATGTTGATTGTATGCCCCTCATGTGAGTGAGATGATTATGGTTGGTTATCATGGTGATGGGTAGAAGGAGCATTATTGGGAAAATGTTTATGGAAGATGTCAAGGGACTAATTAGGAGGTGCATTGGGATTATGAAATGCAAGTTCTCCACTATCGATTAAGTTTTAGACTAGACTTTTGAAGGTATTACATCTATTGATGTCATGTCCAATAAATCAGTGAAAGGCACAATGGTCATTTTCATTGTACCATCTAGGTACAGGGTGAGAAACATCTAATTATTGGGTTGGCTTGATAGATGAAAGTTGGATGAGGTTAGCCTTGAGTAATTTGTCCAAAACTAAAGCATAAGACTCACCTATAGGAGTATATTATTTTTTAGGATTTTGGTTTTCATTTCAGTTTTATTAGTAGGTAGGGTTAGAAGAGTTAGTTTTATGGGTTTGATTGATAGTTGGTGGTGGGGAAGTCTTTAGGACAACTAAGTTTGTAGATTTTTTTGCTTTGGTAATGGGATGGTTGGATTGGTTAGTAGTTTTGGAGGGAGGATCATTAGATTTAAAGCTATAATTCTTGTTTTGTGGTTTCAATTTCCCTTCGTCAATGGCTCAATTTTCAATTTTATGTGCCATGGTGAATGTCTCATCAAATTTTTTGAAAGTTTGAACTTAAAGAGTGGGGGAAATATGTTTGGCACAACCCTAAGAGAATAGCTCAATCAACTCAGGTTGGGGTAAGGAGAAATAAAGTTGGTTGATGAGACCTCTCCATCTTGATATGAAATCAATAATTGATTCATTATCAAATTGCCTAATATAATATAGGTTGATAATAGAAACCTTTTTAGATATATTTATGAAAAAAATTCTAAAAAGATTTGGGCAAGTTAGGAGAATGAAAATGTGAAGTGCTTGGTGAGGGCACTATACCATTCAAGGATTGATCCTGATAAAGACATGGGGAAGGTATGGGGATAGAATCATCATGTGTGATCAAATAAAATGAGTGATTAAATTCCTTTCAAATGTTTTTGGGGATCCTCCTTACCTTGGAACATTGAAAACTTGGGTAATTCCCATTGAGGAGGATATGCATGGATAGGAATGGATGGATGAATCGGTTCATTAAAAATTTGATCATAGGATAAAAGGTTATGAGACCTAGGTTGATTATTTTGTCCATTAACATCTGGACCAAATCTCTTTGAGGTTGCGAAGCAACATACTGAGGTGGTAAGATTTGTTGAGGTTGGGTGGTAGAAATGTATGGATAAGTGATAGATGATACTGAAGAAGCCATAAATTAGCATGTGGTCATAAGAGGTTAGGATAATGCTAAATAAAGGTTGATTTAAATAAATGGTTGGGTGGAAGGTGATATGTGTCCTTTTGGGTTAGACACATATGGGTAAGATGTAGCCATATAAAATGCAAAAAATGGTAACTTTAGCAGGGGTAATGACACCTAATCCTTAGGTCCTTCTTGCTTTATCTCATGACCCTCTTAGTCTTACTTTCATTGATTCTTAGTCATTTTTGGCATTCTATACTTGATCCTAGCTGAGTCAAGACCTCTCTTCATGACTAATCCATCCCCCTAGGCCTCTTCTACCTAGGTAGTAGCACCCAACTAGGATAGAAGCATCGGTAACACTATTGTTCACTTTTGATGATGTTGTCCAAGATTATTTTTGTCCCCAAAAGTCAATTTATTCTAGTTCTCATCCTCTTCCTTATCATCCTAACATGATAAATTTCAATCCATAGCCAATAGATCCCTATAAAATCACATTCAAAGATCATTTAGAAAGGGTTGGAAAATATCACTCAAGAAATCAAGAATATAAGCAAGACCACTCAAGCAATATTCCCTATTCACTACATACAACTATCCCATACACTTTCAAGATAACTCAAGATCTTACACCCATCCCTACTCATCTCAAGCATACTTAATTTTAGCATTTCCTACATTTGATTCACTATTGCACTAAGCACTCTTAAAGGGAGAACTACTTATGTTTTATCCCTCCTCAATGTATTGGTATGTAGGTAGTGTGCCCACACATAGGGTGTGAAGCACGTCTAGTGTATCTTAACAAACTAACCCATTTTCCCTATTTTCCAAAGTTTCATTCAATTTCATAAAAGATAAAAGTACATAAAGAATTATCTCTATAGGGAACTCTATTGACAAAAAGGCTCTAAAATTTGGTACATAGGCTCACACTGACTAAGTAAACAAAACCCAAAAGATTAAATCCTTTGGACAATAGTACTAGAAAAGGACTATAAAACTAGAGCCTAAGGTGTCTAGTTCCAGTGCTCCTATCTAATCAAGAAACAAAGTTCAATATTCTATTCGTGAAAGTGTCCCAAGCTTGCACACAAATTTCTAGACCCTGTCTAAATCAGATCAACACAGAATAAGATAAGTTTAATTTTCTCTCACTCACTACTATTTTTATAAAATCTCTAATTACAAATAAATTTCACAAATTAGTAAGATTTAATTTTAATATTATTTACTAATTTTATCCTACTCAGACCCTTTTATTATTTAGGAATTAAACACCGATTTCCCCAAAAATAATAAATCATTTGGTGAACCTGACTTACTTTGAATTAGACATAAAAAAAACCTAAAAACCCTAGGGTAAAATTCAACATTACCTCTACACCCTTGGCACAAGGTTTTGTTTAACCCAATCTTCCTCTATATGATGGCAAGGGTGATAGAGAAACACATTTGAGAGATTTTAATGTAGCATGCTTGGATTATGTACCAAATGACTAGCTAGTTACCAATATATTTACATGGAGTCTAAAGGATTATGCTTTACAATGGTTCTATAGTCTACCAAATCATTCAATCCTTTAGCTAACATGTTCCTATCACACTTTAATATAAACATTATTGATAAGGTTTTATATGCTCAAATTGCTTAATAGAAAAAATAACCAAATGAGCATCTCACAAAATATGTTCTTTGGTATAATACCATCTTAGATAAAATGACTAGCCCCATTGTAGATTAGGAGTTATAAGACCTCTTCAAACAAAGTCTTCTACCAATACTGCATGAATCAATTATGTTGAAAATATTCTTTTCATTAACTAAATTGTGTCACAGATTAAAGGAAAGAGAAGTCAAACTAATTTCAATGGTCAAGATAAAGTACCCTTATAAATTAGACACAACTAATAAGAGTAATAATAAAGTCCCATACAAGGTAAAGTTTAATGATACTAAAGGGAAGAATAAACCTATAGTCAATGCATCTTTCAAGTCTCCTTAGTGAATAATTTTATCAACAGCCCCTCAGTGTACTTTTTAATGCCTTCTAGTTCCACCATCTAGGGTTTTACAATAGCTTTTGGATTGTAATATATCTCTCCCTCCTATTTATAAATTTGATCCAACAAATCCTCTTCTAAATGGATATGATCAACATGCATTTTGAGACTACCACAGGGTACCAAGCCATGTAATAAATATATGCATCAACTTAAACCACAAGATACAAGACCTAATAGATTTAAACACTATTGATCTTGGCACTTCAGTTGAGCCTCTATAGATAAATAAAACATAGGATAAATCATTTAAAATATTCTCCATGTATATCATGCACTTCCACCACTAGATACATATAGGGCACCTTCAGTTGAGTTACATCCTTTAAGTAACATGATCGGTGTATATAATTCTAGATTTTTAAATATACCTCTATTTCCTTATCAGAGATAGAAATCATCGAGGATGATTCAAATTATCATGCACTCTTTATCAGAGCTCACATTCATAATTAGCCTATTCACAGTGTGCTTATTGATAAATGTTCTAGTTTCAACATGTATACCATGACACTACTATAACAATTGGGTTATTTACAGTAGGATATAACTCTAATAGACACAATTATTAGTGGTTTCAGTGGGAATATATAAAGATCATTAGGTGAGATATTACTTACTTTATATGTTGGTCTTACACATGTGGCCACACCATTCACTATAGTTCCCAGTGAAGGAGTTTTTGATATGTTACTTGGTTGACCATGGACTTAAAAAATTTGAGTAGTACCTTCTATAGTTCACAGATGCATGAAATTCATTCATGATAATCAAGTTATTGTAGTCAGTACAGTTTCATATGAGTTACCACTCCCCACTTTAAATCCATTATCTACTTTATAGTCACTAGTTATAGTTTCACCACCACTTTTAGTTTTGCCACCACTTTTAGTTTCTCTTCTAATTTCATTTTCTCTTGCACTTTTGATTTAGACAAAGTTGAGGCATCCACTACTATTACATAGGGTTCATACACCTACATAGCTTTAGGATTCTAGACAGCTTCTAGCTACAATATTCACACCCAAGGTAGTCTCATTACTATCTCATGCATCTACACATAGAGAACATGTTTAAAGAGATTAGCCTACTTCTAAATGGGTCCCTAAGAGCCCTATAGTTGCATCCACTTCTCAGAGTTATAGAGAAACCCTAAAGTCAATTTATACTTTAGATATTTTAGATCATCTATATCATATACAGCTTTCATATCCATAGCCTCAACATTTCCATTTATGTTCTACGATCATGCATGATTCCACTCCTTGATATAGGACACCATGATAGGGAGTCTTGCATGAGACTTATTGATTGGTATCATTTCACCTTAGTGATGCTTGTACATAGTTTATTAAGCTTGATTGTACATAGCTCAAATATTTCAAACTTAAAAACAATACAAAATGACAAAATACAAAAAAATATAGCATTTCTAAAATATAAAAACATTCAAATATGTCAAAATAATAAAAGCATTTTGATTGTATGCATCACACATGATTTACACTTATACTACTATGCTAGGAATTATATTTTTTTTTCATGTTATTATATGTTTATTTTCTACATTACTTGCTTTAATTGATCTTATTTAATTGTGTGCAGTGATATCCAGCTACATGATTGCTTCACTCTACCCATTGAGGGGCATCTTACTACTATATTTGAGACACACATCAATATACATACCCACTAGGGTAATATTTAACATGAATACACCATCTTAGTTATGTCATTCCTACACTACACACTCTAGTTATCATATTGATGCATATTACTTACTAGCTTACACATATACTTGATTGACATTTCACTAGTATCTAGCACTTGTGTATTTCTTAGCATATACCTTGTCTTATAATACTCATGTCTTGTATAAGCTCATCTCTTTCTTTTATTAGTTAGATATGATTTTACTTCTAGCCTTTACATGTTTTCTTTTCTCTCTTAGCATAACTTGATGTGCTTACATTTCTTGTTCCTACTTGTCTCATGTATGTGCCTTAGGACATTTTCCAATGTCCTTCACTTCTATTTATGTGTGTTCCTTAGTACATTTACCAATGTCCTTGTCTTATACTATTATATGTTCTTGTTTCCCTTGTACTAACATTTCTTACTCCACTTGTATGTGTATGTGGCATTTGAGCATGCCTTGTACACATTCTTTAAAGTTTGAGTGACATGTGCCCATGTCCCTTGTTTGATTGGCCCCTTTTCCACTCTTGTATGCTTCTAGATTATTTATTTATGTGGTTATTTCTTGATTGCTTCTTGATTTTTATAATGCCATGCTCCACATCATGCATTTTTCCTATTTTTTGGATGCCATGATGGACATCATGCTCCATCCCTCCTTGACCAAATTAACAAACTAACAACTAAAATTTATAGATTTAAATTCTAGTTTAGTACATTAAACATGCTATTACCTTGTTAAATTTGTCTAGGCATACGCCTATTGATGTAACAATCTCTCAATTCAAATCATCCTATATCTTGAGATATCTTATTGATTATCATTATTATATCATGTATATTTCCATTATAACACACTTGTAGGGCTTCTTCTTTTTAGGGTAGTAATTTAAAGGTACCTATTCCTACCCTCAAAAGAGGGAAAAACAAACAAGGGTTTTTACTGAAAATATTAGAGCTCTTATTAGTTGAAAAACCTAGTTTAAGAACAACTAGAACAATAACCAATCATCAAACCACTTAGAACAAACTGAGTAGATAGTCAATATTCTAGAAGAGTGATTAGTTTTAGCTCAAGATAATATAACTAAGGTTGGACTACAGTACTGGTGGAATTACTATCCATTTTTAACACTAGTATCCAAACATAAAAAACCAAATTTTCTAGAAATAGATAGAAAGGTAAGATCAGTTACAATTTTGTCAGCTATAGTTCAAACCAGAATCAATTATTTCAATATAGTTTTTATTAAAGAATCTAGATATAGCGGGCATCATTCATGACATGATGTCTCTTACTTATAGTTTAATACATGTTAGTTGGTATAACTTCAAGATCATAATCCATGTTTTAGACACCAGTGATTGGGGGTAGATTGCATAACACTTTTGGTTCTTTTTTTTTGAGTTCAACATTACCTAGGCATTCTCAGTAGTGACATTCCTTACTCCATATATAGGTTTTTATAATAATTTTGGAGTGGCTTTCATACAAGCTTGACCTCCACATTCCTGAGTTCTTGAGTTCTTGAGTGGCTTCCACATAAGCCAAATTTTTAGTTTTGGAATGGATTTCATATAAGCTTAATCTCCATCTTGTCTGAGTTAGCCAACATTGACCTAGATTCTAGCATACATTCAACTATATATGCCATATTATCATAGTTATATATCATTCATGGGCTTCAAGAGCCATCTCATATGGCATACTTCTTCATATGGGTATTATTTTATAACTTCACTTCATGGGGAAATGATAGAGCCAAAGGGCTAGCCTTTGTATTCTTGAGCCACCTATATAAAGGGATTGGACACATAGTCCAAACACCGATTAACACATGCACGATCATCTAGATTCACTCACTAGTTTATGATGGATCCAAAGGGATAGCCTTTATATTATTGAGTCATTTTCCAAGTAATTAAGCACTCATCTCTGTTTATGACATAAATTTTCATACAACATCATTAAACACATACCCAACACACTCAGCCTTACTCAACATCACAATAGGGTTTGTATTGGTTTACTACCTATTGAGGTATATTAATTCCTTTCTCATCCTCTCTCTCTCTCTCTCTCTTATCCAACTTTGTACATTTTTGTTTTATATTTCATATAATAATAATCAATCTACTCTTTATTTTCCTTTCATAGATTCACACTTACACAATGTGCTCTCTATGCACTATCCAACATTAATTAACATCACATAATATTCATGGGATTCACCTTTATAGGTAAGTTTAGGTATGCTTTCTATTTTAATTTATCCTATCATTTCACTTTACTACATCACTTGAATAAAGGGGGTGGAAAATGTAATCATATAAAATGTAAAAATTGGTAACTTGAGCATGGCTAATGACACCCAATCCTTAGGTCCCTCTTGCTTGCTCTCATGACCCTCTCCAGATTAATTTCATTGATTACTAATCATCTATGGCCTTTAAAACTTGATTCCAACTAATATAGGACCCTATCTTCATGACTAATCCATCCCCTAGGCCCCGTCTACCCAGGACAATAGCACCCAACTAGGATAGGAGTGATAGTGACACTATTGTCTATTTTTGATGCCATTGACCAAGCTCATTTCTAGACCCAATGGTCAATTTATTCTAGTTCCCCATCCTTCTCCTTGTTATCCTAATGTGATAAAATTTAATCAATAACCAATAGATTCCTATAAAAGCCCATTCAAAGATCATTTGGAAAGGGTTAGCAAATATCACTTAAGCAAGAAAGAATACAAGCAAGACCACTAAATAAATATTCCCTATTATTTGAATATAGATAGGTTATACAATTTCAAGATAATTTATGATCTTACACCAATCCCTAATCATCTCAAGCATACTTAGTTTTAGCATTTCCTATATTTCATTCACTATTATATAAAGCACTCTTAAAGGGAGAACTACATATGGATTGATCCCTCCTCAGAGTATTGGTATGTAGGTAGTGTGCCCACACATGAAGTGTGAATCATGTTAAATGAATATTACACACACTAACTCCCTTTCCCTATTTGCCAAAGTTTCATTCAATTGCATAGAAAATACAAGTACACAAAGAATCAACTCTATAGGGATCTCTGTTGATAGTGAGGCTCTAAAATTTGGTGCATGGACTCAAACTAACTAGAAGAACAAAACTCAAAAAGATTAAATCCTCATGCCAATAGTGATAAAGAAGGACTATAGCACTAAAGCCTAGGGCGTCTAGTTCTCATACTCCTGTCCAATCAAGAAACGAAGTTCAAGATTCTATTTGTGATAGTGTCCTAGGCCTGCACACAAATTTTTAGACCTTGTCTTAGTTAGATCAATAAATAATAAGATAAGTTTAAATTTATCTCATTACAATTTTAGAAAATATTTAATTACAAATAAATAGCTTTACTTTTGAATAATATTTACTAATTTTCTCCTACTCATACCCTTTTATTATTTAGGAATTAAACACTAATTTCACCCAAAATAATAAATTAGATGTCATAGGTGTTTGTTGGGGGGCTGATAGGGGTTGTGTTAGAGGTATGTTTAGGTTGGTGGATGATGGAATGGGAATATATTAGGTCATGGTTATGAAATTTCTAGCTAATTATTGGTGGGTGGTAACTCTAGTGCTAATAGGTGGGAGGGTTTGAGGTACTTAAAGCACCAAACTCTGAAGTGGGGTAGAAGTTGGTGGATTGGTTGAACAAATGGGAATGGTGGAAAGAGGGGTATAAGATACCACATGGTAAAAGGAGTATAGGTAACAAGGGGAAAATTTGACCCATTGTTGGAGGTATTGTTTAGGGTAGTAGGTGTTTGGTTGTTGGTTGGGATGTTGGATGGAGTTTGGGGAGTGGTAGTAGGTGGGATATTGGATGAAGAAGAGGTTTGGATGAGAATAGGTTGGGTTGATGTGGTACCCACCAAAGTATGGGGAGGCATACCATAGGGAGGACCCATCAGAGGAATCGAAGTAAAATGGGTATGGTTAGATAAGGGATTTAGGTATTGTTGAAGAGCCATGGGGTTGTTATCAAGGAAAGTGGTGAGATATATATCACCCTCAATAATGATTGGAGGCTCTGTAGGAGGGGGAGAAAAATTATGGGAACCCTCAACATTATAGGTATACTCCATGGAGGAGGAAGACTAAGGTTGTTGTTGATTGTTTTGATTCTTCAACTACTATCTAGTAAAGACCATGAGAGGAAATAGAAGATAAAATGATGAAACTCACACCTCAAACAAAAAGCAAGCAAAAGAAAAGAACTCAAGGAAATCAAACATACACTAAAATGTTTTTAAAAACCTAGGGTTATTTTTAAATAACTTTTGGCTTATGCCTTAGAAAGTGTGAATAGGAAATTTGGTTCATATATCGGGTACTAAAGAGGAAATCTAAGGTTGGTTTAAAGTTATGTTTAGGTGATCAAGAGAGAAATTTGTATTAGATTTTAGTACATGGCTTGGTATTGGGGTCTACCCCCTCACTTCACACACTATATCGATAGGGGTGTCAAGTGCTTAGACAAAATATATCGAATCTTAGGTTTTATACTCAACTAGAGAGCTGAGTTAGTTCTCCCCTTGGTAATGACTTCCAAATAGGATTGCTGAGAAAGGGTAAGGTTTACTGCTAGGTGATGAAATCTTAGTCAAGCCTTGTCTTAGGTATGTTTTGATGTGTTAATTATTTATGTGGTTTGGATAACTATGTGATAATAAGAGTGAAAAATATGACTAATTTATTTGATTTTAAGTTACTAGGTGAACTAAAATAAATAAGCAATTAATGTATGTAAAAGTTTTATTTTAAGCAAAAAAATAAATTTTAGATTTCATTTGATGAGCATAAAATAAAGGAATAAAAATGGGTGCTAGGTCCCATCGGGTAAGTCAAAATGTTTTAGTTAATTTCCACTCAATTATTAAGTTGGAAGCATATAATGAAACTAGTAATAGGGTGTGTAGAAAGATACCTGGTAAAAGTATGCACATGATCTAGATGATGATGAGAAATCCTCTTTCACTTGGAAGGAATAACTTGTAGATAATAAAGACACTAAAAAGGGGGTTGTTAGATGGATGGTTTGGTGGAATGCCTAGCATGAGCTAGATTTAAGAGGTGTATGCTTGTTAGGAGGCTGTTAATCCACTATTTATAATAATTAAATTGATATAAATGAAAAGAAAGGAAATTTTCATTGAATAATTAGAAAGCATGTTCTTGTAAGATGAGATGAAAGTAAATTAATTATTAAAAAAAACTAAATATAGTAAAAATTAGTCAATACTCATGCTAAAATAGTCAAGGTCAAGTTCAAAAATTAGAAAAGTCTATAAAAGATAGGAACACAAAAAATAGAGTTTGGTTGGGGTTAAGGGGGTGATAATAACTTATTATTTTCTACCATAGTGACTGTTAGTGATTGGGTGAACCATTAGTAGTTGGGATAACTATCAATGGTTGGGTAACCATCAATGGTTGAGATGACCATTAGTGGTTGAGCTAACCATTAGTGGTTACTTGTGTGATTCTAAAAATGATTAGAAAAAGGATTGCAACTTGGGTAATTAGGTAAACATAGGTCTATTCTAGATGAGGGGAATAGAAAATAAGATATTGATAGGTTTGATAAGACAGGAAGGTTAGAAATGGAATATAAATCAAAGAAAAAAAATAAGAGATACATGTAGCTTATTGGTGGAAGGTTGAAGAAATTTGGCTAGAGTGATAGTAATTTGGCCTTCAAAAGTGATACCAATAGAGGTTTAGGTCTCTATTTATACTACTTTCTCAATGAAGGGATGTTGGATACCTAGATGTAAGATAGCTTGGACATAAATTTCAGAATTTCTCTCCCTTTCTTCTCTTACTTCTCTCCTTTAATAACCTATAGATAAGAAAGACACTAAAATGGGGGTTGTTAGATGGATGATTGAGTAGAATGCCTAGTGTAAGCTAAGTCCAAGAATCATATGCTTGTTAGGAGGCTATCAATCTAATGTTTATAACAATTAAATTGATATAAATGAAAATAAAGGAAATTTACATTCAATAACTAGAAAGCAAGTGCATGTAAGATGAGATGAAAGTAAATATTTTGTTAAACAAAAATATTAAATTTATAAAAAGTGAGTCAATTCTCATGCTAAAATAGTTAGGTTTAGGTTTTAAATAAATAAAATTCTCTTCAAATAGATAGGAATAGGAAAAATAGAGTTTGGTTGAGGTAAAAGGGGTGAAATAACTTGTTATTTTCTACCATAATGACCATCAACGGTTGGGTGAACCATCAATAGTTGGGCTAACCATCAATGATTGGGTAACTATTGATGGTTGAGATGACCACTGATGGTTGAGCTAACTATCAGTGGTTACCTATGTGATTTTGAAAATGATAAAAAAATATTTTAGCTTAGGTAATTAGACAAATAGAGGTCTTTTATGGATGAGGTGAATGCAAAATAAGATACGGATGGGTTTGATAGGGTAAAGAGGTTAGAAATGGAATATAAATCAAAGAAAACAAGAAAGAGATACCTATAACTTGTTGGTGGAAGGCTTAAGCAATTTAGCCAAAGTGATAGTACTTTGGCCTTTAAAAGTGATATCAATAAAGGTTTAGGTCTCCATTGATGTTGTTTGATTGTTGAAGGAACACTCGATACCTAGATATAAGATCGTTTAGATGAAAATTGTTAGATTTATCTCCCTTTCTTCTCTTTATTCTCTCATTTTATAGGATGAAGTTACTAAATGTGCAAGAGGAAGTTACTAATTAGGTTGAGGATAAAGTTGTTAATTATTATGCTTTAAAATTGCTTTGCATCACAAAATGGAAGTTGATAAATGTGCCATGTTTACCCTATATAGTTGGTGATGCTAGTAAAACTTTAAAATAGGCTTGGAGACCTAACTATTGATGGTTAGGCTAATGATTAATGGTTAGGATGACCATCAATGGTAAAGGTTTAGAGGGAAATGGGTTAAAAAAAGGGTGATTTAAAAGGTTAAATTAGAAAATTAATAAATGGGCTAAGTTAACGAAGTGGTCAACTAGCTTCAAAGTCAAGTAGGGGTTCTAGGTGTTTTTACATCTAAAACTATCTAGTTTTCAAGTGTATACACTATTGATGGTTTCATAAGGATATTAACTATGTATGGACAGTGTTTAAAGAGTTGATGATAGATCTAGTTTATTGAGAAGTCTTTTTGAAGATATCATGATCTAGGTGGAGCATGGAGTTGGGGGGGCTAACTGAGATAGTTTGAAAGGCTTAGAGAGATGTGCATGATGTGAGGGGGAGCATATGTGATATTCCTTAGTCATGATGTAGATATGAAGATATCTTCTATAGTTGTGATTCCAAGCATATTTGTATGACGACTTAATCAAACCAAGTTATGTGTTTTTGATAATATATTAAATCTTCATGCATAAACAAAGGGGGAGATTTGTAAATGGTCAGGTCTTATGATTAAAGGACTATGTATTTGAATCTAAGAGAGAAGGTATTGACAAAATTATGTTATTTCTTCATGGTTAAAGATGGTCTAAAGGTTATCAAAGGGTACCTAAGCTTAGGTGACTTAGGGGGAGTCCCTCTTAATGTTTTTGAGGTGAGTTCATGCAGTTTTTGATGTTCATGTATGTTTTATATTCATAGAAGCCTATGTATGATCAAAGAACAATGTAGTCATGGAGCATGTTTGAGAAGCTCAAGGAAAGAAGAGGTATGCACAATGTTATGAGGAGTCTATATCATCTCTCAAAGGTGGTCCTTTTTGGTTGTTTTTTTATTGAAGTCATTGTTAATAATTTGGCCTATCAAGGCCAAATTACTACCATTATTATCTGAAACTTTCACAAAAATGGTCAATTTCACTTTGTAGTTGGTTAAATCAGTCAATTATGGCCTAAAAATGCAAATTTTGGCACAAAAATGTCAAAAAATGGGTAAAAGCATCAAAAATGGTTTTAAAAGTGCATATTTTATTTCAAAAGAGCTTTAGTCATGATTAAAAAGGTGAAAATAGCCTAGGTCCTAAGTTTTAAATCATAAAAAGATCATTTCATGTGTTAAGTAGCTAAAAATCCCTTAAATTGACTCCCACATGAAAAAATTATTAATTAAAATGTTTAAAATATGAAAATTTTAATGGTAGACATGAAATTCTTCTCAAATATTCATTTTCAAGTGGTGGGAAGTTTTGTTTTCTCTTTAAAGGGTAAAAAGCACTTATTTTCCCCATTACACAAGCAAACCATACATCCAAGGTAGGGGAGGATAGGTTAAGACCATATCCAAGTTTCCACAAGATTTTAATGAAGATTCATAGACATACAGAACCTTAACAATATTTTGGTTTCTTGCTTGTTGGCACATGGAAACCTACCTATAGATTTTTTGATGGTATGGTCTATTAGAGGAGGGTAAAACTATCAAATTTAGAGTGAAGAAAATAGACTCAGATGGATTTTTTATGGTCAAAGTGGTTTCTCAATTGGATTCTCCATATTCATGAACCATTTAGTTGAAGTTAAGTCAAATTTTGATGCCTAACAACTAGAGAGGTAGTTGTTTTTCTTCAATTTCTCTTCATCTTGGTAGAGTTTTAAAAAAATTAAAATTGTTCCAAAATCTTGAGGAATTTATATACTATTATATGGTCTCCTTCATCTATTATTTATCCATTTCAAGGTCCACCAGAGGTCAAAAACTCAACCAGTCCAAATTTATAGTTGACATTGCAAAGAGAATTTTTATGGTCCAAGGAGAGGAAGTTAGCTTCAAATTTTAAATAATTTGTGTTGTCTAAGGTCTACATCAATATTTCATGATTTCATGTATAAATTTTAGAATATATCCAAGATTCATGGCAAGAAATCTCATCTTCATACTCTAAAGGTGTCTTCAAAGAGCCAATTTAGCATATTTTAAGGAGTGTTTGCAAATTTTAAGGTTTTTTGAGAAAACCAAGTTTCAATTTTACTCTATTCACCTTATTCAATGGCCTAATAATCTATGTGAAATAATGGTCATGCTTTCATCTTGGCATACTCTCCTCATCGTAGTCTTCTCATGCTCCTAGACTATCCTTTCCCATCTCCACTTCACTTACTCCCATATTACTATTAAATGTATGTATTTTCCACTAGGTTTTGTACCTTTTCACCCTCATTTCATGATATTTTAAACATATTTCATCATATTCCAACCTCTCACCATATGAGTTCCATGTTACCATCATCAAGAGAGCCAAAATATTGACAAAGGACCATCAAAGCATTGAAAAAGAAGTTATTGGCCAATCAAGCATCAAATTACAGTTATGAACAGTGACCTATAGTAGTATAGCATAGTCCAGGTATGATCATGATGGTGATGAGATAGTTCAACTGAAGTAGGCCTTCATCAAGGTCCATAATAAAAAGTGCCATGATCATTAAGAATAATAAGGACTAGGTTTACCTTTAAACCTATCCTTATGATCATGAATAAGCTTTGGTCCATACAAATATGACCTATATGATCATATACAGTTAGGAGAGCATTCAAACATTATCAGATTTCTCATATAGAGATTCATAAGAGCATGGATAGACTATCATAATTCATCTTTTGTTTTGGTTACATTTTTTATGTTATCATCATATGTAAAACCATATTTTATACTTATCAAGATACTATCTTCCCCAATATGCTTGTGCCATTCCAAAGAAGATCTAATTGGTAGAAGGAAGAGTTTTATTAAGACTCAAAGGGTTGTTTTGATCAATAGAAGACATAAATAGTATTGAATAAATCAATCACTTGATGAGTTAAATATAGTATTCATGAAAGGTTTATGAGAGAGGTCAAAGAGACCTAAAGCCAACATAAACTAACCTACAGTACCAATTAATGATCTATAGGCTACCCTTTGGATCATTGTCTATAGTGAGGGTTGGGTCATCATCGACTATTTAAGGCTATGAAAATGTAAACCTACTAGTTTTCCCAAATCAAATGAATAATGATAGCCTCAAGGTTCTTCAATGGGATAGGAAATAAGCATATGTGGTTAAGAGATGAAATATATCACCTTACATCCTATCCAATCACCTAAAAACTTGAATTCAAGCAAGAGAAGGCCCACTTGATAAGACCAAGGACTCTTTTAGGTTGTAAGTCTAATACATTTTCATGGAGTACCTTGAAGGTTTCTAGGTTATAAACATTCACTTAAGGGAGCTAGATTATAAAGGAATATAACACTAAGAAGGACTTAAGGTATGTGATAGTAGCCTACAATACCCTCAAAGCTCACCTATAGCCATCTATAATGGCTAGTATCATGTGGAAACACAATCAAGCCTATTCAAGGTCTATGATAGTATGGGAATCAAGGGGATATGGTTTACTAAAGAAACCATATGATAGGTGATAGACTAATGTGAAATTTTAAAATAAGACCTTGTTCTTTCATATCAAAGACCTAGATAATGCTCATCTATAGCCAAAGAGAGCCTACAACTAAGTGGGGTTTTGTCTTTTGCAATCAAACATACTTTTAAAGGGATTGAGGACCTAAACGATGTCAAAATTGGAATCAATGATAAATACTTGACTCAATTAAAAGCAAAAATGGTATTAAAAGATAAGTGTCATTATCTAAGAAATGCCCTAAAGGGTTGTACATAACTTATCTATAGTGGTAGGGGTTTAGTCATTAAAAAATCTTTCCAAAGAATATAAGCATCCCTCATCTATGGTTTTGAAGGTCATCAATGTGCCATGTAATGCATAAAATCACCAAGATTGATATCATCTCAAGTATGCAAAGTTTCCAAACAAAGCATTTACAACCATATAAATGAACTTTCAGGCCTGTAGCTTGGCCATAAGGGCCTAGTTATTGATAAAATGGAATCTTAAGGGTAAGAGGGTTAGTTTGGTCATCAAAAGGGATTGAGTGAAGAGATTATAAATATATAAAATAATAGAGATAAAGGTTAATGAAGGGTCCTCTCAACACCACCTACAGTTAACTAGGTTTCCCATTTGCAAGCCACTCAAGGTAATCAAGTCCATATTAGGAAAAGAAGCTCCTTTAAAATGAAAGGATATGGTGAGGGTGAGGTTATTGTTTAACTAAGTAAATGCATACAAGTGAAATATTTATGAAAGGTTTCATGCTTATCTTGGCATTTAAGTAACCTAGGTAAGAACACTTATAGTCTCTTAAAGAGACCTATAACTAACCCACATAGAGTACACCCACAACCAAGTAGATGACCTTGTAATTGAAAACCCTAATAATAATAAAAATCATGGTCACTTCAAGAGAAAATTATTTAATATGGAATTATCAACAAAAATAACTTTTGGAATGTCCCTATGTACAAAATATCATTTTAATATGGTCACATATACGCTACTATCTGTACAACTAAAGAAGCAGAATCAAGTACTCAATAAGGGGTTTGTCATCATAAGGGAGATGATTCTTTAAGGGTCAAAGAGACATAGAGATGATGAGATAAACATGAGATTAAGGAAGATAAGGTAAATAGGTAAATATTGATTCTTAATAGGTTTTAAGCTCACTCATACCAATAAGAACTCACCTACAACCTTAAAGGGACCTTAATGCCTAAATTGTAGCTACAGTTGATAAGTGTTTGTTCATCAAAGGGACCTCTTGGAGATTTTCAACTTGAGACACTATAAAATCAAGAGTATAAAGTGGAAATGATTATTTCATGAAGTAAAAAAGAAACAAAAGTGAGTTTCATTTCTAAATTTTAACCTATAGTGCCCTCAACCACTATCCTACAAGCATAATGGTGAAAAACATTGCTAAGCACATAAGACCATGTGAAGTCATTGGTCTTCCAAAGTTTTAAAAGGTGTTCATAAATATTAATTATAATGATATACTTATAAACTAATATAATCAAAATTATAAGTGACTTAAGAGGTAAATTCCACCCTATAGGCCTATAATAGGCACTTGTAGCCAATCCCATTGATAACCTACAACCAAAGAGGGAATTGATACTTTAAACTACTCATCAAGGGTTTTGAACTAAAGGTAGGGGTTATGATTTTGAAGGATATTCATCACTAATGGAGATTTTTAAGAGATATAAATACTTGTGCCATAATCAAGGGACATTAAGGATGAAACCCTACAACCTTATACCCTAATAGTCATATGGGGTCTTGTGATCCAATTATGCTGCAAGGGTCAAATAAGATCAATTTCAAGTTTCCAAATGATGTAAAGTAATATATTATGGATTTAATATCAAACTATAGGTGTCACCTTGATATTATACCTATAGCTATGCCTAAAACATAGTCTTAATCCATAAGATCAAGGAGCTAAAGATCATCTTTTAAGTCAAAGTGAGGTGATGAAATGACTTAGGAAATTTTTAGGTGGAAATATCATTTTAAAATCATCGTTAAAGGTCACAAGTACATCAATAAATATGAAATAAGATTTTGTTATAATAGGTCTATGGAATATGCCAGTCATTTGAAGACTAAATGCCTTGTTGGAGGTCTAATCATGCTTGAAAATAGGGGTAGAGGCTATTTGCCAAACTCATAAAGAGGATATTTATATAAATGAAGATTATTTTGAGCTTAAAACCTATAAAATACATGAAATTCACCTTCAAAACACCAAAATCTATCAAAAATGTAGATAGTCCATGCATAAAGGTCATTTTGAGAGAAAATTAAAGATTATGGGAGCTATAAATGAAGTTAAGACTTAAAATTTTTTACGCAAGGTATTCATGAGTTTGATAACCATCTGAAAAAATTTAATGTCCATTGGAAAAGTGCATATATTCTCTATTTTGTCTCAGAACTTAGCCTATTTGTTTGAAGTCACCATTGGAGCATGCTTCATCTGGGAGTGCCTCAGAAGCTTCTAAAGCTAAGTAAAGGATTGAAAGGAATGTTATGATTTTTTTCACATAATAATCAGACATATATAGAGTGTAAAAACTCCAAATTTTATGCAAGCCATGCTCATACAGTGTTTTGCAGGCAAATAGGCATTTTGGGACTTTTTAAGAAAAAATGACTTTTAGAGTGTTTTGATAGGATGTTATAGATTCCATAATTTTTATTTTAGGTTTTTTTAAGCTTGTAAGTAATTATTTTCATCATAGTGAATTTTTTCACTTTTTATAGTTCTAGGCACCCTTCCAAGCCCCCTGTTCAGATGTTCATTTTGTTCACCACATGTGGAGTTTGGATGAAATACATCAGTATGTTTTGAGGACCCCTATATAATTATAATTAATTAAAAATTTATATTATTTTAGGGGATGTAGTTTATGAGAAATCACCTCATAAATTTATCACATTGAGTGTATCACATTGAGCGTGTCAAAGTGAGGTGATGAAATGACTTAGGAAATATTTAGGTGGAAATTTGTGTATCACATTGAGTGTAGGTAGCCTAGAATACAATCAATTCCCCATAAAAAAATTTCATTTACATGGTAACTTTTCATATTTTTTTCATGGGAGCCAAATATTTTCATAGATGTCAGAGGCATCAATGTGATACACATAAGTGGAAGTGGTTTGGTATTTGGGGGTTTGTACCTCATGAATCATCAATTTGAAGATTCAACTTTAAAACCCTCCTAGCCCCTTAAATACTAGTTTTGAGAAAAGTGTATTTTTGCCATCAAATCACCATGGATAAAACTAAAACATAAATTAAACTTAGAGAGTATTCCATAAATGTAAATTTAATGTATGAAGTTGTACAGATAAGGGCATAAATCATGTTTTTTTAATAAAAAAGCATATAAAATGAAGTTTAAGGTAGTTCAGAGGAATATAATCATTAGAGATCAAAGCTTATAACTTTTTATTCATCCTAAATTATTTAATTGGTCATAAATAATCAAATAATTATCCATAATATCTCAATCAAAATGGCCAGTCTGGTGGAAAATGGCACACAATAGCCTAGTCAACCTTGTTGACTAAATGGTGAAGGCTTTCTCATCAAAATCACATTTTTGGTGATGAGGGATTGTTTTTAAGGTATAATTTGTTATTTTTTAAAGTTTCATGTCTTATTATTTATGTTTCATGGTGTCTAAGTCCATATATTAGCGTTTGAATCTATTTGGTTTAAATGGCTTTGTTGATCAGCTTGTCTGTTTTGAGTTTAGCATTAAAATTGGTCATCAAGGAGTTTAATTTGGTCTAAAGTATCTAACTTTACATTAAAGCATTCTATATATTTGAAAAATTCATCTAACTATCACCCTCAAGGTAATGGTTTGGTAGAATCAACTAACAAGAACCTGATTAGACTCATCAAAAGAATAGGGGTTGATCATCACAAAGAATGGCATAAAGTGATTAATCTAACACTGTGGGTTGATAGAATCATGCCTAAACAGGTGATCAAAACATCCCCATATGAATTGGTATGTGTGAAATCTTGGGTAATTCCCCTAAGCTTGGAGATTCTTGCCCTCTAGCTAATCAGACAGATTGAAATTGAAGAAAATAGCCCCATGCAGGTCAGACTTGCGAAACTTTTGGAAGTTCAAGAAAAGAGAGATGCAGCCCATGATGCATTGGTAAAACATCATAAAATAGTTAAAGACTCTTTTGATAAAGGACTTCCAATCCTCAGTTTGAAACAGGCTTAATTGTTTTGAAATAGGATGTAAGAGCCACCAAGTCGGATCAACACACTAAGTTTGAAGCATTATGGACTAGCCCTTATAAAATTAGTGCATGTAAACAGCAAAATTCTTTTGAGCTAGAAACAATGGAAGGTGAACCTAAAGATATTCCTGTGAATGGAATCTATTTGAAACATTTTGGTTAAGTTGCATCACTTATGTATTATAGTTAGATAGTGTCCCTTTCTTAGTTTTGGTTTCCCATTTTGCTTTCCCGCTTTCTTTTAAATAAGTATTCTTTGAATGTAATGCAACAGCTCAGATTTTTTCAATTTTTGTAAAAATTCTCAATACATTGAATGTCTCCCAAATCTTTAGAAATCCCCAAGGTACCTTGCACTACCACTTGCATAACATGTCTATCTCACTATCCCATGTAGATTGAGTAAGATTTGCTAACGGTTATCTGAGTTTAATGCCATTTTAAGACTTGATGGGTCAATAAATGCCTCATAGCAAGAGTTAAAGGTTACAAGTTTCTCAAACATTCCTACATCTACAAAAAAATATCCTACTACTTGCATTTTTAGTTCCATGCTTTAATGCATATGCTTATTTCTCTACAAAGTTGTATCTAGTTTCATACTCCCTGAGAGTTCTTGAGAAAAAGGCTATTGGGTGCTCTCCCTCTTATTTATCATTATTTTGGGTTAATACATCAGCAATACTTAACTCTCCTCCATAGACATACATTATAAAAAGGCTTAGAAAAATCTAGGTTTCTAAGTACTGGGGCTGTTGAGATAGCCCTCTTGACCTCTTCAAAAGCTAGCCTTCCTTCTGTAGTCCACTTTAAAATTAGGTCTTTCTTTAACAAGAGTGTTACTAGTCTCACTAAGCCTACAAAATTGGATATAAACCTACTGACAAAATTAATCTTCCCTAAAAAAGACTGAACTGCTTTTTTATTTACTGGAAGAGGTAAATTCATTATAGCTATAACTCTTTTAGGATCTATGGAAACTCCTTTAGATACTATATGCCCCAATAATTTGCCTTGAGGGACAACAAAGATACATTTCTTAGGGATATTCCAAATTCTTGACATTTCTTAAAAATAGCTTCTAAATGATCAAAATGATCAACAACATTTTTTGAAAAAATAGTAAGATCATCAAGATAAATCAGGATGATTTTATTTATCAGTTCCCTAAATGCAACATCCATATCTCTCTAAAAAGTGGCTCTAACATTTGATAGGCCAAATGGCATCTTAACATATGCAAATGTTCCCCATTTTGTAGTAAAATCAGTTTTGTATTGGTCTTCATTAGCCAACCAAATCTGATTGTATCCAGAGAAACCATCTAGCAAAGAAAATCTCTTTGATCCAACCACAGTTTGTATAATTTGTTCCATGGAGGGTAATGTATAGTGATGCTTCAAAGATTCTCTATTTAGATCTCTAAAATCTATATAAAGTCTTATACCACCATTCTTTTTTCTAACTGGCACTATATTTGATACCCAGGTTGAGTGTTTGATTGGAAAAATTATTTTAGAATCTAAATTTTTTTGCAACTCATCTACCATTAGAGGCTCAATCCTTAGATTTAATGACCTCTATTTCTATCTGATGGTTTTAGATCCTTCAATTAGTTCTATCGTGTGTTGAATAATGTCTCTATTATATCCATGAAGGTCTTCATAGCTCCAGGATATGACCCTGTCATATTTTTTGCACAATTCAACTACTCTTTCCTTCTCTTCTTGAGTTGCAGAATTTCCAACTTTTAATTTTTTCCCTTCACTCACCTCAATTTTAGAATAGTCTACTTTTTTTACTTGGAATCTTCTTTTCTCCAGACTTACATCTTCTAGATCTTATTATAAGACTTGACCTACTCATTTATTTATAGATTGTGATTGGAGGCATATGCTAGATCAATCCCATAATATTCACATAACACAACTAAATATTTGGCTCTAATACACATGACATTATCATATACAATTTTAACTAGCACTCCAAATCAATAGATCACATTATTAAAAAGGAAATCTATGACTACCTGATGGGTTGATCTTCTAGTGGGGATTTCTTCAACCCATTTTGTGAAGTAGTCAATAGCCACTAAGATCCATGTGTGGCCAAATATTGAAGAATTTGATATTTAAGCCATGAATTCCATTCCCCATTACCTAAAAGGTCCCTCAATAGAAATTGATTGTAAGGAGAGCAATCTAGATGCTTTCATTCTCCCAAAGAACTGCTAACACTCTTCACATGTTCTTACCATGGCAAAAACATCTTTGAATAGTGTAGGTATATAATACCCAACCATCAAAATTTTGTGTGTAGTGAATTTAGGATAAAAATGACCACAACACACACCACTATGGAAATGTATAGCTAGTTCATAAATCTCACCTTTGACTAGGCATCTCAAGAGGACATTGTCTAGATTCATCCAAGCTAGATCGTCTTGTAACAGAAGATATTTTTGGGACACTAACTTTAGTGTCCTCCTTTGATTTTTGTCTAAATAGGGAGGGTAATTTAGAGTCTTTAAATAATAGACTATGTATTTATACCATGTAGATTAGTTGTACTTAGACTCATGGATAATAACCACCCCTTATACATTATTCACTTCTATAGCCTGTAAGTTAGTTTTAGTCATCAACTTGGCCAAACCCATGCCTTTGACCAATTTATTAGTCTATATCTCTAGGTCATATTATTAAAGTTTGTTGACCCATCAACATTTTTTTTAGTAGTCTCATTCTTAGTTAATATATCCTTCACCATAGTGTGAGGATCCTAGGCTATAATATTTGAACTTAAAATGTAGGATCTGCACTATTTGATAGCCTTTAAAAGAGTAAAATCTTGTTTCTCCATTATGGTATAATTTAGTTCAGATCCTTGTAATGCCTTAATAAAGATGTAAATTAGTTTTTCATGACCTTCATCATTCTATTGTAGAAATACTATGGTAATAGTATGGTCACAGGCAAACAAAAAGATCTATAAATCTTTTCTATAATCAGGACTAACAAGCATCAGGATAGTTTTCAAAGATTCCTTGATGTCTTAAAATGATTTATTAGCTTTCTCCTCCCACTTTATAGTTTGATCCTTATTCAACATTGAAGTGATAGGCAGAATAATCACTATAAAATTAGAATGAAACCGTCTAACAAAATTAATTTGGCATAAGTGTAGACACCAAAATTATGCCACGCACATGTGTGTAACTCCTTATGTCAAAATCCCCTAAACCCATTTTAATAATACTAATTAATCTCCTTAACCTATAATTTCACCCCTCAAAAATTTAACTAATTTAAAATACTTAATTAATTTATTAAAAACTCCTACTACCACCTTACCTAGCCACCTCGCCCTATGACTAATTCTCCCTTGATGAGACAACTCAAGACTTGGTCACCTCATCCTAACTACCTAAGACTTATTCGCACTTCCAAACTAAATTACTAAACTACTTCCTTCCTAACCTATTATTTTTACCATTTTATAATAGGTGTCACACTTGGCATGCACAATAATAGAAAACATGCCAAAAATAGAAAGGTTTACCTACTCTAGGGCCACTGATGTTAATCAACCCATGGTCAACATCGATGGGATCACTGATGTTGGAAATATAAGCCAAAATCCAACCTATAGTTTAGGTCAACAAAAATTAAGAAAATCAATTTTTACTCTCATTCAAGCTCTCGGCATTCTATTTTTTGACATCTAGGCTTATAATCACCCTACATAAGTCAATCACAATAAGCAACTGAGCTCTTAAGGACCAACATCACCTACTTGCTCTCTCTGTTCAAGCACTTAGGTTCAAAATCCCTAATAGGGACCATCAACCTAGCACTTATCATTCAAAAACTTCCATAGCTAAGTACATCACTGATACTGTAGGTCATTTAAATATTTATTCTTCAATTTATTTATATCTACCCTACATTACTTTATGCACTTCTGACTGTACCCCTGTGAGGGAGTTACAAAGATTCCTTGCTTGTTTCCCCGTAACCTAACATACCAAATCTCTAACCTAACTTAACCAAGCCATGATCTCCCTCTCATAGCTCTCCCAACCTTTCTAACCTAATCCAAACCATTTCTCAGAACCAAAAAAGCCTTTTGCAAACTCCCCATATAATTATTACCCCTACCAACCTTGGTAGCCTAACTGACATCAGTCACCTCACTACCAATCTTAGAAGTATGTTGATGGCTAGAATTGCACTTTGTTCTAACACCAATAATGCGAAGTTTCAAGAATGTGGGACTTGCAACTTGAAATGACCTCCAAATTTTTAAGAAGCTGGTCTCTTCTTTATTTTGAGTATTGGGAGGAAAGGGATAGTAATTTAAATAGAAACACAATTATAGAGAAAGAAAATTTAACTATGGCAATGCACCTAAATGTAACTCGATCCTTAATTCTAAGCACAGTGAAACTATATGTAAGATTCAATTACATTAAAGAATGAACAAGGCATGATCAATGTAAAAGATAGAAACAATAGAAACAGAGGCTCACAGCTGAGACTACTTTTGCAATGATACATAAAACATCAACAAAGGCACATAATTCTATCTTTATTAATTTTCTAGTCATATAAAAGGCACATAAAACATGCACAGTTACATAAACTTTCCAACTCAATAAAAATAGAACAAAGGCAAATGATATTCCTAATCATAACTCTAACAGTCTAAAACTCTTGACAATAGTCTCTCACAAAAAATTCTCTCCAATTATCTCATGATCCCTTTTGGTGATCTCTACACCCCTCTTTATAGCATCAGATTCACTCTAGATTGTCTACGTGTTCCCAATCTAATGGCCTAACTAAAATCTAACTACACTGGAAGTGTCTAACAAAAGATATTTCTTAGATTCTGAAATGCTCTATCTTCTGGCAGTTCATTGGCTGAATTAGATAGCAGGATGCTCCCTTCTATTAAATGGAAGAGAACACTTAGCCAATTCCTTGAAAACCTTCTTATTACTTAGGAGACACTAGAGAATGACACTTGGCATCTTCTGAAGCCTTATCAAAGACACATAGCGCTTTCTACTTTACCTGTACTCTTACTATATCTTTGCTTAAAAGTGTTTGGTCCTTGACATCTGTCACCATCTGCTTCTCCAAAAATTAAACAACTTTATAAAAAATGAGACCCCAAAGCAGTTCTCACCTGAGTAACTTCAAAAAGGGAATAGGGACATGTGGCACCTTCTACTTATTCTTGACAAAGGACATGTGGTGATATTCGCAACCTTTAGCTACCTTTTGTTAGACCTATGGAAAGTGACACATGTCCATCTCTATGTTTTCCTATCTATATTATAGAAACAATCAAGCTTCATTTCATACTTACATGGACAATAACACTTGGTGACTTTCACTTACTTCAGAACAAAAACCTAAGACCCACCACAATCTTTACTTGTCAATGAAATAAAATGAAGATAATTCAGAGGTTGACACATGATGGCTTCTACTTTATTTAGCTAGGTATATGTGGCATCTTCCATTGCTTTTAGAAAACCACATTGAAACCTTCTGTTGTTACCACCTGGTGCCTTTCACTTGATCCTGACTCTTATCTTGTTGAAACCTTTCACTCAAAAGAGATTTGAAATGTGGATGCCGATATGAAATGTGAATGCTGACACTTGTCACATTTTGTTGAGTTATTATGAGATACATGGCACGTCTCGACCAACTTATAAAAATTATGAAAGGTGCCTCGGTTGATGACACTTGGTAGCTTTCGCCTGACTTCGACACTTAGAGAAAAATGAGTCAAAAGGAAATTTGAACCTATGCTCTAAGTGTAAACTTTTCCATCTCAAACCAAAGTGTGCAAGGATAAAATTTTACAATGCACAACTAAAAATTAGAATGAAATGTAGAGTATTTTTTACTCTATAGTTATTAGCGACCCCAAGGACTTTTGAGCCTACTTAAAAGAAACCACAACTCCCACTTGATCAAAATGTCAAAAATTATAGCTTCAACTATGTTGTTTGAGAGGCATACCATTCATCGTTAGATAACCCCTACTTATTTTGCAATTCATTGAAGGCTAAATCAAGGTTAATAATATCCTTGTGTGAAAAATTCTACAAAATCTGAATTGTAGCCTTCAATTTGAATTTAAACTGGGAAATAGGAATTTAAATAGCTTCTAATTCAGGGACTGATGAATCATCCCTTAAATCTTGAATTTTTTTTTATCATTCTGCTTGGCCAATAGTAAAGGTTCAATTTCATCAACCATGAGCATAGTATTGTCATCAAGAAATGGAGAAGGAAGACCTGATTGCACTAGGTCTTCAATGTGTTATTTCATTTCAATGATTCCTTCTTTCATTACATTGAGAAGTTCTCTACAATTGATGGCTATGAAATTGCAACTAAGGACCTCATTCACTCACTTAACAATGACCATTCTATTCTCAATTCCTATTGCTAACAACATTCCATTTGTTGCATCATAAAGCTTTTGTAGTAGCATTTCAGAGTCCAATACTCTCCTAGAAATTGTAGCCAGGGTGTTTACAATTGAATTCTCTACCTTTTCACACAATTTCTATGCATTTAATGGGAAGGTGAGAGAAGGATTGAGCTAAATAATCTCTAAAGAGATTCTCTTCCACATTGATTCATACAGCTCCTTGACTAGATTTAACACTCTGACATTCTTTGGCCTCTTGGCCAGCTCCAGTGTCAATTATTCTGCTCTTTATTGCTTGACTTGAAATTGGGCTTGTATAGCCATAGTATTATTCTATTCAACTAGCAGCTTCTATTGTAATTGAGTAACTTGTAATAGGCTTTCCTCATATTTTCCTTGTAATGCTACTTTTTCCCACCTTAGGGTCGTAACTGCATCTTTTACCTACGTTAATCCTACTTTTAAAGAATCATTTTGGGCCTGGATTACCTAGTGAGTCTGAAGGGAAATAATCTCTTGCAATTGTTTACTTAGACTTTATATTTCATTGTCTTTCCTATCAATTTTTGTGGTCAAACTATTATAGTTTGCCTTTTCCTTGGATAAATCAGCCTCCATCTACTATAGCCTCATTAATGTCTTCAATTTGTCTTTAACAACTGTAGAAGTGGATTCGGTTAGTAGCTCAATTTTGTCTTGTGGCCTAAATAGGGACATGCCTATGGCCACTATGTTCATTATGTAGCTTTCTAGCTGCATCTGCTCACTTTGCTTGATGACATTTGGTGACAAATGAGTCACTATTAAATTGGGTCAAATTGTGACCATAGATGTGGTGTAGCCAAGGCCTTATTTTTCTTGATTCTCTTTTTCTCTTTGTGAACTTCCCTTGCCTTTCTAGTAGCATCTGCTTGAGTTTAGAAGGTAGAAGGAAAGGCAATGTGCCCACCCACAAAAGGATGTCTTTGTGGCAAACCATTTTGAATAGCCTATTGTTGGCTATGGGCAATTTGAGGGGGAAGTTTCTTGGGAATAGAGGGGGAAAAGTTAGGTAATGTTAAAGCTTGAGTAGGGATAGATGGGGTGAAGTGAGAAATGGGAATGACAGAGGTGGCAGGGGATGTCATCTGGCTAGATGGAATCATCATGCCAAAAGGAGAAGAAAGAGATTGAGAAGGAGAAGGAGGAATAATACTTACCTAAGGATCAATTATAGTACTCTATAATTGGTGTTGTGGGGGCTCTGCCTCCTCTTTTAAATCAAACTAAAATTGTACCCTCTTTCACTTCTTTGGTGTCTCTTCTTCTGGCTGTGTTTCTTTTCCTTCAACATATACTACTACTATTAGTGATGCTTGTGGAGAACTGGGAATTTCAATAACTGATGTTGATGGGGAAGCTTTTGGTGGTGAAGGCACCACACTCTTTTGTTTTTCCATGATGTTGAGAGATTGGGGCCAAACTGATACAGTTACTGTAGATGCAGTTTGCCTTGGGCCTATGACTCTTAGCTAGATCCTACTCTGGCTTTTGGCTCTACACTATGTGTCATCAAGTTACTTATGTCAAGACTAGATACAGGGGATAGATGGCACTCATCCCATAGTTTTTCCCATCTCTCATTTGAGTCTACATTCCCAAAAGAATGAGTTGTCTAACAAATTGTTTTGCCTATATTTCCAATAGGCTTTTATTTTCTCAGCATCCCAATCTTTATTCTTTAGTGCTCTTCTTAAGCTATAATTCATTCTGACTTTAGGATCAAAATCCATCTGCTTAACATAGAAAGTTTCCCATGGTCTATTTTGTGGAAGGGGCAAATCTGTTAATTCAACATAAAATCTAGGAGTATCTTCCCTAGGATTTTTCCTATTTTCCCAAAAGGGGCAGCCCTCATGTGCAATTCTAGTTTCAACCCTATTAGTCCTTATCTAAGAATCTATGAAACTATTTGGTTCATATATCCATTTATCTTCAATTAGCAGGAAGGCTAGCTTTTTAAGCAGCACAATTTTGGCATCTCTGGTTTCTAGTACCATGATGTTTGTCATCCATGAGAGGTCATACATTTTCCTCTTCCTCTTCCCAGAGCCATATTCATTATCTACTATAGATACATGCCTATTGACCTCTAAGAATGCTAACCTAAGAGTCAAAATCTTGGGTAGCAACATTGGTCCCCCATAAAAACCATGGACTCTATTAATTGTATGGTGAGATCCACAATAAAAATCACAAGGAATTGGGCAAATGGCCAGAAGGTTTGAAACACTTGGAAATAATCTATTCATAACTAGTTTGGGGTTGATGTGACAAAAAAATAGGGGTAAAAAATAGTTCCTAGAATTCATATGGGTCACTAGTTTCTGATAAAATATGTGTTCATGAAGACACAGGAGTGGTCCTTTAGAGATCAAAACTTGGGTCATACATATCAAGATGCATATGTTGGGTAAAGATGTCAGAGTTCTGATATAACATGAGGTGAAACAAATAAGAAGAGTACCTGAAAACTCCTTTTGATTTGAACTAGGCCAGTTGTTCCACCATTGAGTACATAATTTGTTAGAAAAGTCAAGCCGATACTCCTGAGTTTTGTCGATAGTTTTTAGCCTAAAGAGGATAACCATTTGTTCTCCATAGACTAAAATATCATCCTTCATTCTAAAGATGAAATCCATCATAGACAATGCATCTTGGCTAGCTTGTGCCAATTGGGCTCTTGCTGCAGGCAGTGTAGGCACAGTAGTGTCATCATCACCCATTTATAATTTGGATCTTAAGAACCTCAACTGAGTATTGACATTTGCCCACATTCTTTACATTTTAGCAATAGTGGTAAATGTAGCTGTCTTATCATGATACAAGGCTAACATGTCCTTGATATCTTGTGATGTGATTTGCACCATGAATGGACCCCATTGTATAGTGTTTGAGGGTGCATGGAACAAGTTTGTGCATAGTTCGACCAAGTCAGGGCATGGATGCACACATGGGACAATGAATTGTGCCAGTTGTGAAGTCCATATCCTCATTGAAAATGTCTCATATTGCCCTACTCTAGCCCTCTAAAGACACCTTTGATTTGCCCCTTCTTTAAGAGTTTTGCTACTAGCTCTTTGAATAATTGGGTCCATGACTCCATCTGCATAATCTCTTATCTTTGTTGGGTCACTTGCTTGACCAATTTCAAGAATTTTGGTTTGTGGGTAGGCCTTCAATGGTTATGTAGGAGTTGAAGCATATGACTTGCTCATAAGAAACTTGTCAAGGGATTCATACATCCTAGCTCCTTGTTGTAAAGATTGTGCTCCCTCCATCTCTATATCTATTATGTGATAACTACTATGAAGTTTTGCAAAATAGAAAGCTCTTTCACTTAAGTAGGTTTACAAGGAACTAAAAATGCAAGTAGTAGGATATTTTTTTGCAGATGTAGGAATGTTTGAGAAACTTGTAAGCTTTAACTCTTGCTATGAGGCATTTATTGACCCATCAAGTCTTAAAATGGCATTAAACTCAGATAACTATTAGCAAATCTTACTCAATCTACATGGGACAATGAGATAGACATGTTATGTAGGTGGCAGTGCAAGGTACCTTGGGGATTTCTAAAGATTTGGAAGACATTCAATGTATTGAAAATTTTAAAAAAAATTGAAAAAATCTAAGCTTTTACATTGCGTTCAAAGAATACTTATTTAAAAGAAAGCGGGAAAGCAAAATGGGAAACCAAAACTAAGAAAGGGACACTATCTAACTATAATGCATAAGTGATGCAACTTAACTAAAATGTTTCAAATATATTCCATTCACAGGAATCTCTTTAGGTTCACCTTCCATTGTTTCTAGCTCAAATGAATTTTGTTGTTTACATGCATGAATTTTATAAGGGCTAGTCCATAATGCTTCAAACTTAGTGTGTTGACCCGACTTGGCGGCTATTACATCCTATTTCAAAATAATTAAGCTTGTTTCAAACTGAGGATTGGAAGTCCTTTTATCAAAAGAGTCTTTAACTATTTTCTGATGTTTTACCAATACATCATGGGCTACATCTCTCTTTTCTTGAACTTCCAAAAGTTTCGCAAGTCTGACCTACATGGGGCCATTTTCTTCAATTTCAATCTGTCTGATCAGCTGGAGGGCAATAATCTCCAAGCTTAGGGGAATTACAGGAAAATTCCCATATACCAATTCATATGGGGACATTTTGATCACCTATTTAGGCATGATTCTATTAGCCCACAATGTTAGATTAAGCACTTTGTGCCATTCTTTGTGATGATCAACCCCTATTCTTTTGATGAGTCTAATCAGGTTCTTGTTAGTTGATTCTACCAAACCATTACCTTGAGGGTAATAGTTAGATGAATTTTTCAAATATATTCGATGCTTTAATGCAAAGTTAGATACTTTAGACCCTAAAAATGATTTAGCATTATATAAAATTATGGTGCGAGGAGCCCTAAAATGAGTAGTGATACTCCCTAGAAAATCTAGGATCACGTTTTCTATTGCTTATTTAAGTGGCACTACCTTAGTCCATCTGGTGAAATAATCTGTGGCAGTTAATATCCATTTATGACCCATACTAGACACTGGATTTATCATTCCAATGAATTCAAGACCCCATTGATTAAAAGGTTCATCCACAATTATAAGACTAAGGGGCATTGCTGCATTCTTTCTCATCCCCACAAAATATTGATAGGATTAACATTTTTTAACCAGCTGATAACAATCTATAAAGAAAGTAGGCCAAAAATAACCTACCTCACTAATATTTATAGCTGTGGTCTTTAAAAAAAATGTCCACCTAATACTCCATGATGTATTTCATGTAGTATTTTCTTAGCCTCAGCTTCTTCTACACATCTTAACAATTTGCCATCAAAATTTTTCTTGAAAAGAACCTGTTCAATTAAAACAAAATGAACTCCTTGTATCTTATAGTATCTTCTCTTATTTTGAGGGAGTTCTCTTGGGTAAATTCCATATTTCATAAAATGAATCCTGCTTGTGACCCAAGATTCTTGATCTACCTCTTATATTCTTAATACATGTTCCTTTTCTTCTTGAGTTGTATATGTCTATTTAGGTATCATCTTTTCAAGCTCTTGAGTCATATATTGACACAAAGCCCTACCCCTGACTAACTTAGTAGGTTTGACCTCTACGTCATATTCAAGAATATTGGTTATCTAATTAGCTTTTTTTTTAGTAATTTCTCCCTCCATGATGTATTCTCTGACACTTGGGTGAGCCACAAGTATCAAAATTTTGCATCCTAACACCATATGCCTAAATTTCTTGAGAGATTTTACCATAGCATATGCTTGTTTCTCTACAAAGTTGTATCTAGTTTCATACTCCATGAGAGTTCTTGAGAAAAAGGCTATTGGGTGCTCTCCCTCCTATTTATCATTCTTTTGGGTTAATACATCAGCAATACTTAACTCTCCTCCATAGACATACATTACAAAAGGCTTAGAAAAATATAGGTTTCTAAGTACTGGGGCTGTTGAGATAGCCCTCTTTACCTCTTCAAAAGCTTGCCTTCCTTTTGTAGTCCACTTGAAAATTAGGTCTTTCTTTAACAAGAGTGTTACTAGTCTCACTAAGCCTACAAAATTGGATATGAACCTGCTAACAAAATTAATCTTCCCTAAAAAAGACTGAACTGCTTTTTTATTTACTGGAAGAGGTAAATTCATTATAGCTGCAACTCTTTCAGGATCTATGGAAACTCCTTCTATAGATACTATATGCCCCAATAATTTGCCATGAAGGACAACAAAGATACATTTCTTAGGGTTCAAGGATATTCCAAATTCTTGACATTTCTTTAAAATAGCTTCTAAATGATCAAAATGATCAACATTTTTTGAAAAAATAATAAGATCATCAAGATAAATCAGGATGATTTTATTTATCAGTTCCCTAAATGCAACATCCATAGCTCTCTAAAAAGTGGCTCCAACATTTGATAGGCCAAATGGCATCTTAACATATGCAAATGTTCCCCATTTGGTAGTAAAATTAGTTTTGTATTGGTCTTCATTAGCCAACCATATCTGATTGTATCCAGAGAAACCATCTAGCAAAGAAAATCTCTCTAATCCAACCACAGTTTTTATAATTTATTCCATGGAGGGCAAGGGATAGTGATCCTTCAAATATTCTCTATTTAGATCTCTAAAATCTATACAAAGTCTTATATCACCATTCTTTTTTCTAATTGGCACTATATTTGATACCCAGGTTGAGTCTTTGATTGAAAAAATTATTTTAGAATCTAAATTTTTTTGCAACTCATCTACCATTAGAGGCTCAATCCTTAGATTTAATGGCCTCTGTTTCTATTTGATGGTTTTAGATCCTTCAATTAGTTCTATCATGTGTTGAATAATGTCTCTATTATATCCATGAAAGTCTTCATAGCTCCAGGATATGACCCTATCATATTTTTTGCACAATTTAACTACTCTTTCCTTCTCTTCTTGAGTTGCAGAATTTCCAACTTTTAATTTTTTCCCTTCACTCACCTCAATTTCAGAATAGTCTACTTTGTTTACTTGGAATCTTCTTTTCTCCAATCTTTAATTGTATGACTTGATCTCCATATGCCTCTTCAATTTTGGTTTGCAATTGATCAGCAAACTCATCTAATTGTTGTAAGAATGAGAGTACTTGAGAATCATTTTCAAATACTTGCCAATTCTCATCATTGTATAGAATAGTTGGCCCCACTATTACTTTTACTAATTCATTGTTAATTAATAGGGCAGTTGCTGGATCAAACTCTGAGCCAATTTGGTCCATCCTATCAGCTTCAATTTTTTGGATCCTAGGGACTACTTCAATATTGAAGGCTTTAAAATCTTCTATTAAATCCCAAATCCTATGTCTGTAGGATCTCATCCTTACATTTTTGGCTATTGTGTTTTCTCTAATTTGGTTTATTAATAGTTCTGAATCTCCTTTTACTATTAGATTCTTTATTCCTTTTTTCTTGGCTAACAGGAGCCCATGTACTAGAGATTCATACTCAGCATCATTATTTGTATAGGCAAATTGGAAACGGATAGCCCTTAAAATTTTATCACCATTTGGAGTAGTAAGGCAAATTCTTGCTCCAACACCATTTTTACATTTATCCCCATCAAAATTTAAAGTCTAGATTTTTGAATCTTTTTCAAATTCTTGAGTAGCTGGTGTCTCTTCCCTTAAAACATTAAAGATTTCTTGGTCCTCATCAAAAATGACATAAGTGCCTAGACCAATGGAGTCATAATTCCTATATGGGTCACTATGCATCATAGCTAACAATTGGTTATTTTCTTCTTCTTGATCATGCTCAGTCCAGTTGCCTAATTCCTCAACAAAAACCCTTTCTTCCTTATTTAACATGGCATGATTTGCCTCTAATTTTGATGTTGGTTCATTTGTGATATGATTTTTTGATAGTGGTTTAGATAAATTTTTCATCTTTGAACCATATTTGGTTCTTAGAATAAGGTGAGACCAATCAAGAGACATATATCCTCCCATATTGGCTGTAAAGTCTCTTGATAAACATAAACCAAAAATAGGAGGTTGTTTCTACCTCAAAATTTTGCTTTTTAGACTAAAAAGAAAGAAACTAAAAGAAAGTAATGGACAAGGCTTGGAAGTACCTGGACTAAAGATTGCGCACCGTAAATCTAGACGTTTGTGAGCACTCCTCTTTGGATGTGGAGGAATGACACCTGGAAGAAGCTGTCGGCCTGGTTGCAGTCGCCGGCGTCAGTGGTCCTACCGGCGTCGGTTGTCAGGTCTGCCGATGTCAGTTAGTCTGCCGATGTCGGTTGGGGTAATGACCGGCGTCGGTCGGGGCAATGGCAGGGTCTGGTCTGTGGATGGTCTGGGGCTTGATTTGTGCTCTATTTAAAGATGGTTAGTGGACGGGTTTGTGGACGAAGGTCTGAGTCTGCTCTGGGCCTGGTTTGAGGATGGGTTTTAGTCAGAAGGACGGAGAGGGACAGGGAGATAGAGGAAGCCAATCTGGGAGATAGGAATCTGGGTCTGGGTGACAGTCAGGTCTGAGGGGGTAGAAGAGCTGAATATAGCTTAAAACATGATAAGTAGAAAGCATACAGAATAGAAATAGAGAACATACCTGTGCCCTGCTGAAGAAGGTGTTGTTGTTGTCGCTTGTTGAAGCCCTGTTGCTGATGAAGAATCCTTATAGTTCACCTGCAGAAGATTGCTGTGTACCTGAGGGAGAGAGAGTCAGATTGATTGGTAGAGAGATTGCTGATACAAGGGTTTGGTGCCAAAGATTCAAGAGTCGGGATGCGAGAAAGGGAGACGTAGAGAGTGAAGAGAAGCCAAGCGGAACCAGCAGACAGAGAAAACGGTGAAGAAACCGTTATGAAGGGGTGCCGACGCCGGCAATATTGCCGACGTCGGCCAAAGGCTGACCGATGTCAGCGGCTGAAAGGCCGGAGAAAGGCTAAAAATAGCCTTTCATCTATTTCCCAACGGCCGGGTCAAATGAATGCCAGGATGAAACGGTCGACGGGGGAGTTAAATGGGCGAGAGGAGAGGTTGGAATGGGAGTCTGAGGCATTAAATGGCCATGTGGGGAATGAAGGGGATCCAAGGAGGGTATCCTAGGGTGGCGAGGTGGCAAGGAGAGGGAAAAAGGGGTCTTATTTAATTAAAAATAGGTGTTTATTTCCAATTAATAAGACTTAGGTGGGTTAGGGACCAAGGAGGACTAGGAGGGAGAAAGGACCAAGGGTTAGACACTTTTTAGGTGTCTACATTTGCCCCTTTTTGTCTTGTTGATTGTTCTTGGACAAACTGCAAGACAAAAACAGGGAGTGGTTGCCCCAGGTGAAGGATGATGTGGATTGCCCCGAAGTATGGATGAGGTATTCCCCCTCAAAGCAGGAGTCGAGAGAAGGAACCTGATGTCGAGTGCTGATTTGACAAAAGGTGGATGAGAAAGAGAGAGGTGAGTGAGAGCGCTGCAAAAGTCATGATTGCGCGCATACCACTGCACAAGATGGTCAAGTCAAATTGTCGCATGGTCAAGGGTCAAGGAGTGCCAAAATTGAAGTAACCAGGCCCCAGCATTTAGTCGTCTGCTGATTGGGTCACTCAATTTAAGCTGAAGCTCCAAATAGTCATCGTGTCCCAGGTATCCAGGGCTCAGGAAGTGCTCCCAGAAACACGAAAAAGTCACAAGTAGTAGGGATCAACTGGCTCGCGATCCTATACTTGTGAAGGGTCAAAAAAGGCTGCAGACAATTCTCCTAACCAGCCGTGGAATAGCATACACGCAAAAACAACCAAGGCAACATTGGCTTGGAAGTGGTCGAGGTCGAAGGAGATAGGCATGATCGCCAATGGTCATTGGTCAAGAGGATGGATAGATGAAAGGATGCAGCCGAGCTAACCTCAGAAGACGTCATGTGATCTGAGTGCTGCCTACATAGCCCTGGTGTGAAGGGCCTCAGGCCGATGTAGTTCTCCCTAAAAGGGAGGGAGGGTCGGAGGGATTGATTGGTCTTGGTCAAATTCGATGATTGGTCTTGGTCAAAGTCAATGATTGGTCTTGGTCAAAGGAAATGATTGGTCTTGGTCAAAGGAAATGATTGGGTGTGATAAGAGTCAAAGAAGAGAAGGTTTGTCCATCATAGAGACGAACAAACGGGGGTGGTCGAGCTAACCTCAGAAGATGTGTTATCTGAGTGCTGCCTACATAGCCCTGGTCGTAGGGCCTCAGACCAATGTAGTTCGGACAAATTGAGAAGATTGGTCGATGATGAGATTGGATGTGGTCAAGGTTGTCGATAGACTGGTCGTGGTCAGGGTCAAGGTCGCAAAAGAGAAGGTTTGTCCATCAAAGAGACGAACAAACGGGGGTGGTCGAGCTAACCTCAGAAGATGTGTTATCTGAGTGCTGCCTACATAGCCCTAGTCGTAGGGCCTCAGACCAATGTAGTTCGGACTAAAAGGGTCAAAATGGTTGATGATTGGATGTGGTCAAGCGTCGAAATGATGAGGATAAAAGGATACTACAGATGGTGTCTTCTGTAGAAGTGGTCGAGAGTCTTTCATCCCTAGCAAGTTTCCATAGTCGCGATGGATGTATGCTAAGAATGAATAGAAGGTCTATTTATGCTTCAGCAAGTATTGGTTTATGCTTAACATAAATTGGGTCTGGTTGGTAGTTTCCATGTGTATTGGTGTCCATAGAAACTATGCGAAAAGGACAAGGATGATTCCTGATGTCATGTTGGAAATGTCGAGGCTGGTTTGAAAAAATGTTGAAGTTGGCTGGGTTTAAGGACGAGTCGACAATTGATGTGGCCAAAGCGTGACCAAATTGTAGAGAAAAGGTGAAAGGCAAATTGCTCTTTCATTAACAAGGACTAGAAAGGAAGCATAGATAGGGGTTATTAGAACAAAAGCCCCATTCATGCATTGCGTTGTTGGCCAGTGTTGAGTTAGAACGGTAATCGAATCACTTTGACATTAAAGTGAGCTCGAAGTCCCTTGAGCCGGTGATAGAAGGAGGATAGGGTAACCCAATTTAAGAGCAGGAATAACCTTGCCCCTTTTGTAGGAGACCCTGAGACAACTACAAGCCAATGTCCGTGACTCGTTTTTTTTTTTTTTTTTTTTTTTTTTTTTTTTTTTTGCGCAGACTGATCGATGCGAGAAGCCTGCATAGAGATGTCACTTGATGTAATGGTCATGTTGCAAAGCTGATCGATGCGGGAAGCTTCTAAGAAAAGTGTTGTTTATTGCCAGAGTAGTCATAGCCATCCTTCGAGGGAGTGGTCTATATTTTTGCTTAATAATGTTTGATAAGTTGGCCTAGCTGTCCTTCGAGGGATCAGTCTAGTAATACAGCAATGATAGTACAGCTGTCCTTCGAGGGAGCAGTCTGTCTTTTTGATTTGACTTGACTTGATTTAGTGACCATGGATATGTTTTGACATCTTGATTTGGATTTGTTGATAGGAATGAGAGTCATGGACAAGACTGTAGAAGCTCAAAGACACCCCTTTTTATTAGGACAAAGCATCACTGCATCCTAAAAGGGTTGTAGAGGATTTGTTAAAGGGGAATAGGGTTGAAAGGGATGAGGATTAAGAGGACGAGGATTGCTCAAGGGACGAGCTCAAGTTACGTGTCAAGTAGACGAGTACTCGACTAACAGAAGAAAGGTCGAAGACGCAAGACACAAAAAAGGGGTTTAAGGTCTAATAAGACCCTGGGTCATGCTAGTGCGTTAAGGTCCGAGTCAATTGAGAGCAAACCTGCCCCATTTGCCTCTTTCCAGATTGGTCAGGTGTTGATTGTCGTTGGTTGGTTGAGAAAGGTTGAATGTTTTAGATAAAAAGGTTTGGTTGAATGATATTTGATTGTTGATTGGTCGAGAGTTGGTTGAAGTGTGGTAAAATGTTTGGGCAAAGTTTGTTGAAGGTTTGGTCAAAGGTTTGGTCGATGTCATGGTCGAGGGTTGGTTGAGACTTGGTGAAGATTTGGTTGAATGTTTGATCAAGAGGTCAGGGTGATTGATATTTGGTTGAAGTTTGGTTGAGACTAGTCGAATAATTGGTCGGGGGTTGGGTCGGTGGATACTTGGTCGGGTTTTAAGATAAAATGAGTGATTGATATGTGGTAGAGACTGGGTTGAACAGTTGGTCGAGGTTTGAATAAAGGATGATTTCCCCCAGCGGGTAGGGAGAATGTTTGAAAGGTTGGTTAAGGTCGGTTGGGGTTTAGTGGTCAGATGGACGGTGTTAATGTCGAATAAGGAGGTCAAAGGCGGCAAAGGGACCACAGTTTGGCGTGGAGATCCCGATTTAGGTGATGAGGTTGGAGAGGCATGAGTCGAGGTTGATGTTTTGTCGAAAAGGTGGTCAAGAGGACCCTTGATGAGAAGGGAATCCTTTCTCCATTGCTGACGAATGACAGCTTTAAGAGCGCAACAACGCTCAGTGTCATGTCTCGGAGTGTGATGATAGTTGCAAAATGCGGAGTTGTCGAACCAAGATGGCCTTGATCCGAGAGTAGATGAATGAGGTGGTGTTGAGGGTTTGTTG
Source organism: Torreya grandis (assembly GCA_037957365.1). NCBI lineage: Eukaryota > Viridiplantae > Streptophyta > Pinopsida > Cupressales > Taxaceae > Torreya > Torreya grandis. The sequence goes on along the minus strand of JARHVA010000718.1, from coordinate 2,725,097 downwards.
ATAATGTGGTGGAGAAGAAAGGTGTCATTCCCAAGACATTGGCGAATGGCGACCTTGAGGGCATGACAATGCTCCGTGTCGTGCCCAGGCATGCGATGATACGTGTAAATGCGAGTGTGGTCGAACCATGGTGGTTTAGGTCTGAGAGATTGATATTGTCTAAGAGGCGGGAGGTCAAGGCGAGAAGACTGCAACAATTGCCGCAAAAGCAAGGTATAAGAACCTGCTAATGGGTCTAGATGTCTTATTGCAGTAGGAGTCGATGACTTTGGTTTAAGAGGCATAAGAGGCATTGGTCGAGGGTTCAGATGAGATGTATGTCTGATGGGGTGAGGAAGTAATGGAGGCGATGTGCCTCTGTGAAGGATGGGAGTGGGAAGCACTCCTATTAAAGTGGACAGATGCGGGCCCAAGATTGAAGGTAATGACGAAGGTGGGGGAGGAGTTCTCCGGTGTGGTCTAGTAGCTTTCGTGTGTTTGGGTTGAGAGCCACCGTTGTGCGAGGCGAGGTTAGATGTGGGCTTGGGTTTGGATGTGGATTAAGGTGAGTGAGATGTAACAATCTCAGGCAAAGGACAAGAGGAAACCGCGACTGGGTCTTCCTCGATTGAAACGGGTGGAGAGACTGGTTCTTCTCTTGGTGGAGAAGAAATAAGAGAGTCTGGCTCCTCTAGTGGGCAGAGGGCATGGATGATTATGCCTTCCGCATGTGCTCGAGGAGTAGGCAAGGTAAGGTCTTCGGATGAAGGTGGGCTTAATGGCGTTGATGTGGTCAAAGCGTCCCCCGATACAAGAGAGGTAGATGGAGGACTAGTAGGAGAAGGAGGTTCCTCATCCTTTAATGGAAGAGGTTGGTCAAGGACAAGAGGCAAGATAGTGCTAATCGTGTGAATGTCATGGTCTTGAGGGTCATTGGTTGAAGTCTAAATGTTGTTTTGAGTAGGCGGATGATTCGGAAATGGTTGTTTAAAGGTGTCGATATGTTGGTTAGGTGGGGCATTCGGGTTATCTAAAATAAGATCCCCCTTGTCGATCATGTCTTGGATGATGTTTTTGAAAGTTTGGCAGTTGTCGATGTCATGGCCTTGGACGCGATGAAAGGGACAGAAGTCGGCCTCCCTATACCATGTAGGGAGGGCTTTAGAGGGGTCAAATTGAGGTGGTTGGATTGGAGGGAGATTGAGGACCCCCTGCTTGAGAAGTTTTTCCAAAACAGAAGCGTATGGTTCTCCAAGTGGAGTGTAAGAACGCTGGATATACCGTTGTTGGAATTGTTTGGTGATGCTGGAAGATGTCGAAGGTTGAGAGTAATTCGTTGTTGTTGAGGATGGTGATCTAACGACCACAGTATTGGCCACTCCTGTGGACTTGGAGTTGGTAGAAGAAGAAGGTCTGGAAGAAGAATGGTCAGTAAATTTTGCATTGGTATTACGCAATTTGACCTTATCTTCTTCAAGGGCATGGAGTTCAAGCTTTCGAGCCATGATGAAAGCTTCGTCAAAAGTGTGAAATGTCTGAATCTACAAGGTAGAAGAGATGTGGCTGGCACATGCTCGAGAGAAGAGCTCAATGAGCTCAGGTTGAGGTAAAGAGAAGGAGAGCTGGTTAATAAGGCCTCTCCAATGAGCGACAAAATCGATAATTGATTCGTTGTCAAATTGCCTGATGGAATAAAGGTCTGTGATTGAGACTTGTTTGGTGATGTTGATTGAGAAATGGTCGAGAAATAGTTGGGTGAGTTGGATAAATGAAAAGATAGAGTGTCTGGCAAGAGAACTATACCAGTCAAGGGCAGGGCCAGAAAGGGACATAGGAAACGTGCGTAAAAGCAACGCATCGTCATGGGAAATAGGATAACAGGCATGTCTAAATGCCCGTAGATGTTGTTGTGGGTCTTCCTTACTCTGAAAGCGAGTGAATTTAGGAAGCTCCCAATGGTTGGGATATGGTCGAATAGGGACGGAAGGATGGATGGGCTCATTGCAAATTTGTTCATATGACAAAGTATTGCTTGAACCGGAAATGGAGGCTTCGAGACTGGACATTTTATCCATCAGCATCTTGATAAGATCTGCTGACGAATTGGCGGGTTGAGTGCCCCCTAGGTTGTAAGGCGCTTGGAAGAGGTTAGAGGAGGCGTGCGACATAGTCGGTTGTATAATGTACGGATGACTAGTCGCAGGGGCAGAAGTGAAGGCTAGAGGTGGCTGCGTTATGAAGGTCGAAGGTATAAGTTGATTGGGCACCGCCAAAGGTGGTTGAATGGCGGCACTGGTAGCAAGACAGGTTGGCACTCCTACATTTGTGGGCACAAGAGTGTGAGGGGTCGAGGCAATCAAGTTCTGATATGAGGTAGAACTTGGTTGAATTGCAGGTAGTTGAGGGGGTAATGGAACCCCGATGGAGGTCGGTCTAAAAATAGACGGGGAGGCTAAACTTTGTGTATTGGCCATGGTTGGGTTAATAGTCGAGGTGAAAGGCTGAGTCATAAAGGGTTGGGTGGCGAATGGTGTGGATGTTGTCGCCACGTCACCCGAAAGGTCTCGCGTTGGGTTTCTCGCGAGATAGTTTTGGAGGGCTGCGGTATTGAGGTCCAAGAATCTCTCGAAATCTCGGTCCCCTTCAGGGATGATGGGAATTTGAGTCGGGGTCGGGGTCGGGGTCGGTCCTGTGGGAGTTCTTTCAGTCTCCGAGTGGAACTCCATGATAGGACTGGTTAGAGACAAGATAGACGGAAGCGGCTGTTGGCTAAAGTGGTTAAGAAGAGAGTCCTGGTTCTAGAAACTGTGTTTTTGTAGTCTCAGAAAACTAGAATGGAGTTTTTGACAGAGAAAAGACAGGTTTCAAGCTGCTGGTTTTGAAGAAAAAGGACAGTGACAGAGACCGACGTCGGTTAAAAAACCGATGTCGGTAGAAAATGAGGCCGGCATCGGTCAGATAACCGATGCTGATAATAGATGAAGCCGACGTCGGTATCAGAACCGATGCCGGTGACAGGGGAAGGCCGACGTTGGTGGCAGAACCGATGTCGGTCACTGTGTTTTCCAGAGAGCCAAAAGGTTCTTGGAAAAACAAAGAAGAAAGCATCCTCACACACTCAAACAAACAGATGAGAAGAGGAAAACAGAGAAAGACAGACAAGCTTAAGCGATAAATCCTAGGAATTAACCTTAGAAACTTGTGGCTTATGCCTTAGATGAATGTTTGGGGAGATTGGCTGAAAAATGGGTCCTAGAAGAAGGCAGTCTAAAGATGGTTTCAGGTGTTGTTTTAGGTGCTCAAAGATCTGTGTTAGGGTCTGGTACGTGGCCTGGTGCTAAGGAGCAAGCTCCCCTCACTTCACGATTCCAGTGGTTAGCTGGTCTCGCTTAGCCAAGATATACCTCGCCTAGAGTTTATCCTCTGCCAGAGAACGGAGTGGGCTTCCCCCTTGGTGATGAAATCCAAGTAGGGTCACCGGGACGGGTAAGGTATCCGCTGGGTGATGAAATCCCAGTCGGGCCTTGTCTCAGGTATGTTTTATGTGTGTTTTAGTGCATGTGATTTGGTAGTGTAACATCAAGTGTCTACGGTTCATTCAATATGCGCCTAAGTTACTAGATGTGGACTAATGCAAGCACAAGTAGAAATGAAAGTGCAATATGTTTTAATGCCCAAGTCGAAATGTGATGTTGTTATGAAAACAAGATGGAGAAAGGGACGAGAGTATGATATACTAGTCTAGAATGCAAGGAAGAAAGGTTCGTTTTAGTCCCGCTTATAGTGTCATTGAGAAGAAGAAGAAAGAGACAAGAGAGAAGGAGCCTAAATGCACCTAAATGAATGAAAAAGAAAAAGGAACCCAGGAGGAACCTAGGGTCCCACCGGGCGTGCCAGAGATGTTTTTACCTCAAAATTTTGCTTTTTAGACTAAAAAGAAAGAAACTAAAAGAAAGTAATGGACAAGGCTTGGAAGTACCTGGACTAAAGATTGCGCACCGTAAATCCAGACGTTTGTGAGCACTCCTCTTTGGCTGTGGAGGAATGACACCTGGAAGAAGCTGTCGGCCTAGTTGCAGTCGCCGGCGTCGGTGGTCCTACCGGCGTCGGTTGTCGGGTCTGCCGATGTCGGTTAGTCTGCCGACGTCAGTTGGGGTAATGACCGGCGTCGGTCGGGGCAATGGCAGGGTCTAGTCTGTGGATGGTCCGGGGCTTGATTTGTGCTCTGTTTAAAGATGGTCAGTGGACGGGTTTGTGGATGAAGGTCTGAGTCTGCTCTGGGCCTAGTTTGAAGATGGGTTTTAGTCAGAAGGACAGAGAGGGACAGGGAGATAGAGGAAGCCAATTTGGGAGATAGGAATCCGGGTCTGGGTGACAGCCAGGTCTGAGGGGGTAGAAGAGCTGAATATAGCTTAAAACATGATAAGTAGAAAGCATACAGAATAGAAACAGAGAACATACCTGTGCCCTGCTGAAGAAGGTGTTGTTGTTGCCACTTGTTGAAGCCCTGTTGCTGATGAAGAATCCCTGTAGTTCACCTACAGAAGATTGCTGTGTACCTGAGGGAGAGAGAGTCAGATTGATTGGTAGAGAGATTGCTGATACAAGGGTTTGGTGCCAAAGATTCAAGAGTCGGGATGCGAGAAAGGGAGACACAGAGAGTGAAGAGAAGCCAAGCGGAACCAGCAGACAGAGAAAACGGTGAAGAAACCGTTATGAAGGGGTGCCGACGCCGGCAATATCGCCGACGTCGGCCGAAGGCTGACCGACATCGGCAGCTGAAAGGCCGGAGAAAGGCTAAAAATAGCCTTTCATCCATTTCCCAACGGCCGGGTCAAATGAATGCCAGGATGAAATGGTCGACGGGGGAGTTAAATGGGCGAGAGGAGAGGTTGGAATGGGAGTCTAAGGCATTAAATGGCCATGTGGGGAATGAAGGGGATCCAAGGAGGGTATCCTAGGGTGGCAAGGTGGCAAGGAGAGGGAAAAAGGGGTCTTATTTAATTAAAAATAGGTGTTTATTTCCAATTAATAAGACTTAGGTGGGTTAGGGACCAAGGAGGACTAGGAGGGAGAAAGGACCAAGGGTTAGACACTTTTTAGGTGTCTACAGAGGTATATATATGACTATGATATCTTGATTAACAATTATATTTGGATAAGTATATAATTGTAATGGGAGTTGTCTAATTCTCCCTATTGTTTGCACAGATTTTCCATCTAGCTGTATAACTCCTTTAGTGAGTGGCTCATACTTTATTTTCAAATCATATGCTATTGCCTTTGGTATTACTGTAGTACTAGCCCCTGAATCTATCATTGCATTATGCAGCAGTTTCTTTCCAATTATCAGAGTCAAATAGAAAGGGTCTATTTTTGATTTGCTTACCTTTGCTGCATTGTTCATCAGTGTTGTTGTTTGCAAATGAACTGTGTCCTTGAGCTTTTCTGTTTCAGGAAATATTTCTTTGATCTCAGTATGTTTAGGCATTGTTTGGCCTTACAGAGCCTCTTGTAATAGTGTCTTTTATTCAGGGATGGCTAATATGTCCCAGATTGATACTTGTGTTGGAGTCCTCTTTAATTGATCTACCACATTCATCGGTCCCAAATTTTGGGTTCTTGGAAAGTAAGGATACCTTTCTTTTTCTTGAACCATCTTAGAACTACTTGATTCAGCATTGGTTGTGGCATTTCTTGTCTAACAACTGTATTTCTTTGACTTTGGGATGGATGATTCTCCATAACTTGACTATTCACAACTTCCAGCTACTCCACCATTCTTCTCTTTGATTTAGTATAGTAATCTGATTGCACCACTAGTTTCTTAGAAGTGGAAGCTTCATTTAAGAATACTGATTCTTCATCCTCAAACCATGAGAACAAAGCATGTTTTGGGGCTATTTCTTCCTCTTTTTGTAAGGACATTCCTTGCATCTGAGCCATTAGGACTTAATTTTGCATACCAAGAGATTGGTAGGCTTGATTGTCACTAGTACTTACAAATTGTCCATCCATTCTTCTTTGCTCTACCACCTTTTGTTGTAGATTACCCATGGAAAAATCTCTAGGTGTATGAGCATTATTACAAGGGAAACAACAGACATTGGTGTTATCTGCATAATTATTTTTCCCTAGAAAAATCTCTCTATTTGAATTGGGAGGAATAATTTGTGAAGGTGTAGGGACTGCAACTAATTGGTTTGTTGGCTGAGGATTATTTTACCTTTGAGGACCCTGGTATTGGTTTGGCTGTGATAAAAATCTATTTCCTTAATAGCCTTGATATGGAGGCCTAGGGTAAGGATTTTATTGTCTCTTTATGTTAATCAACTCATTAGAAAATGTCCTCAAGATATTCTTGATATCATCCATCTCAGATGATTGAGTAGTGTCATGTCCCCTTTTTTAGTGGACATCGTCAGAGTTGATGGTTAGCCTATTATGCGACCCTTGTAGGCTGATAGGATGGATAGAGGGTCATGGAAGAGCTTGGCTTCACTTTGGTTAGCAAAATTTCTATAGTTGGCTTTCATTCAGGCTCTTTCAGACATGTTTGCCTGAGCTCCTATTCTTTAGGGACTTTTGACATGTAGCGGAGCACCCTTATTTTGGTATGGTCATGTGCAGAATCACTCCCTGATTCACCAGCTTCAATTGGTTTGAGGATAAGACATATATTGAGGGAGATATTAATATTTGATTGATTTAATTAAATATTAATTATTTGGCCTAATTTTAAATAAGAAACCCTAATTCTAATTTAAGAAACCCTAATTAGGGCAAGCACACCTTTTGGAGAATATAAGGGTTTCTCATAGGAAGGAGAGTCATTATTATGAGATTATTGATACTGATTGTTGCTAAGAATTCTTTTGTGAAGACTGAGCCAAGGGTTTCAGTATTCCATTTGCATTGAAGAATGTCCACTCTTCATTATGTGTGATTCAGAGGTTGTGAGAGATCAACCGATCTATTGCCAATTTGAGAGATAGCTTCATACATAAGTTATCACAGAGGTTTATAGGTTTGAGAGATAACTTCACATAGAAGTTATCACAGGTATTTTAGGTATTTATTTTATTAGGTGTTTGATTTAATAAATTATATAGATAGAGATCTTCTATATTAGAGCCATATATCTTGAGATCATGGGTCCAACAAATAGGGTGTGCTATATTGGCAGCCGTATGAAGTCTATACAGATCCATATAGATCCATGCAGAGACTGACATCGATAGGCAAAGACTGACATTGGTTGACCCTCTCACCAACATGAGTAGGATAACAACACCAAGAAATTGATGGCAGTAGTATAACCGACATCGGTGACTGTGTTTTGACATAGCAGGCCGAGATGTACCAGATTCAAGTTTTATTCCCAGTTTGCAAAATACTTAGGTTATTAAGACCATATTTGAATATTATTTTATATGCATGACAGAGGACATCTATTGTAATCATTTGAATGAATAAATAAGAGATTATACTATGATTTATTTATTTATTTGAAGATATTTTTCATGAATAAAGATAAGCAATTCAATAATATTCAGTTTTAGATTTCAAGGGAAACAGAGGATATTACAGTGGTATCAAAGCTAAATTCTACCATCCTAAGGGTTTGACAATCTTATGCAGCCACAAGAGTTGGGACCACATAGGTATATCACATGCAGTAGAGCTTTGCTTGAGGGCACTCAAGTTATAGAATAGTAGCTGATCACCATGAGTGATAGGCGTGATGGTAGCCCACACTGGGGCCATAGGCATAATGATGATCAGGACACCAGAGAAGTCTATCGTGAGATGAAACAGGCACTACAGGTACTCACTACTATGGTAAAGAGGATGAACACACTTGTTTGATAGAATGGGGAGCAAGGAGATAACAGGAGTGCTACTATTAATTAGAGACCATAGCTGACCCATTCCAGGATGGCTGATAGGCCTACATGGCCTATGTTTGTTAAGAATGATTCAAAGGCCAACCTAGAAACACCACCTTTAGATCGAGAGGCTCTTAATGATCTACACAAGAAAAAGCTTTGCTTCTACTACAAAGGTCCATATGATGCCAATCACGATTGTCCTTTGAGGCCTAAGGGAAAGGCAAATCATGTGATGTGGGCATTTATGAGGATTCAGAATCAGAGGATTTCAAACAGCAAGATAGTTCTGAGGAGTCAGAGGCAGTGACTTCAGAGCCTAAGGTAGAGGTAATGATGATGGCTTCTAAGAGACATGTGGATGAGCTTAGTCATGGGGATTTGGACTCTTAGTTGTAGAGGACGAGGGAGCTGGAGATTGTGATGATGAGATAGTTTTAGCAGTAGCTTCTTTAGAGTTAGATGAGGATGAGTTCGATGCTGGCATTCAGAGTGTGGAGGTATACTCAGAGGTTAGTACATTGAGTGTTGTTGGTGAGTACGTTCCTATAGTTGTAGCTAAGGAACATGTTGGGGCTGACACACATGTTCAGAATTTAGGAGTACCTAGTCCTGATGAGTTTGAGATACTAGTGGAGTCAAGTCTCTAGATTGATTCTTTTCACATAGATGATAGTGTGGTACAGTTGGTTGTGCCACCTTTATAAAGGGATCAGTTGTGGTGTGTGGGGGAGTATGTTGATGCTTCCTCATATAATTTTTACTACACTAAATCATTCATGGAGTATTTGCTGGATAGTGCAGGTGTTCGTCTGGACTCGTATAAAGTGACAGAAGGTGTTCTCATCTAAGGTACTAGTGCTATTAGTAGATTGGGTGGGGAGATTATAGTAATCCTTTTTACTATGCTACCTCACAGGGATTTTGAGGTGGGATTTGTTGAGTGGGTTGCACAGGGTCCTATATAGCCTACAGCTACTTGGAATCAGAGATTGGAGCCATTTATTGATTCCCAGTTCGGTGATAGTGAGCTAGTAGTGGAGTTTGGGGGTTCCTACCAGCATTATACGGTGGGGTATGCTCATTATTTTTCTTTTGACTCAAACATCAAAGATTTGATTTCATGTAGGTGTAGATTGGTACCCATTTCTTACCATCCATTATGGGATGGATTGGCACCATCTTTTGCAGATGGGATTGGCAGTTGCAAGTTACACAGCCTGCAGTATTGACACATCCAGGGTAGTTGTGATTTTAGAGATTGGTTGAGTTGCATTCGCTAGTTTGATTGTGGACTCATCTTGGTTATATTTTAGATGATATTGCAAGAGCTTGCATTGATTGTCATCAGTATAAATCATGACTATATTTGGGATCTAGGTGGATTGATTGGTTTGTTGTTCTGAGATTGCTTGGGGACAAGCAATTTCAAGAGGGGCAGATTGTCATGTCCCCTTTTTTAGTGGACATCATTAGAGTTGATGGTTAGCCTATTATGCGACCCTCATAAGCTGATAAGATGGATAGAGGGTCATGGAGGAGCTTGGCTTGGCTTTGGTTAGCAGAATTTCTATAGTTGGCTTTCATTCAGGCTCTTCTAGACATGTTTGCCTGAGCTCCTATTCTTTAAGGACTTCTAACATGTAGTGAAGCACCCTTATTTTGGTATGGTCATGTGCAAAATCACTCCCTGATTCACTAGCTTCAATTGGTTTGAGGATCGGACATATATTGAGGGAGATATTAATATTTGATTGATTTGATTAAATATTAATTATTTGGCCTAATTTTAAATAAGAAACCCTAATTCTAATTTAAGAAACCCTAATTAGGTCAAGCACACCTTTTGGAGAATATAAGGGTTTCTCATATGAAGGAGAGTCATTATTATGAGATTATTGATATTGATTATTGCTAAGAATTCTTCTGTGAAGACTGAGCCAAGGGTTCCAGTATTCCATTTGCATTGAAGAATGTCCACTCTTCATTGTGTGTGATTCAGAGGTTGTGAGAGATCAGCCGATCTATTGCCAATTTGAGAGATAGCTTCATATAGAAGTTATCACAGAGGTTTATAAGTTTGAGAGATAACTTCACACAGAAGTTATCACAGGTATTTCAGGTATTTATTTTATTAGGTTTTTGATTCAATAAATTTTACAGATAGAGATATTCTATATTAGAGGCATATATCTTGAGATTAGGGGTCCAACAAATAGGATGTGCTATATTGGCAGCCATACAAAGTCTGTACAGATCCGTATAGATCCGCACAGAGACTGACATCGGCAAGTAGAGATCGACAAAGACCGACATTGGCTGACCCTCTCACCAATGTCGGTAGGATAACGACACCAAGAAACTGATGATGGTAGTATAACTGATGTTGGCAAATGTGTTTTTGACACAGCAGGCTGAGATGTACCAAATTTAGCTTTTATTCCTAATTTGTGGAATACTCAGGTTCTTAAGACCGTATTTAAATATTCTTTTATATGCATGATAGAGGACATCTATTATAATCATATGAATGAATAAATAAGAGATTATACTATGATTTATTTATCTATTTGAAGATATTTTGCACAAATAAAGATAAGCAATTCAATAATATTCAGTTTCAAATTTTAGGGGAAATAGGGGATATTACAAGTAGGGACAAGTTCTTTAGTAGGTGGTTGAGGATATTGATACATAGACACAGGTGGGGTTATGGATTTAGGGGCTTATTGAGGTAATGGCAAGGTAACTTTTGGAAACATGGGCATGGGAGGCCTTGGAGGTAACTTCCTAGCATCTATCAAATTATTTTCAACTCTAACTGCATAGTTATAAGACTCTAGTAGAGTTTGACCTCCAAGTGACTGAATCATAATAGATATATCTGAATTTAAAGCCTTAAGATAAAACACTATAGCCATACCTGGTAATGGTCTAGTGGTAGTAGGAATCCTTTCCCAAGTCTTTTGAAATATGGAGTTGAAGTCAATTATTGCTTCTTGTGGTGTCCTTTGGATAGTAATCAATTGCTTTAACAAAGAAGACTTATCAACTTTTTCTTTGAATCTTTCAAAAAAAAGATCTCTGAGCTAATCCCATGTAGATATGGTATTTGGGGTCAAAGACTGGTACCATTCTAGAGATTTTCCTTTGAAAGAAGCTTCTAATAATCTTATGGCCACATTTTTCTATGTGACAACATGTATAACACAGACATCTGATACATCTTGTAGATGTTCTTTAGGTGTTTTGAAGTCTTGCCCACTAAATTTGGGTAGAGCTTTCAGGGTATTCACTAGGATAGGATCCCAAGTGGCTGGTGGTATTGGGAGAATCAAAGGACTACTAGCATTCCAACTTACATAATTCCTTAGGGGTATAGGGGCTCCCATATTTACTCTTGGTATTGGTATAAACTGATTGACTCTTCTTCTAGGACTAGTTACCAAAGGTGGCAAAAGAATACCTAGATTTATAGTAGATTGTGATCTAGTTACTGGTCCACAACTTTGACTCTTTGTATCTCTCTGGTTCATACGGTCTTGAAAAAAACTTCAAGACTTGTCCCACCAGTCGTGCCAAAAATTGTTGATGGTTAAAATTGTTTTTTGTTCTAACACCAACAATGGGAAGTTTCAAGAATGTGGGACTTACAACTTGAAATGACCTCCAAATTTTTAAGAAGTTGGTCTCTTCTTTATTTTGAGTGTTGGGAGGAAAGGGATAGGAATTTAAACAAAAACACAATTGTAGAGAAAAAAAATCTAACTATGGCAATGCACTTGAATGTAATTTGATCCTTAATTCTAAGCATAGTGAAACTATATGTAAGATTCAACTACATTAAAGAGCGAACAAGGCATGATCAATGTAAAAGATAGAAATAATAGGAATAGAGGCTCACAGCTTAGAATACTTTTGCAATGACACAAAAAACATCAACAAAGGCACATAATTCTATCTTCTTTATTAATTCTCAAGTCATATAAAAGGCATAGAAAATATGCACAGTTACATAAAATTTCTAACTCAAAAAAAATAGAACAAAGGCAAATGATATTCCTAATCACATCTCTAAAAGTCTAAAACTCTTGACAATAGTCTCTCACAAAAAATTCTCTCCAATTATCTCATTATCCCTTTTGGTGATCTTTGCACCCCTCTTTATAGCATCAGATTCACTCTAGATTGTCTATGTGTTCCCAATCTAATGGCCTAACTGAAATTGAACTACACTGGAACTATCTAACAAAAGATATTTCTTAGATTCTAAAATGCTCTATCTTTCGGCAGTTCATTGGCTAAAACATATTGCAAGACGTTCCCTTTTATTAAACAAAAGAGAACACTTGGCCAATTCCTTGAAAACCTTCTTATTACTTAGGAGACACTAGAGAATGACACTTGACATGTTTTGCATCCATACCAAAGACACACGGTGCTCTCCACTTTACCTATACTCTTATTATATCTTTGCTAATAAGTGTTTGGTCCTTGACATCTATCACCATCCACTTCTCCAAAACTTGAACAACTTTTATAAAAAATGGGACGCCAAGGCAGTTCTCACTTGAGCAACTTCAAAAAGGGAATAGGGACATGTGGCACCTTCCACTTATTCTTGACAAAGGTGTTAGGTTATGGAGCTAAAAGCTTCACTATTATGCAAATGTGGAGGTTATTGAGTGTGACAGTAACCGATGTTGGTCATATTCAGTGTATATAGCAACCGGCATCAGTTAGGGGTCGGCCAATATCGGTCAAATAGGAATTGACGTCGGTCATCTCTAGACAGATAGAGACTGATGTCAGTCATATGTGCATTCCAGAACTAGTCTAATTTTAGATGGACAGTTAGTTTGTATGTAAAGACAAATTTTAGTCTTGAGTCTATGTTTCTAATTATTGTAATTGGGAAGTCTAATTATTGTTTGGTTTGGGATCTATTTAAGAGACCCATGGAGCTGTATTGTAATCAAGGATCAAGGACTAAGGAAGGATTAGATCCTTCACTTGAAGGCAAGAACAACAATTGGGCTGGTTGTCTCAAGGTGTGTAAGATTAGTTGATCTGTAGGTAGCAAGATCAGGGAGATCTACATGGTAAGTAAGATCAATTAGATCTATAGGTGTGCAAGATCAAGGATATCTACTTGGAGTACTCATTGGTACTTGGTGGACTGGCAGTAGGCAACAACAACCATTGGGTTGATTGTCACTAACTAGTGGAGGGAACAACTCAGTTATTGAGTTGTGATTGTAATTGATTGAGAGAGAGAACTCTTGAGGGAGAATTACCGTACACCCAAGAGGTGTGGAAAGAGTGTGGTTTATTCATTGTATTTCCTTCTAAAAGAGTGTTAATACAAATTATATTGTTTCTCATATTCTTTGTTGTCTTTGAATTCTAGTTACATATTACTTATGGTTTAATTCTGTGTTTAGTTGCTTATACAAAGGTAATCAAGTTTACTCTTAAGGAGTAGGATCCTGAAAATTGGTATCAGAGCTCGAGTTAGATCTTAACAGTTGGTATCAGAGCTATAGGTTAATTAGAGCTTGGTTTAGAGCTTGGTTTAGTGACACCTTGGTTTTAGAGTGTGTTAAGTGTTTGTTGATTACAGGTCACTCACAGGGGTTTTTGTTTGAGTGGAAGTAAAGCAATGGTAGAAGAAAGTATGCTAAGAATGGAGAAATTAAATGGAAAGAATTATCAATTATGGAGGATGTAGATAAAAGATTATTTGTATCAGAAAGATCTATACTTACCATTGGGTAGGGTTGAAAGCAAGCCCACATATATGCAAGATGAAGAATGGAAGGTTCTTGACAGAAAGGCTCTTGGAGCTATAAGGCTGACACTGGCAGCTTCTATGTTTTCCAACTTATCTCAGGCAAAGACAATGGTAGAGTTAATGGAATTTTTGGCAAATTTATATGAAAAACCCTCAGCTTTAAATAAGGTATTTCTTATGAAGCAATTATTTAATTTTCAAATGTAGGAAGGTGGATCGGTATATAGTCATCTTCGTGATTTTCATGGTTTGGTAAACCAGTTAAATTTAGTCAAAATAGTTTTTGATGATGAAATTAAGGCTCTCTTAATCTTATTCTCTTTACTTGAAAGTTGGGATAGCTTGGTAATGGCAGTAAGTAATACTGCATCTACTTCAAATATCTTAAAAGTTGATGATGTCGTTAGTGTAATCTTGAATGAATAAATTTGCAAGAAAAGCACAGGGAAATCATCAAGTAATGCTTTAAGTGTTGAAAGTAGGGGAAAGCAAGGAGAGAAGGTCGAGCAAGGGAAATCAAGGTCAAAGATAGGCAGTGGATCGAAATCTAGGTATGGCAATATAACCTGCTGGAATTGTGGAAAGAAAGGGCATGTAAAGAAAGATTGTTGGTTGGTAGAAGATCATCATGAAAGAAATAAAGAAGCAAATGATGTAGGTATTTTTGCATGGGATGCTCTTATATGTTCCTTAGATAAAGTAGAATCGTGGGTTTTAGATTCTGGTGCCTCTTTCCATGCAACCCCAAATAGAGATTTTTTTCATGATTATGTCCATGGAGACTTTAGAAAAGTTTATTTAGGGGATGGTAAGCCTTGTCAAATTGTTGGCAAAGGAAAAATCCAGTTGAAATTTTAGAATGGAAACACATGGGTGTTGAAAGATGTCATGTATGTACCCATCTTGAAGAGGAATCTGATTTCTACAGGAAAGTTGGGTGATGAGGGTTGCACAATAACTCTCATAGTGGAATCTTGGAAAGTTTCCAAGGGTGCACTTGTATTAGCAAGAGGTAAGAAAGTAGGTACACTTTATCTATCTACTTGTATTACTGATTCTCCTTCTATTTTATCTACTTCAAATGTAGATGTAAAGATGTGGCTCTGTAGGCTTGGTCACATGAGTGAGAAGAGAATGGATGTTCTTGATACTTTCAAGACATGGAAAGCCTTGGTTTTCAAGGAGAAGATGATGGACAGAGATCAGTGCAAGGGGTTGAATAATTCTAAGTAGGGCAAAGCTGATTTGGATAAGGTTATGATCCAAAATGAGCTCATGGGTAAAAATCATCACTCACAAGAAAACATACTTACCAACGTCAATCAGGCATTGACTAACGTCAAATAGGTAGGAGGTGATGTCTATCTAGTGGAGACCAAAATCAGTGATGTTAGGCAAGTGGAAACTAACATCAGTCAGGTAAGAATTGACGTCAGTTAGGTCAGTTAGGTAGAACAGATGTTAATCAAGTGCAGACTGAGAGTTGACCAGGATCGGTCACTGACAGAGAATTTAGGCAAACAATAAGCTATAAATGAGTCTTAAATGCTCATAAGGAGGACTGAAAGGGTAAGTAAACCTCTAATTCATTATTCCCCTTATTTATACTACTTGTTGCTCACTGATGGTGGAAAACTAGGAAGTTTTGAAGAGGCAATATAGGTAGAATCCAGGAAACAATGGGAGCATGGCATGAATGAGGAAATTGATTCCTTGGAAAAGAACTAAATGGGGAATTTGGTAGAGTTTCCAGTCGAAAAGAAAGCACTGAAAGATGAATGGATTTACAGGTTAAATAAAGGAGAGAATGGATAGGTGAGATAAAAGGCCAGGTTATATGGTCTTGAGCAAGCTCCAGGACAGTGGTATTTGAGGTTTTATAGGTTTATGACAAAGCATGGCTTTAGTCAATGTCAATGTGACCATTGTGTTTATTTTACCAGGTTGGATAATATTAGCTACATTATCTTGTTACTGTATGCAGATAATATGCTTGTTGCAGGGTCACACATGCAGGGAGTTACTGAGCTAAAGGTAAAATTAGTTTAGATGTTTGCCATCAAGGATTTGGGAGCAGCAAAGAATTTTTTTGGCATGAGTATTTCTAGAGACAAGGAAAATCACAGGTTGATTTTGTCTCAAGAGGATTATGTGAATAAGGTAGTGGAGAGGTTTGATATGCAGGATGCAAAATTGATAAGCACACCTATGGTTGGAGAGTTTAAGCTGAGCTACGAATAGTGTCCTAAATCACATGATGAGGTTGAGTACATGGTATGCACTAGACCTAATATTACCCAAGCAGTGGGAGTTGTCAGCAAGTTTATGGCCAATCTAGGAAAGGAGCACTGGAAAGCAGTTTAGTACATTCTCAAATATTTGAGAGGGACCATCAGTAGGTATTTATGCTATGCATGGTCAAGCACTTCTCTACATGGGTATGGAAATTTGGATATGGCAGGTGACTTAGATGGCAGGAGAAGCACCACAAGATATGTGTTCACTATTGGTGGAATAGTGGTTAGCTAGATTTTAGAGATGCATAAGGTTGTTGCAGTCACAGAGGCTAGCAAGGAAATGATATAGATGACTTTGTTCATGGAAGAGTTGGGAAAGGAGCAAGAGAGTTATAGATTATATAGTGATAGTCAAAGAAAAATTCATTTTGCAAAGGATTCAGCCTTTCATTCAAGAATCATACAACTCAGGTACCACTTCATTAAACAGGTATTGAAGGATGGTGAGTTGAAGCTGGAATGGATCCATATGGATAAGAACCCTATAGATATGTTAACAAAGTTGGGAACAAAGGAGAAGTTGAATCCTCATTCAAATTTTTTTGGTCTTCAAGATTGAACTTGAAGATGAGATAAAAGCCAAAAACAAAATTAGAGGATGTACAGGTATAGGTATAGGTGCAGTTGTTTATCTCTAAGTGGGAGATTGTTAGGTTATGGAGCTAAAAGCTTCACTGTTATGCAAATGTGGAGGTTGCTGAGTGTGACAGTAACTAACATCAATAAGGCCAACCGATGTCAGTGATATTTAATGTACAGAGCAACCGACATCAGTTAGGGGTCAGTCTGCATCAATTAGACAAGAACCGATGTCAGTCATCTCCAAATAGATAGAGACTGACATCAGTCATCTGTGCATTCTAGAACTAGTCTAATTTTAGATGGATAGTTAGTTGCATGTAAAGACTAATTTTAGTCTTGAGTATACATTTCTAATTATTATAATTGGGAAGTCTAATTATTGTTTGGTTTGGGATTTATTTAAGAGACCCATGGGGCTATATTGTAATCAAGGATCAAGGACTAAGGATTAGATCCTTCACTTGAAGGCAAGAACAACAATTGGGTTGGTTGTCTCAAGGTGTGTAAAATCAGTTAATCTGCAAGTAGCAAGATCAGGGAGATCTACATGGTAAATAAGATCAGTTATATCTATAGGTGTGCAAGATCAAGGAGATCTACTTGGAGTACTCAGTGGTACTTGGTGGACTAGTAGTAGGCAATAAAAACCATTGGGTTGATTGTCACTAATTGGTGGAGGGAACAACTTGGTTATTGAGTTGTAATTGTAATTGATTGAGAGAGAGAACTCTTGAGGGATAATTATTGTACACCTAAGAGGTGTGGGAAGAGTGTGATTTCTTCATTGTATTTTCTTTTGGAAGAGTGTTAATACAGATTGTATTGTTTCTCATATTGTGTTGTCTCTAAATTCTAGTTACATATTACTTTTGGTCTAATTCCATGTTTAGTTGCTTATACAAAGGTAATCAAGTGTCCTCTTAAGGAGTAAGATCCTGACAATTGGTATCAAAGCTTGAGTTAGATCCTAACAGTTGGTATCAGAGCTACAGGTTCATCAGAGCTTGGTTCACTAACACCTTGGTTTTAGAGTGCATTAAGTGTTTGTTGATTATAGGTCACTCACAGGGGTTTTTGTTTGAGTGGGAGTAAAGTAATAGTAGAAGAAAGTATGCTAAGAATGGAGAAATTCAATGGCAAGAATTATCAATTATGGAGGATGTAGATAGAAGATTATCTGTATTAGAAATATTTATACTTACCATTGGGTGGGTTTGCAAGCAATCCCACATATATGCAAGATGAAAAATGGAAGGTTCTTGACAGAAAGGCTCTTGGAGCTATAAGGCTGACACTAGTAGCTTCTATGTTTTCCAACTTATCTCAGGCAAAGACAATGGTAGAGTTAATGGAATCTTTGGAAAATTTATATGAAAAACCCTCAGCTTTGAATAAGGTATTTCTTATGAAGCAATTACTCAATTTGCAAATTCAGAAAGGTGGATCAGTATATAGTCATCTTAGTGATTTTCATGGTTTGGTAAACTAGTTAAATTCAGTCAAAATAGTTTTTGATGATGAAATTAAGGCTCTCTTAATCTTATGCTCTTTACCTAAAAGTTGGGATAGCTTGGTAATGGCAGTAAGTAATACTGCATCTGCTTCAAATATCTTAAACGTTGATGATGTTGTTAGTGTAATCTTGAATGAAGAAATTTGCAAGAAAAGCATAGGGGAATCATCAGGAAATGCTTTAAGTGTTGAAAGTAGGGGAAAGTAAGGAGAGAAGGTCAAGCAAGGGAAATCAAGGTCAAAGATAGGCAGTGGATCGAAATCTAGGTATGGCAGTATAACCTGCTGGAATTATGGAAAGAAAGGGCATGTAAAGAAAGATTGTTGGTTGGTAGAAGATCATCATGAAGGAAATAAAGAAGTAAATGATGCAGGTATTGTTTCATGGGATGCTCTTATATGTTCCTTAGATAAAGTAGAATCGTGGGTTTTAGATTCTAGTGCCTCTTTCCATGCAACCCCAAATAGAGAATTTTTTCATGATTATGTCCATGGAGACTTTGGAAAAGTTTATTTAGGGGATGGTAAGCCTTGTCAAATTATTGGCAAAGGAAAAATGCAGTTGAAATTTTAGAATGGAAACACATGGGTGTTGAAAGATGTCATGTATGTACCCATCTTGAAGAGGAATCTGATTTCTACAGGAAAGTTGGGTGATGAGGGTTGCACAATAACTCTCATAGTGGAATCTTGGAAAGTTTCCAAGGGTGCACTTGTATTAGCAAGAGGTAAGAAAGTAGGTACACTTTATCTATCTACTTGTATTACTAATTCTCCTTCTATTTTATCTACTTCAGATGTAGATGCAAAGATGTGGCTCTATAGGCTTGGTCACATGAGTGAGAAGGGAATGGATGTTCTTGATACTTTAAAGACATAGAAAGCCTTGGTTTTCAAGGAGAAGATGATGGACAGAGATTAGCTCAAGGGGATAAATAATTCTGAGTAGGGTAAGGTTGATTTGGACAAGGTTATGATCCAAAATGAGCTTGTAAGTAAAAATCATCACTCACAAGAAAACATAGTTACCGACGTCAGTCAGGTAGTGACCGACATCAAACAGGCAGGAACCAATGTCAGTCTAGTAGAGACCAAAGTCGATGATGTTAGGCAGGTGGAAACCAACATCGATC
Organism: Torreya grandis; assembly: GCA_037957365.1. Lineage (NCBI taxonomy): Eukaryota > Viridiplantae > Streptophyta > Pinopsida > Cupressales > Taxaceae > Torreya > Torreya grandis. Next base: position 2,705,911 of record JARHVA010000718.1, on the reverse strand, counting down.
AGGTAAGAACTAACATTGGTTAGGTCAATCAGGTGGAACCAACGTCGGTCAGGTGCAGATCGAGAGTTGACTGGGATCGGTCACTAATAGAGAATTTGGGTAGACAACAAGTTGTAAATAAGTCTCAAATGCCCATAAGGAGGACTGAAAGGGTAATTAAACCTCCAATTCATTATTCCCCTTCTTTATACTACTTGTTGCTCACTGATGGTGGAAAAATAGGAAGTTTTGAAGAGGCAATACAGGTAGAATCTAGGAAACAGTGGGAGCATGGCATGAATGAAGAAATTGATTCCCTGGAAAAGAATCAAACATGGGATTTGGTAGAGTTTCCAACTAGAAATAAAGCACTAAAAGATGAATGATTTATAGGTTAAAGAAAGGAAAGAATGGATAGGGGAGATAGAAGGCTAGGTTATATGGTCTTGAGTAAGCTCTAGGACAGTGGTATTTGAGGTTTGATAGGTTTATGACAAAGCATGGCTTTAGTCAATGTCAATGTGACCGTTATGTTTATTTTATTAGGTTAGATAATATTAGCTACATTACCTTATTACTATATGTGGATGATATGCTTGTTGTAGGGTCACACATGTAGGGAGTTACTAAGCTAATGGTAAAATTAGTGCAGACATTTGCCATCAAGGATTTGGGAGTAGCAAAGAAATTTTTTGGCATGAGTATTTCTAGAGATAGGGAAAATCATAGGTTGATTTGTCTCAAGAGGATTATGTGAATAAGGTAGTGGAGAGGTTTGATATGCAGGATGCAAAATTGGTAAGAACCCTTATGGTTAGACAATTCAAGCTGAGCTATGAATAGTGTCCTAAATCACATGATGAGGTTGAGTACATGGTATGTATTGGACCTGATATTACCCAAGTAGTGGGAGTTTTCAGCAAGTTTATGGCCAATCTAGGAAAGGAGCACTGGAAAGCAGTTTAGTGGATTCTCAGATATCTGAGAGGGACCAACAATAGGTATTTATGCTATGCAGGGTCAAGCACTTCTCTACATGGGTATGCAGATCTAGATATGGTAGGTGACTTAGATGGTAGGAGAAGCACCACATGATATGAGTTCACTGTTAGTGGAATGGTAGTTAGCTAGATTTTAGAGATGTAGAAGGTTGTTGCAGTCACAGAGGCTAGCAAGGAAATGATATGGATGACTTTGTTCATAGAAGAGTTGGGAAAGGATCAAGAGAATTGTAGATTATATAGTGATAGTCAAAGAGCAATTCATTTTGCAAAGGATTCAGCCTTTCATTCAAGAACCATATAGCTTACGTACCACTTCATTAAATAGGTATTGGAGGATGGTGAGTTGAAGATGGAATGGATCCATATGGATAAGAACCCTATAGATATGTTAACAAAGCCAGGAATAAAGGAGAAGTTGAATCTTCATTCAAATTTTGTTGGTCTTCAAGATTGAACTTGAAGATGGGATACAAGCCAAAAACAAAATTAGAGGATGTACAAGTATAGGTACATGTGCAGCTATTTATCTCCAAGTGGGAGATTGTTAGGTTGTGGAGCTAAAAGCTTCACTATTATGCAAATGTGGAGGTTGCTGAGTGTGATAGTAACCAACATCGGTCAGGCCAACTGGCGTTGGTCATATTCAGTGTATAGAGAAAACAACATCAGTTAGGGGTCAACTGGCATTGATCAAATAAGAACCGATGTCAGTCATCTCCAGACAGACAGAGACTGACATCGGTCATCTGTGCATTCTAGAACTAGTCTAATTTTAGATAGACAATTAGTTTGCATGTAAAGAATAATTTTAGTCTTGAGTCTACATTTCTAATTATTGTAATTGGGAAGTCTAATTATTGTTTGGTTTGAGATCTATTTAAGAGACCCATGGGGCTGTATTGTAATCAAGGATCAAGGACTAAGGAAGGATTAGATCCTTCACTTGAAGGCAAGAACAATAATTGGGTTGGTTGTCTCAAGGTGTGTAAAATTAGTTGATCTACAAGTAGCAAGATCAGGGAGATCTAAATGGTAAGTAAGATCAGTTAGATCTATAGGTGTGCAAGATCAAGGAGATCTACTTGGACTACTTGGTGGTACTTGGTGGACTGGCAGTAGTCAAAAACAACCATTGGGTTGATTGTCACTAACTGGTGGAGGGAACAACTCAGTTATTGAGTTGTGATTGTAATTGATTAAGAGAGATAACTCTTGAGGGAGACTTACTGTACACCTAAGAGGTGTGAGAAGAGTGTGATTTCTTCATTGTATTTCCTTTTGGAAGAGTGTTAATACAGATTGTATTATTTCTCATATTCTGTGTTGTCTCTAAATTCTAGTTACATATTTAGGATCCTAACAAAAGGACACATGGTGATCTCCACTACCTTTAGATACCTTTTGTTAGACCTATGTAAAGTGACATGTGTCCATCTCTGCATTACCCTATCTATATTATAGAAACAATCAAGCTTCATTTCATACTTACATGGACGGTGACACTTGGTGAGTTCTACTTGCTTTGGAATAAAAACCCAAGACCCACCACAATCTTTACTTATCAATGAAACAAAATGAAGATAATTCAGATGTTGACACATGATGGCTTCCACTTTCTTCAGCTAGATATACATGGCATCTTCCATTGCTTTCAAAAATGCACATTGAAACCTTTCACTGTCGCCACCTACCACCTTCCACTTGATCTTGACTCTTAGCTTGTTGAAACCTTCTACTCAAAAGAGATTTGAAATGTGGATGCTGATAAGAAATTTGGATGTCAACACTTGTCACATTCTATTGAGTTACTATGAGATACGTGGCACGTCCTGACCAAATTATAAAAATTGTGAAAGGTGCCTCAGTCGATGACACTTGGTAGCTTCCACCTAACTTCGACACTGAGATAAAAATGAGTCAAAAGGAAATTTGAACCCACGCTCCAAGTGTAAACTTTGCCGTCTCGAGCCAAAGTGTGCAGGGACAAAATTTTGCAATGTGCAAATGAAAATTAGAACGAAACATAGAGTATTTTTTACTCTATAAAGTATAATCTATATTAGTCACTCCCATACTAACATCGATGACTGTGAATTCCCTAGCCTCTTCAAAACCTACCCAGATAACTTCTAAAATATTAACAAAGTACCTCACTTATACCCTATCACTTTATATTGCATATAGGTTGTTAATAATGGTAATATTATCTCTATTTCACTCTATCTTTACCTCTCTTTCAATTATTTATTATTCTTTTACCTCTCAAAATTGGAGTATCATCTCTAGGAAAGTTTCACACTTCCTAGAACAAGCATGTAGCTTAGTATCCCATTTAGTTATCTACTAACAAACATCTTATGGTAATGCTTTTTTATTTTCAGGTAGTCCTCCCCATCTAAAGAGGAGTGCTCACAACATTTGTATATGGCATACAAACCAAATCGAGGTTCATTCTAATGACTTATCCCCATCCTTCTTTATGTTTTCCTTTAGACTTAAAATAGAGAAAATTTAGTGAAACATTTTTGGCACACCCGGTGGGACATTGAAGTTTTTATTGGGTTTATTTCTTGTTTTAAACATTCATATAGGTGCATTATAGGGAGAATTTCATTTCTTGCACTTCTTCCTTCTCTTTTCTCTTAAAAACAAATAATTCAATATCTTATTCTCTATTTAAAAGGCATTACAACTAAAATTTTCTTTCTTTTCTCCTTGCCTCTAAAATCAATTTATCATTTTATTTAAAAAAAAAAAGAGAATCCCTACTTTACTTACTCTTGCATGCACATTAAGATAGTTAAATTCATACTCTATTTCTTTTTCCTTTGTATTTTCATTTGAATCTAAACATTTTAGATTTGGGTTTAAAACTTACTACATTTTATAGTTTGCTTGTTGCATATTAACTCACCTAGTTAATTACAAACATTTTGAATAAATTGTAGTACACCTATGTTACAAAACCAAATAACATTCATATAAACAAGCATCTAAACTCACCTAAGAAAAGGCCAATCAAGATTTCATCACCTAGTGGATCATCTTACCCTACTTGACTATCCTACTTGGATTTCACCACCAAGGGGAGAACCCACTCCATTCTCTAACAGAGTATAATCTCTAGACAAAAGGTATATTTTGGCTAAGCAGCTTGACTTGACTTTGAGTTCATGAAGTGTAAAGAGCAATATCTCATAATAAGCCACATACTTGGTCTAATACATATTTCCTCTTGAGCACCAAAACTAACTTGAAACCAACTCTAGATTTCTTTTTAGTTCCTTCAATAACCAAATTCTCTTCTCACTATCTGATTAAGGCATAAGCCAACATGAGACTAAAAATTAATCTCTAGGACTTAATAGTTGCTAGTTGAATGTTCTTTTTTTTCATTTTTAATTACCTTCTATATTTTTGAGTTGGTAAGGATGATTTTCTATTGATTCATAAAATTAATATGATTTCAAAATCTTAGTTTGTATAACCTGTTATCTCAAGTTTTTTGAGTATTATTCCTTCTTACATAGACCTTTTACATCCACTATTTAACCTATTTTTAGCCTCTAATTTCTTAAAACATCAAATTTTCCATTTCTCAAGATTTCATAGTGACTGACATCGGTTAACACTTTTGGTATTATCATACTTTACCTACTAACATTAGTTATTCCATCGATGTCAGTAAACTATTCCTATCGATATCAGTCATCCTTACTAACAACGGTGATTGTGTAGTTTCATCTACTCAAAATAGAAAGCTAAAATAACCCATTTACCTACACTCAAACTTGGTTTTTATTTATTATATTTCAAATATAGGGTAGTAAGACTATTTAAACCACCTCTTACATGGTATTGACATGATCCTAGGCCAAAATTCTTGTTGATTATGCAAGCTAAAAACCACTTCCACCTTCCCCTCTCACTTCTAATTATATCATGGAGCATACTTCAGATATAGATCACACTCCCAACCCTAACCAAATTCCCATTGTGCCTAAGGGAGATCAATATTTCACTAAATTTCTTAATCATAATGTGGCAGCCCTTCAGCATTACCTTGTTATGAGCCAAACCCATAATTCTTTGAGTGACCCAATTTATGGTATGCTAACTTCTTTAATGGCTACAACCTTAGCCTTCACTATTTTCCCCATGGTTACCCAAACCACCACTTTGATGAGTAACCCAACTATAAATAATGCCCAAAATGTGGCATCTCCAACTGCCTAATCATACCTAAACACTAGTTTAACTTACTTTCACAACCACAACTAGTTCAACGAATTCACACCCCATTCCAAAATTTAGTGGTACCTATTCCATCCAATCTTATGCCTATAATTACATGATTTATGACTCACCCTTCATCCAATCTAACCATGCCAATAATTCAACCTATAGTAACAACAACCAACCAAGGCATATTATCTAACCCAATGGGACAAGTCCCTTTCCTTTCTGTGCCTCAACCTATGACTCATTATCTTTATGTTTCCCTGAGACAACCTCAACAAGCTATGTCATATGATCCCTCTGCTTCCTATTAGCTTCCCTATAACTTAGGAGGAATCCCCCAAACTAATCCCCCTCTAAACCTCATTAAGATGCTAATGGACAAGATGTCTAATCTAGAGACATCTATTTCTAGTTCAAAGAATGTATTATCTTATGATCAAATATGCAATGAACCAATCCATACTTTTATGCCTATTCACCCTTATCCAAGCTAATGGGAGCTCCATAAATTTACTCATTTCTAGAGTAAAGAAGACCCATAATATCCCTTGTGAGCATTTAAACATGCTTGTTATTTAATAAGACATGATGATGCATTACTACTTCTCACTTTCCCTATGTCTATTTTAGGTATTACCTTGGATTGGTATATCTCTACACCTCAGCACTCTCTTTTCTTGTTTACTCAACTTGCAGAAATATTCCTAAACCATTTCTCTATTAACATTTTTAAAAAGGTGTATATAATAGACCTTTATTCTATCAAATAATTTGATGACAAGTCTATTGTAAATTTTGTCACTCATTGGAGAAGCTTTATCAATCAACTCTCCTTCTCCTTACCCCAACCTGAGCTTATTGAGATTTTCTCAAGGGTATGTGCTAAGCACATCTCATCCACACTTTGGGTATAAACTTTCCACACATTTGATGAAGATTTTATAATTGCATGAAAACTAGAGGTTCACACTATTGATGAAGGCAAAGTCAAGTTGTGTAGTAAGAATCTCAATACCAACAAAAGTGACTCCTCCTCCTCTAAAACTTCTCCCTCTAACCAAAAGACTAAAGTCTCTATCAACATGGTGGTCATTAAGTCAGCCTCTTCCACAGCCATAAACCAATCAAATTCTTTAACTTCTCAAAATCTGACCAAGCAATTCCAACAATGGTATGAACAAAGACAATACACTCCTATTGGGGAATCATATACATTTATCTTGGAGAAACTATTGCAAAAAGGTGTCATAACCCTTCCTTAGATTAAACCTCCTATATAGTTCAACCCTTCCCATCTTATCCCAACCTGGTACAAGGAAGATGAGTTTTGTGGTTACTATCAAGTTAAAGTCCACAACTCTAATAATTACAAAACACTCAAGAACATTATTCAAGATATGCTTGATATAGGTAATCTCATCTTGGATAATCCTAACACACTCCTAATCCAAGTATGGATGTGTTCAAACACCCTTTTCCTAGCCATTCATCAAATCAAAATATTATCCAGTCTACAACTAACTTAGGTGATCATAATATCCATATAGTTAATATAGTCCTTCCTTTACTTTCAATTCAACCTTCCTCTCAATAAGAGACATCTATTTCATTGACTCTTCCCCCACATTCCATGGAATCTATTTTTCCCATTCTTCCTCCTCAAGTAGAATACCCTATTTCACCCATTCCACTACCTCGAGAGGAAGAGACTCCTTTACCACTCCTTTTTCCATATGAGGAGCCTATAATCCCAATTCCATTTACACCAATATTACCTATCTTCTTACCACTTGAAGACCACACCCTACCTATTCCTTAACCACATGTTGAAGGAAACATCATTCTTGCATTATACACTCTTAATAAACCTTCTTCCCATACTTCTCCTCCACCTATAGATAGTAGTATCCCACCCAATTCACCTATACACTTAGAAGAGTCCATATCATCTACTCCCATAATAGATAAGAGACCTATTGTGCCTACTCCAATTGCACCACTCTTACCCCTTCTTTTACCTATGGAAGATCATACTTTACCCATGCCTCACCCACATGTTGAGGGAGCCATAATACCTATGCTTTACCCTCTTGAGGAACCTACTTTTTCTATGTCCCATCCACCCATGGTAGACCAAGTCTCTTCTCCCATCTTTATCAAAGAAGACCCTGTTGTAGTTTTTTCTTTGTCTTTGGCCTGAAGTAGAATAAACCAAAAATTTCCCTCTTTCCAAAATACCATAGCGTTCTAAAGAGACAATAATAATGCCTATGTCAACTTTGTCAAAACCCTTCTCACATTTAGTGAAAAGTCTAAAATTTCTTGACTCCATAAAGATTGATCATGTAGCACTTTGGGACCAGCTTACGACTCCATATCCAACACAATGAATGTCAACCTTTACTACCAATCCCTTTACTACCCTTGACCCTAAGGTCTTTGACAAAGATAGAGATTTTTCACCAAAAGCACCAAAATTTCAGCCATCTATGTTAAAACCCTCACCCTCATAGGAATCTATTACATTAAAGTAGATTAGGCCCTTAGGTGTATGCCCTATTTATAAATTAATTCATACATAGGTGAAATTTGATTTAACTCCTCAACCACAATTTTTAATTTCTCACCCTAAAATATAGAATAATGTTAAGCTACCTAGATCTTGTTGATCCCTTCTTCAACCCTTAACTTTCCTATCTATTTTGGGGCTACACCCTTCTACTTTAATTGGAATATCATCTAACTAAGATAAACAAAAGGTTAATCTACCTCCACTCCTACCTTTTCCATCTAGTAGGCCTCTCATAATCGACACTAATAAAGTGATAGAAAAATAAATAACTCCACCATCACCAAACAAGACACCACATAAAATTACCTTTCCAACACTGAAACATAAGAAGGTGTCCATTCTTATTAGTACAAAAAGTGCAAGCCCACTTGTAGGCTCTCAAAGCTTTTTCTTACATCATTTATTGCAATTTTTAGTAATAATTCTTCCTCATATTAAGCCATATAGTCATCTTGGTTTGATGATACACAAGTGTGTTTATATCATCATTCACCTAGACATGATACTAAGAATTATAAAGCCCTCACAACGGTTATTCAACAACACTTCAATGTTGATACTCCCTTCTATGATACTCCTATTAAACTTCCCATTATTACATCTTTGGTATCTATAGTTCCTCCTACTATTCCACCTAAATTCAAACTCAAAGATGTCATCATAACCCCTTTACCACCTCCTTCACTAGATTTTCAAATCAATGTAGTTAATGTGGCCACACGGTCATAAAACTAGAAAGATAAAGCTAAGGAAAAGATCACTACTCCTTGGACCCATCCCTTCACCAAAGACACTCCCCTTACTAATCCTAAGATTTTGATCTTTGGTGTTACTAAAACTACATCTTCAGATGTTATTCAAAGCTCAATGGTGAAATAACTTCAACAAACTCTTATGAAAATGTCTTTGTATGAGTTAATCCAAAGCTCATCCTAAAACCATCAATCTTTAACTAGTGATTTTTAATCAATTGAGGTACAATTAGATGATCCATAATCTATTGTATCTTTGGTTGGCTCCCTTAATACCATCTCCTTGATTTTTTTTAGTGATTCAAAAATTCCACTTTAACACCTTGAAGACCAAGATTTTGCCCTTTTTATTACTACATATACTGATAAAAATCATATCAATAGTGTTATGAGCAATGGGGGAGCTAGTATTAATATTATTTCCACCCATTCCTATAAACAATTAGCCCTTCTCAATAATTTCATGTCTCAAACTGATGTATTACTCTATTCCTTTAATGATATTATAGCTATTACGATGGGCACTATTGTCTTACATATTCATATAGGTCCCCTCATAATTATCAAGCTCTTCTATGTTGTGGAAGGAGAGTTCTAATATAACATACTAATTAGATGTCCTTGGATATGTGTTATGGCATGTGTACCCTCAACTTTGCACTATTATGTCAAGTTTGAGCATGATGGATAAGTACATGTTATACCTACTGACCCACCTTTGTTTAAAACATGTAATATGACCTATAGTCCCAATGATGTTCTCATCCCACTGAAAACATCATCTTCCTTGCATGATGCTTCTGAAGCTTCCACAAGCTCCACTCCCATGGTTACATAGATACTAGCAACACAAAATCTTGACAAATATCCCATGGAGGGGACCTTTCAACATTTGTCACTTAATGAATATCATTTATTGACACTTAATATGTTCTATACTCCAAAAGATTATAGAAGGATTCAAATGCCTCAAATTATGATCCCTATATTGGGATGGTCATCCCTTATGGTCCCCCTAACCTTCAACCCAATTTCACATATGGGGGAATTGATCAAGATCCTATTGTTAACAATCTATCTTCTTCACCATAACCATTTACCTGTTACTTTTCTTTCCTAAGTAACCCTAGATTCACTCACACCTATTTCTATAGGTGTGTCTAGAAAGGATTTGGTTAGGGTCATTATGAATAAGGTGTCCATATCCCTATTGAATATCCTATTAAAAACACCATTGAAAATGCCAAAAAGATGCATGGGGTGGGATATGATGAACCAAATAAATTCACTAAAACCTCCCATGAACCAATTGTCAAAGAACCAATCTCTCTTTCTCCACCTTCATCTCCATAATCACATACCAAATTAGAGGTATCTATACCTCCTAATTTTTTTTAATAAATACCATCCATTTGGGGCCTCTCACCTATCATCAGGGTAAGGAAACAAGGTCCCTTCCTCTCATTCATCTTGAAATAATTGATGAATATTCTCCCACCATTATCATTATCTAATGTCAAGATGATGATATAATTCTCACATACATAGGTGCAAATTATTCTTATATCCAATGATCACTCCCATTATAAATTTAAGCTATGTTAAATGAATCAACCATTGACATCAACCTACCCTCCCATGATAACCCTTGTGTCCTCAAGATTGGCCAATCTTTAGATTCCTCTAAGCAAGCTAATTATGCCACATTTATTAACAACCATAGCAAAGCATTTGTTTGGTCTTATGATGACATGTTCAGTATTGACCCCTCTATCATCACCCATAATATTGTCACCAATCTAGATGTTAAACCCATTAAGTAGAGGCTTTGTAAAATGCATCCTTGTATTTCTCTCCTTATCAAATAAGAGCTCCAACACCTCCTTTATATTAACTTTATCCAACCCATTGACTACCTATAATGAATTTTCAATATTATTCCTATCACAAAAGTGATTGAGGGAATCTATATTTGCACTGACTATTGTGATTTAAATCTCACCTATCCAAAAGATGATTTCCCATTGCCTGGTATAGACTAACGTGTTGATCTAACAACCAATCATGAGATGTTATCACTTATATATGGATTCTCTAGATATAATCAAATCATAGTCACTCTTGAGGATCAACACAAGACCACCTTTATTACCCCATTGGGGACTTTATATTATCAAGTCATGCCTTTTGACCTAAATAATGTTGGTGTAACCTACCAATGCACCATGACCTACATTTTCCATGATCTCCTACACAAAATTATGGAGGATTACATGGACGAGTTACTCATCAAGTCTAAACTTCATCAAGAACACTTGACAATTCTTAGAACCATATTCACTCATCTCCTCTAATATAATGTTTGACTAAACCCAAAGAAATATGTCTTTGGTGTTATTTCTAGTAAACTCTCAGGTTTTATCATTTCTTTCCATGGTATCGAGGTTGATCTTGCTAAGGTTAGAGAAATCCAAGAATTTTCTCTACCTACTAATATCAAATAACTCTATATCCTACAAAGTAAACTTTAGTCAATTTAACACTTCATTTTCCAATTGTCAGATCACTACCAACCCTTTCACCATCTCCTCAAAAAGGATGTCTCCTTCTAATGGAATATAAATTACTAAGAAGCCTTTGATACACTTAAACAATACCTCATTTCTCCATCAGTTCTTATTCCACCTAAATAAAATTAGCCTTTTTACCTATACATCTTCACAACAAACCATTCTCTAGGTGTTATGATTTCACATCAAGAGTAGGTATTTTATTACATAAGCCACACACTTATTGATTATGAGACTCAATATACCCATACTGAAAAAAATTACCTTGCATTGGTCTTTTTTGCCTCTAAGCTTTTCCATTATCTCCTAAATCATAAAACTTATGTGGTCACCCATACTAATCCTCTCAAATGCATGCATTCTAAACCATATCATAACCAATGTATATCTTGGTGTCTCATTCTTCTTACTAAATTTGACTTAGAGTTTATTCAATAAAAATATTTTAAAGGGCAAATAATCACTGACCAATTAGCTACTATCCCCTTAATTGATAATCAACCTTCAAACCTTAAATTCCCTAATGAATCTATTGCAATACTCTCCATCGATGACATCACCTATCAAATGATGATGTTATTTCATAGATCTAAATGCCAACATGGTGGGGGTACAGGGGTCATTCTTATTCCTCTAGATGATGAGCCTATGCCTTTGTCATTTACACTAGATTTTGAATGCACTAACAATATGGTTGAATATGAGGCTTTTATTTTAGGACTTCAAATAGCTCACTTCTTGATTATTTAATCCATAAACATTTTTATTGATTCTCATCTTGTAGTTAACCAAGTTAATGGTTTCTACCTATGCAAAAATGAAATTTTATAGTAGTATAAACATCGTGTAGATACACTCTTAGGATAATTTGACTCTTATCTCTTTCAAACTATTCCTTGAACTACAAATAAGTTTACTGGCATGATGGCTTCACTTACTTCACACATACCCTCTTCATCCTCCTCTTTGAGAATTTATATCACCATGCATCACTTAACATTACCATCCTATGTCTCAGCTATCAGCCTCTTTGTTAGAAATGTAACAACCAACCCACAAGACTTATGGTACAAACAACTCACAGATTATCTTTCCTTCTTTATTACCCCTCTTGATCTTTCTAATAATTAGAAATGGGCCTTCATATAACCTATGGCTCATTATACTATACTATGGGGACTTCTTTATAAACAAAGTTTTGATGGTCTTCTCCTTAGATGCCTAACTAGTAATGAGACTCCATTTGCTATTAAGGAAGTCCATGATAGAATTTATAGTGGACATTTCAATGGTCACACAGTTATTAAATGTATCCTTCAACTTGGCTACTATTGGCCCACACTTCATCAAGACTATGTTGATTATGTTCAATGTTGCATCAAATGTCAATAACATGCAAACCTCCTTCATGTTCCTACTCATGCATTGCAAGTTTTCAAATAATTTTAGCCCTTCTACTAATGGGGCTTAGATCTAATCAGAGAGATTAACCCTCATTCATTGCTCTATCATCATTCTATCATTACTACCACTAAATACTTCACCATGTGGGTTGAGGCCATCCCTCACATCTCCACTAAAGATGACAAAATTATTGACTTCATTAACCATCTATCATCTATCATTTTCGTGTAACTCACAAGATTATAACCAATCACCATAGTAACCCCAAGCTAATAAACAAGTAGAAGTTTCTAACAAAAACATTGACGAAAATTATCATTACGGTATTCAATGATATGGGCAAGGATTGGCATACACACATTCCTTTTACTTTATGGTCTTACCAAACTAGCATTCAAACCCCTACAAGTTCTATACCTTTTTAATTGGTATATGGGATGGAGGCTATTTTGCCTCTTGAGGTCTAGATTCCTTCTCTTTGTATTTCTCTACATGACATACTTATTAATGATGAATTTCACCAAGAAAATTTGGCTCAACTTGAATTTCTTGATGAACACCATCTCATAGCCCTCAACCACCTCTAAATCTGTCAAGAGTGTATCAAACATGCTTATAAAAAAAACTTCAAAGAGTGAGATTTCAATATAGGAGATCTCATCTTAAAACAAAATCAACATGTGACAAACATGGAGAAAATCAAATAGGGTAATTTTGATCCTAATTGGCTTGGACCTTATATCATAACTCACAAGTATGGTTCAAAAACTTATCACTTGTCTTCTCTTGAAGGAAGGCTAGAAACCAAACCTTTAAATGCCTTACACCTATGATCATTCTTTTGTTAAACCAATTTCATTTTACTTCATGCTTAAGTTGAGCTCATCCTTTGAGCATCCCTATTACATTCATTTCCCTTCCTCTTCGCTCTTACTCCTATACACTTAGAGAACTTACACATTGGTATGGTTATATCCTCATGGTGGAAAACTCCTAAGCCTCTATAGTATTGTCCATGACTAATAGTAAAAAAAAGTTAACAAATGGGATATTTAAAAAAGTTATAAAATCACAGGTCATGCTTTTCAATGTAGACTACTCCCTTGAAGGACAGTTGTGTAACTTTCCTTTGTTACTATCAATATACTTCTCCCTTGAAGGACAACTATATAAGATTTAAAAAATGCTTAGACCACTCCCTTGAAGGATGGCTAAGTCAAAATTTATTCTCAAAGGGAAAAACAAATGCAAAGGGCTCCTCACCTCTTTGCACAACCTTAACCTATACAACATCCCATTGTAGGCTTCCCGCATTGATCAACTTACAAAAAAAAGGAAAAAAAAGCTTTAAGTCATGGACTTACCTATATTAGCTCTCAAGTCACCCACAAAAGGGGCATATCATTTCTACTTGGTAGGTTATGCTCTCTAAACATTTTTCCTCATTCTACCCTTTTTCCACTCATACTCTTTCAAGGGAATGTAAAGCTTACTTAACATAAGGTAAACATGATGCTTCTCTAACAAACACAATGGTTCAAAGATATAAGGCATGAAAGAGGCTCATTTTCCTAAGCCTACTTATGTTCTAAACTATGGTCTTTGCTAATGCACGAGTATTCTACCTCTTAATTTCCCATCCCAATCACATGTTGATATCTCTATTTGAGATGAAGAAACAATGTCATACCAACACTAACATAACCTACCTATTTATTTTATGCATACAACATTAAAAATATGGAAAAATGCTGAAACAAATTAACTTAATCAGTCTATTCATTTTAAGCATATACCGTCACAAATATGGAAAAATGATAAGATGAAACTAACCAATCAACTATTCATATATCATCACATCAATGGGGAAGGATAGTCTAACTCAAATAACATGATCAACATTAACACCCAAATTAACATAGCATAAAATAAAAACCATCCATATCATCATCATAATCATAAGTAATGCATATCAAATACACACATGGCAATAAATGAACATCTCATATATATAATATGTGATCAAAGTACATGTTCATCATCTAAATCATCATAACATAATAAATATCTCTCAAAATATACATCTCACATCTTCAACTCATAGGTCAGTATACATGTAACATATATAAACAAAAACTAGCAAACTTTGATACTTAGGGTCCTTGAGGCTCTCTATGTGGTCATGAAAAGGTAGTATCATCACCATTCTCCATTCATCTGTGTCGACATGAGCTATAATCCATCACACATGACATTGACCTCTCTTTCTCTCTAAACTTTGAATATATTTATATCTATAGGAACTCTGTAATCACCCTCTCATAGTAATCAATCTCATCTAGAGAATTAAAATACCTCACCATAGATATAGTCTATGAAGGAACCATAGCACATAATGATGCCTAAGTTGTACTAGTCCTTGTGGTGGTGGAGGAGGAGTGACCTAGCCTACTACTCTCAAATTATCTCTCTATATTGTCACTGTAGTCACCTGACCTTATAAAATAATCACCTAGCCCTATATTATTGCAACCTAACCTTGTAGAGCCCTAATCTAACCCTGTAACATCACCACCTAGCCCTATAAGGCTAACACCTATGTCTGGTCTACATCTCAGGCCTACACTATTGCATCTCAATCTTCTACTATTGTATCTCAACCTTGTATCACTGTATCCCTCTCTTTGACTAACCCTTATAAATCTAGTGGTGGCCTCCTAACCTTGACCACTAGATGCAACCCTACCCACCAAAGTATATAGGCCACTATACATCCTAGGTCCCTAACACCTGTTCCTACTGGTAGCTCCTCAAAATCTAGCCCATTGGTCTCTTGGGGCAATGGTAAGTGTGACTCTATGTCATCCCTCCTAGATCAAGGGAAGGTAGGCAAAATATCCTATAATAGACAAAACTACCTCTTGAACTATGACATAGGTAACATCTCTAACTCACTGAACTATCTCCCCCTAACCCATAGTGAACTCTGCAACCCAACAAGTTTCTCTACCTACCCTCTAAAAATTGGCTATGTTAGATATGGTCTCCATAAGATATCTATAGGAATCAAGCCCTCGTTCATGCACCTATAGTAGGCAAAATATTACATGATGCCATCCACTCAAGTCTATACCATCCCATCTCTCCATCATCTAAAACCAACCCTAAAGCCAGCTAGGATAGTGGTAGGTAACCCCAATGGTCATGTCACCATAATGTGCTCATACACCTAATAGTGTAGTAGATGATCGACACATAAACTGTATCACTGATGTAGCCTCAAACCCCATATATCTTTATATAACTATGCCAAAAACACTAAACCCCAAGCAAAAATGGTCCACTTTTCAATCATCTATATAAGCACACCTATCAAAGCAATCAAAAATCTCCCTCCATCTACATGTAGTAATGTATACACCATGATCTTTATCATCATTAGGATGCTCAGATGATATTGCTCCTCATCAGCCATATAGAGTGGCTCATATGTGAAACTCATAGAATGGTAAGTCACCTCACTAACATGCTCCCCATATAAATTAACCATGTGTATATCATGATCCTCTCTTGAGAATGCAAAAATCTCCTCACTCTGGAGTGTTAATTATAAAATCATATACACATCCTCATGTGTCACTGTAAACTCCACACTCGATAGATGGAAGGTTTTTTTGATATGATTCCACCTCTCAATCAAATGTATCATTAGAGACACATCCTATGTGACTTGATAGTACCATCACACTCCTCCTAAACCCATGGCCACCATATGCTCCCACTCATCTGGAGTGACATCCCTCCTCATGAGTGTTAATAACCTTGATAGATGATCTCAAAGTGTAAGCTCCATCCTCACCTACATCCATACACACAAATAACTCAAGTCACATCCCTTTTAATCTACTCTATCAACACCTTTTCCCCTTCTCATTAGGATAACTACATTGGTCTAAGGCCCTACATCAAGATATGTAGGCAGCACTCAATTGACATGAGGTCTTATGAGGTTAGCTCAACCTTATACCCACCTTACTAACCACCCTAAGCTTCATTGACTCTCTCTCTCTCTCTCTCTCTCTCTCTCTCTCTCTCTCTCTCTCTCTCTCTCTCTCTCTCTCTACCTTAGGCCTCCCCACCTATTCTAACACTAGGCCTCACTACCTATATTCTTAACTCTTAACACTATGACCTATCTTTTAAGCCTTAGTCCTCTCCAACTATCTCAACTTACCTTTTCCCCTAAAACATACCTTTTCAAATATTTTTCCTAGGTTCTAGGAGAACTACATTAGATTGAATCCCTAAATTGAGATATGTAGGTATCACTCAGATGATGAGGGGTCTTTTAAGGATAGCTTAGCCATTAGGCTAGTTGAATACTTCCACTAGAGATCCAAAACTCACCCTTTCTCCTATTTTACTACTTTTTTACAATCATTGACATCAACATTAATGCTAACATTGATGTTTTATCAATATATGTAATATTTGATGTTAGTAGGAAAATACTGACCTTAGTACCATATCATCCAGTGTCGATGGACTTCATCGATGTCAATGACTAGTTTAGCCCCAAGGCAGAATAACCCAAACACAACCTTACCCATTTCCCCTAAAAACCTACCCATAAATCACTCTAACTTATCCTACCCATACCCTAACCTATTTTGTACCCCTCCACTCATATTTTTTATAACCCCACCTCTGATTTATCCTAAAAATTGCAAATACCAAATCAAACTAGTGTAGGCTCTTACCTCATCTCTTTGTCTCCTCCTAGCTAGCACCACTACCTCTTGTGGTCATGCACCTCCCACTGGGTCCCCTCCTTGATCTTCTATCTCAAATCACTCTCAATATCTATTTATTCTCTCCAATCACAAAGTTTTAAATGAGTTTGGTTGACCACCAAACCCCCTTTTGTTAGGTTTTGTTAGCCACTAACATCGGCATTCTTGACCTAACCTACTAATGTTGGTGATTACACATACTGACATTAACAACATTTCCCTATATTTATTGATGTTGGAACTTTCTATTAATGATATCGACACATATAACTGATGTTAGCACCATTCCACTACTATTTTTACCAACTAACCACCCCCAACTTTTTAAACTTTACCCATATACTGGGGCAACTAGAGATCACATATATCTCCCCCAACCATGAAAAAATGACATTAAATATCACTTAAATATTCACCCTCAATTAATTTTCTTGGAGATCATGAATATTTCCTCACTCATTGACCCTTTTACACCACCCTTGAATTGCTTGTCCTGATCACTTAGGTTATTTTGCTATAGTTGGATATTATGCACATGTATGTATTTTAGGTATTGTGGATGAAAACCAAGCCCATCCTATCACCTTCAACCTTTTTATATTTCCTAATGGCATTTCCTACCTCAGATACCTAAGACACATTGACCATTGGAGCTATAACTTTGATTGATTTGACCTATCAACTATCACTTACAAGTTGTGCTTTGGTTACTTTGATCTAAGTCCTCCTTGACTTTTTATTGTTCTTGACTTTGTCGACTATAGCTCATTATGGCCTACACATATAGAGTGATACTAAATTCTCCACCATTCACCTAATTACCTTTTTCATTAAATTGGTACCTGATTCTAGTTTCTCCTCCATTAATTCCCATTTTTAGGGGGGATACCTCATCCAATACTTAGAGAATCTAACTCATATTTTTATCTTACAACATGTCAATATAAATTACAAGACAAAAAGGGGAAAATTTAGATACCAAAATTACATCACACATATGTGTGTAACTCCCTATGTCAAACCCCCCCTAAACCCATTTTAATAATAATAATAATAATTAATCTCATTAAACCATACTTTTACCCCTCACACATTTAATTAATTTAAAATACTTAATTAAGTTAATTAAAAAATCCTATTTCTACCTTACCTAGCCACCTCACCCTATGACCACCTCACCCTATGACTAATTCTCCCTTGATGAGTCACCTCAAGACTTGGTCCCCTCATCCTAACTACCCAAGACTTATTCCCACTTCCAAACTAAATTCCTAAATAACTACTTCCTTCTTACCTCTTATTTTTACCATTTTATAATCGGTGTCACACTTGGCATGCAAAACAATAGAAAATAGGCCAAAAATAGAAAGGTTTACCTATTCAATGGCCATCAACATCATTCAACCCATGACTAATGTCAGTGAGATCACCAACATAAAAAATATAAGCCAAACTCTATATTGTAGTTAAGGTCAATAGAAATTAAGAAAATCAATTCTTACTCTCATTCAAGCTCTCAACATTCTATTTTTTTACATCCAAGCTTACAATCACCCTATGCAAGTCAATCACAATCAACAACTAAGCTCATGAGGACCAAAAACACCCACTTGTTCTCTCTATTTATGCACTTAGGTTCAAACTCCTTGATAGGGACCATCAACTTGACAATTATTTAGTGACCACCATAACTAAGTACATCACTAATACTATAGGTTGTTTAAATATTTATTCTTATATTTATTTATATCTACCTTGTATTACTTTACACACTTTTGATCATACCCCCATGAGGGAGTTACAAAGCTTCCTTGTTTATTTCCCTTTAACCTAACATACAAAATCTCTGACCAGACTTAACCAAGCCATGATCTCCCTTTCATAATTCTCTCAACCTCCCTGACCTAATCCAAACCATTTCCTAGACTCGAGAAAGCCTTCTACAAGATCCCCAAATAATTATTGCCCTTACCAACCTTGAAATCCTAACTAACATCGGTCACCTCACCATTTATCTTAGTATTATAACTGATATCGATCACTCCCATATTGATGTTGATGACTATGAATTCCCTAGCCTCTTCAAAACCTACCTAGATAACTTCTAAAACACAAACATAGTACCTCACCTACAACTTGTCACTCTCTGATATGTACAGGTTGTTAATAATGGTAATCTTATCTCTCTTTCACTCTCTCTTTACCTCTCTTTCACTATCTCTTTACCCCTCTTTTTCATCTCAAAAGTGGACTATCATCTCTAGGAAAGTTTCACACTTCCTAGAACAAGCATGTAACTTGGCAACCCACTCATTTATCTAATAACAAACATCTTATGGTAGTGATTTATTATTTTTAGGTAGTCCTCCCTAGCCAAATATGAGTGCTCACAACATCTAGATATGGCACACAAACCAAATTTGATTTTATTATAATCACTTATCCCCATCCTTCTTTTTATTTTCCTTTAGACATAAAATAGACAAAATTTAGTGAAAAATAAAGAAATATTGGATACCTTTCTTGGTCTATGGGATGGGTACTTTATCAATGGCCTCTACCCTCTCAGGATCTATCATGACACCTTATTGAAACACAATGTGTCCCAATAGCTTTTCCTTTTATACTCCAAAGTGGCACTTCCTAGGATTAAGGGAGATTTTGAACTCCCTGCATCTGATAAGCATTTGTTCTAAATACACCAAGTGGTCATCTCTTTTTTTGGGATACATTTTAACATTATCATAATATACAACAATTAATTAGTTGATAAATTTGGAAAAATATACATTAATTTCTCTTTGGAATGTGGTGCCTACATTCATTAAGCCAAAAGGCACTCATACATATACATAGGTGCCCCATGGAGTAGTGAAAGTAGTCTTAGACCTTTTAGAATCCTTCAATACTACCTAGTTATAGCTAGAAAATCCATCCAAAGTTGATAATAGCTTATACTCAGTAACATATTAGAGCATGTTGTCCATGTTAGGCAATGGATAGTTATCCTTCAAGGAAGCCTTGTTCAAGTTATAAAAATCAATATAGAGTTAGATGTCTCTATTTTTTTTCTTGATAGGGACTAGATTCACCACCCATGATGAATACTTGATGGGTTGAATATTCCCATCATCCCTTAATTTCTTAAATTCCTCCTACATTTTGGTGGCCAAGGTGAGATTGATAAGACACTAGTTTTGGTGGAATTGTTTTGTATCAGGGTGGAGGGGAATAACATGCTAGAACAAATCCTCCCTATAAGATTTTAGCTCTAAATATGAACATGCTAAATAGTCTTAGTACTTTTTCAATATCTTGATAAATGCTTCCTTCTCCTTCTTACTTAGGTGAGTACCAAGCCAAACCTTCCTTATATTTTCATCTATCCCAATGATAATCTCAATCACATCCTTTGATATGTAAATACTTCTAGACATGACTCTATCATCTCCATCAAAGGATGCTTCAAGACTAACCAATCCCCTAGGGATAGTATTATTATTTAACTAGATAATTTCTTTTCCATTTAAAGTCTCTTTTCCATCAAAGACTTGTACCATGGATTCTAAGTCTATAATGGTTCCTTTATACTCATATATACAACACATAAAACTTCTTATTTGATCCTCATTATCAAAGACATGCCAATGATCAATGTTGTCTGGGACAGAAGGCCTTACCAGTACCTCAACCTCATACTCACAAGAGGGATTTATATGTTCAACTTTAAAATCTAAAACCCTCTTCACAAGAATATCTACCACATTATTAAGGTCTTGGGCATGATACTAAATATTAAAAGTATCAAACCATTACAAGAAGTCCCATACAACATTTTGATACTACTTCAATATTTTCTATTTTGTGGTGTAAACAACTCATACCTATTTCCCCACTAGTTATAAATTTTACTTAACCAAAAACCTCTTGAATCTATATTCATGTGTGATTCAAAGGCCAATTAGGAGTGCTTCATATTCTATGACATTATTTGTGCACTCAAAGGATAATTATAAAGAGTATTTATAAACTTGGCCATTAGGGGCATATAAGACAACACCATCTCCATTTCCAATGTTTGAACATACTCCATCAAAGTGCATGGTCTAGATGGAGTATTCATCAACAATACTATATTCATGAGGCATTTCCACATACTCAACACTTCCCAAAAAATTTCCAATGTTTGTATCCACATACAAAACTTTATTCAGGTGGTACTTAGGATCTTCTAGGATATGAAGCATTTATAGCTCCCAGTTTAGGAAAATCATTTTTCCATCTGGAGGTATAGTGGCATAAGACAAGTCCATATGAACACTACCCCCAATATTAGTAGCCCATTTTTTGGATAGCAACATACCCCACTTTGGTGGATAATCTAAAAAAATAATATCAATACTCAGGAACTTATCGAGGTATTGTGTGAACTACACCACAAATCCTTTGACCATACCAATAATAAGTACTTATTTGGAATCTATGGTGAGACATCATCCATATGTTGTTTTTATCCTTATATAAAGCTCATTAAATATAGCTAATGGCATAATGTTACAAGATGCACTAGAGTCAAGCATGCAGTTATGGATAATTAGTCTATTAATTAGCAAGGTGGTGTAGAATGGATTGACATCCATCTAACTCTCCATAATGTTGTTCTTTAATACACCTCTAAGTGGTGGTTAGGGGACTCTAAGGTAATCTCACTTTCCACATGGAAAGTGAGAGAAGGTTTAACTTTAAAAATCTCATTAGAGGCACCTTTCTTGGTGAATCCCAAATATCCAAAAGAAATTCTCCTATGCTCAGGGATTCTAAATAGCTCCATAAATGGTATTGTGACCTTAAATTGAATCAAAGCATTATCCATGTCAAAAACATTATATTTGGGTAGAAGAGTGTTATTTGGTAAGATTGTAACATTCTCATTTAGGATACACCCTTCAAGAGTTATGGGAATAGAAGTAAGAGCAATAACACTCTTAAATTTACTTTTCAAAGGAGACTTCCTAGGTTCATCCTTTTTGGGAATACTAGACAATAGGGGAGTTTTATTCTTGGCCTAGGTACCTCTTAGTTTGACATTATTATGTGTAGAACTAGGCTTGGTAAAATTTCAGACCTCTTTATTACCTTTGGTCTCATTTTATCTAGTCTCTACTTTAAGGGAAGTAGAGTCTTTATCTTTTAGAGGAGTATTCTAATCTTTACTTCTCAAATTGTACTCCTTATCTTGGTCAATTATTGTGTGGATCATCAATTTCTAGTCCTCAACTGATAGAGGAGAATTTCCATATTTTTCTTTCATCATTTATCTTAGAAACTCAAAATCATGAATAATAAATTCATATTCATGAATCATATTTACTTCATAGATGAAATATGGGGTTGAGACCCTTACCTTTTCACATTCTCTCCAAAATTCTTGAGCAGTGGTAGTGATAATTATCTCTATAGATGGAGAGGCAACCATCACATATGGTTTGAAATTTTGGAAATAAAAACATTCATATGTTAGAATGTCTTCATAATTAGGGACCCTTAGAGCACTGACAACTTATTTGAAGGTGTCACTTTCTATGTCTTGCATTTCAACAATGTAGATATCATCTTCATTATATGTAGATTGAAAACCTTCTACATCATGACCATCATCACCAACTTTGTTTCATGTGGGATGAGGGAGGAAACACTTATCACACCAATTGATATCACAATTGACTATATTGACCTTTGTAGCTAAAGGATTTGGTACTTCCCTTCAACTTCCCTAGTTCTGGTTTCTTTCATGTTTTTCATCCCTTCCCAACCCCTTTCCTTTGTCATTATTCCTATCTTGGAAAGTTATCCTACCTTGGCCTTGGGGATGATTCCTTTCCTCCCTCTTGTGATCCATCCTATCATCATGGTTAGAGGAACCTTAAGATAGCCCCTTTTCTACTCTAGCCAACTTGTAGGAAATCTCTTTCACAATAATGGCTAGAGTCTTCATAGTTTCTTTCAAGTCTACACTCTTGTGGGAGACTCTTCTTAAGATTTACCAGCTTGGCATCAACCCCCTTATTTAAAGGCTTACCCATAGTTCTAATATTATTTTCTATTTGGATATCCAAATTAAATTCTATCCTCAGATTTGGGGAAGCCTTGTCTCTAAGATAATAGGTTACTTTCTTGTCAAATTTATTGTAATACTTAATCAAATAAGAAACACCACTAGGTCTAATGTATTTTTATAGCCTTATTAATACCTTACTGAATCTAGAATTAAATTCCTTCACACATTCATTATGATTCTTCTTGAGGCTCTCAAACTCAGCAAGCAAGAACATGGGATCAAAGGTATCACCATATTACATCTTAAATGCATCAATCATATCTTTTCATTTGTCTATGGATCCATTAGGGAAGGATCTAAATCACTCTTGGGCCTCATCTTCAACTGTGTTCATAAATATATTTATGCACACATCTTCCAGGGCTATTTCATAATATTTAATAATGTTTAAGAAGGATTTCAAATGTTGTTACTCAAATATTTCATTATTCCCTTGAAACTTAGGTAATACATTTTTAATCTTTACAGGAACCTCATTTGTGAAACCATGCATACCATTGAATTTGATAGCCCTAAACTTTGGGATTGCACATGGTCTACATATATTAACCAAACCTTGATCTTTTTCTACATCATTATCATTATCTGCATTAAATATTTTCCTTCTCAAATAATGATCTCTCATATCTAAATCTTAAGATGAAGATGAACTAGGGGATGATTGAGAATGAATACAATGAGGGGGGTTTGAAGGAGGAGAATTAGAATGAATCCTTAATGGCCAAGTAGGAGGAGAAATATTTCTTTATGGAGAAGGAGCTTGACCTGTAAGGAGCTCAAATTTATCTGATGTGCTCTGGTATCCTTCAACCAAAGGGATATTATAGAATAGGGGGTAAATAAAATGGGAGACAAACTAATTGGGTCTTACTTAGTTGCCTGAGCTTTCACCTATAATAGGCTTCCATACTTGTCTCCTTTTGGATGGGTATTTTAACTCAAGGACAAGGTCTTTAGATGGGTTCATTTGAAAGGAAGACCTAGTACCCTCCAAATTTTTAGATCTAAATAAAACTCTTCAAAATATAAAATAACACATACAATAGGCACTAATATTTTAAACTTAATACAATGGAGTTTATACTAAAATTGAAACTTCTATACTATAAGAAACAAAATTATACACAACTTATATAATGCAAAATTTCAGATACTAAAAACAATTCAGAGAACATTGTAAAACTTCTCATAGTATGGGGGTGAACATTCCCAATGGGGTCACTGAGAAAGGTTGCAAAGATTTTAATGAACCAAAGATGAAAAACTCGATGTAGTAACAACAGAGAATGAAATAAACAAAAGACTTATATCTCTCCACAACTATTCCCCATATCATAGGTAACAAGAGATTTCTCTGGCAATAACATCAAAAAGATGTTAGCTCCTAGTTGTACACCTCAATTGCTTAGCCTTACACACTTGAATAAGGTGGAAAGTAAATATGGAAAACCCATTTAATATGCCATTGTATTTAGGGAAAGGTTTAACATCATGACTTGATCAAATGTAGAAAATGACTAGGAGGCACCTACAAAGGATGCGGTTAGTTCCCTACTAATTTTGGCTCTAATTAAACCAAGGTGAGAGGACATAAAGGAAAGCTTAACTCACATGAAATGATTCTATAATTCAATCTTCATGGGGATTATTGGCACAACGGAATATAAATATGACTAGGACACAACCAAGCTTACTAAATCCACCCAACAAGGGTTATCACACAGAGTGAGCAAATGTTCTAGGTAAGATAGAAGCTACTAAAGGTAGATATGGATATGATTGAAAATTTCATTATAAAGAATATTCAACAAAAAAGGGTTGAACAAGAGATTATAATTATGATCTTTAACACATAAAATGAAAACATATACTAAGTATATAATGTTTATGTATTGGTAGGCAAACAACACTTTGGATATGTGTAAGACATATTATATGCAGGGTAAAATAGGGTAGGATAAAAACTATGAGTTAATATATATTGAAAGTGGAGGGTTAACACATTAGCAAAAATAATTTTAAGTAAACTATTATGTCACCTTTACTAGAAAAGGTACAATAGATCTAACACTAATGAAACTAAAAACATGCATAGGTGATACCCTTCAAGAACTCCATCTATTTGAATCCATGAGCCCAAGACTACCCTTAAAAAGGATATCAACACCTTACTCCCAAATCTCAAAGTATAAAGGATTTTATAAACTAGATATACACTCTAAATGACCACCATAAAGATGAATACATTATATCACCAATCAACTAAGCATGTAAAACATGGAATTATGTTTCAGAAATAGAAAGAAAATAGAAACTACAAGAAAATTTCATTTATCACTTGAATTATAAATGAGTACAATGTGTATTGAATAATATAATAGATTGACACTATGCAAGAAAAACTTCTAACAAGGGAGGCATGTATAATGCTCTCAAAGCTTGCTAATAATTTTACATCATAAATCACTTTGGCACCAAAATTATTACATAGGGAGAACTCTTCAAGGCTATATCTCTTGACTCAAAAATTTAACTAACCATTATAAAGGGACATACCCCATGTACTTATACAATCAATCTAATCTTGGCATATTCCTAAAGATGCTCTAGCTAGAATATTCCTTCGTAGTCCTGGAGTCTATTAAACTTTGTAACAAATATGATTCCTTGAATTATGCACATTCTCTTATGATGATGGTAAAATTGATCCTCCACCTTGGAAGAATATTTTCAATTATCTATATTGAGGCATATCCTACAAGATACAAAACAAACCTTTCTCTTTTTTCATAACAAACAAAATGTCCATTTCCTATGTACATGATTACAAAAATTACCTTGAAAGGGATATAACACTATTGGGTGAAGTACAACAATTTCCCAATGGGAAATGAGAAAAGAAAATTGAAGAGAAGAGAAGGGAAAATGGAAGTGAAGAGAAAGGTGAAGTGGTGCCAACTTGAAAGAAACTAAAATATTCAATTAGGTTTTGAAATCAATTTGAATGACCAAATTATTTGCCAACCTATTTTTGTATTTGGTATATTACTTGAGCATGGGGGTGAGACTCCTATGGTTTAGGCCTAATTAGTATTTGAATTCAACTCTATATTATTCAATCCAAATAGTAGTTTGATGAAGCATGGTTTTCTTCCATCTAATGAGTTCCTTGAGCTAGTCATATTTCTTAAGTGCCACCAATTGCTTTATCTTATGGACAATAAATGATTCTTGTGTCACATTAATGAGGTTATTTAGAGTAGGGCACACTACCTCCTCCCCAAAATCATTTATTACATCAAGGTTCACTATCTTCCTTAGTGTGAAATCTATCTCTTTTATCACAATCTTGAGAGACTATCCTTTTCCTTTTAGATTAACTATGCCATCTTTAAGCATCATCAGACAATGCTTGATTACCATTTGATACTTCTAAGGTATTTTATTATCATTTGGAATAATGATATTGTCTATAATCAAAGTGTCTATGCATATATTATATATCTCATCCATCTTCCATTGAGCTTCTTCCCACATCATGGTGTCTACCTCATAATAAAACATCTAGGAATCATACTCTCTTTTATTTTACACTATGTCACTTAGGCATTTAAATGCTAAGTGGATTATTTCCTCTACCCTAGTACCCAAGTATTGTTGTCAATATTCAGTTGCTCATCCTCTAGTCTTCAAATCATCAATCCAGCAAGATTCAAGTGATGTAAAGGAGAGATAGAAAGGACCTAGAGCCATGTTGGTAGTTGGAGTCACTACCTTAGGCTCACTCAGTAACTTTTATAAGTTCTAGATCATAGCATAGTTTTTTTCCTTCAACTCTTCCATGGTGGCTCTATCTTTATCCATTCTATGTGCCATCATGTTAGCTAAGACATATGAGCTATGTTTTAACTCATTCTTATATGGCTCCATTAGACTATAGCTATAGAACATATAAATTTCAAGGGGATCATCCTTATTTAATGAATTAGGTAGAGGGATAGATATCTCTATATTCCTTTCTCCAGTGGTGGTGAAGGTGGTTCTAAAAAGCATTTTGTCCTTTTTAGGGGGCTTGGTCTTATGTGATTGATTGATCTGCATTACATTGATCTCCCCTATTTTTTTATGATGCCATTTTTCTCATTGACTTATTCTTTAACCTAGATAAGGGACCTAATCTAAAATCCCATTGCTATGGTAAACATCGATGTTGGCCTCGAGCTAGTATAAAGTGGTGTCATTTAAGTGCTTGACATAGGGATTTCCATAGGAGTTGGCTATGGGATCAATACAAATTACTAAATGTACTCATCACTCCCTTTCTCCTCATTACCTTTATCCACTCCATGTTCTTTTTCTAGGTCTAGCTCAATCCACTCCAAAACACCACACTCTAACTCAGGTTGATGAGACCTTTTGAATAAAAATTTAATTAAACTTCCTTTCTCTACTGATTATTTAGAAGGATACACATCCACTTCAACTTTTTTAATTTCTTGGGCCTCAAGCATATATGAGGGTATCTTGACATCCTTGCTACCTTCAGGTAACTCTTCACTAGTCGTGGCCTTAGGAACTTTATTACGAGTTAGGTCATGGACCCTAATGCAAGGGAGAAGACTTCATGGTACTGCAATTAAAGTGACATCTCTTGAACCACCCTCCTTATCATCTTTATTAGAAGCATCCAATTCCTTATTTGCTTCTATATGGGTGGGGATAAACAATTGTAAGTTTTCTCCCCCACCTTCCTTCGTACTCACCTTCTCATATAATGCTAGACTTGACACTTTTAGAGGGGAAGGCACGTCTTATGGTACCTATGGAATTTCTTGTAAACCATTTTTATCAACTACCACCTTAGAATCAGTGGCACCTTAAACACTCTACTCTATCTCTTCTTTAGATTTATCATCAAATTTATTTAAGTCTTTAGCTCCACCCTGATCACCTTGTCCTAGTGGTTGGGTTATCTCATTATTGACAAATGTATTTGTATCCAATGAGATGGTTTATTTTTCTTAAAGGGGTTGAGCTTGTATTAGCTACCTCAACACCAACTTGTATAACATCATCAAAAGACAAATGATCATTTGATGTTAGGATTCTTCCTTATTAAATTTGCTTTATGTTCTTAAGGGACCTTATTTTTTAGTTAAACCCATTATCATGGCTTTCACTAGGGTTTGAGGTCCTTCCCTTATAGTTCTCTACCCTATATTTACTTAAGGAGGAGTGAAATCATGCTACTTCTTCATCACCTTTAAAATGGACCTACCCTCATCTAAATCCTCATCATCACTCATATCCCTTACCATCTGGGCATATGAGGTCTAGTCCTCCTTCTATTTTATAGGGGCGTACTTGTATGGTAGGCCTTTAAATGCAACCTCCTTATTTTTAGGAAATCCACTTGGAGGTTAAAAATCCTTCTTGACTCTATTTTATTTGGGTTGCTCCCATTCATCCTCACCACTTATATTTCTTGAATATATCTTTGGGGGAGGGTCAGCTTCTACTTATTATGTGGGTGAAGCAGGTGGAAATTTAGCTATATTGGCCATGGGGATGGCCACTAATATGGCTATCACTATTAGGGATCCATATCCTAAAATGTATATGGGGGTGGCATTATCCAATGTAACCTCCCTAGTAATAATTTTATCCCAATTTTTTGTTGAGCTTATTATCTTTAATAAATACAATGCATCCTTAGACTCTACTATTCTTATTGACTCCACATTGATTGGCCTAATGAAATCAACATCACTAATCTTGAATTTTCCCTTACCTTTCACTACTATTGGTGGATTCACAAGATCACCAATGTATTTTAGGAGGAATACTCTAAAATCCTTAACTTGCCTAAGCTCTTAGATGGTAGGGGTACCCTATACACTAAGATTAATCCCATGTTCCTTCAACCACTTGAAGGTTCTTCTCATAATTATAAATGATCTATAAGGAATGGAATCATTTTATTATACATTAAAATATACTTGTGCAAAGGGTTGGGATTTAATATTGTCTATATTATACACTAAATATAGTGTTATTGTTAAGCACATAATATACTGAGAGGGGGGTGAATCATTATATATATCTTATAAAACTTTCCCTTAATCAAACATTCAAGATATGAAATAAAAATCAAATAATAAACATCACACAAGAAAGAGAGAGACACCAGATATAACGTGGAAACCTAATTTGGGAAAAACCACATAGAATCAATCTCAAATATATTCATGAGAACAAACCCACAAGAGCACCATACCCCTTTGCTGAGTACCACCCCAGCTAAAATTCATGAGCACCAACCCACAGGAGCTTCAAACCCCTTTTTGATCACCAACCTAGCTACTATTCATGAGCACCAACCCACAGGAGCACCAACCCCTTTGCCAAGTGCCAACCCAAAAACAATTCATGAGCACCAACCCAACAACAATTCATGAGCACCAACCCATAGGAGCACCAACCCCTTTGTGTATACCACACACCTATCTCTCAATGTTGCTATCTCAACAAATGATAGATCAATACAACATATCCTTCCGCTCTCTCACCTTTTCTCTTTTAAGCTAGATATAACAAATACAAATCATATTCATCTCTCACAATTGCTCTTCTAAGCTAGATATTACAATATCAAATCAACCTCTATCTCTCATATTACAAATGGCTTTTCAAGCCTTTTTTTATAGCTTTCCAAATGACCTTTGGCCTTCCCCCTTTATGACCCTTCAATCCTCATGGAAAATGGCACCAATTTTGGATGACCCTTCATATTCAAGCCTTTGAAAAGTCATGTTGTGACCCTTCATGACCAAAAACGTCCTTCCCACTTTTGTCCTTATCTTTGGTGACTCTTTGTATTCCTCAAGGTGTCCCTTCATGAGAAATTGTGCCCTTACTCTTTTGTCTTCACTTGGTGACTCTTGATATTACCCAAGATGACTCTTCATGGGAAAATGCATCCCATCCTTCTTTTGTCTTTATCCCTGTGGCTCTTCGACTTCTCCATGGGCCCTTCTTTTGTATCATATGCAACCAAAAATATATTCGTTAATATTAAATAAATATTAACTCACATTAGCCAAGATATATTTATTACAAACATTAAATGCAATGGGGAATTTATCACCAATAATACTAGACCTTTGACATCAATGACAATATTTCCAACAATCTTCCCCTTTGTCATTGATGGCAACCACAATCCTAAAACTGCCACATCATGTCACCTACACATACTGTCATCTGAAAACATACAGTAACTCCCCCTTATTGTAACAACTTGTACCTATTCCCCATACTTATTTTTTGCACCTATACCTATACCTATTATTCTCCCCCTTTGACATCAATGGTAAAGGGCCTACCTAGAGCTAACACTTAGCTCCCCCTCAACTTGATGCTGAACATCAATGGCAGGAAGTAATAGAAATTAATCCCAACTCCTCTCACCAATCTTTGAATGTATCCTTTAATCGTGCCTTTGAGAAGATATCTGATTAAAACATATACATTTTTCCCTATCCTTTGAGAATCTACAATCAATTCATTTGAATATTTTCATTCTACAACTCACAAACTTTCCACATGAAACTTTAAGGTGTATATCCCTGATCACATATTTGACTTACACTCAAAAGATTATGCTTATAAAACATCTTAGCTTTGGTTCTACTAATATCCAAACTTAAAATACCTTTTTTGGCTATCCTAGCAGTGGTTTTATCTTCAAATTTCACTATGCCACCATTGATCTTATTTACTCTTATCTCCTATCATATGCCTCAAACATCTGCTAACAACAAACCATGGCTGATCTTTATTTCTTACATGCAAAGCTATCTGCACCAACATAAAATATTCAGGTTGTTTCTTCTGCCATGAACACGACTGAACCTTCTTCCTAATGAATAGAACTTTGAAACTCTGATCCTTCTTCATTGAATCTACATGAGTATCCTTTTCCTTCTTTATAAAACTGTTAGCTCTTTTTCAACATTCTAATTTCTTATGAAGATAATCATTTGAAACACTACATATGCAAGAATCATTCTAATAGCCTCAAATCATAATACTGATGCAAAATTTTCTTTAAAAATATATTCCCTCAAAAGATATACAAAGTAATTTTCCAACTCACCTTCTTTTCATGCAATATATCCAAGACCCTATAGCATCCACCATGCTTCAATTTTTCTTAAAAGTGTCTCCTTGAAGCCTAGAAGAGACACCCCACACAATAGGGTTCTAGAAATAAATCTCAGGAGATTCCCACATCTCCTTTACTTCTTCCTTGATCTTCTTGTGTTTTTCTTTTAGAATCTATTTAAGCATGTATAACCTTTTTGACCTACTAACCTTATCATTTATGATGTTTTTCTTTTTCTCAACGTTTGCAACTATCTTATCTTGATAAAGCTCATGCTCAAATGTAACAAGAGATTCTGCACAATCCTTCTTATCTAATTCTTTATCTACTATAGCAAGTAATTCATTTTCATTCTTGAACTCAACCTGATCAACCTTTACTATTTTAGGTCTCCAAACCTTAATTTGTCTTTTCTCATATTTTCTAGGGGCTCTATATCCCTTGACATACCTTGAATATCTCTTTAATTTATTTTGACAAAATTTAGCAATATGTCTAACCTCATGACAACAAAAGCAAACAATATTTCTCATACCTTTTTCTTGAATGTGACTGAGGTCTCCCTTTGACTGATTACTTATCCTCATACAGTCTCTTTCCCTATGACCAACATGATGACAAACAAAACAATGGCCATGAAAAAAATTTGAAAACTTAAAAGTATTGGGCTGCCTGATCGACTTTTTTGATTTGCCTTCAAAACCTACATCCTTCTTTTCTTAGACCAATATTTCATGATCTTTCTCAACCTTGATTATAAGCTTTTCATGATCATCCTTTAAGGAATCTAACTCATCCTTCAACTGATTACACTCTTCTTCTTTTGATGTTAAAATTGAATTTGCAACCTCTAACTGATTCTTAAGATCCTGAATAAATGTTTTATTTTCTTTTACTTCTATAGCCAATTTAGAATCCAATATACACACCTTTTCCTTAAGAGCCTTAACCACAGATTTCAACTCTTGATTATCCTTCTTTAGTTGCTTGGCCATCTTATACTTTTCTTTGATCTACCTTCAAGCTGTTAAACTCTTTCTGAAGGAACCTGCTCTGATACCAATTGTTAAGCATGGAATATACTGAGAGGGGGGGGTGAATCAGTATATATATCTTATAAAACTTTCCCTTAATCAAACATTCAAGATATGCAATAAAACTCAAATAATAAACATCACACAAGAAAGAGAGAGACACCAGATATAACATGGAAACCCAATGTGGGAAAAACCATGGAGAATCAATCTAAAATATATTCATGAGAACAAACCCACAGGAGCACCATACCCCTTTGCCGAGTACCACCCCAGCTACAATTCATGAGCACCAACTCATAGGAGCTTTAAACCCCTTTGCTGAGCACCAACCCAGCAACAATTCATGAGCACCAACCCACAGGAGCACCAACCCCTTTGCCGAGCACCAACCCAGCAACAATTCGTTAGCACCAACCCACAGGAGCACCAACCCCTTTGTGTATACCACACACCTATCTCTTAATGTTTCTATCTCAACAAATGATAGATCAATATAACATCTCCTTCCTCTCTCTCACCTTTGCTCTTCTAAGCTAAATATAACAAATCATTTTCATCTCTCACAATTACTCTTCTAAGCTAGATATTACAATATCAAATCAACCTCTCATATCCACACTACAAATGGCTAATCAAGCCTTTATTTATAGCTTTCCAAATGACCTTTGGCCTTCCCCCTTTGTGACCATTCAATCCTCATGGAAAATGGCACCAATCTTGGATGACCCTTCATATTCAAGCCTTTGAAAAGTCATGTGGTGACCCTTCATGATCAAAAACGTCCTTCCCACTTTTTTCCTTATCTTTGGTGACTTTTCATATTCCTCAAAGTGTCCCTTCATGAGAAATTCACCCTTCCTCTTTTGTCTTTACTTGGTGACTCTTGGTATTCCCCAAGATGACTCTTCATGGGAAAATGCATCCCATCCTTCTTTTGTCTTTACCCCATGGCTCTTCAACTTCTCCATGGGCCCTTCTTTTGTCTCATATGCAACCAAAAATATATTTGTTAATATTAAATAAATATTAATTCATATTAGCCAAGATATATTTATTACAAACAACATTAAATGCAATGGGGCCTTTATCACCAACAATGCTAAACCTTTGACATCAATGACAATATTTCCAGCAGTTATCTTGTCATCTTCCATGTCCTTGGAGATGGGAGTAATATTGTAGGTAATAACTTCCTTCACCATCAGCCTCATATAATCTATTTTCTTGACATCCTCCTCTATGGTGTAGTTAGACCAGATGTCTTCATAATGTTATTGATGTAGAAACAAATTAGTTTCTATGTTCACCAGCCACTTGATGTCATAATTGGGCCTATGTGGTATCTTATCAATTGTATATTGGCCTATATCTTATTCTAATCCCTTTGCCTTGGAAATTGAAGGACATGAATAATATCCAATCACAATGGGAAAATTGAAGATATTGTTAATCTTCTTGGCCACTATCATATTATGCAAAGGTACCATCTATCAACTTAGCTCCATTACTACCAATTTATCATCCAGGTGCCTTGGTACTTTGTGTGGGAACCTTGAGTAACCACTTACCCTAAAATATGTAAATGTCCTAAATTAAATGTAAGAGGTGCAACATTTCTTAGTTACTTCCTTGGTCACCCTAGAAACATTATATTGAGGCTTCTAAAAGGAAAGAAGACACTCATCATAATGTTGAAGAAGTAATTATAAACCATACAAAAGTTCTTCTTGAAGCCATCCATGGTGATTTCTAGGTATATTTCATAAATTATAATTCTAGTGAGGTTTTTGGTGAGCCCCTAGAATGTCCTATTATGCACCAAGTTGTACAATAAATAAGAGGACAAGTAAAATGTACCTTTGAACACCCCTTATGAAATAATTATAGCCTAGAGCTACATCATCTACTTATGTAGATTATCACTGAGGATGATGGCTTAGTCCAGCTTCTTCTACCTTTTTGACATGCATATCAAGATCAAGAACATCCATGGCTCAATTTTTTTATGGGAATCCCATAAATCTTGGTAGCCATGGAAATGACATACTTGGGAAATTTATTAAATTCTACCAGATTTAGACTTTTGGACATCTTGGAAAGACCTTTTGTCTTCTCTTAGCTAGATAATAAGAGTTGATAATGTCTTAAATTACCTTATCATTCTTTTCCATGTACTCCTGGCATTCCTCTAAGGAGATTATAATGCTTTTTATCTGAGGAGGAAATCCAAGCATGGTGATGAGGGCCATAGGGGTGAAAGATCATACAACCAAATGGCCACCATCAACAGTAGTTCTAGTGTCTAATTGGTACACTCAAGCACATGGAATAATCAATTGTGGGTATGGAGAAGCCAAGGGGAATTATAATGTAGGGGTGATTTAACTCATGTTGACATTAGAAACTATTTGGAAGGGGTCTAGCTACTTTAAGACATTTAATAGGGCCATAAAATCTAATGCCATGACATCTGTATCCTTAATCCCATCCAATACCAAGACTATGATGCCATTTATAGAAGTTGAGGATGCCACCATTTCTTCCCTAGCTTTCTAGTGTAATACTTTGAATTTTGACAAACCCTTCACTCAAACAACCCTAAAAATACTTTTCAACCCCTCTCAAAGAATCAAAACACAAGGAGATAAAATAACACTTACTATTAATCTAGAGGGTTGCATACAATGGAAGCTAAAAATCCATGAAAAACTCATTGTAATCATATTATTACATTGTACTTAGCTAGGGCACACAAATAACTTGAAGGTAAAAATGGAAGCTCTGAATGTAAAGGGTAAACACAAATAAGGAGTACAAATGCCTTAGTTATAATCCTTTGTATTTTTAAATTAGGGTTGTCATTAATACTTCAAAGCATAACAACTACTCACCAATTACCCTCATTAATTACTTAAGCCTCATTCAAAAAAGAAAGGGAAGGTTTTAATCCTTATTTTATGTTGAGTGATCCTCCTTGAAACATGTAGAGCCATACAAGTGAAGAGTATGTCATGGTACCTTTTTGGGCCATTGAGGACTTTTTAACTTTTTTCACTTATTATTTTCCTTTAGTAAAGTGGTGCAATATACCCCAAGCTCCTTATATGATGTAATAATACCACATGTCATAATTTATCTTTAAAATTTTTAGTGTTTGAGCCTTTGGGGACCTTTTAAACTTTTCCCGCCAAAAGTTAAGTGAGTCAATCTTTAAAAAGGGGTTTAAAACTCATAAATCCCCAAGAACCCACCACGTGTCCAATATTAGATGTAAGCCCAGACTCAACCATTTTTACCTTTGTACTAGCTTTTCTTTATTCTAGGAAGGGTGAAAGATCCTACCAACCCTTGATAATATTCATAGTTCACAAGATAGACACATGTCCTTCATTTGGTTCATCAGGCATTTCCTCACCTTAATCATCAAAACACATCGAAGGTGTAACTTTGTAATTTCATCTAGGGCCCCAAAATTTCTTCTTCAAACATAAGGTAGTAAATATTGCCTACGAAGAGGCTTGGATATACTTCTATCTTATTACTATGAATCATCCTTCCATGAAAACGTTTTTTAAACCTTGTTATTCCTTCATAGCTACAAAGAATGTCTTTCATCCATAGAGAGTACCCTTCAAACATTTTGTAGACATTCTTTGGCAATTTTTCAAGGGGAAAGTTCCTGAAGGAAAAAATCCTTTGAATATTTTGTAGAGGAAAAATGACCCTTCAAAGATACCCTCCAAGAATCTTTCAAAGGCAAAATACCTAAAGGAAAAGTTCCTTTTCACCTTTTGTAAGGGCAAGATGATCCCACAAATCCTTCAAGCCTTTTGTGTAGGTGAATCATCTGAAGGGAAAGTACCCTTAAAAAAAAATTCCATAAAAAGTCCAATAAAATGATCTAAAGACATTTAAGATCAAAAGGTAAGGTATGGATTTATTTTGGAGATTTTGAAGAAGAAACAATATCTGAAAAAAATAAGTCTTTGAGGCTTTTGTCTAAGATAAAAGTCCCAAGTATTTATTTATTTTGGGCATTAAATTCATGCAAAAAGTTCTAAAAGGTCAAAGGGATATAATTTTTTCACTTGGAAAAAGAAATATAGAAAAACTTGGTAGATTACAAATGTGAACTTCAACTTTTAAAAGGAAATATAGAGACATGACTGGAGCTAGTGACTAAAACATTGATACTCACCTAGTTTAGACTTGGGCATTTTAATAAAAAGGAAAAAATTAATCATTATAGATTTGGGATCCAACATATTCTCTTTCTTTGGGATGGGTACACAGAGAACACCAGACTAGACGTTTATCCATTGGGCCATAAAATTAAAGTATTTTGTCATAGAAGTAAGGAAAAACATACCATGAGTGACTAGAGTTATAATGAGGATTTCAAAAACAACAATGAGGGAAAGGAAAATACAAAAATTGTATAAACACAAACCATAATAGGACCCCAAAAAGAAAAGGGATTGTACAAAATGTGCATACTTGTACAAGCTAATATGGACTCAATCCAAAAAATGCTTCAGGTGTTTGCCATTAAATTACAACTCTAAGATTTCTCCATCAATATCTCTGAGATAAAATATATGGTTCCCTATCTAATAATCAATGATGTAGGGACCCATCCATAGGGAATCAAATTTACCATTTTTTGCCTTGTCCTCATGTCTACTATCCCAGAGTAGGACCAAATCACCAATCTAAAAAGCTCATAGGGTGATTTTATTATCAAAGATTTTTTTGAGCCTCTCCTTGAAATTTAAATTATTTCATGATCTTGTCTATGAGATTCATCAATCACTATGATTTGGTTTATTCTTCCTTTATAGTGATTTATTTCCTCCTCATCCTCATCTATTTTATACATGAATTGTTAAGTAGGCAACTGTAGATTCAGGGGTAAAAAAACTTGAGCTCCATAAACAAACTCAAAGGAGCTTTTTTAGTGGACCTCTTAAAAGTCAACCTATAAAACCAAACAACAAATTTCAACTCCTCACCCCATTTCCTTATGTTGGCATCTATATTCCTAATGATTTTCAATAAATTCTTATTAATAGACTCAGGCTACCCATTTCCTAATGGATTTTGATTGGAAGCATATGCCAAATCAATCCCATAATATTCACACAATGCAACTAATTATTTATCTCTAAATAACATGGCATTATTGCATATAATTTTAACTAGTACTCCAAATCAATAGATCACATTATTCAAAAGGAAATAAATGACTACCTAATGGGTCAAACTTTTGGTGGGGATTAATTTAACCCATTTTGTGAAGTAGTCAGTAGCCACTAAGATCTATTTATGACCAGAACTTGAAGCATCTAATATTTATTCCATGAATTCCATTCCCCATTTCCTGAAAGGTCCCTCAAGAAAAACTAATTGTAAGGGGAGTGATTTAGATGCTTTCATTCTCCCAGAGAACTACTAGCACTCTTCACATATTCTTACCATGGAAGCAACATTTTGAATAGTGTAGATCTCCAATAGTTGACCCTCAAAATTTTGTGTGTAGTGACTTTAGGATAAAAGTGACCACCACACACACCACTATGGAATTATGTAACCAGTTTAAAAATTTCACCTTTGACTAGGCATCTCAAGAGGACACCATCTAAATTCCTCCAAGCTAGATCATCTTGTAATGGAAGATATTTTTGGGATACTAACTTTAGTGTCCTCCATTTATTTTTTTCAAAATGGGGAGGATAATTTAGAGTCTTTAAATAATAGACTATGTCTTTATACCATAGATATTATCTGTACTTAGACTTAGGACTACTAACCACCCATTTTATATTATTTACTTCTACATCTTATAAGATGGTTTTAGTCATCAACTTACCAGACCCATGCCTCTAACAAATTTAGTAGTCTATATCTCTAGGTCATATTCTTGAAGTTTGTTGATCCATCAGCATCTTTTGTCAGTACTCTAATTCTGAGTTAATATGTCTTTCAACATAGTGTGAGGAACATAGGCTACAATTTTTGAACTCATAATGTATGATCTGAACTATTTGGTGGCCTTTAAGATAGCCAATTCTTATTTCTCCATTATGGTATTATTTAGTTCATAACTTTATAGTTTGATCCTTCTTTAACTTTGAAGTGATAGGTAGAGTAATCTCTATAAAATTGGCAATAAACCTTCTAACAAAATTAATTTGGCTGAAGAAAGATTGGATGCCTTTATTTATTTATGGGATAGGTACTTTATTAATGGCCTCTACCCTCTCATGATCTATCATGACATGTTGATGAGATAAAATGTGTCCCAATAGCTTTGCCTTTTGTACTCTAAAGTGGCAATTCCTAGGATTTAGGGAGATTTTAAACTTCCTATATTTGATAAGAATTTGTTCTAAATGTGTCAAGTGGTCATCTCTTTTCTTGGAGTAAACTATAACATCATCCTAGTATATAGTAATGAACTAGTTGATTAATATGGCAAAAATTACATCCATTACTTTATAAAAATTGGTGATTCCATTAATTAAGTCAAAAGGCATTTAGACATATATAGGTGACCCACGGGGTAGTGAATGTAGTTTTAGACCTTTTATATTCTTTCACTACTACGTAGTTATAGCTAGAAAATCCATCCAAAGTTGATAATAGTTTAGACCTAGTAACATGTTAGATCATGTTGTCCATGTTAGGCAATGGATAGCTATCCTTAAATGAAGCCATGTTTAAGTTCTAGAAATCAACATAGAGTTAGATGTATCTATTATTATTCCTAAAAAGGACTAGATTCACCACCCATGATGAATATTTGATGGGTTGAATGATCCCACCATTCCTAAATTTTTTCAATTCCTCATGCATATTGGTGGCCAAGATGGAATTAATAGGCCACTATTTTTAGTCGAATGGTCTTGTATCAGGGTGGAGGGAGATAACATGCTGGAACAAATCCTCCCTATAATATTTTAGATCTGAATATAATCATGCTAAATATTCCTATTACTTTTTCAATAGCTTGATGAATGTTTCATTTTCCTTCTTGCTTAGGTGATTACCAAGCAAAATGTTCCTTGAATTTTCATCTGTCCCAATGTTAATCTTAGTCACATCCTTTGATATAGAAATACTTTTAGACTTAACTCTGTTATCTCCATCAAATGATGCTTCAAGACTAACCAATCCCTAGGGATAGTATTAGTCTTTAACTAGATAATTTATTTTCCATGTAAGGTTTATTTTCCATCATATACATGTACCATGGATTCCAATTTTGTAACATTTCATTCAAACTCATATATACAACACATAAACCTTCTTATTTGATCAGCATTATCAAAAACCTACCAATGATTAATGTTGTCTTGGATAGAAGGTCTTATCAGTACCTCAACCTCATACTCACAAGAGGGACTTATATGTTCAAAATTAAACTATGTATCCATCTTTTCAAGCATATCTACCACATGATTAAGGTCTAAGGCATGATACTCAATATTCAAATCATCAAACCATTCTAATAAGTCCCATACAACATTTCAATATTGCTTTAATATTTTATGTTTCACGGTGTAAAGAGCTTAGACCTATTTCACCACTAGTTTTGAATCACCCTTAACTAATAACCTCTTGAAACCATATTCATGGGTGATCTAAAGGCCAATTAGTAGTGCTTCATATTCTATGACATTGTTTGTGCACTCAAAGGACAATTGGAAGGAACATTTATAAACTTGGCCATTAGGGGTATAAAAGACAACCCTAGCTCTATTAATAATATTTGAACATCTTCCATCAAAGTAAATGGTAAAAATTGAGTCTTCATTAGTAATACTATATTCAAGAGGCATTTTGACATAGTCAACACTTCCCACAAAATTTCCAATATTCAATGCTTACTTGATATCTTTACCATGATATTCACCCCCTATATATATACATCTATCTAACCCATGGATGGGTAACCTCCTAATCCAATGTAGGTCGACCATTACCCAATGTACTACTTCCATAAGTTACTCTATTATCCTAATATATTATACCCATATAACTAAGGGGATGTGTGCCACATGTCAGCATCTCCATCAACCCATATATCATATCCCTAGGTACATAGCATTACTTTCCTCCTTGACATGTTTCATCCCTGAAACATAGGAAGAAACCAAATAATGAGTGTGCTTCAAATCATTGCACACTTGTCTCCAATCTCGATCATCTAACCATCCATATGTGACTTGGCAGGTGATATCTCTCCAAGCTTGTGTCTAAAATCCATTATGCTCCTCTATTTGAATTTATGATCATAATTATATTTCTTTAGTGTCCCAGCATAATTACTCATCTTTTTATTCCATGTACCATATTTTGTTGCGCTACTCTGATTCCAACCATGACCATAGTAGGTATTCTTCCATGCATAGTCATTGTGATTTCCCCATTCATTCCATGTGCCATAGTATTTTTTCTTTGGATTCCATGCATATCCATAATGATTGGAATTTTATTTCCTATATAGACAAAATGATTGTTATTATGACACTTCCTCACTTTGTTCCATGATTATTTCCTCTCATGATGATGTGGGTGTCTATATACCTCAACCTTTTCCAATACTTTGACCTTATCCACCTTTGCTTCTACCTCTTCCACCTTTTCCTTCTTTGTCTCTTGAGTAGATGAAGTGCTTATTTATAGTGTGTCTTTATCTATATCATCTAAATCTTCATCATGTTCTTCATCACATATTTCCATCTTATCCTCATGATCTACTTGGATTGTTATTGGTGCCTTTTTCACTATGATATCTTGTAAAGTAATCTTCTTTTTCCTATACCAAAACTTCATGAACTTTTTTTGAATATTAATATTCATTATTCCCAAAGTCTCTAAGCATGGATATCCAAGAACTATATCCACATCATCCATATCTAAGGCATAAAAATTTGAATGCAAAACATATTTTTCCATAATGAGCTTCAGATCTTCAAACATTGAAATATTATTACCATCTAATTGAACCTCTTTGATATTCTTTTCTTGAACATGTAAATGCTTGGACACATTCATGTTGATGAAGTTATACTTACTGGTAGGGTTTATGAACACAATAACCCTTTTCTTTTGAATGCATTCATGAAATTGAAAAATTGACTCAGATTTATTTGGAGCCAAATAATTTGAACCTTTATCATCCAATTCTTCTTCTTCTTCTTCTTGTTCTTCTGATGATTCTTCTATTTCTTCTTCTTCTTCTTCATCTGCTTCTTCTTCTATTTCTTCTTCTACTACTTCTTCTTGTTCTTTTATTGATTCTTCTATTTCTTCTTCTTCTTCTTTTTCTACTTCTTCTTCTACTGATTCTTTTTTTTTATGCTTCTTGTTTTATAGCCCATCAATCTAAAAAAATCTGTTCCATTTCTTTCCATGAAGAAAACCTTTTTGTATAGCTCAACTAATCAAACCAATCTAGTGCAAGCCCAGACAAAAAAGGAGTTAATCATCTTTTCCCAAAAGTTTTTGTAAAATGATTCTGCAAAAAGAGCCACCATTCTCTAGCATCAATATCATCTTCCCCTAAAAATATTTGCAACTCCATGATCCACCAAAAAAATTAAGGTTCATGAAACCCTAAAATGTCAAAACTGATCCATATAATCACAAATAATCACTCCAAACAACTCTAAAAATTATGAATTTTTGACTTTACTTTTATTATGTCTTCTTACATCTTCAACAAATTTTTTGAATAAACATTCCTTATATTTCGGAAGATATAGTGAAATTATTATAAACTCTAAAATAGCAATAACTCCCTAAAAATGAATTAAAAAATCTCTATTTTTTTACTGACTTATTTGAAATATTATCCATATCCAATAAAAAATTTGTGAAAAATTTCGCAACCAATAAAAAGTTATTGATGATTCAAAAAAAACTAGGGTTTCACTCCACAAATTGTCCAAATCGAAGCTCTGATACCACTTGTAATGATCTTGATATTCAATATATGCATAAATACCCTTAAGGTAGGGAAACACCATATAATACTCCTTTAGGAAGGAATAACTCCACAATGTCTCTTCGATGGGACAACCTCCAATATCCTCTTACAATAGAAGACTCAATGCTTACTTGATATCTTTACCATGATATTCATCCCCTATATATATACATCTATCTAACCCATGGATGGGTAACCTCCTAATCCAATGTAGGCTAACCATTATCCAATGTACTACTTCCATAAGTTACTCTATTATCCTAATATATTATACCCATATAACTAAGGGGATGTGTGCCACATGTCAGCATCTCCATCAACCCATATATCATATCCCTAGGTACATAACATACACCACCAATCCTTTGATCATGCCAAAAATAGGTAATTATATATAATACATGTCAGGTATCATTTATACACTACAATTATCTTTATATAAATCACATTTAGCATAACTAGTGGTATAATGTTATAGGATGTACCAGAGTCAAACATGTAATGATGGATAAATAGTCCGTTAATTAGTAAGGTAGTGTAGAATGGGTCAAAATCCATCTGAATCTCCACCAATGTTGTTCCCAAATACACCTCCAGGTGGTGGTTAGGGGACTTTGAGGTACTCTCACTTTTTTGTAGGGAAAGTGAGATAAGGTTCAACTTCAACAATCTCATTGGTGGTAACTTTCTTGGTGAATCCCAAATATTCAAAATCTCTTTTCCTATGCTTTAATATTCTAAGAAGCTCCATAAATGGTATTGTGACCTTAAATTGACTCAAAACATGAGCCATGTCACAAATACTATATTTGGGAAGAGGAATATTAATAGGTAAGCTTGTAACTTTCTCTTTTGGGATACACCCTTCAAGAGTCAAGGGAATATAAGTAGGAGCACCAGCACTCTTAATTTCAATTTTCAAAGGAGGTTTCTTGGGTTCATCCTTGTTGAGAATACTAGAAAATAAGGGAGTTATATTCTTGGCCTAGGTACCTCTTGGTTTGACATTATTTGGTGCAAAACTAGGCTTAGTGGAATTTTAGACCTCTTTATTCCCTTTGGTCTCCTTTTATCTAGTCTCTACTTTAGGGGTAGAAAAGTCTTTATCTTTCAAAGGATTATTCTAATCTTTACTTCTCAAATTATACTCCTTATCTTGGGAAATTAATGCATGGATCATCAATTGCTGGTCATCAACTGATGGAGGATAATATCCATATTTCTCTTTCATCATTAATCTTAGAAACTCAAAATCATGAATAGGCATTTCATATTCATGCATCACATTTACTTCACAGATGAAATCTGGGGTTGGGACCCTTACCTTTTTTGCATGATCTCTAGAATGCTTGAGTAGAAGTAGCACTCATTATCTCTATATATGGAGAGGTAAACATCACATCTAGTTTATAAGTTTGGAAAGTAAAACATTCATACACTAGAATGTCTTTAGAATCAAGGACCCTTGGAGCACTCACAACTTCCTCTTAGAAGGTGTAACTTTTCATGTCTTAGAAACCAATAATGTAGATATCATATTCATTAGACATATATTTAAAACCTTATGCATCCTATTCATAATCACCAAATTATGTTATATGGGGGATGAGGGAGGAAACACTTATCATACCAGTCGATATCACAATTGACTATATTGACCTTTACAGCTAAAGGATCTGGGACTTCCCTTCCACCTCCTTGG
The DNA here is from genome assembly GCA_037957365.1 of Torreya grandis. Classification (NCBI taxonomy): domain Eukaryota; kingdom Viridiplantae; phylum Streptophyta; class Pinopsida; order Cupressales; family Taxaceae; genus Torreya; species Torreya grandis. The sequence continues at coordinate 2,661,577 of JARHVA010000718.1, read as the reverse complement.
TTCTAGTCTATTTCATGTTTATCATCCATTTCTATCCCCTTTCCCTTGTCATTATTACAATCTTATAAATTTGGCATGCTTTGACATTGATCTTGGGGATGATTCCTTTCCCCCCTCTTTTGATCCCTCCTACTATCATGGTTATAAGAACCCTAAGACAACCCCTTTTCTACTCTAACCAACTTCGAATAAATCTCTTTCATAGTAGTGGCTAGAAATTTCATAGTTTCCTCTAGGTATAAACTCTTGTGGGAGGCTTGAGGATTCTCAATATTTACAAGCTTGACATCAAACCTATTATTTAAATGCTTACCCATATCTTTAATATTATTTTCTATTTGGATAGCCAAATTAAAATCCATCCTCAAATTTGTGGGAGCCTTATCTCTAAGATAATAGACTGATTTATTATCAAATGCATTGCAATACTTAATCAAAGAAGTAACCCCATTGGGTCTGATGTCTTTTAGTATCCTTCTTAATACCTTACTAAATATAGAATTTAAGTCCTTCACACATTCATTAGGATTGTTCTTGAGGCTCTCAAACTTAGCAAGCAAGAATTTAGGATCAATGTTATCACCATATTGCATCTTAAATGAATCAATCATATATTGTCATGTGTCTATGGATCCATCGATGAGGGATTTGAGCCACTCCCATGACTCATATTCAAGTGTGTTCATAAATATCTTTATGCACACATCTTCTAAGTCTATTTCATAATCTTCAATGACATTTAAGAAGGATTTCAAATGTTGTTCCCTATATACTACATTGTTCCCTTGAAACTTAGGCAATACATTTATAATCTTTATAGGAACATAATTATGGAAATTAGGTATACCATTAAATTTGATAGGTCTAAACCTTAGGATTATAAATGGTCTACATTTATTAGCTAGACCTTGATCTTCTTCTCCATCATTATCATTGTCTACATTAAACATTATCCTTCTAAAATCATGGTCTCCCATCTCTGAATCTAAAGATGAACTAGCGGATAATTGATATTGAATACTATGAGGGGGGTTTAAAGGAGGATAATTAGAATGAATCCTTAATGGTCGAGTAGGAGGAAAAATACTTCTTTACAGAGAAGGAGCTTGACTTGCAGGGAGATCAGATTTATCTGAGGTGCTTTGGCATCCTTCAACTAAAAGGATATTAGAGAATAAGGGGTAAATAAAATATGGGAAAAAATTATTAGGTCTTACTTGGTTTCCTAAGCTTTAACCTACAATAGGCTTCCACACTTTTATCCTTTTGGATGGAGCTTTTAACTCAAGTACAATATCTTTAGATGGGTTTATCTGAAAGGAAGACCTAGTACCCTCTATATTTGTAGATCTAAAGAAAAATCTTAAAATTAAATAAGAAAACATATAGTAGGTAATGATATTTTAACCTTAACACAATATATTCACCATTAGAGGCAAAACTTCTAGACTAGAACAAACAAAACTATACATAATAATTTATAGAATGTAAACTTTTAGATACTGAAAACAATTCCAAGAACATTGTAAAACTTCTCATAGCATGGTGTAAAAATTCCAAATGGGGTCACTAATAAAGGTTTAAAAGATGTTAATGAACCAAATATGAACAAATTGATGTAGAAATAATAAATAAAAAAATAAATAAAACACTTATAGCTCTCTACAAGTATTCTTGGTACATGGGTAGTAAGAGATCTCCCTAACAACATTGCCAGAAAGATGTTGGTTCCTATTTCTACACCTTAATCACTCAACCTTGCACACTTGAATAAGGTGGAAAAAAAATATGGAAACCCCATTTAGTATGCCATTTTATCCTAGGAAAGATTTAACATCATGACTTGACAGAACATATAAAATGACTGGGAGGCACCTACAAAGGGTATGGTTAGTTTCTTGCAGCTTTTGGCTCTACTTGAACCAAGGTGAGAGAACCTAAGGGGTAGCTTCACTCACATGAAGTGATTATATAATTTAATATTCATGGGGATTATTATCAAAAGGGTATATAAATCTAATTGGGACATGACCAAGCTTTCTCAATCCAATCGGCAAGGGTTATCACATGGAGTGAGAAAATGTTCTAGGTCAGATAGAAGCTACTAAAAGAAGATATGGACATGATTGCAACTTCAATTATAAAGAATCTTCAACAACAAAGGGTTGAACAATAGATTTTAATGACTATATTTATCACTTAAAGTGCAAACACATACTAAGTATACAATTTTTATACATTCACAGGCAAAAAACACTTTGGATATGCAGAGGACATATTATATGTAGGGTAAAATAGGGTGGGAAAAAAACTATCAATTAATAGAGATTAAAAGTGGAGGGTTAACACATGATCACAAATAAGTTCAATTAAACTACTACATCACCTTTACTAGTAAATGTATCATAGATCTAACATAAATGAAATTGAAAACATGCACAAGTGATATCCTTCAAGAACTCATTCTAGTTGAATCTATGAGTCTAGAACTACCCTTAAAAAGGCTATCAACACCCTATTCTCAAATATTAAAGTAGAAAGGATTTTATAATCTAGATATATACTCTAAATGACCAAAATAAAGATGAATACATCAGATCGCCAATCAACTAATCATGTAAAACACGGCATTGTATTTCAATAATAGAAAGAGAATGGAAACCATAAGCAAATTTCATTTATCACTTGAATTGGAAATGAGTACAATGTGTATTGAACAATATAATAGATTGACACTATGTAAAAAAATATTGTAACAAGGGAGGCATGTATAATGATCTCAAATCTTGCCAATGATTTTACATCATAAATCAATTTGGCACCAGAAGTATTACACAGTGAGAACTCTTTGAGGCTATAGATCTTGACTAAAAAATTTAACCAACCATTGTAAAGTGGCATACCCCCTTTACTTATCTAATTGAGATAATCTAACATATTCCCAATGATGCTCCAACTAGAATATTCCATCATAGGATTGGAGTCTATTAAACCATATAATAAACATGATTCCTCAGATTATATGCATGCTCCTGTGATGATGGAAAAATTTATCCTCCACCTTGGCAGAATGGTTTTAGTTATCTACATAGAGGTAGATCCTGCAAGAGACAAAATACACCTTTACCTTTTTTCATAAGAAATAAAACATCCATTTCCTACTTACATGATTACAAAAACTACCTTGAAAGGTACATGTCACTATCAGGTGAAGTATAATGGTTTCCTAGTGGGAAATGAGAAAAGAAAAGGGAAGAGAAGGGAAAAGGGAAGTGAAGATAAATGTGAAGTGGCACCAACTTGAAAGAAACTAAAATATTCAATTAGGTTCCAGAATTGATCTAAATGATAGAATCCTTCACCAACCTATTTTTGTATTTGGTATATTCCTTGTGTATGGGGGTGAGACTCCCTTGGTCTAGGCCTATTTGGTATTTGAATTTGACTCTATATTTTTTAAGCTAGGTAGCAATATGATGAAGCATAGTTTACTTCCATCCACAGAGTTCTTTGAGTTGGTCATAATATTTCTTAAGTGATACCAATTACTTTATCCTATTGACATCAAAAGATTCTTGTGTGCATCAATGAGGTTCTTCAGAGTAGGGCACACTAGCTCCTCCCCTAAATAATTTGCACCATCAAGGTTCACCATCTTCCTCAAAGTGACATATATCTCTATTTTTGTCATCTTGAGAGACTATTTTTCTCCTTTTAGATAAAATATGTCATCTTTTAGCATCATTAGATGATGATTGATTTCCATTTGATACTCCTTGGGTCTTTTATGATCATTTGAAACACTGATATTCTTTGAAATCAAAGTGTCTATGCTCATATTATAGATCTCATTTGTCTTCCATTGATCTTTTTCCCACTTCTTGGTTTCTACCTCATAGGAAAACATTTGGGCATCACACTCTCTTTTATATTCCACTATGTCACTCAATCATTTAAATGTTGAGTGGATTATTTCCTCTACCATATGCCCAAGTCTTGCTACCAATCTTTAATTGTTCATCCTATGGTATTTAAATCATTAATCTATCTAGATTAAAGTGATTCAAAGAAGAGATGGAGAGGACTTAGAGACATGCTAGTAGTTTGGAGTCACTGCCTTAGGCTCACTCATTAACTTTTGTAAATATTGGATCATAACCTATTTTTTTGCCTTTAACTCCTCCATGGTGGCTTTGTCTCTATCTATTATGTGTCCTACCATGTTATCCAAGACTTGTGATTTATGTTTCTTCTCATTATTTGATAGCTTCCTTAGACTATAGTTATAAACTATGTAACTTTCAAAGGGATCATCCTTATTCAATGCATCAAGTGGAAGGATAGTTATCTCTACATTTATTTTTTTAGTGGTGGTGAAGGTGGTTCTGGAAATCATTTTAGCCTTTTTAGGGAACTTGGTCTTATGTTATTAAGTGATATTCATTATGTCGATCTCCCATGTTTTTCTCATGATGTCCTTTTTCTCCTTGACCTATTTTTGGACCTAGAGAATGGACCTAGTCTAGAATCCCATTATTCTAGTGAACATCGATGCTAGCCTTGAGATAGCATAAGGTGGTGTTAATGGAGTGCTCAATGTAGGGAGTGACATAAGAGTAGGTTGTGGGTTAAATACAAATTTCCCAATGTATTCATCACTCTCTTAATCCTCACCACCTTTATCTAATCCATGTTCTTTCTCTAGGTCTAGCTCAATCTGCTCCAAAACTCCACACTCTAACTCAAGTTGATGAAACCATTTGAACAATAATTCAATTAAACTTACTCTATTGATTATTCATAAGTTTATACAACTAATTCACCTTCTTTATTTTCTTGGGCCTCAGGAATGGATGAGGCTATGGTGACATCCTTACTGCCTTTAGGAAACTTTTCACTAGTCATGGCCTTAGGAACTTTATTATGAGTTAGGTCATGGAACTTGATGTGAAGTAGAAAACTTCATGGTACTTAAATTAAAGAAACATATCCTGAAGCACCCTCTTAAACATCCTTATTAGAATCATCCAATTCTTTATTTGATTCTATATGGGTGGGGGTACCCATTTACAAGTTTGCTCCCCCACCTTCCTTCGCACTTGCCTTCTTCTCTAATGCTAGACTTGACACCTTTGGAGAGGAAATGACATATTTTGGTACCTCTAGAGATACCTATAAGCCCTTTTTCTCAACCACCACCTCAAAATTAGAGGCACCTTAAATGATTTACTCCAACTCTTCTTTAGATTTATCATCATATTTATTTAATTATTTAGATCCATCTTGATCACCTTGGCCTAGTGGTTAGGTGATGACATTATCGACAAATTTTTGTATCTAATGAGATGGTTTCCTTTTTTTAGGGGATTTATCTTATATAAATACCTCACTATTAACCTATAAAACATCATCAAAAGATAAAGTATAATTTGAGGTTAGGATTTCTTCCTCATTACCTTTGCTTTCTACTCTTGAGGGACCTTCTTATATAATTAAACCCATTATCAAGGCTTTTACCAAGGTCCAAGGTCTTTCCCTTGGAGTTCTCTACCAAGTCTTTACTTGAGGAGGAGTGAAATCACACTACTTTTTCATCATATTAGAAATGTGCCTACCCTCATCTAAATCCTCATCATCACTCATATCCCTTACTCTGTAGGTATATGGGGCCTAGTCTCCTTTTTTATAGGGACCTCCTTGGATGGCAGGTCCTTAAACACAACCTAATTCTTCTTTTAAATAAATCCACTTGGAGGTTTTAGAGCCTCTAGAGCCTCCTTGACTCTCTTTTTTTTGGGCTGATCCTCTTCATCCTCACCTCTTCTCTTTATTCAATATATCTTTGGGGGATAGGAAGTTGTTTCTTGTTGTGTTAGTGGAGTAAGTGGAACTGTAGTTGGATTAGCCATAGGAATTCCCACTAGAATGGTTGGAATTATTGGGGCTCCCTCTCCTAAAATGGATATGGGGGTGGCATTGACCAACATAACCTCCCCAATAATCATTTTATCCAAAAAAATTTCCAATCTTATTATTATTGAAAAAGATAATCCAACCTTAGATTGTGTTATTTTTATTGACTCTATATCAACTAGCTTGGTAAAATCAACATCACTAAGCTTGTGTTTTTCCTTATCTTTTACTACTAGTGGTGGAGCCATATGATCACTCATGTAATCTAGGAGGAAACTTCTTAGCTTCTTAACTTTCTTGAGCTCTTGGAGGGTATGGGTGTCATATGCACCAAGATCAATCCCATGTTCCTTCAGCCACCTAAAAGTTCTTCTCATAATTGGAAATGATCTCCAAGGGATGGAATCATTTTCTTGGACATTGAAATCTACTTGTGAGATGGGTTGGACTTCAATATTATTTATATTATACATTAAGATAGTGTCAACTTGTCATCCACCATGTACTTAGGGATGAGAGAGATATTATAGGCAATAACCTCCTATACTATCAGACTCATATACTCTTATTTAATAACATCTTCCTTAGTGGTACAATTGGACCAGATGTCTTCATAATTTTATTGATGTAGAATCACATTGTTTTACATGTTCACCAACCACCTAATTTTCTAATTAGGCCTAGGTGGCATCTTATCAATTGCATAGTAGCCCATCTCCTATTCTAATCCCTTCACCTTGGCAACTGAAAGACATGAATAATATCTAATCATAACAAGAAACTTGAAGGGATTGTTTATCTTCTTGGCTATTATCATTTTATGTGGAGGCACCATTTATCATCTTAGCTCCATTACTACCAATTTATCATCCAAGTACCTTGGCAATTTGTGTGGGCACCCAGAGTAACCACTTACCCTAATATATGTAAATGTCCTAACTTGAATGTAAGATGTGACATATTTATCAATTACCTCCTTGGATGCCCTAGACATTCTCTTGAGGCTTCTCAAAGGAAATAAGACACTCATCATAATGTTGAATAAGCAAATATAAACCCTACAAAATTTCTTCTTGAATCCATCCATGGTGATTTCTGGGTATATTTCATAAATTCTCATTCCATTAGGGTTCTTGGCAAGCCCCTAAAATTTCCTATTATGCACTAGGATATACATTAAATAAGAGGACATTTAGAATTTACCTATGAATGTCTCTTTTGAAAGAATTGTAGCCTAGAGATTCATCATCTACTTATGTATATTGTCACTCAGGATGGTGGACTAGTCCAACTTCTTCTACCTTTCCAACATGCATATCAAGATCAGGAACATCCATGGCTCAAATTTTTTTATGGTGGGAATCTTGTAAATATTAGTAGCTATGGTAATTATGTACTAAAATAATTCATTAAATTTTACTAGATTTAGACTTTTTGACATCCTAGAGACCTTTTGTCTTCTCTTGAATAGCTAGTAGGAGTTGATAATGTCCCAAATTACCTTATCATTCTTATCTATGTACTCTTAGCATTATTTTAAGGAGAGTGTACTGCTTTCTAGCTAGGGAGGAATTTTGAGAATGGTTTTAAGGGACACAAAGGTGAAAGATCATACAACCAAATGGCTACCATCAATAATGGCTATGTTGTCTAGTTGGTATGCTTGAGTATATGCAAAAATAAATTTTGGGTATGGTGCAACCAGGGGGAATGCTATTGTATGGGTTTTGTAACTCATGTTGACATTAGTAACTAATGGGAGGGGGTCTAGCCACTATAATTCATTCAATAGGGATGCAAAATCTAACCCCATGACATCTCTATCCTTAATCCCATCCAAGACTGAGATTATAATGACCTTAACAAAAGTTGAGGATGCTACCATTTCTTCCTTAGCTTTCTAGTACAATACTTTGAATTTTGATAAACCCTTCACTTAAACAACACTAAAAATACTTCTCAACCCCTCTCAAAGACATGAAATACAAAGAGATGAAAGAACACTTACTATATATCTAGAGTGTGACACACAATGTAAGCTAAAAATCTATGAAGAACTCACTATAATCATGTTATCACTTACACTTATTTAAGGCACACAAATATCTCAAAGGCACAAATAGAAGCTATGACTGAAAAGGTTAAATGTAAATAAAGATAAATTCCTTAGGTATAATCCTTTTCATTTTGAAATTATGGTTGCCATTAATGATTTAAATCATAATGGCTATTCACCAACTAACCTCATTAATTACTTAAGCCTCATTCAAAAAAAGAGAGGGAAGATGCTAATCTTTATTTTAAGTTAGATTATCCTTCTTACATCACATGGAGCCATAAAAGTAGAGAATATGTCATGGTACCTTTCTAGGCCTTTAAGGACTTTTGAACTTTTTTCACTTGTTGATTTCCTTTGGTATAGCAGTGCAATATACCCCAAACTCCTTATGAGATGTAAGAATGCCATGTGTCATAATTTAGATTTATAAATTTAGGCATTCAGACCTTTATGGACCTTTTGAACTTTTCCCACCAAAAGGTAAGTGAGATAATCTTTAAAAAGGGGCTTGAAACTCAGAAAGCCTCAATAACCAATATTATATGTAAGCTTAGACTCTCAACCATTTTTTACCTTTGCACTAGCTTTTATTTATTTTTGGAAGGATGCAAGATCCTCTCAACCCCTGATAAGATTCATAGGATTTCTCAAGATAGACACATATACTTTATTTAGTTCATGATGTAATTCCTCACCTTATTCATCAAAACATGTCGAAGGTTCAACTTCAAAATTTCATCTGAGGCCCCATAATTTCTTTTTCAAACATAAGATAATAAATATTACCCACAAAGGCACTTGGTTATACTTCTATCTTCTTACTTTGAATCATCCCACCATGAAAGCTTTGTTCAAACCATGTTATTCCTTTAGAGCTAAAAATAATGTCCTTTATCCATAAATAATGCCTTTTGAGCCTTTGTAGACATTCTTTGGCAATTTTCCAAGGGCAAAGTATCCAAAGGAAACAATCCTTTAGACATTTTGTATAGGTGAAATGACCCTTCAAAGGTGACCTTCGAGAATATTGCAAGGGCAAGATGCCCAAATGAAAATTTCCTTCGAAGCTTTTGCAAGGGCAAGATGATCCCACAAATACTTTAGGCCTTTTATGCAGGTGAATCATCTAAAGGGAAAGTGCCCTTAAGACTTTTTATCATGAATAAAAAGTCTGAGACAAATGATCCAAAAACATTAAAGATAAAAAGGCAAGGTATTTATTTCTTTGAGAGCTTTTGAAGTAGACAAAATGTTGAATGAAAATAAGTCTTTAGGGATTTTATCCAAGACAAAAGTCCTAAAGACTTATTTCCATCGAGTATTACGTTCATTCCAAAAGGCCAAAAAGGTTGAAGGGACATAATGTTTTCACTTGGAAAAATCAATACCAAAGACTTGGTATATTACAAATGTGAAATTTGACCTTTCAAAGTAATATATAGAGACAAGACTAGGGCTAGTGACTAAAACCTTGATACTCACCCAGTTTAGAGTTGGGAATTTTACTCAAATGGGCAAAAATTACTTGGTGTAAATTTTATCTCCAACAACATAATGACACACCATTCGTTAGACTCTCAAAGGTTACATGCACACATGCACAAAGTATTACCAGCTAATACAACATACATTATCCATAGTAACAACTAACATATACATAGTAAAATAGTCAAATGCTAAAATGATTTTAGACCTAATAATTATAGTATGTACCATCTAGGTTCAATATACCATTATACTATAGTACCCTATGATATCCCATACTATCATAGGTTCTTTACTAAATAATAACACATAATCCAAACTTACGATTTTAAAAATTAAATTATTCTTCAAGATATTAATGATAAAATAACACATAATTATACCACCTAGGTATAACCTAAATTAAAATACATACTAGCATCATAACAACATAACATATAAGTATGCATCATAATGCACCATCATATACTGGATTTATCCAAAAATTTACAATCTCATAACATGTGTTTCACTCAAGTATTCAATACAACATACCTATAAAAAATAGTGAATCAATCATTTATAGTGAAATAGAGAATTCATTTATCTATAAGCTTAGGCATATGACCCAATATACCCATATATGTTATGAATTTGTATGTATAATTCAATACATATGAATATATACATCTTATCCATGAAATTTTATATATTCATACTAAGTATTTCATTGTGAGCACCCAATTATATATATATATATATATATATATATATATATACATAAAACATTCTAACTAATAATTTCATATGATTCCTACTTTCATTATAACACTCCCATTAATAAGATACCTCAATATCTCCATGTTATACCTCATTTCATTCATAAAATGATTTCCATCCTTTAACAAAGCCATATTATGACATTGGTATACTCATAACTACATATGTGCTAGTGGATTGGTATATAACACTAACCACATTGCTTTATACTATATATACCATTTACCATATCACAGCTAATGTTTAAACATAATAATTATATACCATTACTAGTTTATAAAAATTATTTTTATAAACTTTTAACAATACAAGTATATGAATGACAACACACTATCTAAGAGTCATTTAATATATGAAATCTTCATGCTATCATAATGGACATGTATGTATGTAAATGTATGTATGTATGTATATATCTATCTCTCTCTCTCTCTCTCTCTCTATATATATATATATATATATAGATATATATTATGTATATATATATATATATATATATATATGAATCGATAAATTTAATCTAGTATATATATAAATATATATACACACTCCATCTAGATTATTGATAACCACAAGAGAATAATATTCCTCAAACATAAAATAACTCTACAATCTTTGTGAACATTAAACTAATTTTATAAACAGAGGAATTTTTCAAGCCCCCAATCAATGAGACAAAGCTTTAGTTGTTCATGCTCAATTATTCATTATGTGGGTTGATGTCATGGTGCATAATGGCTTGTGTATGGCAAAAATCTAAGAATTAGATATAGGACTTTAAAGCCAAAAATAAGCCTACTTCAGTATGTCTAGAACTAAGTTTTTAATATGTCATAATATGGGTTTTATACTAGTTATTATCATTATGTATAATTCTAATATTATAAGCTATTATAGGCTTGCTTTGTAATAACAAACGCTAATGTATGTATTTTTTAAATGAAATGGAATAAATACCATTGATTCAAATAATTTATAAAATAAATCATATAACCAACTAGAATAATAAGAATTTTCATCTTGAGCCTTCAAATTTCCATCCTTTGACTTTTACTTAGACAAATTCAAGATTAATACAAGGTAAATAATAATTAAATGGTAAAGAATAATGGTCCTTGCATTATTAACTCTTCTATTCTTCAGGAAAAGGTCTTGATTTTTGGTTATAGGAAATGTATTGCACTCATTGTTGATGTTTCAATTAAGTATATGACATGTTATAGACCTGTATTAATTGCTAAATACCTAGAATATTATAAATACTTAGATCACTATAAATACCTAGATAATAATATATAACAACTTAGTTGATGCTTCATTATCTAGATCATTATAAATAATCTTATTACTATACATTAGAATAACATGATAGTAGTTCATTGTAGTGAATCTAGCACTTCATTAGGTAGATTTAGTTTGTTTAAATTAGGTATTTAAAATAAAACTATATTAATTTCTACCAATACAAATTACCCAACAGTCTATAACTACTCAGCTATGTTTTTGATGGAGTGTTGGGACCATGGAAATAGCTGGAAGGAGTTACATTCCTACAATATATATATATATATATATATATATATATATATATATATATATATATATATATATATATATATATATATATACACACACACACACACACATACATACATATACACACACTAATCTATAGTTAAAATATATTGATGCCATTAGATATATTTACTAGTTCAAATGTATATAAATAGAATTAATATGACATAGATTCTTATAAGAACATTGACGCCAAGAAAAATCACTTATTTTTGATAAATTAGGTTCAATGGTTCATATTTTATACTTCTATATTCATACTATAGCTAGAACAACTTGATGTAATAAAGGACTCCATAAGGACTAATGGATAGATGCAAATAAGGGCTAAATTGATGCAAAAATAAAGTAATCAACCTCAATAAAATTAATACAATGATGCCAAGTTGGTATTTTAATCCTTGGTATATTATCTAATATAAGATATAATAATGTGTATCCTAAGTTTATAGACTAGTTTGAAAACATTAACTAGTCATACATTTTTTGTTAGAATACACTATCATAATACTATTATGCCCTCTTAAAATAAGTTGATACACTTTTATTGAGTTATACTATCACAACTCATAGAATCATGACTAGTAAGGCTCTAAATGATGCCATTATTATGAGTGTAGTGTTTCTAGGTGACATGGCCTTGTATAAATTGACTTAATAATTAAAGTAGAAAAATTATAATGTCTTTGTGTTACTATAGTGATTTCATAGTATTACACAAGCTAAAAATGGTTTTTATATATATATATATATATATATATATATATATATATATATATATATATATATATATATATATATATATATATATATATATATATATATATATATATATATATATATACAATGGAGTATGAAAACCAAGGAAAAGGGAGTATCAATTAAATCAAGGCTTCCAAATTGTACCATTGTAGATGCTTGTATCAGGGACGAGAAGTAACTAAAATTATGTGTAAAGGTGTGTTTTTTTGTTTTTATTTTTGTTTTGGTTTACTTTTTTTTCTTTATCCTTTTGTTTTTGCTAATTTTAAGTCCTTTAATTCTTTTTTTCTATATAATTTTTATTTGTTTCTTTCTTTTTTTATAATTTCAATGTTTTTCTTTTTTTTTAAATTACCTTTTTATTATTTTAATATGAAATCCCAATTTCATATTAAACTCAATTTAACATTTAATTATACTTTCATAATTTAATGTCAAAATCATAAACAATAACCTATATTAAATTCTTCCTTTATCAAATTTGCCTCTACTTTTATTAATGGCATATTAGGCTACACACACAAGGGGATTTATTTTCTATAGTTTACCTACTTAGGAAATCACAAAAAAAACAATTTAAAAAAAAAACTAAAAAAAATCATTTTAAAATGCATTTTTTACCATGAGTAACTATCATGGTGTGTTCAGGTTTTCACTATCTCTCTATCAACCTATGGTGTCTCTATCTATACCATTATCTATGATGATGCTCTCCCTTTTGTACATTCAAGGGGAAAATTATCTTGAACCTACCTCATAACATAGATAATTATAACTTTTCATATGATAATCATAAACAATAATATATAACTGAATCAATACATTAATATGCTTAAAATATAAGCTCATACATAAACTAGTTCATAATAAGAAATCATATATTTTCATTTAACTAAGTAATATTTTATTATCTTGAAATAGCATAAATCTTAAGCTTAGTTATAAATATAACCAAATATAAATTTTTTAACGATAGATATCCATGGATAATCTAGCAAATTTGTCTAGCAAGGAATTGGGATGTAACATCCTTCCCCCCTAAAACTAGTCATTATCCCTAATGACTCTTAGTAAAAGATAAGTTCTCAATCAAAAACATTTATTATCAAAGCAAAAACATGATATATAATATCAAACTAAGCAATTAATTGGAAATTACTTGTAGAAATCACCATGATTCCTTCAAGTTGATCTACTTATGAAGTATTGGTCTCACAAGACCCTACTCAATGACATATCCAAATTAATCAAACATGATTATGATTATTATTTACTTTGAATAATTTTGTCATGACCATCTTAGGGTCTAGAATCACCAAGATAGGCCTATATACTATAGGACTAATCACTTATGTTACCTTGAAGGGTCCCACATGTCTTAGTGAAAGTTTCATTGATTCTTAAGAGTATATAGGATCTTCATACAAGACAAAATAATTGACCAGGGAGAGTTCCATAATATCTTTTAGCCCTTGACACATCTCTTTATCATTTAGATTATTTTTCTCATTTTTCATAAAAGTAATTAGGGAATCTGGCAATAATATTGTGTAAAAGTTAATACTATCACTACTCATTATAGTATTCAAATAAGTATAACATGTCAATATTGTCATTTACTAAATCATAGATCTTAACAAGTATGATGATGAAATGGAATAGTAAATGTAACTATACAAAAATCATGGAATACTCATTTATATGGAATCTTTGTCTACCGTATACATGTGTATGGCCATACGACTAAATTTGATAAGTTTTGCCTATCAAATCTTGGATTTGACAAGTCCATCTATCGATCCAACTCGGTACCAAAAATCTAAGTTAATGTGAGTCTAAGTAGGATATTTTTCCATCGCTTAGAGCTCATATTCCCAATTTACCCCTCTTCCCTTAGGTCTCCATGACCTAATGATCTTAAAATGTGCACAATGTTTCAAAGAATCACAATTTTGTGTTATCAAATCATTGAAAGCAAGCTATATGCTAAATGATTATAGATGTATCAACATACATATAAAATAAATCATATAATCAATCCATAATTATATTAAATTACTACGAGTTAAACATACTAGTATATATTTCACAACTTAACCTATTCTATTTTGTTTATGATTAAGAGGAAATAATGTTATAATTAACATAAGATTCATAGGTCAATAATCAAACCATTATTCTAACTTTTATAGGGAAATAAACAAAACAATATCTCCTTGCTTGCTCAACTCGCACACAATAAGTTAAAATTTTATTCTTAAGAGTTACTAGTGAAAAATAGAGAACTATCATCTCAAAATAAATATCCTACATACCTTCACTAGGTTAAGGAAAACACCATAACTCAATGTTGGTAAATCACTACCTACTTACCAAATCTCTAAGTATGATTTCACAACTATTTTCAAAATTGAAAGAAATAAAATACTAACCAAAAGATGTGTCCATCCATACAATCTTAAAACTTTTCTCTCACCAAGAGTAGAAAACATTCTTCCCAAAATTTTAGGGGAGTACAATCAAAAAACATTAAACAATAATTCCCATTTAAGGGAACACTAAATTAACATTAAGCATATACGATTCCTTTCAGCAACATCAAAAGAGAATAAGATAATAAAAAAATTCACCTATGTGCTAATTAAAAGAGATTACACTTCTTCAAAATCTACATATCTTAAGATTGAAAATTTCATAAATAAACTCCTAACACAATAGAATTATCCAAAAATACAACACTCTACTAGGAAGATTTCCACCGCCCTAAGTGGTAATAAAATAAACATGGTCTTATGAGATTTTAAACTCCTAGGATTTATGAATATAGACACAAATCTAAAGCACATAAATTTAAGAGAATCATCTTAAGCTTATTCAATACTCACAAAAATTCAATGACAAAGATGACTTGATAATCAAGAAGGACATAATCATACTCAAGGTGTTCGATCTAAGTGATCAAACTATGGTAGAAAGCTTTTGTTCATAAATCATGAACTATGCTATATACCCATCTACCCAAGCCTCAAATACAACCATCACCATAGAGACACTTGATAAACTGATCTCTTAAACAACTCAAAGGGGTACAAGTGCTCTTAAGGGTGTACATTCAATGTTCCACACATATTTATGAATGTCAAAAAACTCAAATCATGGTATAACATAATTCTAGACTGAGACACTATAAGTCCAAATACCAATGCAAAACTTCATGTCACTAGGTTCACAAAACATGAAAATGCTAATGGAATCATTAGGTAATAGAGTTTGAGATACATCTTTCAGACCACATGTAGCAATCGTGTTGGGTTAGACATAGAATTACATGATTTTTTTTAATTTAACACATATAACAAATATAGAATACACCATGAGAATCTATAAAGACCATAAGAAATACACATGGTGATAAAATCAACAAGCATAATACATCACCTAATACTGATCTCTAATATCATGAGAGTACACATCATAATGGGAATACAAAAAGTAATGATATTAACTTAGATACAACTAAAACAAGTCTATAGCCACTACTATTGATTTCCAATGATAGGTAATTAAAAATCTTCATGAAAATACTCAATGATAAATATAATACAATATAATGTACATATAGATACATGTCTCCCCAGAGCATGAGTTCCTCAGACTCTCTAGTATTTATGGAAATCTTAAGTGTCATCTCAATATAAGTACTACTATAGGGAGGGAGAGCACCATCTGAGTGCTTTTCCATACCAATATTAACCAACAATCCCCCACACAATCTCCCATTAAGGAGTGGCCCTCCCTTCATGGATAAGTAAATAGTGATGGTGTAGGAATCTAGAGAGACTAATAAGTACCTATGTGTTGTATGATTCTAAACTAAACATGTAGTGTATCTTAAAAATCCATTATATTGTAAGATATTAAACAAACATATAAATCATACTGATGAAATGATAATGTATCACTAAACATACTTTAGCCCAAATCTTTAAAAATAATAAATTATAATGATCTAGATCAATCAAATTCATACACACCACTTGATTAGAATGCCTTCATCTGTCATTATGAGACTAGTAATCTAATGAAGCCCGTCTCAGTCCTTACTCTAAATTAGTAATGTAGATTGGTCAAATACAACTCAACCACAAGATTCATTTAATTTACATCCTAATCACATATGAAATCAAATTAGATGCTAAACATAGGAGTAACCAAAGAATACATTTATTCCATCAAATGTATAAATGATTCTTATATTATTTCTATCCCATATTATAAATAATGACTACAATATATACCACCTAGGCAAAATATATATAACTATATATTTCAATAATCATAATATGTTTCCAAACATACTACATCTATGATAACCCATATTACCATAGTCTAGTATTCTAAAACATCACTACTAGTTTTCCAAAAAATAATCATATAAAGTAGTCTTAAAAACATGGAAACATAAGTGATTATACAAGTAACTATATATAATGAAGAAATTCATATCTCCCATGGAACATAATAACATGCTAACAAAACATTTATTAAACTCTCAAAAGTTGCATGCACACATTCATAAAGTCTTACCAACTAATATAAAACATGTTATCCATAGCAACAACCAACATGTACATAGAAAAATAGTCAAATGCTAAAATGAGTTTAGACATAGTAATTATAGTATGTACCATTCAAGTTAAATACCTTTATATTATAGTAACCTATGATATCTCATACTATTATAGGTTCCCAACTACATAATAACACATAATCCAAACTTATGATTTTAAGAATCAAATGATCCATGCAGATATTAATGAGTAAATAACAAAAAATTATACCACCTAGGTATAACCTAAATTAAACTACAAAATATAATGATAAAAACATAACATATAAGCATGCATCATGATGCACCATTATATACTAGATTTAAACAAACATTTATAATCTCATAACATGTGTTATACTTAGGTATTTGATACAACAGATCTATAACAAATAGAAAATAAATCATTTATAGTGAAACAAATAATTTATTTAGCTATAAACTGTTGGGGATCAACCAACAATAGATTACACTTGTGAAAGTAATAAATGCAGAATTAAATCAGATAAACAAGTAACTAGAATGATAAACAGCAAGAACACGAGATACAAGAAACCACCCTGAAAACTTGTATTAACAAACTCTTTACAAAAGGAATACAATTGAAGAAACTTCTTTCTTCCACACCTCTCCTAGGTGTATAGATCTCTCACTAGATCTCTATTCCTCAAGAGCTCTCTCTGAAGAACAATCAACTCCAACAAACTTGGATTGATTCAATTCTGTACTGTTCTTCAACATACCAATTCTACAATAATTCACAATAACTACAATAAGCTAGGAAGATCTAATTCTACGTATAGAATTAGGAGACTTGAGCATGCACTTACAACAGACAGTTAAGCCACTTGAACAAGGGCTCTAAAAATAGTATTGCTAATAATAGAGACGTGAGCTTAAGACTACAACTTAAACTCATCATGCAAACACTCACTTCTGTCCTCAGAAATAGCTTTCTGGATGCACAGGTAATCGACGTCGGTTCTTGCTGCTTGCCTGTGACCACCATCGGCCGATCCTCTGTCGACGTCAGCACCTCTGCAACTGCACCTTGCCGACGTCGGTCACTCCTAACCAATGCTGGTGTCTGTGTAGACCTGAAATTGATAATGTATGCTCCTTGGTGAAGCTTTTAGCTCCACACCCTAACAATCTCCCGCTTGGAGATAAACAGCTGCACTAGTACCTGTACAGCAACATCTTTTAGCTCCTCCATCTTCAGCTCAATCATGAAGACCAACATAAGTTGAATGAAGATTCAACTTCTCCTTTGTAACTGGCTTGGTTAACATATCAGCACGATTCCTATCCATATGGATCTTCTCCAGCTTCAACTTACCATCTTCCAATACCTATCGTATGAAATGGTACCTTAGCTATATGTGCTTTGTTCTTGAATGAAAGGCTGAATTTTTTGCCAAATGGATTGCACTCTGACTGTCACTATACAATCTGCAACTCTCATGCTCCCTACCAAGCTCATCCATGAACCGTGTCATCCATATCATCTCTTTGCTAGCCTCTGTGGCTGCAATATACTCTGCTTCTGTAGTTGACAAGGCAACAACCTTCTGCAGCTTAGATATCCAGCTAACTGTCATTCCACCTACAGTGAAAACATAACCTGTAGTGCTCCTCCTGCCATCCAAATCACCTGCCATATCTAAATCTACATAACCATGTAGAGAAGTATCTAAACCTCCATAGCACAAGTGCCTACTACTGGTTCCTCTCGGATATCTAAGGATCCACTGAACTGCTTTCCAATGTTCCTTACCTGGATTGGCCATATACTTACTTACAACTCCCACTGCTTGGGCAATATCTGGTCTAGTACACACCATTACATACATCAAACTCCCTACTGCAGAAGAATATGGAACCTTACTCATGTACTCTACCTCATCATATGAATTAGGACATTGCTCTTTACTCAACTTAAAATGTCTAGCCAAAGGTGTGCTTACCGGTTTAGCATCCTGCATATTGAACCATTTCAACACCTTGTCCACATAATCTTCTTGAGACAATATCAACCTGTGTCTCTTAATGCTCATGCCAAGGATTTTCTTTGCTGCTCCCAAATCCTTCATAGCAAACGTTTGAGCTAATTTCACCTTAAGCTCAGAGGTATCCTGCATATGTGATCTTGCAACTAGCATATCATCTACATACAACAATAGAATAATATATCTACCATTATCAAATCTCTTGAAGTACACACAATGGTCAGATTGACACCTACTATAGCCATTCTCAGTCATAAACCTGTCAAATTTTAAATACCATTGCCTAGGAGCTTGCTTGAGGCCATACAAGCTTTTCTTCAATATGCACACAAACTTCTCCTTACCCTTGACCTCAAATCCTTCTAGCTGTTCCATATATATTTCCTCATACAAATCTCCATGAAGAAATGTTGTCTTAACATCTAGCTGCTCAAGATGCAAATCCTCAAAAGCAACCAAAGACAATACAACCCTTATAGAAGTCATTTTAACAACAGGAGAAAAAATATCACCAAAGTCAATACCTGGCTTTTGTGCAAATCCTTTTTACCACCAATCTGGCCTTATATCTCATCTGTCCATTCTCACCTTCTTTCAACCTATAGGTCCATCTGTTCTTGAGTGTTCTCTTACCTGCTGGCAATTCAACCAAATCCCATGTTTGGTTCTCTCTTAAGGACTCCAACTCCTCAACCATGCCATGCTCCCACTAACTCTTGGACTCCACCTGTATTGCTTCCTCAAAACTCTCTAGTTCTCCACTATCAGTTAGCAATAGATAAAATAAAGAAGGAGAATATCTAATTGGAGGCTTACTCACCCTTTTTGACCTTCTGATGGGTGTTTGAGACTCGTTCACAACACGTTGTCCACCTAAATTATCTGACAGTGACCGACCTCGGTCACCTCCAGACATATTACTGGCCAATGTCGGTTATGCCTGACTAACCTCGGTGCCTGTTCTACCGACATTGGTCTCTGTATGGTCGACACCGGTTTCTGTACTGCCGATGCCGGTTCCTAACCTGTCGACATCAGTCTCTATGTTTTCTTGCAAGTGATTATTTCTTTTTCCCCTGAGCTCATCTTAGACTTTCACCTCGTCCAATTCACCATTACTCTGCTCATATTGATTCAGCTTCCTTAGCTGATCACAATACATCATTCTTTCATTGAAAACAACATCACGGCTCCTAATTACCTTGTTAGTTTCTAGATTCCACAATCTGTAACCAAAATCATCTGAGCCATAGCCAATAAATGTGCATCTCATGGACTTAGCATCAAGCTTCTTTCTATTTTCTTTATCTATGTGCATAAAGGCTTCACAACCAAAAACTTTAAGATATGAGAGATCAACCTTTTTACCTATCCATGCCTCTTCTAGAATACCACCATCTAGAGCTGTAGAGGGTCCTCTGTTAATCAAGTATACTGCAGTGCCAACAGCTTGTACCCAAAACTATAAGGGCAAACTGGCATGCAATCTCATACATCTTGCACGCTCCATTATTGTCGTGTTCATCCTTTTAGCAATTCCATTCTGGTGAGGTGTCCTTGGAACTGTCCTTTGCCTGCAGATTCCATCCATGTAACAATAATCTCTGAACTTATGACTGCAAAACTCACCGCCATTGTCTGATCTCAGGCACTTCAATCTCTTTCTTGTTTCATTCTCAACCATAGCTTTCCAAATCTTAAAAGTCTCAAATACATCAAATTTTCTTCTAATACAATAGATCCATACCTTCCTTGTAGCATCATCTATGAAAGATACATAGTACTATGATCCTCCAATGGAAGCAACCTGAGTCGGTCCCCACACGTCTGTGTGAACAAGCTACAACTTATGCCTCTTCTTAATAGACCTAGTCTTGAGAAAACTAACCCTTTTCTATTTTCCAAATACACAGTGCTCACAAAACTCTAGATCTATGCCTTTTAAACCTAAAAGCATACCTTTGGACTTAAGAATTGACATCCCCTTCTCACTCATGTGGCCAAGCCTTGAGTGCCACAATTTAGCATCCACATCTGAAGTAGATAATACAGAAGGAGATTTGTTAGTAACACAATTACACAAATAGAGAGTACCTTCTCTCTTACCTCTGGCCATAACAAGTGCACCCTTGGTCACCTTCCAAGATTCTACTGTGAGAGTTACTGTACAACCCTCATCCCCTAACTTTCCTGCAGAAATCAAATTTCTCTTCAAACTAGGAACATGCATCACATCTCTCAACACCCATGTGTTGCTATTCTACATCTTCAGCTACACTTTACCTTTGCCAATTATTTTACAGGGCTCATCATCCCCTAGATACACTATTCCAAAATCTCCATGGATATAGTCACTAAAATATTCCCTGTTAGGGGTAGCATGAAAAGATGCACCAGAATCTAACACCCAAGATTCTATATTATTATGCAGAGAGAAAATTAAAGCATCTTGTGCAATACCTGCAACCTTGGCTTCTTCCTTTCCTTCGTGCTGATTGTCCTCCTTAGGCTTTGACCAACAGTCTCTGCTTATGTGCCCCATCTTTCCACAATTCTAGCATTGTGGCCTTCTGCCATTTCTGGATTTAGATCTGCCTTTCCCCTTAGATTTGGATCTTGATCTGCCTTTCTTGCTCTTCTCTTTCTACCTCCCCCTACTCTCAAAACTTAAATCGTTCCCAGATGTCTCTTCTGTGCTTTTCCTGCGTATTTCCTCATTCAAGATAACACTAACAACATCCTCTACTTTCAAAATATTTGATGCAGATGCAGTATTACTTACTGCCATTACTAAGCCATGCTAGCTTTCAAGCAAAGAACATAATATTAAAAGAGATTTTATTTCATCATCAAATACTATATTGACTGAACTTAACTGATTCACAATTCCATTGAAATCATTCAGATGAGTAGAAATAGATCCACCTTCATTCATATGCAAATTAAATAACTACTTCATAAGATATACCTTATTAGAAGCTGAGGGTTTTTCATACAAATTTGCTAACGTAGTCATCAACTCTACCGTAGACTTTGCCTGTGATAAATTAGATATCACAGTGGATGCTAGACTCAGTCTTATAGACCCCAGAGCCTTTCTATCAAGAACTTCCCATTCTTCATCCTCCATGTCTTTGGTCTTCTTTACAACCCCACCTAATGGTAAGTAGAGATCTTTCTGATACAGATAATCCTCTATCTGCATTCTCCAGTGTTGGTGATTTCTGCCATTAAACTTTTCCATTCTCAATTTACTTTCATCTGCCATTGCTTCTCCCACTCAAATAGAAATCCCTGTGAGAACCTATAATCAATACGCACTATACAGATCTGAACCACATGTTAGTGAACCTGAGCTCTGATACCACTTATTGGTATTAGATCTTGAACCTGCAACCACGGCTCTGATACCACTTGTTGGGGATCAACCAACAATAGATTACACTTGTGAAAGCAATAAATGCAGAATTAAATCAGATAAATAAGTAACTAGAATGATAAACATCAAGAACATGAGATACAAGAAACCACCCTGAAAACTTGTATTAACAAACTCTTTACAAAATGAATACAATTGAAGAAAATTCTTTCTTCCACACCTCTCCTAGGTGTATAGATCTCTCACTAGATCTCTATTCCTCAAGAGCTCTCTCTCTCAAGGACAATCAACTCCAACAAACCTGGATTGATTCAATTCTGTACTGTTCTTCAGCATACCAATTCTACAATAATTCACAATAACTACAATAAGCTAGGAAGATCTAATTCTACATATAAAATTAGGAGACTTGAGCATGCACTTACAACAGATAGTTAAGCCACTTGAACAAGGGCTCTAAAAATAGTATTGCTAATAATAGAGACGCGAGCTTAAGACTACAACTTAAACTCATCATGCAAACACTTGCTTCTGTCCTTAGAAATAGCTTTCTAGACGCATAGGTAACCGACGTCGGTTCCTGCTGCTTGCCTGTGACCGCCATCGGCCGATCCTCTGCCGACGTCGATGCCTCTGCAACTGCACCTTGCCGAAGTCGATCGCTCCTGACTGATGCCAGTGTCTGTGTAGACCCGAAACTGATAATGTATGCTCCTTGGTGAAGCTTTTAGCTCCAAACCCTAACATAAACTTAGGCATATGATCCAATACACCCATATATGTTATACATTTATATGCATACTTCAATCCCTATGAATATATACATCTTATTTGTACACTTTTGGTACATTCATACTATGTATTCCATTGTGAGCACCTAACTATATATGTATGTATGTATGTATGTGCGTATGTATGTATGTATGTATGTTGGTAACCATAAAACATTCTAACTAATATTTTCATATGATTCCCATCCTTTAACAAAGCCATATTATGACATTGGTATACTCTTAACTACCTATGTGTTGGTGTATTGGTATATAACACTTACCAAATTACTTTATACTATATATGTCATTTAACATATCATAACTGATGTTTTAAACATAACAACTATATACCATTACTAGTTATATAAAAATGTTTTGTATAAAATTTTATCATTGCGAGCATCTGAATGACATAGCACAATCTAAGAGTCATTTAATAAATAAAATCTTCATGATCTCATAATGGACATGTTCATATCTAATCTTGTATCATATATGAATTGATAAATTTAATCTAGTGTGTGTGTGTGTGTGTGTGTGTGTGTGTGTGTGTGTGTGTGTGTGTGTGTGTGTGTGTGTGTGTGTGTGTGTGTGTAACTCAATCTAGATTACTGATAACCACAAGATAACAATATTCCTCAAACATAAAATAGCTCTATAATATTTATGAACATTAAACTCCTTTCCAATATGGAGGAATTATTAAAGCCCCTAATCAATGAGAAGAAATGTTAGTTATTCATGTTCAATTTTTCATTGTGTAGGTTGACATCATGGTGCATAATGCCTTGTATACGATAAAAATCTAAAGCCTTAAGATTTTTTTTGTGTGTATAAGTGGATAACATAATCCATAAGAGTTAGATATATTAATTTAAAGCCTAAAATAAGCCTACTTCAATATGTATAAAACTAAGTTATTAATATGTTATAATATGGGTTTTTATACTAGTTATTATCATTATTTATAATTCCAATATTATAAGCTATTATAGGCTTGCTTTGTAATAACAAACACCAATGTATGTATTTTCCAAATGAAATGGAATAAATACAATCAATTCAAAGAATTTATAAACTAAATCATATAACCAACTAGAATAATAAGAAACTTCAACACAAGCCTTCAAATTTCCATCCTTTGACTTTTATTTAGATAGATTCAGGATTAATACAAGGTAAATAAAAATTAAATAGTAAATTATAATAGTCCCTTCATTCTTAACTCTTCTATTATTTGAGTAAAGATCCTAATTTTTTGTTATGGGAAATGTATTTCACTCATCGTTGATGTTTCCATTAAGTATATGACATAATAAATGCTTGTGTTAACTACCAAATACCTAGACCACTATAAATACCTAGATTGTTATATATATATATATATATATATATATATATATATATATATATATATATATATATATATATATATATATATATATATATATAATAGCTTAGTTGATGCTTCATTACCCAAATCACTATAAATAATATTATCACTATAAATTAGCATACCATAATAGTAGTTCACTTTATTAGATCTAGCACTTTTTTAGGTATATTCAATTTATTTAGGTATATTCAATTTAGTTAAAAGATATTGATGCCATTAGATATATTTACTAGTTTAGAAACATATAAATATAATTAATATGACACAAATTCTTAAAATAACATTGATTCTAACCAAAATTGCTTAGTTTTGATAAAGAAGGTTCAATGGTTCACTTTTTATACTTTTATATTCATACTATCTAGAACAATTTGATGCAATAAATGAATCCATAAGGATTGATGGAATGATACAAATAAGGTCTAAATCAATGCAAAAATAAAGTAATTCACCTCAATAAAATTAAGACTATGATGCCAAACAGGTATTTCAATCCTTTGTATATTAGCTAATATAAAATATAAAAATGTGTATCATAAGTTTATAGACTAGTTGGAAAAAATTAATTAGTCATACTTTTTTTTTATAATATGTTTTCATAATACTATTACACCCTCCTAAAATAATATTCTATAATTTTTTTGAGTTATACTATCATGAATAGTAAAATCATTACTAGTAAGGCTCCAAATTATGCCATATTTATGAGTGTAGTGTTTTTGGGTAACATGGTCTTGAATAGATTGACTTACTAATTAAATAAACAAATTTATAATAAGTCTTTGTGTTACTATATTAATTTCATAGTATTACACAAAATGAAAATGGTTTAATAACTTCAATATGTGTGTGTGTGTGTGTGTGTGTTAGGCATACTTATGCTAAATTCTACACATAATTTCAATTGTTTCCCATATCCGATACAAGCATTTGTAATGGTATGATTTAGAGGCCTTACTTGCATTGATCCCCCCTTTTCCTTATTTTCCATGCTCCACTACCTTTCTTTTTGTTTTCAAGAGTTCTTATAAGACATGGCGTACATGTTTTTGTTTTGTTTTCTTTTTTTGTTTTATCTTTTTGTTTTTGTTAATTTTAAGTCCTTTAATTCTTTTTTTCTATATTTTCTAGTTTCTTTCTTTCTTTTTTTCTAATTTCAATATTTTTCTTTTTTTTAAAACAATTATCTTTTTATCAATTTAATATGAAATCCCAATTTCATATTAAACTTAATTTAAAATTTAATTATACTTCAATAATTTAATGTTAAAACCATAAACAATAACTCATATTAAATTCTTCCTTTATCTAATTTTCCTCTAATTGTATTAATGGTGTATTAGGATAAGTACATAAGGGAGTTTATTTTCTATAATTTACGTACTCAATAAATCATAGAAAATAATAATTTAAACAAACACTAAAATCAATAAATTTTTTACCATGGCTAACTATCGTGGTGTGTGCAAGGTTTCATGAGCTCTCTATCGACCTATGATGTCTCCATCTAAAACATCCTCTCTGATGATGCTCTCTATTTGATACATTCAAGGGAAAAATTCTCTTGCATCTACCTCAAAACACACATATAATTAGATCTTTTCACATGATAATTATAAACAATAATACATAACTGAATCAATACATTAATATGCTTAAAATATAAACACATACAAAAACTAGTTCATAATAAACAATCATGTGTTTTCATTTAACTAAGTAACATTTTACTATCCAAAAATATCATAAATATCAAGCTTAGTTATAAATATAAAAAAATATAAATTTTTTAACTACAAATATATATGGATAGTCTAGAAAATTTGTCTAGCAAGGAATTAGGATGTAACATGGAGTGTCAAAATAGCTTGATTGTATTTTGATTGTATATGACCAGTCTAAGTGGTCATTCTGAGTGAGTTATTTTGAGTGTTTAGAGCCTAAGTGAAGGTGTCCAATACATGGATAATTTTCATAGGTCATGTATGATCTATTCATGCATTTTGTTGAGTAGATTGTTGTCGAAAAGTATTTGTATGCTTCAGTTTAATATGATAGACTTTTTTGTGTGTTTCTAGGCCTATTGGAAAATAGTCTATAATGGTTTAGTTCAAGGTATGAGGTTGAGTTCCAGGTAACATAGACCTATGTGGAATTAATCAAGGGTCAATTATATATAGGATTGATGTGTTTTAATCATTAGTAAAAGTTGAAGGTGGTCTAAAAGGTTGTAAGAGTAACATGTAGATGTGAAGGCCTAATTGTTTTGGGTCTCATTAAGTCCTAATGGAGGATTTGAGTCTTAAGGACTATGGTCAACCTATGGATTATATTATTTCACCCATGTAATGTGTATGAAGACCTATTTTAAAGGTACAATAAGTATTTAAATCATCTTGGTCGATCAAGATGGGTTAAAGGAAGAGAGTGGTATAAGTACAAGGTCTAATTAGACTAATTAAAATAGTTGAGTAAGTGAACATATTAGCAAAAGATTTTTGAAGCTTGTGAGAGAAATGTGGATGTCTTGAGATGAATATCAGAGTGTAGATTTTATGTATGACCTTGTGGTCACAATTCTAATGTTGAATTTATTGTTTTAATGTATGAAAACAAGTGAAGGTGTGTGGATTGATCCAAAAGGTGGTTTTGGATGCCTTTTTTATGTGTGAAGGTTTGATTGAGTGAAGAGGATTGAAGGAGGTAGATTTTATGGTTTATTCATTAGATTAATAAGCAATTAGATTTCTGGAGTTGTTATTTTCATAGATGTTATGTTGGTGTTCAACATCTTATGCAAGTTGGTACTTTTCATCTTTAGGGGTTGGTATTCCTTATGAAGCTAGTGCTTCACTAAAGTCTCATGTTTTTAATCATATTATAAGACAAGTGGTCCATGTGTTTTCAGGCTTGAGAGTATATTTTCTCCCCCGAGAGGATTTTCCACATAGTTCTTGTGTTATCTTGCTTATCTTTCATGTTCATTATTATGAGTAGGTTATTTACTTCTTGATTGCTTATGGTATATGATTAAGGGTTTGGAGGATTTAGATTAAAGTTTTAAATATCTTGTTTCACTGATTCACCCCCCCAATGATTATAACTCTAATAAAATGACTGATGGAGGGTAAAAGAGGGGTAAAAGGGCGGGGGGTAAAATATACAAAATTGGATATGAAAAGGGTTATTTGGAATTTTACCTTGAGTGATAATAGTGATTTAGAGATAAATCCATGGACTACATCCCATGCACATCACATTATAGTGAGAGAGTCAGAGATTTATAGAGACTAGGAGATGTAGGACCACTGATATGTAGTCAATCCCTAGATTGTAAATTTGGTGGTTTTTTCATTTATTTTAGTGTTTTTTATACTATATTCCATGGGGACAATACTGTAATCAAGGCCAATGCTCTCAATGGTGATATTATGGCTACGAGTCATGATATCATGGTTACGACTTGCATTATTACAATATCATGATAATAAATTCATGATATTACAATACCACAAGGAATAATTAACAATATTATGATATTGCTAGTGATTAATCATAGTTTTGCATAACCATGAGGTTACAGTCATGGTTAGGTAGAATTACAAGACCCAAATCTTGATTTATCAATGTTGTGATCAGGGTTCAATTTATGATTAATGATATTACATTGGATGGGGTAAAGGGTTAAGGGGTGGTTAGGGATAATGACTTTAGTTAGGCTAAGGAATATGGTGAGAATGAAGGTAGAGTTAGTAGGTAAATAAAATGAGGGGAATGGATTAATAGGATTGAGTTAGTTAGGTGAGGGATTTGGTTAGGGTTAGAGAGTGGGTTAGTTGAGAGATGAGTTAGTCAAAATTAGTTAGGGGATATTAGGATGGAGATTATAAATATAATCAATATTTAGGTGGTTTACAAGGTTTAGGACTTGGGATGAGGGTTAGGGTGGATGGGATAAGTTAGGACTTGGGATTAGTTATAGATGACTTAAGGATTAGGGTAATGAGTAGAGGGAGGGATTATATTTGATGAGGAATTTATGTAAGGGTAGGAATATATGGGTTTGGTAAGGTATTAGGGTGATTAGGTAGGATAGGATAATAATAAATGGGATGAAATAAGCATATTGTGATAGGATGCACGATTGGTGTAAGAGGATTTAGGAGTGATGGTGTCCTAACTACGATGGCCAAAAATACTATTGACACTTGGATTTTCACCCATGAGGAGATCCATATCTCTCCTAATCCAAGTGGCACAATGGAAAAATCTCTCTTGTTGTAGGTAAAAATATTGTTGAGATGAATCTCTAAAAGTGTTAGCTCCCTTGATACACTCTTTGAAGCACTTTCTTACCTATCAAATTATGAATGAAAAGGGTTAATAAAACAACTAAGAAAACCAAAAGGTTATTCAATAATTTTTAATATCTTCATATTTTACTGAATATATACTACTTAAAGATGAAAAAATTCTCTCTCACACAAAACTCATAACTCAAGATGCATTGTCACATCAATGTTTCATATGTTAGATTCAAGAAGGTATTTGATACTTAAGAGAGTAATGGATGATTAAATTATGTAATAAATTAATAAACCACTTATAATACACCTATACACTTATATAATAATACTAACAAAGACTTTCAATAATATCCTTTCTACACACTTGGTAGACAATCAAGGATAACATGCTAAAAAAGAAAATCTTCTACTAGACAAGACTAATAAGATTTCACTCACACTTAATTACATAGCATATAAGTAGGAAAAAAAATTATTTATTTATTCAAGAGTCCTTCATGTACAAAATTGGCCAGGGTTTCACCATCAACCAATGGAGGCTTCTCAAAAGAGTCAAAAGAGTCCATATTTATAGATTTTGAGATAGGTACAAGTCAAGGGAAGTTCAAAGGTCACTTTTACACATTTAAATTAAATAAAGGAGGTTAAAATTTCATGGTAAGGAGATGTGAAATGATCCATGCAATTTTATGGGGTCCAAATGTCTATAAAATGCATGAAATTGATGAAACGTGTCTCAAAATTCCTTATCCTGGCTCATAAAATTGCCTCAATCATTTGGACCTATTTTAACATCCCATCACTAGATAGGGATAGGTATTATGATGGGAATATTATATAATGACTTCAATTATTTAATTCTATGCATTGGTTACATTCCTACTCCTTTGGAAACTCTTAGAATGAAGCAATCACTATTTGCAATCTAGAAAACTCCTTGTTTTAGTCACCCTTCACACTTGGCCTAAAAAATTCCTTAATTTTTACATGAAAATATGTGGGATAGAGTTATTCACACTTTTAAATACAATCCATTGTATTATACATATCAAATTCACCTTAAAAAGACATCTATTTAAGTGTTCCACACTTTTCACTCTTGTGCTCACTATGCTAGTTTTGACTAGCTAAAAAGAGACCTCTAGTTAGGACACTTATAAGTTTTTTAATAGAATAAAATGAACATATTGAGTTATAATATGTATTTATATTATCATCAAATTTTATTTAACCCTATCAAACGTCCTATAACCTACAAAACAAAAAAAATGGTGGGAAAAATAGTATTTCACATGTTGTTCGTATAGTTACGTACATATTATTTGCATGGGTGAGAGATTAAGTGAGTATTATCCATGATAAAATAGTTTTTATTTCCAAAATATTCCATTTTAATGGCTCCCCATGCTTTTTTTCTCCATCAGGTTCCTCGAAGGTTTTTACTAAGGTTATAGACTATTTTTTGTTCTTAACAATTATTCATACAGATGGCACGTTCAAGTTTCCAAATGATGCCAAAAAAAAATTATAAGGACCATATATAACTCATCATAACCCATTTTTTCCCATGTATATCCTTATCAAAGATATGAGATTTACAAGTTGACCTATTGATCTTGTTTCTCTAGTTTCTTACATGATTGAGTTATTTCTAGGCTAAAAAAAATCTTCCTGTGAGTTTCTTTGCATAAAAAATCTCATAAATGCATGAAAACACTCCATAAACATTCAAAAATCATGTTTATATCTCATCAAGTCTTATAAATTAAGGTATACCCCCAATTGATTCCAAGTCTCCTTAAGGCCTAATGGGCTTGGCATACCCCTTGCAAATTTGGATCACTTGGGCTATTATAACATGTTTAGGATGATTTATTATGAATTTTTACACTTTATTAATACTCAAAAAGTCATAATATGACCTTTTAAACACTCATTTTCATATTTTCTCTCTCGTTTGCTAATTAGGCCTAGTGGGAACTTGCCTAATTTGACTCTGTGCATGAATAATTAGGTCATTTTGGAGGGTTAGAGCTTAATTTAATATTCATTATACTCCATAAATATTCCATAATCATCACCCAATGTTCCTTTAATATCCCAATTCCTCAACTTAAGTCCACTCATTTTTCCATCTTTTGCTTATCTTGCCAAAGTTTTGATTTTCATGAGTGGCTAATCTCTAAGACAAAATAGAGAGATATATCCCTCATCCCCATGGAAAAATTAAATTTTTTGGAGTTTTATAAGGTATTAATTATTCTTTTTACCAAATTAAAAGGTCACAATCCCTCATTTAGGTACCTATCCAACTCAAGTTGTCTAAAAAAGGGGCTAAAAACCTTATTTTATTGCATTTTTGTCCAAATCCAATTGTGGATGACCTTTATAATCTAATGATATGAATATAGGTTGTCTAAAAATTCTTAAGACCTTAAAAAAATTATAATTTCACTTTTAAAACCATCCAAAACATTTTTCCTTAGTGGATTCTTTATGTTTACCATTTGAACCAAGAGGTTTCCTAGCTTGCTTATACAAACTGTAGTCTATTTGCTAGTTGGGAAGGCATATAAACACTTTGGTATAATGTGTGGGATTTGTTTAAGAAAATTATTAAACCATAATGAATCATTTATTTTCCATTTCAAACATATTTTTACCCCTATACATTCCATTCCTCATTTTTCCCCTTGCTTGCCTAGACCCTGTTGTAGGCTTATATAGGGATCTTAGGACCCTGTGTAGACTTGTGTTTCCCTTAAAAGGGTTTTATGACACCAATAAAATTATATTTTATGTTGGAATTCATTTTTTCACTAATTTTTATCTCCCATTCATTATATCAATGCACTCTATCATCAAACTGGACCCCTACATGTACCTTAACTAAGACCCCTTGCCTATAGGTGGATTGAGACCTTATCCACTTGGTAATGGTGTTAATAGGATCTTTGAAACATATTTTGTGTCATATAATTCTATAATGAATTTTAAATTCACTTTTATTCTCATGATAACATAAAATTATGCCTCCTTACACTAAGACACTCCTCCTAAGACCTTACTAGATTGTTGTAGGTTATGATTTCATGCTTGAAGGAGCCCTGTAGATGATCATGATCATGTACAATGTATTTTATCTAATTTTATTAATGAATTATGATTTTTTGATATTTTTAAACCATATAAATTAAATAACCATTAGTCAATGTTTGAAAATTCCCTTCAAGGTGACAAAATAACTCTTTTTCCTCACAAGCCTGTAAATGTCACCGAGTGTTTTCAGTGTGTTTTAAGGCACCTTTTAACTTCTAAAAACCCATCCTCCATTCCTTATTTTCCCATAAAACCCTTAATTTTTTTTTACTATAATAAACTAAATTAAACCATTAGTGTGTCCTAAAACCTTTAGGAGACATGTTTAAAAAGTTCAGCAAAACCTCATGGGCCTCTGTTTGCTCAAAACAGGGAAAATAGGCCTAAAACATAGTTCATTGACTTTATTTAAATATTTCACCTTAAATTTTCCTTTATAATTTGTCAAATAATTATGATTTATATCTATAAACCTATTAGGGTATTTATAAGTTTTCAATCCACATTTTAATACCCCATTTTGATCCCATATCCTTCAACTATGGCTGCCTTTAAGTATGCATTTAATTGTATGTAGGCAGATGGGATGGAAATGAGAAAGAGTATTTTTTTTTAAAACTTCATAAAACCACAAATAAATTTTAAAATCTTAAAATGTATTACATATATCAATAAAACCTTGGAACTATCTTCAAAACATCTTTTCAACATGTAAATCACCTGCCTATAGATGCACATTTGACTGGTATGCAGGTAGCTAATAGGGTTATTGGTCATATTCATGATATAAGGGCCTAAAATATCCTTTGTGTCCTCTTTAAAACTATATTAATGGTTTATTATAAATTTTTTAGACTTAAATCAAATTAATACAGATACATTTCAAAGGTATAGACCTTTTCAAGAACCTATAAGATGCCCATTAATGGCTGACTATGAAAATGTGTACTATAATTACAATTCATGGAGAATCAGCTTGTATATTTAGGTCGGAAAGTGAATGGAGAATAAATATAAATTTTTAAACATAGAAATGACATTAACATAACCCTATGTGGCCAATCACAAAGCATGAAGACTCAGAAAACACTAGAAACCTACTCTTTAACTTAGAATATGCTAGTCTACAATTTGAAGGTTATTAGTTGATCAAAACAACATCAAACTTGAAAACAAGAATTAAATGTGTAAATAGACATGGATAGCATCCTTTGGATCAAAATGAGTAACTAGTTTATATGGATCTATCTAGAATGAAGGAAAACTTGAAGGGTGCACTAAATAGCTATCAAATCTACATAGTCAACTTGTTATCAATGGTTCATACACCAAAGTTGACCAATATTCAAACTCAATATATTAAAATTAATATATCCTAGTTTAATATCATCTCCTAAAATAATTTTGTCTGAAACTGCTTGTGCTTCCTGTATTGAGCAAAAACCTAAGGGTCACTCTAGTCTACCAAGAAGAGAAAGAAATGTGTAGAATGTTTATGGCTTAAAAATTACTATTTCATATCAAACCTATCATATATATGAGTTTTATAAATATTATGATACCATCCATGATCTTCCCCATGTGGCACACTTCACAAAAATCTATACAAGTGCCATTTTATCCTCTTTTCAACTAATTTCAAATGTTTTAGTTAGAGAACCTACAATATTCTAACGTAACTGACATATCTAACACTAAAATTTACTTATTCAACATTTTACATGAATGTGAGACACCTAGGCACCTTGTTAAATGTGTCATTTACCTTAATGACTCCTACAAGTACATAAAATGACCCAAAATGGATAAGTTAACTAGAACAATTGAAACCAAAGATAAGATGACCTTAAATGACATCATATAACAAGTAATACTTTCTATTACAACATTTTTTGGCACCTTAAAATTTTTAAAATCAAAAATTTTGCCTAGGGGTGACCAAATTTGACTAAAATGTCAAATTTGGTTAGCAAAATGGTGACTCATAGGGGCAGTATGCCTGCTATACTAAGGGCCATTAGCCTTATCCTATTAAGGTCCGATAGAATCATTGGATTCTTGGAGAAAACTAGAAATTAAGTTTCCAAACAAACACACCACATCAACAAAGTAAGATAACATAATACATAAAATAAGGCAAGACAAAAGACAAAACTCACACATGTGCATAAGCAATTAGGGAACACAAATAAAGAAAGAAACTGTGTACAAAGAGAGAGGATAACCTTGGTAATAATTTTTGAGATATAACCCATTTATTGGTATATAAATCTCCTCTCCATCTAACATTGAGAGTTGAAAAGCACTATGTTGCTTGTATTGTGTGATCACATATAGGCTACTCCACAAAGCATCAAACTTCATGTCTCCTCTAGGTTTATCTCTATCTTCATCCCACTTTAGGATAATTTATCCCTCCATGAAACTTTTTTTTATGGATTTATTGTCAAAGTATCTCTTGGTTTGTTCTTGGTGAGCTCTCATAGTTATCATAGCTTGATTTCTTATCTCCTCAAGCTCCATCAACTCATATAACTTGACTTTCATGCTTTCATTCTCCATAAATTACAGTTGATAAGTTAGGTCCAAGGATATTAACTCAAGGTAAATAGGTATTCTATATTCTCTCCCATAAACAAGTGTATATGACAAGTTTCCAGCTACTCTCTTTAGAGTAATCCTATCAACCCAAAGGGTTGTCTTCAACTTGGAATGCCAAGTCCTTTGGTTATCCTCCATTGTTGTATCTATGATAATAATTATATTCTTATTTTTGGACTCATCTAGTCCATTCCCTTTGGGATAATAGTTGGAGGAGGTAATAATATATATTCTATGTTTCAAGGCCCATTCACTTGTATTCACTCTAAGAAAATCCAATGCATTATCTAAAATTATTGTTGAAGGAGCCCCAAACCTTATTATTACACCTTCATATAAGTATATAATTTAGTTTTCATTTTCCTCCTTAAGATACATATCATCCAAAAATCTTTTAAATTAATATGTAGTAGTCAACACCCACTTGTGACCAGTATTAGAAGGTGGATTGATTAGGCCTATGAAATCTAAACCCTATTGCATGAAGAGTTGATCAAATTGGATTGGATGAAGAGTAAAGGTATAAATATATTTTTTTCCATTAAAAATATCACACTTTTGACATTTTATTACCCAAGGATGGGTATCCTTAAACAAGCTAGGCCAAATGTATCTAGCCCTCATAATCCTAGCTGATGTGGTTCTTAGAGCAAAGTGACCACCAGCTGGTCCATCATGAAACTCAAATAGTAAATTATCAACCTAATCTAAGTCAATAAACCTCAATAACACACCTAAAAAATCTTTTCTAAACAACACTCCATTAACATGTATATAAGGAATGGATTGCAATCTAAAATAACTTTTCCTAGCTCTATCAAGACCTTGTGGACACTCACCGATTTAAAGGAAATGAATTATATCTTGTGTCTAACTCCTCATGTTTTAATATTTATTTGTTATATGGTAATAATTAATTACTATAACAACCTCCATTTTCTCTTTTTATTCTAAATAAATATTCTCACACAACCCTTTTCCTTTCACTAGCTTGGTTATCTTGATATCATATCATATTCCATCACTTTTGTGATCCAACCTGCCCTCTTCTCATTCAAATATTTTCTCAAGATAAATTCCTTGAAAATAGTATGAGGTAA
The DNA here is from genome assembly GCA_037957365.1 of Torreya grandis. Classification (NCBI taxonomy): domain Eukaryota; kingdom Viridiplantae; phylum Streptophyta; class Pinopsida; order Cupressales; family Taxaceae; genus Torreya; species Torreya grandis. The sequence goes on along the minus strand of JARHVA010000718.1, from coordinate 2,625,751 downwards.
AAATATGTGAGTTTTTTTTATTAGATAAGATATTCCTAAAGTTATTTAGGCTCTTAATAATTGAAAGTACTTTCTTCTCAACATAGGTGTATTTTACCTCATAGCCTTCTAAACCTTGACCAAAGAAGGCAATAGGCTACTCTAAATTTTCATCATTGGCTTTATTAATATTATCATATATTACCTCTTCATTCCCAAAGGTATAAAAATTAAAATACTTGGAGAAATTAGGACTTGCAAGAGTAGGAGCTTGGGCAATGGCTTGTTTGATCTCGTCAAAGCTTTCCTTCCTTCTTCTAGTCCAAGTCAATGTTTCATCCTTTCTAAAAATGGAGGTTAGGGTATTGAAAATATTATCAAAATCAAGGATTAATATCCTTATGAAATTTATTTTCCCAAAAAAACTTTATAAACCTTTTTTGTGTTTGGGCAAAGACAATGCCAAGATGGCACTCACCTTTTTAGGATCAATGGATAAGCCCTTCTTGGAGACAATGTGTCCTAAGAGATTGCCTTCATGGAAATCAAACACACATTTCTTTGGGTTGATATATATTCCAAACTCTCTACACCTCTCAAAAATCTACCTTAGGTGATTCAAGTGATCCTTTTCATCCTTAGAGAAAACTATTACATCATCAAGATACATCAACACAATGTCATTGATTAGTCCTTGAAAAGCTATATCCATTACACATTGAATTGTATCTCTAGCATTAGATAATCCAAAATTCATTTTCCTATAAGCATATGTACCCTATTTAGTATTAAATGTTGTCTTATATTGGTCACTTTCCTTCACAAAATCTAATTGTACCCAAAATACCCATCAAGGAGAGAAAACCTTTCACTACCTTCCAAAAATTGCAAGATTTGTTCCACGTAAGGGAGGGGATAATTATACTTTAATAAAACTCTATTCAAGTCCCTAAAATCAACACACAACATGATCTCTCCATTCTTCTTCCTAATAGGGACTAAGTTTGCCAACCAAGATGAATGCTTAATAGGAAAGATGATTTTGGAGTCGATCAACTAAATGAGTTATTTATTAATGAGGAGCTTAATATTAGGATTTAGTGGAATTTTTATTTAATTTATAGGCTTAAATTTTTCATCTAAATCTATGATATTTTGAGATAAGTTTGGGTCAAAGCCTTTCAAGTCACTATACTCCCATGTAAAGACATCAAAAAAATCCTTGCATAACTCAAAAAAAGCATGCTTATCTTCACTAGTACATACCTTTACAAGTGTAATAAATTTATCCTTGAAGATTTGTATTTTCTCATTTTTCTCTTTCTTGATAAACATGCTTACCTTCTCTTTCTTCAGTTGGTCATCATCATTGAATATGCTCTCAAGAGTGACTAGACATTTAGGAAGTTTGATGGACTTCAATTAGATAATATACCCTCCATATTGATTTTATAGTTTGGACTAATTATTGGTAGAAAACTCAACCTTTTCTTGTAGGAAAAGTTTTATTGTTTTATCACTATCAAATACTTATGAATTAGTGGCATTGTCTGGTATGGAGGACCTTGCAATCACCTTTGGATGAGGCTAATTATTATCCTCTTTTATCCCCTTCAAAACATAAAATTTAGATATAATTGATGCCAGCCTATCAACATGATTGTTGTCCTCTATTAGAATAAATTTGATGTTGAAATCTTGGAAATATTCCACAAGATCCCACACTCTATGCTTATAGGACTTAAGCAAAGAGTTCTTGGTCAAATTATGCCCTCTCACTTGATTCACAACTAACTCACTATCACCAAACACTTGAAACTCCTTGACACCTCTTTTACTTTACCACTCAAGACCATGAATGAGGGCCTCATATTATATCACATTACAAGTGCAATATATTTTAAATCTAAAATTTTAATAGTACCTTTCTTTAGAAGGAGAAACCAACATTGCTTTACCACCTGCCCTAATCTTGCTTCTTGACCCATCAAAGAAAATTTGCCATAAACCATATATACCTTCACATGGTTTCATCAAATTTGGAATGAAAGAGTATTTCTCATGCATAAAATATACCCAAAGACTAGATTCCTCCATGAATTTGTAAGTATCCTGTTCATAATGTTCATCTCCCCATTCATCTAAGTACAAATCAAAAACTCCTTCAAGGGAAGATGTTGGAGAATAGTCTATGGAGTTCTTCTTCATCAATGATGGAATGATTGACATTTTCCACGTTAAGTGTGTCAGGCTCCAAGTTATCATGATTAATAGTTTCTAATTTAATTTTCACCTTAGTACCATATGTTGTCCTAAACACCATGTAGGATTAATTAGCTACCAATTATCCACCTATACTAGTTGTAAACTCTCTTGACAAACAAATAGAAAAGTATGGAGGTAAATATACCATAAACACATCATGATGAATAGAAAATATGGGACAAGAATGTAGGATCAAATTCAAATATTTAACTACCCCCAAAGTCTTGGCTAGTGATCCATCTAATTGTAAGACTCCTTTAGTCATTGACTCATATTTGAGGCCTAGTTTATCTACTATACACTTGGGCTTAACTAAAGTATTAACCCCACTATATATGATGCAATTATGAACCAATAAATCACCAATGATTAGAGATAGGAATAAATGAGGATTTTTTTCATTCTTCTTCACTTGACCATCTATAGGTTGAGTTCTATTAACTAAGACAACATTTTCATTCTTGGATGAGCTAACTTTCTTACCTAATCCTTGTAATTCCTTTTGGAGAATATATATTTATCCTGGTATTGTCAAATAATCTCAAAATGATATGTTCATGTGTAGCTTATTCATCTAGTCCACAACATTAATGGAATAATTGCTCACCTTTGGGGCCTCCTTAGAAATACTAACCCCTTATGATGTAGCTTGTGAATGTGGGTGAATAGGAGCTATATTTACATTCTAAAAATTCTAACCATCTTACACTCTAAGAGATAAATTTTACACACTCACCATTTGAGATGATGTGGGGACCAAAATAGGTCCTTGATTTTCTCTTTGTTGCTCTTCAACAGCCCTTTTCTTGGACCTAGTGTTAGAGGCAACACTAGTATTCATATTGCTTGAATTTCCCAAGTAATTAATAGCACAAAAATTCCCCTCCAAATGATTTATGAGGGTAGAATAATATTTTAGTTGACCATTATCCATTCCACTTTGCATTGGTCCCTCAAATCTTGGTACTTGGGAATATTTATTACCTTGCATTGCCATGTTTTGATTGTGCATCTCATTTACATAAGCAACTTGTTCTTGATTTTGACCAAAAGGTGGATAAAATGGATATTCTTAAACCAAGTTGTTCTGGGTAGGAACAAGAGATTTAAAGGATGAGGGAGAATTAGTATTGTATATTTGATAAGGTTTAACATGATTGAATTGGCCTTGTCATTGCATATTACTTTGAAAAGGAGGTTTATTGGTCTACCCAAATTGATAGTAGGGTTGGTAAGGCCTATAACCTTGGGATTGTTACCTTTTTAGGACAATAAATTCATTATTGACACTTTGGATAAATATTTTAACTTCATGGGTCTCACTTGAAGGGGCAATGGTAGGCCTTTCTTGACTAGGCAAAGGAACTAAAGTGGGTAGTTCAACTTGGCTAGGAGGCTCCAAATTAGGGAATAATGGCATTGGTGGCCTATGAGTAATATTCCCTAATTTAAAAATATAATTCTAAAAATTTATGGATATCTCATAGGTATCATGGAGTGTATTCCAACCCATGGATTGGATCATCATGGCTACATCACTATTCAATGCTTTTAGATAGTACAAGAATGTATGGTTTGGAGTAGGTCTCACAAGGGCTGGGATCATATCTCATGTTTTTTAAAATTTAGTGTTGAAATCTTGGATAAACTCTTGTGATACCCTCTTGATAGTGTTAATTACTTAGCTAGAGATAGATGATCACTCTTCTCTCCAAACTTCTTAGGTAATAGATCTCCTAGTTCATCCCATCAACCAATAGAATTTTTAGGTAGAGTCCTATACCAATCCAAAGCTTTTACTTTGAAGGATAATGACAAAAACATAATATCAACATTATCTTGAATGATATTATGGATATTACATAAGTTTATATGTTTCTAATATGTTCAATGGTAGTAATAAGACCCTTTCCAATAAAAGATGAAACACTATTAAGGGATGCTCCTAGAATTTGGTCATATTGGGAAGATTCAAAGGAGATGATCCATTACATGCTACAAAAGGTTGGTTCTTATATATCTTGGAATGTGAAATTTAAGTATTATTAATTTAAATAAATAATAAATTATACTTCTTAAACACTAACTCTCTTGAATAAGGATAGGTGCTCATAAACCTAAACCTTCTAGAAGAACATAAGGATAATTACACAAACTCAAAGGGTGTACCTTTAGCAATAGACCTAGTGGTCACCTTTGGAATGGAAAAATGAACTGATAAAAAACCAAAGAGTTTAAAACTTTAGTGGATTTTTTAGGTATTGAATGTAGATGCTCTTGTAGCTGCAACTATGCCAAGACCAGAACCAATGTTGGACAAACTTCTAGGACTTAGAGTCCCACTAGGCATGCCAAAAACTATTGACACTTATATTTGAACCCATAAGGATATGCCTATCTCTTTTCAACCAAGTGGAATAATGGAAACATCTGTTTTTGTGATTAATAATCTTGTTGAGATAAATCTCTAGAAGGGCTAGTTCCCTTGATGCACTCTTTATAACACTTTCTTACCTATCAACTTGTGGATGAAAAGGGTAAATAAAAAAACTAATAAAAACAAAAGGTGATGTACCAATGTTTAATATCCTCATATTTTATTGAATATATAATAATTAAAATCAAATAAAGTCTCTCTCACACAAAACTCACAACTCATGATGCATTATCACATCAATGTTTCATATGTTAGATTTAAGAAGGTATTTGATACTTAGGAGAGTAATGGATGATTTCATGAGGGAATAAAATCATAAAAAACTTTTAATACACCTATACACTAAGAAAATAATACTAACAAAGACTTGTAATAATATCCTTTCTACACACTTGGTAGACAATCAAGGATAATATGATAGAAAAGATCTTCTACTAGATAAGATAAAAAATATTGAAATAACACTCAATTACACATCATATAGGTATGAAAAAACACAATTTTATTTATTCAAGATTCCTTAAATTAAAATATTTCTAGGTTTTCACCATCTACCAATGAAGGCTACTCAAAAAAGCTAAAAGAGTTCATATTTATAGATTTTGAGGGAGGTACAAGGCAAGGGAAGTCTAAAGGTCACTTTCACACATGTCAATTCAATAAATTAAATTAAAATTGAATTTAAATGAGATTTGAAATTATCCATGCAATGTTATGGGGTATATATTTCTATACAACTCATGAAATTGGTGAAAAGTGTCTCAAAATTCCTTATCCTAGCTCATAGAATTGCCTCAATAATTTATACCTATTTGAAAGTACCATCACTAAATATGAATAGGTTTTATTATGGGAATAATATAAAAGGCATTAAATTATTTAATTCCATACATTGGTTGTATTCTTACTCCTTTGAAAACTCTTGGAATGAAGCAATCACTGTCTATAGACTAGAAAATTCTTTATTTCAGTCACCTTTCACACCTAGCCTAAAAAATTCCTTTATTTTTCCATTAAAATCCATGGGATGGAGTGAGTGAAACTTTTAAATACCCTCCATGGTATTATACTTCTCAAATTCACCTTAAAAAGATATCCATATGAGTTTCCCACACTTTTCACTCTTGTGCTCTCTATGCTAGTTTTGACTGGATGAAAGGAGAGCTCTAGTTAGGACACTTATAATTTTATTAATATAAAAAAATTAACATAATGATTTATAATATTTCTTTATATTCTCATAAAATTTTATTTCACCTTCTCAAACCTCTTAGAACCTATAAAACATATAAAATGGTGAGAAAAACACTATTTTGCATGTTGTTCATATAGTTTTGTACACTATTTTAACGGCTCTTCATGCTTTTTTTCTCCATCGGGTTCCTCTAAGGGTACTAGGGTTTTAGACTATTTTTTATTCTTAAAAATTATTCATAAAAATGACACATTCAAGTTTCCAATTAATGCCATAATTTTTTTTATAATTTCCCTACATAACTCATCTTAAACCCTTTTTTTCCCATGTAGATCCTTGACAAAGATATGATCTTTATAAGTTGACCTATAGATCTTGTTTCTCCACTTTCCTACATACTTGAGGTATATCTAGGCCAAAAAAATATTTTTGTGAGTTTATATGCATTAAAAAATCTCATACATGTCTGAAAACACTCCATAAACATTCCCCAATCATGTGGATATCTCATCAATGCCTAGAAATGAAGGTATACCCCCAGTTGACTCTAAGTCTCCTTAAGGCCTAATGGGCTTGGCATATCCCATAAAATTTTGGATAACTTGGGATGTTATAACATATTTCTTATGATTTATTATGAATTTTTAAACTTCATTCATTCTCATCAAGTCATAATATGACATTTAAAACACTCATTTTCATCTTTTCTCTATCATTTACTAATTGGGCCTAGTGGGAACATGCCTAATTTAACTCTATGCATGAATAGTTAGGTAATTTTAGAGGTTTATAAATTTATTAAGAGTTAATTATCATACATAAATATTCCATACTCATAACCAAATGTTATTTTAAGATCCCAAGGCCTCAACTTAAGTCCACTCATTTTGTCATCTTTTTCTTATCTTGCCAAAGTTCTGATTTTCATGAGTGGCTGATCTCTGACACAAAACAAAGAGATATATCTGTCACCCCATGAAAATATGAAAGTTTTTAGAGTTTTATAATGTCATAATTATAATTTTACTAAAATTAAAGGTTAGAATCACTCATTTAGGTACCTATCCAACTCAATTTGTCTATAAAATGGGCTAAAACCCCTGCTTTCCTACATTTTTATCCAAATCCAATTGTGGCTGACATTTACAATACAATTATATAACTATATGATATATAAACATTCTCCCCACCTTTAAATTATGTTCATGTATATTTTTAAACCATAGAAAACCTTTTTCCTTAGTGGATTCTTTATGTTTACCCTTTGAAACAAGAGGTTTCCTAGCTTACTTGTACAGACTATAGTCCATTTGCCAATTGGGAAAACATATAAACACTTTGGTAATGTGTGAGATTTGTTTAAGACACATATTTAACCATAATTAATCTTTTATTATCCATTTAAAACTTCTTATTGCCTTAGACAAGCCATGCCTCATTTTGCCCCTTTCTTACCTAGACCGTGTTGTAGGCTTATACAAGGATCTTAGGACCTTGTGTAGACTTGTGTTTCCATTGAAAGGGTTTGATGACACAAATAAAATAATATTTGAGTGTTAATTCAATATTTAACTAATTTTTATCTTTCATTAAATATATGAATGCACTTTATCATCAAAATGGGCCCCTGCTTGTACCTTAACTAAGACCCCCTACCTATAGGTGGACTAAGACCTTATCCACTTAGTCATGGTGTTAATAGGATATTTGAAACATATTTTACATAATATAATTATATAATCACTTTTAAATTCACTTTTATTCTCTTGAGAACATATAACTAGGTCTCCTTAGAATGAGACACTTCTCGTAAAACCCTATTAAACTGATGTAGGTTACCATTTCATGCTTGAAGGAGCCATGTAGGTGATCATGGGCATATACAGTGTATTTTATCTACTTTTATTAATGAATTATGACCTTTTTAATCTTTTAAAACCATATAAATTCACTAAAAATTATTCCATGCTTGTAAATTCCCTTTAAGGTGACAAAAGAACTCTTTTTCCTCACAAGCTTGTAGATGTCCCCAAGTGTTTTCAGTGCATTTTGACGCACCTTTTGACTTCTAAAAAACCCTTATCCATTCTTTATTTTCCCATAAAACATTTTATAAATATATTTTTTTAATATATTCAAATAAAATAAACCATTAGGGCATCCTAAAACCTTTAGGATACATGTTTAAAAAGTTTAACAAAACCTCATGGGCCTCTATTTTCTCAAGATAGGGAAAATGGGTCTTAAACATAGTCCACTAACTTTATTGAACTCTTTCACCTTAAATTACCTTTATAATGTGTCAAATGTGATTTATTAATATCTATAAACCTATTTATATCTTTATAAGTTTTCAATACCCCATTTTGATCCCATATCCTTCAGTTATGGTTGCTTGTAAGTATGCATTTGACTATATGTAGGCAAAGGGGATGGAAATGAGCAAGAGTATGTTTTTTTAAAACTTAATAACACCCCAAATGAATATTAAAATATTAAAATGTATGATATCTATCAATAACACCTTGAAACTATCCTCAAAACATCTTATTCAACATGAAAATCACCTACTTGTAAATGCACATTTGATTGGTATGCAGGCAACTAACAGGGTTATTGGTCATATTCATGATATAACGGCCTCCAATATCCATTTTTCACCCTTTAAATTTTGTTATGGGTTTATTAAAAAAATTTAGGACCTAAATAAATTCAATACAAATACATTTCAAAGGTATAGACCTTTTTAAGCACCTATAAGATGCCCATTAATGGTTGACTATGAAAATGTGTACTATAATTGTATTCATGGAGCATCAACTTGGATATTAAGGTTATAAAGTGAATGGAGAATAAATATAACTTTTTAAACATGTAAATGACATTAACATAACCCTGTACAACCAATCATAAAGCATGAAGACTCAAAAAACACTAGAAACCTACTCATCAACTTAGAATATGCTAGTCTATCATTTCAAGGTATTAGTTGATTAAAACAACCTGAAACTTGAAACCAAGAATTTATTGTGTAAGGATACATGTAAAACATCCTTTGGAATAAAAAAAATAATATTTTGTATGGATTTTTTAGGAATGAAGGAAAACCTGAAGGGTGCACTAAACAACTATCAAATCTACATAGTCAACTTGTTAGTAATGGCTCATATAACACGATTGACCAATATTCAAAATACATATATGAAAATGAATATATTGTATTGTAATATCATATCCCAATTTTTTTTTTTAAACTACCTATGCTTCTTGTAATGAGCAAAAACCTGAGGGTCACTCCAGTTTGCTAAGAAGAACAAGAAATGTGTAGAACAGTTTTGGATTCAAAATAACTATTTTAGATCAAAAAAAGTGTAGATATGAGTTTTATAAATATGAGTAACTCCCCATGATATTACACATGTGACACACTTCCCAAAAATTTGTACAAGTGCCATTTTATCCCTTTTTTAACTAATTTCTAAATTTTTAGTTAGAGAACCTACAACCTTTTGATATAACTGACATATCTGACACTCAAACTAACTTTTTGGATGTTTTTCATGAAGGTGGGACACCTAAACACCTTGGTAAATGTTCCATTTTGCTTAATGACTCCTACAAGTACATAAAATGACCCCAAATGGATAAGTTAACTAGAACAATTGAAACCAAAGCTAAGATGACCTTAAATGACATCATATAACAAGTAACACTTCCTATGACAATATATTAGGACCCCTTAAAATGTTTAAAGTAAAAAAAAATTGCCTAGGGTGTCCAAATTTGACCAAAAAGTCAAATTTGGTCAATAAGTACTACATGAGATACACTTATTGACACTAGAGGAGTATAGTGTTAGAGATTTGGTTAGGTTGTACTACATTATGATTATGCTAGTAGTATAGATTGATAGAGCCTTGATTATGGCCTTGGTGGAGAGATGGCACTCAGAGATGAGTAACTTTCATTTTATGATGGGAGAGATCACTGTCACCCTAGAGGATGTGTTTTGGAATTTTTGGCTACTAATGAGAGGGAACAAGATCTATTGATGGTCACACACTCTTAGTGTGATAGTGTAGAGGTTAGTAGGGAGATTTTATATTAGTGTGTGAGATGCACTAGTAGATATTGATAGGTGTTTGAGAGAGGGTATGATTAATAGGTTGATATTGTAGTGATGTCTCTTATGACTAACATACTCTTACTAGATAAGAAAAAACAATGGTTCCATCTAAGATGGGAGATGTGGTATCATATATGTTGTAGGACTTTAGATTGTTTTCCTAGGGCCTAGTAATTTTATCACACCTATATTGAGAGTTATACATGAGAGTCGATAGGGGAGCTATGAGCCTCAGTCCATTACTACTGTTATAGATATGGATCTAGGAGCATATAGTGATAGATCATTCCCTTGGTATATATGTAGTTAGATATCCCCATGAGACCATAGTGTTCATATGTTACATCATTTTAGGGGTATAGAGAGGGCATGTGGGGGAGATGAAATTTTATAGGCAAGCACTAGATGTTTTATGGCTAGAATAGATCACATGGATTCTATAAGGATAAGAATAATATGGATGAGTTGAGGAGGTAGAAGTTACTCAGAATATGTTGACTAAGTGTTACCTCATAGGATGTAGATATTATATCATTGATAGTTATGGACTAGATTAGGTGTATAGATAGTTTGGGAGGCCATAGGATGTGCCAAGTGAGGATCACTTATTTTCTAAGAGCGATAGGGAGAGGATGTAATGGGGGATACTAGTTGATAAAGCATTAGTACATGTAGATTACTAGAGTATTATTCTAATAACATGATATTTTTATGTGTTGATCCTATATCATGGGGTTACAATGGCATATACTGAGATGTAGGGCTAGAGTGAGGACGGGGGATATGTGGAGATTGATACAAGCACATTTGAGGCTCAAGGGGTGGTGAGTGAAGAGAGGATAAGATATAGTACAAGATCCATAAGATGGGTATAGGGGTCCTAATTTGATAGATGTGGATGGGGGATATTAGGGAGGCCTAGATGGGGAACAAATAATAATTGTGGGATAGGATAGTTGGAGTAGGGTACATGTTGGAGGTATCAAGGCATAGGCTAGAGGTATCATAGGTAGAGATGAGGTAGGTCCATCCCAACCACCCTTTATATAGCATGAGTCATTATTTGAGAATCTTAGGAGAGAGTTACCAGCATGTCTCTTCGAGATTATAGGGATCACTATATAGAGAAACCAAATTAGGGCTTAGTTATAGGGAAAATTAACACAGAGGGATGGCTAACTAGCCACTACACAATGAAAAATAATAGGATTATAAAGGTAGGTGACCAATTTACAAGCCTAGATAGTAGTATTACATATTTAGATCTAGAGTCATGATGTAAATATTATGGGTACATAGGGTCAAATTAGATAGTTATAGTCACAAATAAGGGAGTTGGTGATAGAGGTAGAGGTGGTTGAGAGGGCCAAAGAGGAGGGGAAGTAGTTATGATGGTGGGTGAGATGGATAGGGTTATGTAGCATATTATGTGAATTACATAGGAGGAACAATACTATAGAGACTTATATGAGGTAGTAGTACTAGCTAAGTGATGTGCAATCACATTTATAGCCATCTCCTCATAACTAGTGCATCAACATCCTAAGGGATCACCTAAATCATAGTTGAGATTTATGATACATTATATTTATGATGGATATTTTTATATTGTAGTACATTAATTACCATGAGACCCATATTTTGTATCCATATATTTTGACATGGACTTCATGTGGACATTATGGACTGTGATATATATGATTATGATTTTGGTGCATTGAAATTAATGTTGTGATTATTAGACATGGGTGATGGATGTGATTTGATGATTATGCTTATGATTTTATGTGATTATATGATTATGCTTATGATGTTATATAAGATATTGATTAGAGATTGATGTTAGATTTGTAGATATTTGATTATGTTATGATGATGAGATGGTCATATAATTATTATGTGACTATGTTATGTTGAGTAATGATGGATTGATGTGATGTGATTTGTTATGAATGAGATGTGTTATATTAAATGTTAGGATGATCATGGTTTGTGAAAATGTTATGAAATAGGCTTGATCAATGTGCTAATAAAGATAATCCATGGGGTTTAATTTCATGTCTCACAAGCTATGATTGGGAAAAAGCCCTCCTACACTAAGGAGATGGGTGGGAATGGGGTAGTATTTTAGGATAATTAAGGTGTATACTATTTTGATTAGGGGGGATGGGATGGGGGGAAATTTTAAAGCCATTAGATATATAGGCAATTCAATTTTCTATTGCACGTGTGAGTGTAAATATGCCAAATGACATAGAAGTATTCAAAGGCACATTGAAATCAAAGTACATGGGAACTTCATTTTGGGTGACTTGCCCAGATTTTTGAGTTTGGGTAGTCACTTAGACCATCCTCATTCCCATTTGAACAAAAAATAACGAAACATAAAATGATAGCAAAACCATTTTACTAATTGTGACAATTATTTACAAAGCTCAATGATTTAACATAAATAACACACATTCACACCTATAAACAAGATAAAATAAGACACCTTATAAAAGAAAAAAGAGACTAAGGTAAGGATGTTTGATCTATATACATTTGATTATGATAACAACTTAATAAAAGGATTATTTATAATGGACTTAATAATAAATATGTACATGGGGTGAAAATATGCCCGAAGGTGTTGTGTATCATGATTAAGACAAGGATCTAATCTAGTTAAAAATAACCATTTTTAGGGCCTAGGATGAATGATCAAGATTTAGTTTCATAGTGCATGATGGATCATGAAGTAATAATATGATGTATCCCTTCCATAATTATGATATTAATTGGATTTTGTAGATCAATGCTTAGGAATGGAGAGGGAAAGATAAGGTTGAATGCAAGTTGAGTCTAGTAAGAGACATAATTATCAAGGAGGATGTAATTGGGATATGCATGAGGGTGTAAATGGTATGGAGGATATATCAAAAGTGGATGAATATATTATATAAAACTCCTCAACAAGTTTTTCCCTCACATGACTAGTAATAACTTACCCAAACTTGAAATATATATCTCTTGATTCTACTTATGTCTATGATGTACACCCACTATTAAGACCAAGGTTAGTTGGAATATGATATAATAGAATGGAAAGAAAGAGATAAGAAGAATGGTAATGGATATTCCCCCAAGAGTTTGGAATCATAGATAGAGGTATATAGAGACTTTAAAGTATAAAAACATTTCAAATACATGATATTCATTGGTTCATAGAGATCATTAACTTCAAGTTTAGCTAATCGGTAGGCTCTTGATCCAAAATTTTCAACAATTATATATGGTTTAAGTAGTTTTATTTAAATTTGCCATTTTTATCTCAGTTTGCATTGGTATTCCTTTGATTCTCCTTAAGGAATAGATAACTAACTTGAAATTCTTGAGAATGGATCTTTTTGTGATTTTGGCCTTTTAACTTAGTTTGATATGCCAAAAGGTGATTTAAGGAATTCTAACATTTTTCATCCAAAAGTTCCATCTCTAGTAGCTTTTCTTATTTGAGAATATATTCAATAGTAATGCCTTGAAAATATATGCATAAGGAAGGAATTTCACTTCTATAGGAAATATTGATTCTGTACCATAAACCAAAGAGTATGGAATGGCCTCAATAGGTGTTAAGACACTAGTTATGTAATACCAAAGGGTAGGGTATAGTTATAAATGCCAATTTCTACCTACATCATTGACTATTTTTGTTATAATCTTAAGAATGTCTTGTTAGTATATTTTTCTTGTCCATTCCCCTGGGGGTAGTAGGGAGTATAAAAGTACTTCTCAATGTCATAGCACTTGCATAGATCTTCAACTTCTTAATTTTTAAATGACTTGCCATTGTCTAGTAAGATTTTAGTTTGAATGAAGAAATGGTATATGATCTAATTAAGGATGAAATTTGATATCTGGAGACCTATGGTTATATAAATGTCATATTTTCAACCCATTTTGTAAGTTAATCTATAGCTTTGATTATAAACTTGTACCCATCAGATCATCTTGGATTTATCTTTCTGATTAAATCTAATCCCATATAGAGAATGTTCATGGGATCATCATAGGTTGTAGCTCTTATGTGGGGGCATGAATAAGGTTTCCATACTTTTAATTGGCTACACACTTACATACATATTGGTAGGAATCTTGATCCATGGTTGCCCAATAGTATTCAGTCTTGAGAAACTTCTTGGCTAGGGCCATTCCAACAACATGGTCACCAAAGATACCATCATGAACCTCCTTAATTGCAAGATTATCCTTTTATAAGTTCAGGCATCTTAATTGGGTCCCATCATAGCCTCAATGATAGAGTGTACTACTAATAATGGTGTAACAAGATTTGAGGTGGATAAAGGCCTTGCCTTAATGACAATTTAGATTTAGTGAAAGGCTATTGTCATGGAGATAGGTGTATCTGTCATGTTACCATGGTAGACTAGGATGAGGGATGGAAAAAATTTATAAATGATCTATAGATTGATGGATCAGTAATATAAAATTCTTGATTATAAAATTTCCTTCAAGGACATATTTTGGAAGGTCGATTAAAGACAAAATAGCTGTCATAGAGTTGGTTACCTTATTACTTACCATTAGAACTTGTTCGAATGTGATAGACTATATTTTTTTATTTAATTGATCCACTAAATATTTTTAGGGAAGTAATTTATCATCCTTAGTTTAAAACTTCTCATTCACTTGATTGATAATCAACTATGAATTACCAAATACTTGAAGGTGTTGCATGTTCCATTGGATGGCTAGTTGGAAACTAGCTATAAGGGCCTTGTTTTCAAAAATATTATTGGTATATGGGAAAGTAAGATATAAATATTTAGGGATAGTTCACCTTATGGGGTTATAGAAAGGATACCCACTCTCGACACGTGTGGTGAAATAACCATTGAAATGTAGTTTCCAACTATTTGATTCTATAGTGGTCAAAATAGACTCATATATAATGGTTATGGTAAGGGGCTTGGCATCTATAAGGGATGCCTTTGCAAGTTGATCTATGATTGATTATCCTTTGATGGCCTTTTTATTAACATATTCTATATCAAATTCACTAAAAATCATTATCTATTTGGCCATCATATTAGAAGAGATGATTTTGATAACATATATTTGAGGGGATTAACTTTGGCTATAAGTTGTACTTGGCTATTGAACATCTAATGTTAAAGCTTTTGGGATGTAAATATCATGACCGAGCAAGCATTTTTTGGTAGGGGTATAATTTATCTCATATGAAATCAATTTGCAACTAAGATAATAGATTTTTAAGTCTTTCCCTTCTTCATTGTGTTGTGCTATAAAGGCCCCTATTGCATAAGGTGTTGTAGATTTGTATAAAAGCAAAGGCATTCTTATGATAGGTAGTGATAATACCAGAGGCTTGACCAAATATTTCTTAATATTATCAAAGGCTTGCTAACACTTAGAGTTTCAACTGAAATGAGTCCCTTTTTTGAAAATATGGGTGAAGGGGTGGCATTTATTTTCTAATTGGGAAATGAACTAATGAATGGATTTTAGTTTTCCTTGAAGGCTCCTAAGTTATTTCAAGTTATGGGGAGGAGGAATGTCTATAATTTCCATGAATTTTACTAGATCAAAATCAATGCCTCTCATAGACACTATGAATCCTAATAGTTTGTCTGAGTGACTCCAAACATACCTTTATTTAGATTCAATTTGACCTTATATTTATAGAGACACTGAATGATCCTTCTTAAAACCACATGACGATCTAATTGAATTTTTGACTTTCCCAAAATATCATCTACATATTATTTAATAATTTCATGCATCATGTCATGGAAGATGACAACCATTGCCATTTCGTAGGAAGCACCTACATTTTTTATACCAAAAGGCATTACTTCATAATAGAAGGTTCGTCAAAGAGTAATGAATGCTTTCTTGTGTTGATCTTCAACTAAAATTTTGATTTGGTTATATCCTAAAAATCTATTTATGAGGGATAGAATTTCATACCCAGTAGTAGAATCCATGATCATGTCTATATTTGGTAGGGGAAATTTTTCTTTAGTACATGATTTATTAATATCCCAAAATTTAATATAACTTTGGATTCCACTTTGTGGTTTGGCCATAGGAATAATATTGAATATCTATTTAGAATAATCAATAAATCAGATAAACCATGCTTCCAAGATTCTATGCAATTTTTCTTTGACTAATAAAGCCACCTTAGGGTGCATCTTATGTAGTTTCTATTTGATTGGTTTTGCATTAGGATGAATAAATAAATGATGCACTACTAATGATGGGTCAAGTCTTGGCATGTCTGAATAACACCATGTAAATAGATCTATAAACTCCTTGAGTATCTCAATGACAATTTAGTGCTCCTTAGGCATAAGAATCACCCCTAATTTTATAATCGATGGATTTTATTTAGTTCTAATGTTGAATTCAATAACTTCCTTAATGATGGAGGGTGACTAATCTTCAAGATAAGTTGGGGGCAATGGTAGATCCTAGATGTCTGAATAAAAATCATCTAGGAGCTCTATATCCAACTCTATATATAATTCAAATTCATTAGGAATGAGTGGAAAGTCTATCAAATTTTGAGATGGATCCTCATCCTCATATTCCTATTCTTAAATTTTATTGAGGGATGTTTGTTGTTCCCCAAAATAAGATGACTAATTTAGATTAGTGGAGAAGCCTTTACTATGATCTATAGAAGGCATAAAATTCCTTTCTCCCAAATATTCTATAATGGCCTCATCATTTTGAAATAGGTCAAAAGAGGGTTCATGTTTTTTATCCTAGACTATTAAGGTAGGGTTATACAGGTATATATTAATGGTGGAAATGGTGGTATCATGGAATAGGTTAGTGGTAGTAATATCTTCATAAATACTTACATAGAGCTTGTCTTAACTTCATCTTTAGAAGAAGACCCTTTAGTATTATAAGAGGTATCTAAAATGATATTATTTAAGTCAATGTTAAGACGTTTTTATCCTAGACCAAGATGGTGTAGGTGTTCTTAAACACCTATAGGTTTAATAATGCCTTTTTCATGTATCCTTAGTCCTTTTCCCTGATAATTCATGTTCTTCAACATTTTATGAATTTGGGGGTACTTCTATATATGGAATGCAAGGGATTAATTGTATGGAATAAGCCATGAATCATTAGGATCATCCAAATACTCATCTAATAGTAAAAATTCACTAGTAAAGGCTATTAGTTCAAACTGGTAGATGATTGTATTATTATTCCTCATAGTTGGGGACCCATAACTACATGGAGAAAGAGGTAAATCTCCTACACATAAGGTTTTTTACTCATATTCCCCAAAACATGTGGATGTGATTTTGATGTAGGTGACATTTAGGGATGGAGTTGAAGTAGGTACTATATTATCTAGGTGGACATATTTAGTATCTATTAGATGAGGAGTAGAGATATGTGTGCTAGCGTAATAACATGTAGTATGAGATTGATTAATTTGATAGTTACGGAAATGTTCTATTTCCCCAAGAAGTGTGACCTCCATGCTAAAATGTGTGAATTTCAAACACTAATGGAGAGTGGAAAGGATCACTTGCATCTTGAATCCATGGATGGCCCAGAAGTAGATGATATGGTAGGTTGACATCCACAACATGAATTAAGGTATGATTAATGATGGGTCTAACAATAATAAAAAGATAAATGGTGCCCACAGATGGCCATTTATTATCACCATATGCCTTGATCATGATTAAAGTAGGCACTAATAATGCCTTAGATTATCCCAACTTATTTATAAAATCTAAATTGCAAAAATTCATTGCAGACCCTTTATCTATAAGAACCCAAAGGATTTTGTGGTTGGAAATGGTAATTTCTATGAATAATGGATAATTTTGATGTAAGCCAATAAGAGGCATGCACTAGGTAATGAAAGTTATTTATTACATAGAAGACAAGTGACCACCATTACTTAAAATTGACAAGTGTTGATGTATTTAGGTACTTTTAGATCATTCAAAACATGATTAAGGATCTCCCAATGCACTGATGACATTTTGAGAAGATCCATAAGTGAGATTTGGGTAGGGGTCATCTTGATCTATTAGATTATATCATATGGTTTATCAGAAGATGTAGAGACTTTTTAAAAAACATTGACCCTTTGAGATGTTGATGTGTATAGGTCCTTTGGTGATGCTCCAATAAATATAATTTTAATTTACCATGTGGTTACTACATAGTTAGATGTGGCCTGATTAATCTTAAAGATGGTAGATGGAGGTGATGTGGGATCTTGGGGGCCATATATGTTGATGATGTTGATATAATGATATGGGATGGAATGAAATTAGTACGATTAGAGGTGGATGCCTGACCCTAGTGGGTTTCTTTACTCTAATCATGTTTAGTCAATGGGTTCTAATACATGCCAAGTTATTGATTCTTAGACTGATTAGTAGGGCTCCCCCTTCAACTTCAATGTCTGCCTTTTTTATTAAATCTAGAATATAATGTTTCAATTGCATACATTTTTTAGTATCATGACCTTTGACTCTTTGATATTGGTAGAACTCATCCTCATGATACCAATCAAGTTAAGGTTTGTTATCATCCAAAGATCTAATTTTGGGGAGAGTAATCATGTTTGTAACTATTAATTATTAGAAGACCACTTTTGTAGGTATCATAAGACTGGTAAGAGGACTCTTTCCCATTTGGGGTTTTGGTTTTCTCCATATCATTTTGATAGTGGAGATATTCTACTAATTAGTCCTTATTTGTACTATTTGGACATTTTATTTTGAATCCATGACTCTATCTCCCACAACATTTTTATTTTTAATGAATATTTTTGGTTTACCCAAAAAGGTGCTATCCTCATTATGGCTTTGTCCAATTTGAGTATATAATTTTATTTCTCCTTTTTCAATGAGGGACTCAATATGAATCCCCTTTTCAATGATATCATCAAAATATTTAGCATATTATAACTTCAATTGTTATTTCAATTCAGTTTTAACGTTTTCAATTAATATTTTGCCCAATTCCTTTTCTATAATTATACAATAGAATCAGCTTGCCAAACTTCTCCATCATTCTAGGAAAGAGGCTAGTCTTTCCCCATTTCTTTGTTTGTTATTGTAAAGATATATGATGGATATATCATGTTCTATATTGAATGAGAAGTGTCTCATAAATATTTTAGTCAATTCTCCAAAGCTAGATATGGATCCTTTTGGAAAATACATGAAACACTATAATGCAAGTCCTATGAGACTTTTAGGAAAAATTCAAAGTAAATAAGAATCATCATAGGAAAACTCATGGCACACTAAATAAAATTATTGGACATGATCTCAAGGATCTCCTTTCCCTCTATATTTTTCAAATTTTAGAACCTTAAAAAGTGGTGTGAAAGGTACTTATAGCATGTTCATATCCAAAGGGGAGGTAAAAAATCTTCATACTTATACCTCATTACTTATGTACAAGGGTCAATCTACTAAAGGATTTCCTTCATTAGTTTCCACTCTTGAGTAAAGAATGGGTCCATGAGAGGATTAGAATTTTGAGCATGACTAGTGTGAGGTCTAGAATGATTAGAGTTAGTATTGTGGACATTTTTTCATAGAGAGGATTATCTTTGATTTTATGTATGAAATTTCAAGGCTAGGGAGTTGGTTTACTAGGTTAGTTGATCTAACTAATCCTCTAAGGTGATTCATCTCCTATTATCCTCAATATGATTATTTTTTAGTTCTTATTGATCTTGTTCTTCAATCTCTTATTCATGATCTACAAGGTTATCTTCTTTATAATTTTTATTTACATTGGTGTGATGATGGGGAGTGTTAGTCTAGGTGGATAGATAAACTAGGTGTTGTAATAGGTTTTGATCAAAGGTAGGGAGTAGTGTTCCACCCATTATAATGAATTGAGCTAATATTTAGTTATAGTTTTTATAAATATATTAATCAAATTATGATCTAACCTCATCTCTATGGAAGAAGTCATTTGTGAATTGGTCTTCCTCTCTGGGAGTATGCATGTCACTATGTGTATCATCATTATCTCAATTTTGATCACCTAGGTTCCCCAAGAATTCATTATCTTGGTTGGATACTTGTTCCATTCTAAGAATTTGGGAATGATTTTACATGAGCATGATGTATGACAAGGGTGATGCAAGTAACATTATCAGATGTGATTTTAGTGTAGGATGAGGAGAGAATGTGACTTTAGATACTAATTTTACCTAAAAAATAAAAATAAGAGTGTCAAGAGGGATGATTTAGATGTGACTTGCACTTGGATTTAGGGGGATATGAAGACAAGACTAAAAAAATACTACCAAATACAAAACCTTATAGAGATTCAATCTAGTAAAGAGATGAAGAAGACGAAGTGACTAAATAGCCTTCACACTAGCAAATTGATGATTGGATGGGTGTTATGTATGAAGAGGTAGTGATGATGAAGTGGTGGGTGATAGAATAGAAACATGAAATGGCTATGTATTTTGATAATATTTAGTCAAAAGGTAATGATCAAGGTGGAAAATGATGGGTGAATACTAAGCTTTAATTTCAAAGCTAATGTTATATCCAAATATGTGAGTATGAAGTGTGAAATGTGAGGTTTCTTTGATACTATAATGGGATTTATCCTAGGGTTTCTAGGTGTTTTATGAGAAAAATAGGATTGGCTAACTCAGTCCATAAATAACACAAGATTTTACAAAACACATAAATAACATATGCAGCCATAATCCCTAATTTAGTCAATAGAATGGGCATGTAACCTAACATATACACTATCTAACATCTTCAAAAGTAAGGATGTAGACTAGTGACCTATTAAAAATTTGATCAAACCCTCTCAACCCCATCTATACTTGATGGATACTTAGGAGTTGATCCTAACTCTAGTAGAAAAATACCTATTATAACCAATAGATCCTATGATAGGTTTACACAAGGGTTTCTAAGGGAGTCTCTGAGATAAGAAAATGTATGTGGGGACCAAATTTGTATAGGGTGTTGTCTAATGATTGGGTTAGAGATTTAACTCTTCCCCTTCATGGATGACCTGTATGGGGTCAATCACTTGGCTTAATGATAGTTATCCCTGATATTTATACTCCACTAGAAAATAAAATTTAGCTAAATGCACAATGATGAAATCTATGAAACCAACCCCTAATGACTAATCCTCTGCATGGGGATGAATTCCATTTCATGTGCTATACTAGACTTAATGGGAAAACAAATAGGTAAGCAAGATTAATTTTTTTGATTAATTACCTATGTGAGGAAAATGAATAATTAATCCACACAAAAAACATATATACTAGTGAAAAGATAAAAATGTATTACTTAGGAACTCCTACAAACAAAAGGGTTATCAAATAAAATTTGTTTCCTTTACCTTGAAAGGTTCTGCAAGAAAGGGTTATTAGTTTGATCTCAAGCAAAACTACTAATTCCTTGCAAAACCATGAACTCATAGTGATTTCAATGAAATTTCACAACCAAAGATTACAACACCATAGATATTATGAAAATATAATAATTAAAAGTTATGATATCATGTAAAAAATATAACCATAATGGTTAACTACATACCTCTTGCAAAACCACAAATAGTTAGGCAATACTACAACTTTTAATACAATACAATAATTTTGAGAATGGAAATATTGTAAAAAATAATAAAAATTTAAACTTATAACCTTTTAGACTATCAAAAATGAAATATATTTATAAACTCATGCTTTAAATATTTACAATTGTTTATATCATAAAATTTTCCTTTTAAAAGACATAAGACTTTTGACCCTTTATGAAGTAACCTCAAAATGGACAAGGCCACATAAAACTAAAAAATAATAATATTATTATCTAATAGAATGGGCCTTAGTATTTTGCTTAATAATTAAAATTTATAACAAGAAATATACAATATCAAAAAGACTCTTAAACATAATATCACTTATTTTATTACAATATCATCGATTTTATTGTAAAATTGTAGATTCAAGATCAATGATATTGCAGAGAATAAAAAAGGATAGGGATGAATATGATTCATTTTCTGATTTCCCTAATAATAAAATAAAAATATATATAAAAAAAACCCTACAAAGATCCAGTTAGCTGAAATATCAAATCACTTAAATAAATTGCCAAAGGGGTCTTATGAGGCCATTTGATTTCATGCAGATAGAGAATAATAAATTAGACAATCCTACAGGGTAGAGATCAATAGATTAGTGTATAAAATTTTAAATAAATCATAATGTCTCAATTTTTGATGGAAATATCATGAATTTTAGGTCAATAATTCAATTTTTGAAGTGGTAATATTGTAATTTAACACCTTGCAACTTAACACTGATTAATCTAAATTTCCTATAAATACGAGACAAAAACCTAGTTCCCATAAGATATAATTAAGTTTTATGGACTCATATAAGTTGAAATATTAGGCAAAAATAATTATTTTGATTTTAACATTAAAAATTTTCAAAACCACAACTTAAAGGATAATATCGCTAGTTTTAAGTCAATATCATGATTTTTGAAGTGGCAGTATTGCAGAAGAGTAACCAGGTGATAAACATTAGATCAATATATTTTTTAATAAATTTAGAGGATAAAATAATATTCCTTAAAGATGGAATTAGATGATATAAATACATAGAAACTAATATACCAAGAAGGAATTAGTTATTATTATTCTAGCATAGAAACTTGCAATACCACAATTAGAATGACAATATTGCTAATTTTAATACAATATCACTACTCACGAAGTAGTAGTATTTCCTAAGAGTAAAAATATACCATTAGTGGATATGTTAGTAGTTAATATAATACCACTTAAATAAAGACAAGATCATGACTGCAATATCTCTACTTGTAGGTCAATGTCATAGTTTGCCTATGCATGATGTTTGGACCAGTTTCAGAGCTTGTTATTCATATAATTACACTTACAGGTCACCAAATCACTTTTAAAAAACATAATAGGATATATTAAAGGGGTATGACCCACTGTGGTCACCAATGTGTGAATGTATTTTGGATTTTTTTTAAATTACTGTGTTTAATAATAAAAACCCAAGCATACAAACAACATTGAAGGAGGGGATAAAGGAGCAATCAAACAATTAAAATGACATCCTAACCATAATTAGATCCCTTATATCTCCTCTCTAAGATTTAAAATCTAATTTGAGTGTAAAATGATTCAATTGTGGATTGTTTGATTGAACTTGAAAAATGGCTTCAATGGTTTATTAGACTTGTATAATAGCTTGTCAAGGATATAGAAATGATTTGATAATGGATGATAATAAAAGTATAATGGAGGATTATGTATTGTAAATTTATTTTATCCATGATAAAATGGCTTATATATATAAACCAAGGGGAGAAATCAATGGATCTCATTCAAACTTGAGCCATGGGGATCAAGGGTGGAGGAATTTCCAAGGAATTAAAAATTCCTTGGAAAATTCTAAAATATAGGCTTATAGAGATGAGGGGCCAAGTTAGAAGAGGTTATATACTTAGAGAAATCTATAATCTCCATTAGATATTAAATTAGGATTAGGGAATAAGGGTGTAGTAATGGCTAGGATAGTAGGTTGGTAGATGGGTAGGTGAATGAAATAGAATTTTAAATTGTCAAGTGGGCTAGTGGGTAGATTAGTAGCTAAGTAAGCTATTTAGTAAGTTAGTGGGGTGATTACTTGGTTTTAAGGGTATGGTATGGTTCATGGGATGTAGGGAATTTTGTGTAGGAATTAGGATATTAGTTAATTGGTTATGAATATGGTTTAATGGGTTAAATTAGTATGCTTAATAAGATTATTTGAGCGAGCATATTTAAGTGTAGATTTAATAGATATTTAACAAATTTCATGGTTTTTCCACTTAATCTCCTAATTTGGTTTTGATTTGATTAAATGACTTTGATTAATTTTTTGAAATTCTTTGGAAATTTGTTGCATGTTTAATTAACTTGGTTAGAAATTTAAATTTATTGAGTCATAATTTGAGTGGAGTATAATTATAAGAAGATGTCAATTTCATATAGGGTAATACCTCAATTAGAGTATTATATACATGAATTGACAAATGCATGTGACATGTGTAGCCAAATTCAAAGATTTTAGTGGTCCAAGACATCATTTTGTATGGTCTCAATTTGACTCAAAGTGTTTTAATAAAATATAATTATAATATAAAATTCCTTGCCCCAATCAAGGATCAATAGGCAAGAATCAACACCTACATGTGATGTTTGTAGATGATTTAGAGTATTTCGATTATTTTGGTCCAAATTATGCATTATTTCAAAATATCATTTTGATTTGAAATTTTAGCACAATAATGATAGGAATTGAATGTGTACAATGAGCATTCAAATCATCCTATAAGAATAAATATTATAGGTTGTGATGATCAGACTTTATTCAAAATGCTTACCCAGTAAAAAGTAATTCCATTGCTTCAAATCATGTACAATGGTAGTAAGTTCTAGGTCATGAGTGGTGTAATTTTTCTCATGATATTTCATTTTCCTAACTCATCAACCATAATCCTAGGTTAGCATGACACCCAAGCCTTATTTGGATGCATTATCCTATATTTTAAATTTACTATTAGGATCCACTATGAAAGTACATATGTTATAGTTAATAGCTATTTGAGTTTTTAAAAAACTCTTTCACACTTAGAAGTGTAAACAAACTTCTTAGCCTTACACTGAAAAGAAGTTATAGTGTTAACCAACTTATAAACAAATTCAACAACACTTTTATAATAACCAACCATTTAACTACATACTTCTTGTATATTTTTAAGATCAGGCCACTCTTGGATAGATTTAATTTTAACTAGATCAAAAGTAATTTCAACCTTATTTATTATGTGACCTAAATAGTAGATTTTAGTTTTAAATAAAACACATTTAAATAAATTACTAAACAACTTATGCTACCATAGTCTTTGCATCACTAAACACAAATGTTGTTCATGTTTAGATGTACTCTTAGAATATATCAATATGTCATCAAGGAAAACTACAAAAAACATATACATAAAATCCTTGAATACACTATCATTAAATTCATAAATGCAATAGGTGCATTAGTCAAACCAAAGGCATTATCATAAACTCATAGTTCCCATATCTAGTTTTGAAAGTGGTCGTATGGATGTCTTCATCCTTAATTCCCAACTGGTGATATTGTGATCTCAATTCTATCTTATAAAATACAATTTCATCCTTTATTTGATCAATTAGATCATTTATCCTTAGAAAAAGATAAGTATTCTTGATAGTCACCTTATCTGATATGTGACAGTCAACACATAAATGTAAGGTTCCATCCTTATTTTTCACAAACACCATAGGTGAACCCTAAGGTGACACACAACCAAATACTACCATTTTATTTCAGCTCTTCTAGTTGAGATTTTAGCTCCTACAAATATACTACATTCATATGATAAGGTGATTTAGATGTAGAGGCTACCCCTAGCATTACATCAATAGAAAATTTAAATTCCCTCTTATGAGGTAAACCAAGCAATTTTTTTAGAAAAAACATCAAAGAATTATTTAAAAAATAGATATTATTGGAATGTTTTTTTTATTACAAGTGTTATTTCATGCATTTATACAACATATCATTTTTAGCCTTTATATAATACTTTCTTTATCTATAAGGCCGATAACAACTTGCATACTTTAGGTTTCATCTAACCTTTATATTTTACTAATTTTCCACATCATCACTATTGACTACTTTCTTCCCTCAGGCCTAGAAAAGAGTCAATATAATTCTTGAATACTTTATTCCACCTAAGGCTTCACCCTTCTCATACCTCTTGATGAGCCAAGGTAGTTCAAAGGAATTCATTGAGTATCATGTCAAGGGAAGTAGATTCAAATGTTTGAACATGTTAATAAATACCATAATAGTTGTCTTCCCATCATGTTTGAACTTGTACCAGGTGTTTCCTTTTGTTTATTCATATGTGATGATATATAATAGACCTTAGGGTAGTCTTAATGGTTCATTTTTTCTCATGATGAAGATAACCAAATGTTTGTAGTTGATGACTTTATCATGAATCCGTCTAGTATGATGAGGTATGGCTTCATCAAAAGTATTAAAGATGTTATAAAGGTATATGGGAACTTTATTTAGGTCTTAAAAATGTTCTAAGGTCTTTTAATAGGTATTGAAGTGATTTCCATTTGAAACCTTCACTTGCATCCATATATATTATCTTAAATGGGGGTATTTGACCTTAAGGTGATGTTTTTTACCTAAAAATTCCACTAAGACCACTATTTATGTCCTTAAAATCTCTATGAATCCCATTACACCATGATCAAACTATTTCATATTCTAAAGGTGTCTCCTCACAAGTCAAAGACCTTTATTTGCCACTAAATGGGACCCAAATGTGTTAAAACGTGTCCTTTTAGCTTCCTAAACTATACCAAGTGTTTTTAAATAGTGTCTAACCCCTATTTTCCATCCTCCTACCTGCCAATGATGATTCATGGTTTGAAAACATGAGGAAATGCAAGAAATTTGCATATTATAGGAGTTATTAAATAAGTATAAGTCTGTACAATATATATTTGGTTATATGGAGTTAGGAATCTACAAATGGAGTTAAAAATAGGCCTTAGATATAGTATTATAGGTGTTTTCGAGCTAAAATATCCAAAAATTGGTCCACTTCCTCCACCAAGCTCTTTGAAAGCCATGGAGAGCACTTCAGGCTTGTGCCTAGTTTGTACAAGAGAGAGAAGGTGAGGTTACAAGATCTTGGTCAAAGGAAGGAGGCATAATGGCCTTAAAAACATGGGAATTATTTTCAATATTATTCCTCTATGTTTTATGAATAACCACTAAGAATTTAAGAAATCTAGTTACCTTCCTCATTTGCATAGGGCCAAAAAAAGGGAATTATTTTAATGCATTATTGGCCTATTTGATTAAACTAATGATTATTCATGTATTATGTAACCCTGTAAGGTCCTTCCATGGCATCCTCCACCCATAATTCACATGTGTGAGCCTATGGTAGAAATAAATATTTAAGCTTCCACTATCTACAGACTACAAACAGGCTTCCATTGATGACAAAGATATTCTATGTGTATGTCTAAGATGAAAAGTGTTTGAAGTTTAATGATGGTATTTTGGATTTGTTCAGATCTCCTTAGCTCAATTTGAATGGTTATATGGACATAAAATACCACAAGATATCACCTTCAAATGAGACTACCTACATGTTTGGGCTTTATTACAAGGAAGGCTAGTGTGTTTGATGAGGATGGCTATTGAATGTACTCAAGATATCATAAAGGTAGCAAGAAAGTATTGTATTCATATTAAATGTATTTATTTTAGGATGAGAAAACCTAATTGTATCCCTCAAAAACCAATAAATTGTCAACTAACCCTCCAATTCCTTCACAGTCTTGTTTAGTAGAAGTTAAGGTTGTCTAACATAAGTTAAGGTATTCAAAGAGTCTTAGGTTTCCATTTCCCACTCCATATGAATTATTGATGAACTCCAAGTGTTTTGTCATGTTGGGTATATGAGTAGATATTCCTAGGGTCCTTATGAATCATCTTAAGTAAAATCCAATAGTATATTTTAATCCCTCAAGGATCCTCTATCATTTGATGGTCTCATCACTATCGACCTACCTCATAATAAGTCTTGAGATCCAAGACACATCCCCATAAATCTTTTTGACTACAATTTACAAGTTTGAAACATTATACCATCCTTAAGGGTTGATAAAAAGGACAAATCTTATATAAAACCTTGAAAATCCATTAATATTGTGTGAAAAAGAATATTCAAGTATAAATAATGTTAACAATCATGATGGCTACCTACATTAAGCCAATTAGATCCACCCTTCAAAACCATTATATATATATGAGTCTAAAATGTGAGAAAGGGACATGATTGTAAATATGTTTATCTTAAGGGGATGGATTTGGACACAAGGAAATCCATTAGGGTCCCAAGTATAAATATGAGAGTACTCTCCTAACTCAAGAACCTATTTAATAGACCTCTTGTTAGTCAACATGCATGAATCAGTACCCATAATATTTTTGATAGTCTTTATCCTCAACCTTAAGCATGAAATTATATATGCACATAAGGGGAAAAATCAGACTAGGCTGGTAGTTAGGGCATGGAAATAATTGTGTCGAAGACAAGAGGTTTGAACAAATGAATAAACAATATGGTTCAAATGTGCACAGTGATCTAGCCTTGCTTAGTCAGACTAGAGTCAATGAGTAAAGTAAATGGTAATTACAAGAGAATGGAAAAGGAAACATGATGTTGATAGGGCATATATATATCCCTCAAATTCTCACATAATGGTGTTGTCAAACAAGGAAGCTACTTGGTTTAACAAGACATATAGAACTCAATATGTGATTATACATACAAGTGTTGTTGGAAAAGTTGGGAAGAACAACCCTCAAAGGTTATAGTCAAAACTTGGAAACATGTCACCTAAGCCCTGAATCCATCTTTCTAAAAGTGGTAAAAGAGGATAATTGGATTTTCATCACTCACTATTACAAGCATATATACAAGATAATGAGGGTCAAAGTAATATTAAGAGAGAAGGGTTGACATGATGGTTTGAGAAAATAAAAACATGTGAAGAGGATGGAGACTAGATTGATGATGATGCCATGATAACATTGAGGTTAAACATACATCTCCAGGTGGGTTGAGGCTCCAAATCCCAATCTATGTTTGTAAGGCCTAAATCCACCATGAACCCTTAAGACCCCATATTCACATCAGGGGTAGATACAAACCTCTAGGAAGACTCAAGATAATGTGAAAGTTTATAAATATGTTTCAAACCTTAAAGGAGGTGTTTGAAGTAGGGGAATGAAAATAAATAGTCAAACTTAGTCTTATCACCTTCTCGAGCTCCATTACCTTAAACAGACTTATTGAGTTGTCACTTTCAACACTCATTTTCATCATAGAGGGATTTAGGCCTAGTTCTCTTAGGGGGATTTATGACCACCTATGGACTCATTGTCCATGAAGGAGAGAATGGGATTCAAGGGCCCAACTCTATGAAAAAGTTTTAACACTATAATCTATATAAAATTTTAGGTAAGGAGCTTAAAGCACACCATATTTTGTTCATATCTCAACATACAGTTTTGATGGGACATAGGGCTATTGAGGAGATATGAAGGGATATGTAAGATAAATGTCCATGGTAAGAAGTTTTTTTTGGAGGTCCACACTCTATGAACCATCATTAAGATGTTAAACCTCTAAAACCCTCTTTAAACCTTGGTTTAGACTTGATGAAGGAACTACACCTCAAAAAGCATCCAAATGAAGTGATTGGGCTATGAAAAGGTCTTGATGGTATCCCTAGGTCCTATAAGCACTCAAATGGCCTATTGGTTGACATGTGTAAGATCTCTAGTGTAAAAATAAAACTTAAAAGAGATAATATAATCCTATATTCAAGGACTTGAGAAATATATGTTTATTTGATATGTTTTTTAGGAGGGATAAGGACCCTGAGTTCTTAAATAAATACACATTAGACACCTACATGGGCCTCCATGTATAATAACCACTTACTAGGAAAGCCTAAGTCCTTAAATGAGATATCATGTGAACCTAAAAGGAGGTAAATAACTTTCCCAAGATAATATATATGATCAAAGAGACCTAAGGGATGAAATTAATGTTAAAAAATGGGGTTAAGTGCTTCACAACTCTATCTTTGGGTCAAAATTTAGATACCATGTATTCAAACATGTTGATCTAGTACCTCCCTTTAAGGCAATGACACTTGAAACTAGAATATAGGACAAAATAGGACTATATGACATCTAAAACCTCCATTTTAATGTTTTTCATGTTATTTTAGGTGTGTGGGCCACCTTGGTTTGCAAGAGAGAGCTCACAGTTGGTCACCTTATCCCGAAAGTGCCTTAAGATTTCTTAGAATGCACATTTATCATTGGAAGGGAAACTTGGCAAGTTCATAACTATACAAAAAAATTACGTGGGGAATTGAGAACCATGTGAGAGTTTAGGGGATTTATCTACAAGATATTAGTGGCATTGGTTTAGTTTATAAGGTCTTAACCTTTATGAACCATTGATAAGAGTCTAAAACCCCTTAAACCTACCTTAAACTCTAATAAGGACTTAATTGGGAAGATATGGGAGAAAATGTTTCCAAATTCATTGAAATGACCTGGAAAACACTTGGATCACATAGTTCACTTAGAGGAGACCTAATATATGGTACTGGTTTGTATGGATAGTGTATGAACACCCCTATAAACCTTATTTTTGAAAAAAATTATAGTATTTTCAAGGTGGAAAGTTGAAGAAGAGTTAAAAATAAAATGTGGTTACTATGATATGTCTTCTATCTTTTCAAATCATAAAATGTTCACAAATCTATCAAGAAATGCTTATGCAAGTCCTCACCAAACATGTAGTCGTGTAATGAAAAGAGGTGACCTAGTCATATAAGTGAGGTAGGATTATAGGTGTAAACTACTTGAAAAGACCAAGTATTAATATAATAGTTTGTTTAAAATGTGAAATAATCTCACTCACTCAGTTGAAAGTTTCATTCAACTCTCATAACCATTCAAATAGTGAACAAATTAGGAAACTAGATTACTTGCCTAGTAGTCCCACTTAATCATTAAAAGGGAATGTACATAGGTGAAGAAGGGTAGTTTGGATTAAAAAAATGGTCATTAATATTATGTAACTATCACCTATGGATATTAATATCAACATCCATGGCCATTATGGAAGAGTTAAGCAGTTTATTGAACATATTTAACATGTAAGGAAGGGGTGGCCACTAAATGCTTTATGGTAGAGTCCTAATTGGACCTTTTAAATTCTTGGTAACTGATATAAGGATAGATTATTGACAAATATTAGCATGTATATGCCTTTCATGGGTTAATCTTGAATAAAAATATACTCCAACACCCAAATATGCTTATTCAAGACACAAATCAACCTAGGCAATGCATAGAGGAGTGTGGAGCTACTTATAACTACCAATAAAAGGGATGGTGTTCATTCATGACCCATTAATGTTCTCCTTATGAAACATTATCTATAATTATGATCCATTATTCTATATATTTAATCCTTATATCCATTGTAACTATCCCTTGGCTGGGTGTAATGAAACTTTGCCAAATTGTATCTTGATTGTAGACTTATTTTCTAGCATTAATAAGTTACGATTTTTTTATTTTAATAAAGTGTGATTTTTATCCTCCTTTACAGGTCTTCTCCTTTACTTGGATGCTAGATTTCCATCCTATGTAGGTCATGTGATGTGTTAGAGTGTTGGTAGATGTGTTGAAGAGTAAGTTGGTTGTTAGTGTCTCAAGCAGACCTTTCTCCATTACCTTTAAATTTTATGGATTCACTACAGCCTTTACATGAAAAACATATGTTTAATAACTCATTAAGAAGCTTGTTTTAGTCATAGTTCTTTACTTGATCCATAAAGTATGATTACAGATTAGTTAATAATGGATATATCAATATTGGCACATCACCATCTTTAGAATAGGTTTCCTTTTCATGTTTTCACTCTATCTCTTATCATCCCAACCTAAATAGTTCTTAGAAAGTGAGCTCAAGTTAATGCACTAGGGGATTTATCCCCATAATAAAGAGGTTTAATCCTCCTATAGGTCACCCACAACCTTTTGACCAATCCCATGTGTACCCCAAGCTTGGAGAAAAATCAACCATCTTCTCCTAAGGGTGAAGTTTTGAGTTTTAATATAATGCTATGTGGGACCAACATTAAATTGAGTTAGATCATGAACTTACAAACTTGGGTGACATTAAAGATATTCAGGCACTTCATTAATAGATGTAAAATTAAGTTTCATGTAAAAAGTGGTCAGAAGATCTTCATCAAAAGGTAAGGAGACTAAGTTTTCTAAGTTATAATTTGAATTTTTTAGGAGAAAGAGATACCCTAGGTTTAAACCTAATACTACACCCCCTAACTCTCCTAATTATATTCAACCAAACATTTTTACAAACTCTATGTCTATAATGGCTAGGCCTAGACTTCAAGCCTTTATGCCCTTAAATGATGGAAGACCCTTAAATATGGATCAATTTGATGACATAAATATTGATTCCCTTAAAATACTTCCCTATTTGATAGGAGAAAACTCAACTACCCATATGGAAAATATTACACACATAACCAATTTACGCTTAGTTCATATGTGACCCAAGATAATGTGGCTATGAGGTTATTGGTGACTTTCTTAAAGTGTAAGGCACTCTAGTGGTACAAGGGTTTAACACCTACATCTATCAATACCTGGGATGAATTTGGGGAACATTTGTGCAAACACTTTAAGGATATGAATGACCATCTATCTTTAGTAGATCAACTCACCACAATTAAAAAGGTTCCCCAAGAGTTTATTGTAGATTTCAACTATAGGTTTCAAAAGAATTGGGATAACATCCCAATAATGGTGAAGCCCACCCCAAATTATGCATTATTTTAACATCTAAGATCCCTCAATTTTGATGTGGCAGTCATGATACATTCCATGGGGGTAACCATTCTACCAGATGCTTATGATGTGGCTATAGGGCATAAAATTATCTAATCCAAGTAGGTAAGCTCACCCCAATACCTTGCATGCCTTTTTTATTTGAAATTCAACCTTTATGCCTACCATTTCTCATTTAACTTCACCAACCAATAATGATTAGGCATATGTCAGTCAAGTAGACGTATTGGTAAATATTGAAGGGCTACTCAAGGCCCAAAATAAAAATATAGTGTCCTTGGAGAGGAAATAAATTCTACCTCATAAGCACTACCAATCACCCTACCAAGCCTCTTATCAAACATGCCAATAAAATATACCTCCATATCATCATAATCAACAAGGTTGAGGGAATATCACTCAAGCAAGGCCCTATAACATCTACAACCCTAATTTTACTAACAGTTCTAGATCTTTAGTCCTAACTTAGGATAATTATGCTCAATAGGGTCAATGGTATACATAATGTGGGAAGCCACTTAATATGTCAATAGATCTGAGTGTTAATGTTTTCCAAGCATATTTCATATATAAAACTCAAGCTTCTTTAACATATGATAATTAACCTCCTACACAATATAAAAAAGGTCCTCTTATGCCACATAGAGACACTCCCTTCATGACTCAAGTTGAGATGCCAAATCAAAAAGGGATAAGTGGAACTAAAGAAATATCTAAAACTAACTTCATCAACTTCCAAGAAGGAGATCATTCCTTTGAATAAGTGGTAGCCAATCAGGGTGGAAATGCATCCAAGATAGACAGTCTAGTTTTAACCCATACAAGGGCTAAGAGAAGGGTAGCTAGTGATGTTTTAGGACTTAAAATACTAGCCTCTCCAACATATTAGACACCTTAAGGGAATATTATTCAATATTCATCTCCTAAGACATCATCAAATCAACAAGTTTAAGATGGGATAGGGCATAATAATAGAGGTCCTTTCATACCTCCATTCACATAAACTCCAAGTGGTATTGATACATAATAATTAAAGATGAAATTTTGGGTGTGTATTATATGCATGAATAAGGAGTTGTTATACTAAGACTCACTAGCACAAGCTAAGATCATGAAGAAGTACATTATTTATTTTTTAATGGTTCTAGATCCAAGAATGGTAGTGGGGTAGGTGTTATGTTTGTCTCCCTTATAATTAAAGGTACTTTTCTACCTTAAGGTTTCCATTAAGTTGAACTTCTAATACAAAAAAGTATGAAGCCCTCATCCATGGGTTGTAATGGGTAAGAAAAAGAGGCATCAAACTCTTACAAGCCATGGGTACAATGAGATGGTAGTGCATCACATGAGAGGTCAAAGTGAAGTCAATAATCCACTATTGAAATCATAAAAACATGGGGTTTGGGACCTCTTGAAATACTTTGAGTCCTTTGACATTCACTCCATTCTTAGAGAGGCCAATCAACATGCAGATTGGTTAGCAGTCATTGGAGCAAAATATGACATACCAAGTGTGATTAAAGACATAAAAGAGTAGTCCCAAATAAATGTGGCATGTAGAGCTTTAGTCCCTAATAATGAGGTGATATCTCAAGTATTTTAAAAAGATAAGTAAATT
This sequence comes from Torreya grandis, assembly GCA_037957365.1. Classification (NCBI taxonomy): domain Eukaryota; kingdom Viridiplantae; phylum Streptophyta; class Pinopsida; order Cupressales; family Taxaceae; genus Torreya; species Torreya grandis. The sequence goes on along the minus strand of JARHVA010000718.1, from coordinate 2,591,489 downwards.
ACATTTTTCTTGTAGCAAGAGGTAGAATTCTACTTAAATAATCAAGGAAAATTGTAACATCAATATGGGGACCAGATTATCCAATTGGGACAAATAATTTACCTAATTTTTTTGTGACATTATAAATAATATTCAATTAATATCACTATCTAAGAAAATATAAGGTAATTATATCTTCTAAAAAGAAACATTATGAAAAAGTTGTCATAGTCAAAGATAGGCTGCCCAAAGTATGAAATGTGAACATTAAGGAGGAGAAGGAAACCTTAATAACATTATGCCAATAATTTTTAGACATTTTTTCTTTGTAATATCATGATTTGAAGGGTTTTAAACCTATTTTGGCTCAACATACCATAGAGTTTGAGGCAAGTGTTAAGCCTATAAGACAAAAACAAAGATTAGTTAACCCCAAGATTGAGATTTTGGTGAAGAATGTATTGATAAAGATCATTGAATCCAACATTATATTTCTCATTAAAAACTCTTCATGGGTGGAAAATATTGTGCCTATGAGGAAGAATAATGGGGAGATAAGGTTGTATGTGGACTTTAGCGATCTCAATAAGGTGTCACAATGAAACAACTACCCTCTACCATTTATGGGTTGGATTCTTTAAAGAGTTGTAGGTTCACAAAAATTTTCCTTGCTTGATGGATACTCAAGGTACAAAAATGTTTTAGTGATGGAGGAGGATCAACACAAGACCACCTTCGTAACCAAATGGGGTACTTATGCTTTCAAGAAGATACCCTTTGAACTATCCAATGTAGGGGATACCTTCCTAAGGGAAATGTATGTAGCCTTCCAAGGGCTCATAAATGAGATGATACTCATCTAATTTTATGAAATCAATATATTATCCAAGGACCTCAAAGATCACGTGAGACATTTGAGGTTGGCATTTGATATGTGAAAGTAGTTTGGGGTCTCTTTGAACCCCAAAAATATATCTTTGTAGTCCATGAGGGCAAACTTCTAGGGCATGTTGTATTAAAATATGTCCTTTCTATTGTGTTGGAGGTACAATCACTAATATGGGGGTGAGGTAGTGATGCAAGATATTTAAAATTTCAATTGTAATCCTTTCAATTCTTAATCAATGACCATAAGCATTCAAAAAGCATACAAGCTATTTATAACAATGAATCAAGCAAGATGATGCAAGATCACACACATAACATAAGATCTATGTGGGAAACCCTCTTTGTAAATAAAAAACACTCTCAATACCATAAACACATGGACTACTTGTCCTATAAGATGATCACAAACATGATACCTTTTAGTGAAGCACCCACTTCACAAGGAGCACCCACCCCTAAGTATGAATAAACACCCACTTGTTTTATATGTTGAGCACCCACACAACACCTATGAAATTAATAGCTCCATAACTCTAATTGAAGATCAATATAATTGAAGAAATAATGTTTAACACCTCTCTTTCAACTCATGACACCAACTCAAAATTACTCATACAAGTAATGCATCCAAACACTCTTTTGGATCTCTATAATCTACTTCGATCATCCTCAATAAGATCCTTACTTCAGTCCTTCCACTGAGCACACTCCCTCTAATATTTTTCCTTCATCTCTATCCTCTACTCTCTCAATTCACACTTTCAAGTCTTGAAACCATTGCCTTGGTCTCTACTACTTATAGAGTATTCATGAATATCAACTTCTTTGTCAGTCATAAGACTTTGTATAACCCTTCAGAAATATATCATGCCAAGACATAGATTAAATAAAATGTCACAAGTCAACCATAGCATCTATGGGTCACAATTAAGCAGCTATTCCTTTTAATTAGGCCTTAGTATCCCTTATAGGTATCATGGATACCTATTCACCCATTTATTACTTCATTGAGAAACTGAAGAATATATGATCAATTTAAAATACATGGGTCCACTCTATATGACCCTTATAACATCTTTATGTGAATACATCCACCAAAACACTATTATTCTAAATCACAAATTGTTCAAACATTATTCTGTACACAGGAACACCATGAATGAACAAATAATTAAATTTGAAGCTTAATAACATTAACTATACAAACATTTAGACCTTATAACTAATTAAATCTCATACACCTTGAAGTTGTACACAACTTTTCTTTTTACTATTTCAAGAAATTCATTTTGAATCATAAGTTATAACTCAAAAACTAAGAACTAGTTTTCCCTCATTAATTTGAATATTTGAATTCTAATAGTCACTATACAGACACTAAACATCAAGCACCTTAACCTCATCTTATGCTTATTAGAAATCATGGATAAATACACACTATCAATCTCCTCTAAGTAGCCTAATATTTATCATGAAAATACTCACCATTGATCATATATCATAGCTTTCATGATTGTGCCACTTGGAAAAATTATATACCTTCTACACATTTGAATATTTAACTTGTCCTACACTGTTAATCTCTATGTCTACAAACACCCACAAAACATTGATCTTATGTCAGTGTAATGAGATAGAGACACTTGCCACTAAAATTTTTAATCTTAGTAACCTTTTACAATTTCATTTCACATGTGTTGTTAGATCAAGGTTTGGATGATGGATTTTCATCATTAAATCTACTGACTAGTGATCTCAGACTTCAATTTTGGCAAAATTGATGGTCTTTGGCCCATGATAGTCTATAAGAGCTACTTTAAAAGTTTATAACTTGAGCTAGAAAACACTTCAAGAGTCCAAATTTTTTGGGTACCTTCTTGGAACTATAGAGAATATCTCGATGAAACCTTTAACCTTGGTTGACTTTTTGAGTAATAAAAATAAACACACAAACTTGTTGATTCATTTATATCTACATGGCGTGTAGTGGTGGTCTGGGTTGTCTTACGCTAAAATATGCATGTTTCTCATTCCAAATGATCAAATGACATACCAAAACTTCACCAAGACATATACAAATGCCTCATAACTTATTCTTTGTCTTTAAAAACCTACAAATGTGCCATATCTCTCCAAACCTTCAATTTGATAATTTTATCATTAATACATTAGTATCTCATGCTCTCTTTGACATCAGTGACAAACTAAAACCAATGACCATGATCAATAATATCCCCCTTTGTCATTGATGGTAAAACACCCTTAGAATGGCTTCTTACTTATTTAAATTGAGCTCTTTCATTCTGATCTTTCTCCCCCTTTGACATTAATGGAAAAGGTCTCTTCCTCAACATGCCAAAAATAATTCCTCAACATTATATATGCATTAAAATCCTATTAAGATGCTCAAGATACTTACATATTTTCAAGCATTTGAATCAATTTCTCCCCCTTTGATATGTGCCAATCTAAACTTGGAATTCTCTGATCCTTGCACCTGACAAACTACTCACAGAGCTTAGAAATCTCCTCTAACATCATGTACGTATCATGTCTTCTATTATTTAATATACACCAATCTAAAATTGGGATTTTTTTATCCTTGGACATGTCTACCTATATAACTCACAATATTTATTTGCTCATGCATGAAGATTCAATACCTTAGTCAAAATATATGAATTAGTTTGATGAATTCATCATGTTAATATTCTTGAATTCACAACTGTAGTAGACATCTTCACACTTCTATCAAGACTAAACCATATTAACATATGATCCCCCTCACATCATTCACATCTTCAAGCCACTCAAGCTAACTAGTTTATCTCCATCTTAGCCAAACCCATCTTCAAATGATATTCTTATCTTACAATTACTTATCCTTGTTTTGACTAATCAACCTCTTGAACCATCATCTAGACTAATTTAAAATTCTTAAAGTTCTTCATCTATAATCTTATCTTTCACAATATCTTTCTTACCCTTTATCTTCAAGATCTGTACTAATTGGCACTTAGATTATCACCCAAGGCACATACACTTGCTTCCACACAATAAATATGTCTCTTTAAAAGCATAGGTATAGACACCCATCTATCATATAAGGACTAAATATCCCAAAACATAGGATATTCCCATATCTCCATGCTTTCACTTGACTTTCAGTCTTTCCTCATCTTCAGATTGTCTCTGAACGAGTTCTCAACCTTATTATTTTCTTATATCTTAGGATCCTACTTGATTTCCTTATCCATTTGGGAAGATAATACTTGTTCCTTGATATTTAAACTTGTTCCCTATTATATCATAGAAAATAATCCACTTTGAGCTTGTTTTTCATTTACCTACTTAGGCTTCCATTCACTATGATTCATTCTCTTGATGTTAAGATTGATAATATTTGAAGTAGAATATTGATCATTCTTATAAAACCTTGCTATGTGACCTCTCTCAAGACATTTGAAATAAATGAGATTTATCAGATTATACATGCCTAGTGATTGAGACATATGATGATTCCTTAGAGTTTCATGAATTTGTTCATGTCCCTGATTATTTGATCTCCTGATGAAGATATTACAAAAAATTGCAATATGACCAAATCCTTGACACTTGTAGCAAAAGATGTCATTCTTTCCTTTTAAACCTATTGACTATCTTGAGTGATTATTTTCTTCATGCTTACCATTGTCGTTCTCATAATTCCATGAAAATTTATTATTTGAGGATGTTTTACAATCTTTTGATGTATGACCAAACTGATTGCAAGAGTAGAAATGACCATTGAGATTTGCATACCTCATAGCATTTGGTTATCTGATCCACTCACTCAAATTGAACCCTTAATAACAATAATGCACTAACAAATAAATAAACAATCATCCTCATGAGGCCATTTGCAAAAATGTTTCATGTGGAGGCTATACTAGGTGGCTATAATGTAAAGGTCGTGATAAGAAGGATTTTTAGAAGATGCTTACTAGTCATATCAGACTTTAAACCCAATCACCAACACTTCTACACTCCACATAACCTACATAAGACACCTTATTGACATCTAGGTGAATAAGGACCTGCAAGGGAGAGAAATCCATCACATTTTCATATCAAAGAAAGTTAAACCACTCTAGATACCACCATAAAAGAGATGAATTTTTTTATTAATTAGTCCAAGTAGGTTTATAGGTACAAATAGGAAGAGTTTCCTCATACCCAAAAGAGGGATACAAATCAAATCCATTAGGCCTAAATGTATAGAGGATGGAGAGTGAAAGAAGAGAGAGTGGCATGAAAAAGTGTATAAGGGGTCATTATTGATCCTCTTTCACTACACCATCAATTATGAGTCTCAACCTTTTCTCCATATTCCCTTCATATATTACTTTTATGGTTGAATAGGTGCTTTGAATGATCTCCTTTGAGTGTTGATGCCTATTTTTAGTAAATTTTTACTCATAAAGAGTTCATGAACACCACCCTTTTCCCACTTATTCTCCTTTCATCAATTACCAATGTTTAAATAGGTCTAGTCAAAGCTTTCTCCATGAGGTATTTAGTGATGTAACTCCCCTTAATATACCATTGAGGATTGATAACTACCCCATTATCTCTAATTTCCATGAAGCATGTATTATTTATCTTTAATATATTTTACTAGGTATTACATATTTGCATTAACTCCCTTAGAAGTCTCCTTATGCTAACCTTAACTCTCTTGATTGACCAAGTAGGCCAATTAGGCCTAATAACCTAACTATTTTCATTTGGAAGCCATGAAACATGAAAGAAACCTCAATATCCTATGAAGGGATGAGTTTTAGGCCTAAAACAAGTCCTTACATCATAATATGAGCCCTTTTGATCAATAAACACCTATGATTTGGTCACATTAGTTTATCATTTCACCCTATCATTTATTTCTATATAATATCTCATTAGCGAAAACTTATATAGGTACTTCTAGGAATTTTTTTGAGCATATGATGTCTTGAGGAGATAGAATAAGTGGTAAATCTTCCCTTCTAATGATTGGCATCTCTCAGAACAACTTTGTACATCTCTTTCTATCCCTTTTATTGGAAAAATATAGTATTCTGACACTTCCATATAGGTTATGTACAATCAAGTACCATGACCATGCCCTCTTATGAGTGTAATTGACATTCCATTGGTTGATCAGACCATTCTAGGGTGATAGGATGCTAAAATACCAAGTTTTCCAAAGTTGCATCTACCTAGGGTTTTAGAGAGTTTTTGGATGTCCAAGAATCTTAACAATGATTCATAGAGTATAAACCCATAAAGAAAAAAATAATCTTATAATTTAGGTACATTGACCCCTCCATACACTAGAAAACCACACCTTATAGTTATAGATGTATAACTAACCCATAGACTATCTTGGGACCACTTGGGGACCACTTCCTAACCATTACCCCACAAACCTAAGTTAGCTTGACTAACTCTAACCATTCTAACTTTTTCCTATCAACCAATGATGTTCAAACTCTAACTACCAACAGTTAGACTTGATCACCAATGGTCAACCTTTAATCTCATTAAGGGTTAACTCTAGCTCAACTCCACCTTGATTTTTAATTCTTAGTCACTCACATAATTATGCATGTTAAGGCTAAAATTAGATGGCATATTGACCACCTTATTTTAACCTATTATTTCACCTCTCCCTTCCTTCTATAAAAAGAGAGGAGGAGGAGGTGAAAGGAGAGGAGAAAATCATCAACTTCTTGTGCCAAAAATTAGAGATTTATGTGAAATTACTCTTCTTACTTTTATCAAATCTAAAAAATATTCCAACAAGGGTGACAAATATCACATGTGTGTAATTTCATCAATTATCAAGCTAAGGTACCATCACTCTGCTAGAATTACTCTAGGATCTATAACTAGTTTTCAGCCACCCTCAATGTTCTTTAGACCAACAAGTATTTGTCTCTTGTCAATATTCAATTCTACAAATTTGACCAACCAAACTTCTTGACCCAAAACAAATCCCATAGTAATCATCGATGGTTACCCTAATCATTGATGGTCTAGCCCTAACCCTGACGGTTTCTTAACCATCAAAAGTCACCCAACCACTGATGGTCTCACCTAACCACTAGCGATCATTGTGTGTCGACTCCACTAGTAAGTTAATTCCACCTATTAGACCCTAACTAAATTCCACTTTCTAAGTTTTTACCTGATCACAAAGGAGCACTCTAATTTTTGACCCATGTCTAATTTATTTAACATTAATATCTAATAATTTCTTACTATAATAAGTCAAATTGATCTCTTTTTAATCACTTCTTGTATTTGATTTCATTATCTTATGTTATTTATGCAAGTAATTTTTATTTTCATTTTTAGAACTTGATTGTTTAAAAGTGTGGATTGATAGTCTCCAAAGAAGCTTGTCCTTCTTAGATATAGCTCACTAGGCAATCCACCCTACTACCTAACTAATCAACCATTTCTTTAGTGATTTCTTATCTATAGGTCATCCTCCATAGAGAAAGAGGAGTATCTAAAACCATCTAGATCATGGAGTGTAAACCACATCCATGTTCTACTAATCTCACACTTATTTTAAGTTTTACAACTTTCTTCTTAGAAAATAAAGCAAAATTTAATGAAACATTCTTACATGCCCAGTGGGAACTTTGATTCTTTTTTTAAGTTCATAGTTACATCTAGGTGTTTCTTCTTCTTATTTTCTACTTATACAATGAAATAAAAATTTTATTTTGGGCTTAAAGTTAATTGTATACATTATTTTCATACTTATTTTAGCTCACATAGCTTAACTAATCAAGTGAATTAATCATAGCTTCAATCTTGTCACACATATGAGACCAAACCACTTATACCTAATCAAGAATCAAAACATTGACATAAGGACCAACTAAGATTTCATCACCTATCGATCACCTTTCCTTGAATATCTTACTTATATTTCATCACTAAGGGAAGAACCAACTCATTATGTTGGTTGAGTTTAATCTCTAGCAACTTGGTAGATTTTGGCTAAGCACCTGACACCCTTATCACTATGGAATGTCAAGTGAGGGGGTAGGCCCCAATATCAAGCCATGTACTAAGTTTTAGTACAAATATTGAGAGCCTTTAACTACCTAAAACTATCCTTAGATATCTTTTTCAAATACTCACTCTAAAAACCCAAGTTGGTATTCATAACTTCTTTAAAAATTGAGGCATAAGCCAAAAAAAGAGATAATAAAATATCCTAGGATTTTAATCCACATTAGTTTATGCATTGCTTTCCTTGAGATATTTTTATTTTTATTGCTTTTATTTTTAATTTTTAAGATTACTTGTATATTCCTCTTTCCCTTACCTGCATGGTCTTAACTAGGCAATGACTAAGAAACCAAACAAATTAGGATCACCTCATAATCATCTATCTTCTTCTTCTCCCTTATCCATGGAGAAATTCTTAGATACAGAGTTATCCCCATCCTTCTAAAAGTCCTAATATCCATCATATGGTTACCCAAGGTGATATGTATTTTTCCACCTTTCTAGCTAATAACCCCATAGCCCTTTAACATTACCTTAACACCATATCCCATCGTACCCTTACTTTGGTTCCACCTATTTACCCGCCCTATAACATGCCATCCCACCTTATGGCTAACACCTCTATTTACACCATTTCCACCCAACCCTTGGTCACCCAAACATCCTCTTATACTAATAATACCACCAATATCACCCACCAAAACCAACCCACCTAACCAACCAACACCCAAACACCTTCTACCCAAACCAACAACCCTTCTAGTATAGGAACAACCCAACTTTTGGGAACTAGTAGTCCATTTACCATGGGAGTACCCTCTACTAGTGTCACCACCCTTCTTCTTATTTTCAACCCACCTACTTCCACTCCATTTTATATCTTAGTGGTTCCCATACCTTTTACCCTTCCACCCATTAGTACCAAAGTTACCACCTATCCTCTAACTACCAGCCCAATCATACCTCCAACCCAACCTATATTAGTCCCCCAATAGGTGTCCATTTCATCAAACTTGAGATGCATCCCTAACCCACAAGGATATTTACCTCTAACTTCCACCAAACCACTTATCTCCATGTCTTCATATGTGTCATCATCCTAACCACCCATGTCCACATACTAATATGTGGTAGCTTCTCAACCTCTGATCAATTATTTGTATATTGTACACACCCAACCTCAATAAAATGCACCTTACAACTTTGGAAGTGTACAACTATATACTGATATAGTAAATATGTTGATGGACAAAATGAATACTTTAGAGTCATTTATTTTTGGTGACCATAACCTCTTATCATATGACTAAATATGCAACAAACCAACTCATCCATTTGTACCCATTTGACCATATCTTCCCTAATGGGAACTTCTAAAATTTTCTAAATTTTACAGCAACGAAGACCCTCAACAACATCTGAGAGCATTTAAGAATTTTTTTATTTTTGATTGCCTATGATGATGCTTTCCTTCTTCACACCTTTCCCATGTCTCTATCAAGTCTAGAACTAGATTGGTAAAGTACCATTACCAAGCACTCCCTCTTTTCTTTTTCCAAACTATCTCAAACTTTCTTAGATCACTTTTCCATAAACATCTCTAAGAAATTTTCCATCATCGATCTTTACTCCATTTGACAATTTGATGATGAGTCCATTGTTGAATTCATAGCTTATTACCAAACCAACTCTACCTATACCCCTCAAGCTATAATTAAATCAACCAAACCAACTCCACTTAAAATAACCCAAGTAGCTTCCCCCATCACAACCAAACCCATCAAAAAAATTTGCATGCTCCCTATTCAGAGCCTTACTCACCCTTTGCTAAAGGTGGATTTAGCACCACCTAACCCACCAAAATTCAAGCCAACCAAGAAGGAGGAGCCACCTAGGATCTCAAAACCTAGAGCCTTGTCACCTATTTCTACCTTGCCTTCCATTTTGGGACCACATCCTTCTTCCATCCTAGGACCTCATCCTTCAATTAGTAAATCACATCTCCTAAAGATAACCCAAACCCAAAATTATCTTTTAGCTACACCCCTACCTATCCTCTTCTCAACCTCAACCTCTAAATCTTCTACTACCAAGCATTGTACTTATAAACCTTATATTTTTATATCACCCACTAACAAGCCTACTTCTTATAAAAAATTGGCCTCTAAGGAACCAACTACCAATAAAAATCCACCACCTAGTACTCCCAATACTAAGCCTATTCCTAAAGAGGATTCCACTCCCACAATCAAAAATCGAACCCTAACATCCTTGCCACCTTTACCCAAGTCTTACTCAAACCTTCAACAAAGGTTATTTTAAAAAAAAATCTTAACCTTGCCACCTGTCAAACCATTTAGCCCACATAGTCCTAAACCATCCTAGTATAATGAAAAATTAGTATGCTCATACCATATAACACTTGAGCATGATATAGATAATTTTAAAGCTCTCCAAGTATTAATCCATTAGCTATATCATGAGGATGACTTATTTTTAGACGAGCCTCATATGACCCCACCATTGATGCAAGAACCAAAATCCATCAACTAATACTTACCCACTCCCCCACTCTCACCTTAGAGTGAAGAGGAATCAAAGGAATCCTCTAGCTTGACTCTTTCCCAAATCTATACCATCCATGTGGTCACATGATCACAGGATCAAAAAAAATATAAGGGGAAGGCAAAGGTGTAAATTATATGGACATGTCCCTCTTTCACCACATAATCACCCAACTAACACCAAACACCTTTACCTTCTCTTAAACCCAAGATATCCATCTTTAGTCCCACTCAATTCAACCATTCTAATTCAATACAATGAGTATTTCTGATACAGCTTCACCAAACACTATTGAAGTTGAGTTTGTATGAACTAATTAATATCTCACCCCATCACTACCAAATGATGATAGAGGCTTTTTAATATATAGAGGTTTAACTAGAAGACCCATAACCTCTAACAGCCTTTGTTAGAGCTCTTCATCCTTTCAATCTTGTTACCTTAAAGGATTCAAAAATACCCTCCATCCATACATATGATCTAGATCCTCCTCTCTTCATTGTTGTGTACATCAACTAAACCCACATCAGGAGGGTTATGATTGATGGGGAAGATATAATAAACATTATCTCCTCCCATACATACAATGAGCTCAAATTACTAGAGAATATTAGGTCAAAAACCTTAGTAGTGCTCTAATCATTTAATCACACCATGGCCACACTTTTATTAACTATTATCCTTCACATTTGTCTAAGACCCCACACACTTCTTGAGTTATTTTTTGTAGTAGAAGATGACTTATAATATAATATTTCATTGGGATACCCTTGTAATCATTTCATGGGTTATGTGTTATTCACCCTACACTGATGCATCAAATTTGAACATGAAGGTAAATTTGTTACCATATAAGCTAACCCTATCCCTTTTACATCATGCAACATGACATACTAACCCAGTGATGTTCTCCTTCCTCTATCTAACAAGCCTTCATTGAAAAAAGTTGAAGCCTCATCTTCTTCTATGAATGAAACATCTACCAATTCATCTATCCCTTCTACCCAAATCCCCATAATAGACCCTTTGGAATCAACCTTTTATTTCCTTTCATTGGTAGAATATCACCTTCTGACACTAAATGATTTTCCTACTCCCCAAGAGTATGGGAATCTTGACCAAAAACTTGGTTATGACCCTAATATTGGAACCATTATCTCTTTATTACCCTCAACTTATCAAACCAATTTCTTCTATGGAGGACTTGATAAACCCCTTGACACTTCCACCATCTCTTTTTCACCTCAACCATTCACCTCTGGTTTCTCCTATCTAGATAAACTAGAGTTTGTCAAGACATATCTCTATAGGTGTACTTATAAAGTATTTATTCTAGGTTGATATGAACACAGGCCATATGATTTTATTTTAATTAAGACCCAAAAACCTCATGAAAATCATGGCCTCAGTTTCATTCCACCTAAAAATCAAAATAACCTTCCTCCCATTATTGTCATTGATGAGGAAGACAACCCATCCTCACTAGCCCCTTCTCCATCAAAATGTGAGGATATCGATGTCATCCAACCTAATTTTTTTCATCAAAATGATCAGCCTTAGGCCCCTAACTTATAAAAAGGATGGGGTGACCGTAACCATTCCTTTAACTCATCTTGAGATGGTAGGAGACAACTCTCCTAGCTTAATACCATTCAGTATTAAGATGATGATTCTATTCACACCTATCTTGGTGAAGAAGATTTATCTATCTACAAATATCTTCCTCCTAAGACTTCAACCATGTTTAATTAATACACCATGGATATTAACTTGGGTACTTTAAATAATCCACATATTATCAAATTTAGCCAATCACTAAATTTTGAGGAGCTTCGAGACTTCCACTCCTTCCTGTGAAATTGGAGTATAGAATTTTCTTGGTCTTACAATGACATCCCAAGAATTGACCCCTCCATAACTACCTATATTATAGTTACCAACCATGATGCCAAGCCAGTTAGGCAAAAAATTTGTCAAATGCACCCTCACATAGCCCTTCTAGTCAAAGAAGAACTTCAATGTCTTTTATCCATTAATTTCATCCAATCTATTGATTATCCCTAATGGGTCTTCAACTCCATCCATATCACCAAAGACATAAGGGGACATATAACTTGGGTATACTTTCATGACCTTAAAATTTCCTACCTAAAGGATTACTTTCCATTACCAAGCATTGACTATCTTATCAATCTTACAACCAACCATGAGATGTTATCTTTTATGGACAGGTTCATAGGTTATAATCAGATATTAATTGCCCTTGAATATCAAGACAAAATTTCCTTTATCATCCCATGGGGAAATTTTTGGTATAGGGTCATGCCTTTTAGTATAAATAACACTTGTGTAACCTGCCATCACATTATGACCTACATCTTCCATGACCTTATTCATAAAATCATAGAAGACTATGTCAATGACCTCCTTGGTAAATACAAATGTTGTAGATATCATTTGGCCATTTTTAATATTATCTTTGAATGAATCATCCATTACCATGTCCACCTTAACCCTATGAAGTGTATTTTTGGGGTCTTATTAGGCAAGATTCTTGGATTCATTATCTCTCTTCATGGATTCAAAGTTGATCCTACCAAAATAAAAGCAATAATTGACATGAATCCTCACACCCACCTCAAGAAATTATATAGCTTATAGGGGAGGTTTCAATCCATTCATCACTTTATATCCTAGCTCTTGGATTGATGTCAACCTTTCCACCACCTTTAGAAAAAGGATGTATCTTTTAAGTGGAATACATACTATCAAAAGATTTTGATTCACTTAAAGAGTACCTTCTATCTCCACATATCCTCATTCCTCCAAAGCAATATCAACCTTTTATCTTTATATTTATACCATAGACAACTCTTTAGGGGAAATGTTGGCTCATCAGGATGAGTAACATAAAGAGAAAGTTGTATACTACATAAATCATACACTTTTAGGGTACAAAACTCGATATACCCATATTTAAAAGATTTGACTCACCCTAGTCTTTGTGACCACCAAAATTAACCATTACCTTCTTAATCACAAGACATTTCTCATTACCAACATTAAACCTCTCAAATATATGCACTCTAAGCCATACTAAAATCAACATATGGCAAAGTGGCTCATGAGTTTAGCTAAGTTTGACATTGAATTTCTCCATCAAAAATTAATTAAAGGGTAATCCATTGCTAACCAATTATCCAAAGCACCATTATAAAACAACTCACCTCCTCCTCTCAAGTTTCTAGATGAGTCCATCATGACCCTCTCTCAAGCAAATTTCACCTATCAAGTAACCATGGTTTTCAATGGATTAAAGTGTCAACATGGTGGGGGAGTTGACATCATTCATATCCCCTTTCATAGTGAACCTCTTCCTTTATCCTTCAAGCTAAATTTTAAATGTACCAATAATATGGTTGAATATGAAACCCTAGTGATAGGTCTTCAAACTACATTAGCCTTGGGAGTCAAAATGATCAACATTTTTGGTGACTCTTAAATTGTGGTCAATCAAATCAATAGATCTTATCAATGTAAGAATGATGTTTTTCAATAATATAAACAACTAGATAATGTACTCTTAGCATCATTTGAAAACTACCATATCTAAACCACTCTATAATTATAATCATATAAAATGTGAAATTGGATGATTTAGGAATGGATAATAGCACCCAATCTATAGGTCCTCTTTATTTCTCCCTCAACCCTTCTGAGCTAGACTTTCACTGATTCTTAGTCACTTGTAGCTTTTTGGACTTAGCTTTTTGAGACCTAGGTAGCTCACTCAGACCCAGATCCATCCCCTAGGTCTCATCCTCCTAGGATAATAGTTCCTAACTTGGATAGGATCACTAAAACTCATGGTTGTCTTATTTTTGGTGTTGTTTTCCAAGTTCATTTTATCCTCAAATAGTCATATTTTCTTGAATACTTATATTTTCCCCTATCAACCTAATGCAAGCTCATCTAATTCATGATCATCAGTTTTTATATATAAGGCCATTCAATTTCCATTTATAAGGGTTGACACTCATTCATAGGAAAGAATCAAGAATACAAGTAAGTACACTCAATCACTCTTCCCTATTCTTTGCATACAACCTTCTAAGACCAACTCAAGTTTGTTGAAGCACTCATACCAATCCTAGTGATCCAAAGTACATTTAAAATTTGCATATAGTTTCATAAATCACATAATTTCACCAAGCACTTCAAATGGGAGAACTAAATTAGCTTGATCTTTCTTTGGAGTATTGTTATGTAGGTAATGTGACCACACATGGGGTGTGAAGTGCATCTAGTGTATCCTTCACACACTAGCCCCTCCTCTCTTTCCCAAGTTTTCTACTTAAGTTTAAGTACCAAGATATCATAAGGGTTTTGAAGATTTAATAAGACATATAGTGAGCTATGCACATACCCAAGCTTCAATATTTCATTGCTAGGGTGTCACAGCCTTGCCAAGTAGAAACCAAAAAAGCTAGACCACCCGGACAATAGTGTTGGAAGTGGATAATAGCATCAAAATTGGACTAAAATTTCAAATAAAAGGTTGTATTGATTTTTTAACTTGTTTCCAATCCATAGATAGAGTTTTGGGTCTTATTTACAATAGTTTGTCATCCTTGCATAGTAATTTCTAGACCTTGCATCATTTGTTTTAGCCCAGAATAATCTATGTTTGATTTCTTCACACTTATTACTATGTTTGGAAAAGGTAAAATACATATCTATTTACAAAAATTATTAGGCTAATTAAGACAAATTAATTACTAATTTAAATTTACTTAGACCTTTATTTTCTTAAGAATTAAACACCTAATTCTAAAAAAGAATAAAACATTTGGTGAACCTAACTTACTTTGAATTTTTACATAAAAACCCTACAAACCCTAGGGTTAATTATTTATGATTTTGTTACAATAATTCCTTGATTTTTATTAAATTTAAAAATAAAAAAATTATAAATTAATTGAAATATTTTTAATAAATTCACTCAACCCCTAGTTTGCACATATTAGGTCCTATTTGCATGCAAACACTTTCAAACCACTAGGGAAAATATATTGCTAATTTTAGAAATATTTTTAGATTTTTCCTAAATTTTTTAAGCTAAATTCTAAAAATTCATAACAAAATTTTTATACTAATTTGGAAAAAAATCTTTTCAAACCCTACTTGCATCTACTAGGTCCTATTAAATCAAGCACTTTCCCATAAATTTCTAAATTTTATCATACATACTTACCTAAAAAATTCAATCTAAAGTACAAAAATTCATATTATTTTGCACAAATCTTTATGAAATTTTTTTAGTTTCATATAATACCTTCTATTTGACTTCTTTAGGTATTACCTTACATCCATAGTCAAATTGCAAAAAAGATGCTCATTTATTTACAAACTTTTCTTACATTTATTGCAAATAACAAGGAAACCATAATGGGACCTATCATGTAAATAAATGATGAAGTCTATCATATGTTAGCACAAAGCTTCATCCTTTGAATTTCATACTTATGTTTCATAATAATGGATGATATTACAAAATTCATTGCTAAACTTGCACAATATTTCAATATTTCTTTTGCATATTCTTTATCTCTCATATGGAAAAAATTTCAAGATTATCATGATAAACACTTTATAAATGTTATAATATATGTCAAATATATTTATGTATTATTGTAAAAATACATTCTCTCTATGCTTTTCTCTCTATCTCTCATAGGGAAAAATATACAAGTTTATCATGCTAAACACATTAGAAATGTCATAGCACATGTCATAGTTTCTTATGCATACATGCACAAATTCATGCTTTATATCCCTTGTTTGTTATCTTTCATGTGGAATGTTCTTTATAATCATATTGCTATAGAATTTATAACTCCATTTAAATGAATTTTAGCATATATGCATAGATTCTACCTAGATGTATATTCCTCCTTGGCTACTCTTGTTTCAATGTCATATCTTATGCAGAGGAAAGAAAACCCTTCTCCTCCTCTCCCTCAAGAGGGTGATAACTATTTTCCCTCTAACTAGGTCCATGATAGCACCCCTCCAAAATGTGAGGAAGCCTCTACTATTATTCCTAATGCATACATTTAGACTATATATTTTTTAAAACCTCTTCACCATATGTGCTTACATGTTTAATTATAAGAAACTAATGTTTACACTCATCCGACTCTAAGCAATCAAATAACCAATATGAATAAGATAATTTCATATTTGCAAACATATAATCAACTATTTCATGAAAATATCAAAACATTGTAAAATCACATTACAATATAAAAGCTTTAAAGACACCCTAGTGTCAATCATGTATATGCACCTTCACCTAGTCAATTGGTTGCAAGAAATATTACATATCAAAACAATAAATCACAATAAAGTAACTCTACAACTAGTGATTAAGAAAGCATTCAAAGATCAAATAAGAGTTAATGTGAGATGATAAGGGAAATTATTAAATATAACTTGATCAAATGACCTCCTCTACATCTAGTGAGAAGATCCAAATATTATTGTACATATCATAGAATGCATGGGCATCACACAGATACATGTTTTGCATTAAAAAGCATATATAATAGATAATTGTTAATGAGGACCTTAGACAAGGTAAATTAGTCAATCAATCTACAACAACATATGAACACATTAAAAAAGGGTTAAATTCAAAAATAGTACAAAAGTGGTTACCAAAGTAGAACTCAAAACAATAAAAGGATCAACAAGTAAAATTAGAGCAACAAATAGTACCACAAGCACAAGTCAAGCATCAAAAATATGAAAATATACCTCTCCAAAATGAGGCTCAATTTTAAAATTAGTATGGGCTTGGTTAAAGATATATATAATAGTTTGATTATCAAGGTCAAGGGTTAGGCAAGCATGCTCAAGGAATTACTACTCATATTCTAGTAGATGATAATGTTTGTCACTAGAGTTTGGGATTTATTGAATATCCCAAGGAAAATCATTCACAGACATAATTTATCAAAGGAAAGGCTCAAAATAAAACAACAATCAACACTATCATTCTATTGGTTCAAAATCAAGATGATAATGATAAGTGGAACAATACAAGTTATTATGATTTTTAATATACTGATGATGAATTCAAATATACAGAGTCATATTCTTAGCCATTCAATTGTGCATCAGATTTATTCATGATAATTTTATTCAATATATGACACCATGATAGGGGGTCTCATATGAGACTCATTGGTTAATATCATTTCTTTTCAGTATTAATTGTAGATAAAATCTTTTACTTGATCGTACATAGTTCAAATATTTTCAAAAATACAAAAACAATATAACACTTTAAAATACAAAAACATTAAAAAAATTGAAAAAACACCAAAAACATTTTTTGATTGTATGTATCATCCATGTTTACATTATGACTATCATGCTAGAACTTACATTTGTTGTTTCATGCTATTGTATGTCAATTTTATACATTACCATGCTTCACTTAATCTCTTTTGAGTGTGTGTAGTGACATCTAGCTCTTTGATTGCTTCATTTTACCCATTGAGGGGGAATTCTTACTTATACATTCAAGACACACATTGATATGCATACCCACTAGGGGAATCATCTACAAGACTAAACCATCTTGGTTATATCAGTCCTACACTACACACTCTGAGTTATCATACTGATGCACATTCCTTAATAGATTACATAGATTACTACATCAACATTTCACTAATACCTAGCACTTGTGTATTTATTAGCATATACCTAGTCTTATAATACACATGCTTTTCATACTGTCAAATTTTATTTGATTATTTATATGTGTTTTTATCTTTTAGTTCTTATATTAATTTCATTCCTTGCTTAGCATAGCTTGTGTGATTGTATTTCTAATTCTTGCTTGTCTTTTGTTTATGCCTTAGGACATCTACCAATGTCCTTTTCTTTTACTCTTCTATGTTCCTAAGGACCTTGTGCTAATTTTCTTGTTCACTTGTATGTGTATGTGGTATTTGAACATGCCTTATATGCTTTCTTTCTAATTTAAGTGACATGTGCCCATGTCACTTACTTGTTTGCCCCCTTGGCCACCCTTGTATACTTCTTGTTTCTTAATTTGTAAGATTTTTTTCTTGTTTTATCCTCACTATGTGAAATTCCATGATTCCAATCATGCATTTATCTTACTTCTTGAATTCCATGATGGACATCATGCTCCATCCCTCCATGATTACTAACGAACTACTAACTAAAAACTAGTATCTAACATTGCCAGTCAAATTTAGTATAATGCACTTGCTCTTACATTGTTATATATATAAGCATACCCATATTGATATAATAGTCTATCAATTCAAATATTTTTATATCTTGAAATATCTTGTCAAATATTCAATGTTATATTTTGTATCTATACAACTTAACACACTTGGAGGACTCTTTTCTTTTGAGGGTAGTCATTATAGGTTTATCATTCCTACCCTCAAAAGAGGTATAATAAAATAAGGGGTTTTTATAGAGATAAAACCTCATAATATTAAAAATAACATCAAATATAACATAGTACAAAATCCATAGGTCAAATTGGTCAAACTAGAGCAAAAAAATAGTGATAGTTTCAGATCAGCAATCAGTTTTCACATGGGACAATAGTACCAAAAATGGATATTAGAACAAAAAATAGGGGTTTCCACATTTTTTCACTCTTATCCATGTAGAAAACATTCAAATTTTCTAGAAATAGGAAAAAAAATAGTTTAGGGATAATTTTTACACTTCTAGATCCTTTAAATTTAGTAGTTTTAGCATAGTTTTCTCAGATATAGGGGGTTATCATGCATGGAATGATGGTTCTCACTTTCATCTAATATTATGTAGTTGGCATAAATTATAGATTAGAATCCATGTTTTAGACATCAGTGATTTAGGAAAATGTGAATGGTACATTGATCTTCTTTTGTTTCCAAGTTCAATTTATGCCAAGCATTCTCAACAATTGCCTACCTTACTCCATCTACAGGTGGTTGACATCACACTCAAGTTAAAATTTCATAAAATTTTAGATTTTCAAGTACATGAGTTCCTAATTTATCTTTCATATAAGCCTAGTACATCAATTTTGGAGTGGCTTTCATACAAGCCTAATCTCCATCTCTACAAATGGCCAAGAGATCCCTAATTTCTAGCACACATTCAACTATCCATGCTAGAGTGTTAAATTTCTAGCATATTCATAGGCTCCATGAGAATATCATATTACATCTATTCTATATTGGTATCACTTCATAGTTTCACTTCATGGGGTAATGATGGAGCCAAAGGGCTAGCCTTTGGATTTTTAAGCCACCTATTTAGAGGGATTGTACATACACTCTAGACATCAATTATCACATGTATGATTCATTAACTTCACTTAGTTGGAGATGATGGAACCAAAAGGATAGAATTTACATTCTCAATCCACATTTTGAGGAATTTATCACTTATCTCAATTCATGATATTACTCTTCATTTGGTACATACTCAACGCAATCTAACATCATAATAGGTTTTGTACTAGTATGCATACCCGATGAGGTGTATTCATTCATCTATCTTCCTTTTCTTAGGTTTTATCCATTATTATTTTAGATATAGTGTATCTAGTAATAATTTATCTACTTCATATTTTTATTTATATATTCACACATCATAGCATGATCTCTCTATGCACATTCAACATTATGCAGATTCATGAGCTTTTCCCTTACAGGTAAGTTCATGTATGCTTTCTATTTTTCCTTTATCCTAGTATTTCAATTTTTTACATCACTAGAGTAAAGGGGGTTATGTGGGGGAATGTAATCACATAAAATTCAAAATTGGATAACTTAGGCATGGATAATAGCATCCCACCTATAGGTCCTCTTTCTTGCTCACTTAACCCTTCTTGGCTAGACTTTCAATTATTTTCAGTCACCTGTAGCTTCTCAGACTTAGATTTTGAGACCCAAATAACTCTCTCAAACCCATATCCATCCCCCCAAGTCTCATCCTCTAAGTAAAATATCACCCAACTTGAACAAGAGAATTAAAACTCAAGGGTGTCCTATTTTCAGCACTATTGTCTAAGTTCACTTTAGCCTCAAATGATCAAATTTTCCCAAATCCTTATCTTTTCCCTAATCAGCCTAATGAAAGCTCATCTAACCCAAAATCAATAGTTTACCTATATAAGGCTATTCAATTTACATTTATAATGGTTGGCACTAATTCATCAGAAAGAAGCAAGAATACAAGCAAGTACACTTAAGCACTCTTCCTTATTATCTGCATACAAACTTCCAAGACCAATTCATGCATATTCAATCACTCATACCAATATCTAATGATCTAAAGTACATTATATATTATCTTCTAGTTACATAAATCACACAATTTCACCAAGCACTTAAAATGGTATAACTATATTAGCTTGATCCCTCTTCAGAGTATTGGCATGTAGGTAGTGTGCCTACACATGGGGTGTGAAGTGCATCTAGTGGATCCTTTACACACAAACCCATCCTCTCTTTCCAAAGTTTTATACTAAATTTAAATTAATAATATATCCTAATGGTTTCAAATATTGAATCATACATACAATAAGCTCCACATAGACCTAGGCTTCAATATTTCACTACTAGGGTGTCACAGGCCTACCAAGCAAAACCTAGAAAATCTAGACTACTAGGACAACAGTGCTAGAAGTGGAAAATAGTGTTAGAAGTGGAATAAAACAAAAAATAGTAGGGTTTATTTATTTTTTCACTTTTGTGTAATCTATAAATAGAGTTTTGGGTCCTATTTATGATAGTCTGCCATCCTTACATAGCAATTTATAGACCCTACATCATCTATTTTAGCCCAAAGTAAGATAAGTTTGATTTCTTCTCACTTATTAATATTTTTGGAAAATTTAAAATACATATATATTTACACAAATAAATAGGATAATTGAGACACATTAATTTTTAATTTATATTTACTTAGACCTTTATTTTCTTAGGAATTAAACACCTAATTCTCAAAAAGAATAAAACAACAATATATGAATAGGTTTGCCAATATGATGGATTCTCTCACTTCCAAAATCCCATCTACACCCTCTAAATCTAATATATATTCCATTATCCATTGACTTATCAAACCTTCTTATAACAAATCAAACTTTCCTACCATCTTCAATGTGGAGGAGACCCAACCTGACCTTTGGTATCAGGAAATCTTCAACTATCTCAACTTTGACATCATCCCTTATAACCTTTCTAATAATTATCAAAGAGAATATATTTAGATAATATCACATTTTACCATATTTGGGGGGAATTCTTTATAAATCTAGTTTTGGTTTCCTCTTCTATTACCTACATAGTAATGAAGCCTCTCATGCTATCAAGGAAATACATGATGGAATATATGGAGGATACTTTAGTGGTATATATATCACTAAAAGCATCCTTAACCTTGTCTATTATTTTGATTATTTGAAAAAGTGTGTTAAATTTCAACAACATGCCAATTTACATCACACACCTAGCCATAGTCTTCAAGTATCTAAGGATCTCTGGCCCTTCTGGTAATGGGATCTGGATCTTATTGGTGAAATTAACCCCATTATTCATAATGACATCATTCTGTCATCACTTCAATGTAATATTTCACCAAATGGATAGACGTTATTCCTCTCATCTGAACCAAAGCCAATTTTTTTTATTTTATCAACCATCACATTAGCTATCATTTTGGTGTTCCTCATAAAATTATCATTGAAAATGGAAAATCTTTCAAAAAAATAAGTCCAAGCTCTTTATGACACATTCAGTATCAAGTTAGGTTTTTCATCACCTTATTATCTAGAAGTAAATGGATAGGTAAAAGAGTCTAACAAAACTCTCAACAACATGGTCACTATAATGGTTAATGCATCTAGTTAGGATTGGCATCTAAACATCCCTTTTGCCTTATGAGCATATTGTACTAGAATTTGAACCCCTATGGGTGCTACCCCTTTCTCTCTTGTGTTTAGAGCAAAGATTATTTTGCCTTTTAAAGTCCAAATTAATTATCTTTGCATATCCCTACAAGATTTTATTTTTGAGGGTGATTATCATTAAGAACATTTAGCCCAATTTGAACTACTTGATGAATGTCATTTAGTCATGCTTACCCATCTTTGTGTATATCAAGAGAGAATCAAGAATGCTTATAAAAAGCACCTCAAATTGAGATAATTCAACATTAAAGATCTCATTTTAAATGAAAATCAACATTTAAATATTATGGAGAAAATCAAGTGGGGCAACTTTGCTTTCAATTAGCTCAGACTTTATATCATAATGCATAATTATGGATTGAGATATTAATGGTTGTCCTCTCCTGAAGGGAAACAAAAACCTAAGCCACTGAATGATTTTTACCTGCATCTTTTCTTTTGTTAAACATGATTAAACTCACCTTTTATCTAACTTAATCTCATCCCTTATTTTTACCCACATGCATCCCCTTATTTTAAGGATAATCAATTAAAGTTAAATCATGTGATTATCTATTACAACCTTTGCCTAATCTTGAACATGGGTACCATGGACCTACCCATGGCATGGTTCTCATAATACTCTCTATCCCTTTATAGGATGGATTCCCATGGTCATTGTCTTTTAAACCTATTTTACCCATCATCAAACTTCTTATACTCTAGTTTTGCATTCATAAAGGTGAACCCTTCATGCCTATATAATCAAATCCATGTCAATAAAAAAAATAGAAAAAGTTCATCAACTCATAACACAAGGAAAAAAACATATATTCTATGGGTCATTCCAAGCATTCACAGACTACTCCCTTGAAGGATAACTGGAAAAACCAACCAAAATTACTCCATGTAAGGTAGACTACTCCCTTGAAGGATAGATATAAAAAAAACTTAAACAAATCTCACAAAATTAGACCACCCCGTTGAAGTATGGCTAAGTAAATCATTTGTCAAAGCATAAAAATTCATGGGAAACTTCTCGCATCAATCAGATTCCTAATCAAATGACCTAATATCAAAATTAGAAAAAGTAAAGACAATTTTGGAAACCACAATTAGATTTCATAAATAGACTTCCCACATCGATTAGTCTACACCTTATATGACATGGACTTGTTTATACTAGCTCTTTGGTAACCTAAAAAAAAGGCATGCTAGTCTCATAATAAGGTTCCATCATCATCCACTTTCCCTTTATATCCTCTATAAGCAAAGGATTTTTTATCTTACTTGACACTGGGTGGTCAATAAACTTTTTTAACCGACTAAAAAACACTAATGTGAAGCATTAAAAGGGCTTATGTTCATAATATGATCTACCTTAAGTTTATCTTAGTCCGTGTCAATGAAGAAGCATTATGCCTTCTTATTTTTCTCATACCTACTTCTTGATACATTCATTAAAATGTTTTTATTTTGATTTTCTTATATTTTATCACATTTATTTTTGTAATCTAACTTACTCTTTGTGTATTTAAATTATTTCACCTTCATCTAAACAAATACAATCCATTAAAAACATTTCACTACAAATATGTTTAGTGATTGCCTTCTTACCTTATTTATTTAAGTGTTTTATATCATAAGAACATTTTAATGAATTAATCATCTCATATACCAAACATCATCTAGTGATCAATCACATCAACTAACCATCTATCATATCTATCATAATTTAATCATACATCAAAAATTAATGAGTCATTCACATATGTTATCCACCACATGTCTAATCTATATAAAGATGCATAGGCTCATTAATTCAAATCATGAACATTATCATATCAAATTCATAACATGATAACCATAACCACAACATGAACACAATCATCCTTAACCATGACAATAATCACAAATATCATAGCCATGTCCAACAAACATAACATGCTAATAACCATCATATAAACAACATCCATCAAATATCAACATCATTATGAGCATGCATCATAAACATAGTCACCAATAAACCATGACCATGTCATAATCATCAACATATCATAAACAACATCCATTAATATCAAATATCATCATGAGCATAAATTAAATAGCCACATCATCACATGCCTAACTAGGTGAGTACACATAAACCATAACATCATAACCATCATAATGCCACATCATAAATAAAAAACAAAACCATCAACACAAACCATAAAAAATGATCACATCTATTTATCATGAGCTAATAATCAAAATAATGATCATATATATAATAATGTACATGTATCTCAATGGATATATACATCTCACTACATTGGCTTGTATACCAGTATAAAAACCATTTAATACATCAAAATATAAGGTCTCATGACAGTCTAAGACCCTAGAGCACAACTTCCTCCAAGTACCTTCCCACCTCTTGAGCCTACCTATCCTCCTATAGATTTGACCTACTAACTTGGTGTCACATTGTTGGCCTCCTAGTGATCCTTACTATATACTCACCCCATCTAGGCCCATCTAGAAGATGTGTGAATACCAAGGCCTCATAATAACAAAGCTCCTCAATTTTTTATACATACCTCAACATAGATATCATGCCTAGTGGTCTTATAGGTACTGGTACTCATCCTCCTACTTGACTACGAGAGTCTCTCTCCTAAGTAACCATAACTAGCTAAGCCCTAGCCTAGTCCCTCTCCCAAGTCAGTATGACCACTTGAACCTATGTTCCATCCCTTTCTTGGGTCACAACTACTAAATATGCCTATGCTTGATCCCTCTCAAAAGTCACTAGCTATCTATTATGGATATTCCCCCTACATTTGATATCCACCATCCACATCCATGTCAGCATCCATATCCTAGTGCCCATGCTCTCCTCCAAAAACTATGGCATCATAATGTGCCTGTAACCACATGGGGTAACCATCGATCACACCTACTTAATCAATATCAAACCTTGCTAGTAGTTCCTCATGATCAATAAATACCTCCTCTAGTGTTAGAACAGGCAATGGAAACTCTACCTCTACCCTTTTATACCTTGTTAACTCCCCTAGGATATTCTAAATGAGTTCAAATTGACTCCTCACCGTATCAAAAAGGATAAGCTAAACCTCACGGTCTTTCCTCCCAAAAATCCATCTATACCTCTACAATGATAGTATATGTCAGGTATAGCTCACCCATGCTAAAAATCTAACATAAGGACACCAAATAGCATATCCCATAACCATTACCTCTATTATATCCTTATACCAATTCACATGTTTGTTCCTCCCCCTAGTCCTATGAGATCATAATTACCTATCAACCTCATGTATCTAACTCTAAAATCCGTCTAAACAAAACCATGCCATGCTAGCCCTTGAGTCTCAATACCTATATATACTCATAGGGCCATCAATGTAAAAAGAAACCAACATTGATCCCATATCTCTTATAGGTATAGTATCCCCATAGCTCCTGATGTATCTAAACTAGTAATATATGTACCCATGCAAATACTTTCCTATCTAACCACATATTAATGAGTACCCCCAATAATAAGTATGTATATCTCCCACTACTAGAGTCTGGTAAAGTATAACATGTGATAGTTATCATCATCATTGTGAATAGCCATCTTTCATCCTTATCCCTCTAGAATAAAGATGTATAGTGAAATCCTCTTATGTGTTACCTCACTAGCACAAGGTCCTTTCCATATAGGTGATCCATCTTCCCATCTCTCTCATCATTGGTGATATGGTATATTAGCTCACCCCATATGGGTTTCCACACTATTTGGTAGATTTCATCTAATAAAATGGTGATCTCACCTATCGGTAATAAGAATGTTTTAGTGGTTGGATCCCATATCTTAATGAGTGCCATTAACATCACTACACCCTTAGGTATGTAATGATAGTACCTCATACCTCCTGAATCTACATTGGTCATATGATCACAATTTATGCCAATCATGCCTTGGCATACCTCATCAAGTATTTGGGGCTCTATATCATGCATCAAGTCTTACCCAATCACAAATATCTTAGTAAGTCACTCAATTCACTTAGCTAAATAAATGATCTCAACCATCACCATTTTTTTCAAACACACCAATAGCTAAGCATCATAGGTCAAGTTTGGAAAATTAACAACTAAAACCCTTGTCAGCCTTTTTGCCATTGCCCTTTTATGGTTAAAGTACAGCTATTGATGGTCATTTGGTGACCATCTATGATCAACCTCAACCATCGATGGTTGACCACTTTGGGATTTCTCATTCTCACCCACCATTTTCTAAGCAAATTATCATCACAAAAATAATCCCACTACCAACCATTCAAGTACCTATTCTCCACCAATTGAATAACCAACCATGTAACCTTGATATTGATCATTTTGGCCCAACTTTCACATGTTTTGTGATGACTTTGATTTGGTCATTCTGACCACTATGACTACATTGCCATGCTAACCATTTTGAACTCACATTATTTTTTTCACAAACCATGTTTGTCTTCTTAGGATCACTTCCTACCTTAGATATATATGGATGCACTGACATTGCCTAGGAGACTTACATTTGCAAGTGCAACCTAACTACCATGCCTAAATATGGTCACTTGGTCCACTTATAATTTGTCTTTCTAGTACCACCTATTTTATTGACTACCTCAACTATGGAAACCTAGTTAATACATGATCTTGGCTATCACACTTAGTCTTACTGTGTGCATGTGTTTATGCTTTGGTGCCCAACCAATAACTAACACCATCACTCACTTACCCACATATTAAACCTACACCTAATTCCATTTTACTTCATCACTTTTTAGTTTGAGGGGGAACATCTCTTCCCATGCTCAGGGTAGCTAAACCTTTGACACACCATCTATTTTTTATTTTGTAGCTTGTTGATATAAACTACATAATAAAAAATGGAAAATATAGACAATAGAAAACCACACACTATGGTTCTAGATGTTGAGCTAACCCTTAGAGCATATCAAGACCAACTTACTACTTCCTATCCATTACCCTACAAACCTAAGTTAACTTGACTAACTCTAACCATTCTACCTTTGTCCTATCAACTACTAATGGTCAACCCCTAACCACTGATGGTTAGACTCAACCACCGATGGTCGACCCGTAACCACTAATGGTTAAACTCAAATATTGATGGTCAACCTTTAACCACCTTAAGGGTTAACTCTATCTTAACTCTATCTTGATTTTTTATTCTTAGCCACTCACATAATTATGCATTTTAAGGCTAAAATTAGATGGCTTATTAAACACCTTGTTTGAACTTATTTTTCAACTGCTCCCTTCCTTATATAAAAAGAGAGGATGAGGATGTGAAAGGAGAGGATAAAATCATCAAATTCTTGTGCCATAGATTAGAGCTTTGTATGTAGGTACTCTTTTCACTTTTGGCAAATCTAGAAAAGCATTCAATGAGTGTGATAGAGATCACAAGTGTGGTAATTAATCAATCATTAAGCTAAGGTACCATCACTATACCATAATTTATCTAGGATCTATAACCAATTTTCAACCACCCTTAACATTATTTAGACTATAAAAAGATAAGTATTTTTCTCTTGTCAAGATTCAAGATTTAGTTTCTTTATCATATCTTTCTGTAACCTTGCCCAACCAAACTTCTTGACCCAAACCAAATCACAGAGTAACCATCAAAGGTCACCCTAACCACTAATGGTATAGACCTAACCACTAATGGTCACACAACCATCGATGGTCTTACCCAGTCATCGATGGTCCTTGTGTGTCAATTCTAACAAGTTAATTCCACTTATCAGACCCACACCAAATTTAACTTTTTGAGTTTTTTTCTAATCACAGAGGATCACCCTATTTTTTGAACCATGTTTGATTTATATAGGATTATATAATATTTTATTATTATAATAATTCAAATTCATCTCTTTTCAAGCACTTCTTGTATTTGATTTCAATATCTTCTGTTATTTATGCAAGTAATTTATCTTTCATTTATAACACTTGATTATTTAAAAGTGTGGATTGACATCTTCCAAGGATCTTTGTGCTTCTTAGATATAACTTGATAGACATTCCACCATATTACCTAACTAATCAACCATTTATTTAGTGATTTATTATCTATATTCCATCCTCCCTAGACAAAGAGGAGTATCTACAACCATGTAGATCAAAAAGCATAAACCACATCTAGGTTCTACTAACCTCACCCTTATTTTAAGTTTTAAAAATTTCTTATAAAATAATTCAAAATTTATGTGAAACAACCCTTATAACTCTTTTGACAAGCTCAAGATCCTATGTAAAAGGTGCATCAAGATAAGTAGTAGAGAAATGGGCTTGTATTATTCTACAAACAGTTTAGGCAGGCTAGCAATCTTAACCTTTGTTCATAAAAATGGTTCATATACAAAAATTGTATATGGGTACCTAAAATATCTTAGTATAATTTTCTCTGAATTCATTGGTGATGAATTATATGAGCATCCAAACATAGGCCTTGAATGATTGTCTAAGACTGTGTTCTTTAAACTATCCTTTAAAACTAAAAATGATCTTTCCCTTATTTTCGTTTGTTTGAAAACACCTCACTAGGTCTTAAAAAATCCTCCTAAACATTATCACAGTGTTCAGTTGTATAGGTATGGTTTGAATGTAGTTTTATGGCAGTGTGGCTTTTTAGGCCTTAAGATAGGTTTTTAGGCCAAATAAGCCTAAATTGTGTTTAAGGGTCTAGATGGCCTATAGGTCACCTGAGAGGAATAAATTAACAATGATAAATTATTATCAAATTCTATATAATCTTTTTGAAATTACCTCTAAACACCAAATTTTTACCCTACTCTTTTATGCACTCTCATCTTTTGGCCTAGGGTTTATATGCAGTCAAGACTGGGAAACCCTAAGGTCTAATTTTTAGTGACTCATACCTCACCTAAGGTTCATAACACTTCTAATGTCCTAATATATATATTACCTTAGAGGTTTCCATCTCACTATTAACTTAAAAATTAAAATATATTTAATTGGATGAAAGACCATGTTTGTTAGATTAGGCCTAATTGGGTCCTAATGTCTCCCTTTTATATTTTTGAAACTACTTCACTTGAGATCCTTAAAATATCTCTCCTATCCATTTTTAAAGGTTTAAAATATTTATATGGCCTTAATCATCATACATAATCCTTTATATGTCACACATAGGCCTATTTAGGACTAATTAGGCCTAACAAGCATGTTCAAACTATTATGTTTTCAATGATTGTTAGGGTTGAGCCAATTACATAGGAAGACTAAGAATCATTCCTAAAATAATTATCTCTCTCTTTAAAATCTCTTAAATCCATATTTATTCAAAGTTTAATGTTCATTTTCCCTTTCCAAAGGGCTTGTTATAGGTGAGATAATTGGCTTCCTAACTGTGTTATAGGTAATAATGACTTCTTTCTTGGCCCTTAGAGTCATGCTTGACCTTAATCCCTTTCTCAAACCTCTTAAAGGTTTTCATAGTTCCCCTACCCAACCTACCTATTATCTCTAAATATTGCACCCTAGAAGAGGTTGTTTAAGCCTCTTCAAGATTTGGCCAACATGGGAATACTTCCAGGTGTGTGGGGAAACTATAGTGAAAGAAAATCTCTAGATTTTAAGGGCTAGCTCCCTAGATATGAATTGATGTGCTTATTCTACTAAAATATCCTATTATGGGTGAAAAGGGAGAGAAAGATACATAAATTAAACCTAAACTATGAAGTGATACACCAAGAGTTTCTTCCATTCATACACTTGGATTTTTCATAATGAACTAAGACAACCAAACTAGCCTTAACACCATTAATGGACCTCCCTAGCATTAGTGTTTCTCATGAAGGCAAATAAAAACTTAACAAATAAAGGCTAGTGGAAGTAAGGTTAAATATTACACTACCAAACTCATACATAGTTCAAGAGTCTATTGTAGTAGCATACACATAATGAAACCTATTATGAGAGAAGTCATTTTCAAAAACACATTCAAGGATTGCATGAAAATAAGATGAACTCAATTTATACTTGACATTCAAGATGGATCACTTCAACACATAGTGAAAATGGGCTTAGAGTATAACTAGCTTACTTATCATTAGCTGAAGTATAAATCAAGGTACAATTTTGTCATGTATCTACCATACCAAGAGTTATAATTCTCTTCAATAACCAAAATGGCTCATACTTATAGAACTTGGAAGAAGATAAAGAAGTGAGAAGTTGAAGAGGCACAAGGACAAGTGTCCAAAGGTGATAATTAGTTATAATACATAGAAATGAGGTGGAAAAGAAGTTATGAAACTGATGTGAACATTATCTCATCCAAAATTAGCCTCTTATCCAAGTGTGGCATATAAAAACTTCTTAGTCATTCCCTCTTGTAAACTGCCTTCATCATAGGCTTCCTTTTGAGCATTCTAAAGCAAGTTAGGACAAGTGTCTCATGTTTGATGAGGATATGGAGTTATAAATAATACTTCACCTAAATTTGGATTTTTTTTTATCATGGCATTCTCTTACACAAGCTCAATAATCACTTGTTTTAAAGATCACTCTCCAATAGGCATTGCTTGACACTTGGCACTAAAATATTTACATTTTGTGAGGCCTTTGAAAGTAATGAGTTCTAGTGATGGAGTATTTATAGAGTCCATATTTTATTTTTATGAGTATAAATTTGGAATGATGGATTCCATAGTTATACTAATGCAAAATGTAGTTTAGTTTTAGGAGTCTAAGACTGGACTGATGGAATCCATAGTTTTTTTTATGGCTTCAACATCTCTATGTAACCCTTCTTGATTAAATGATCTTGATTGTTTAAAAATCTTATACATTTACTTCTTATGATCCATTGGTTGTGTAATAGCTATGTAAATCTCCATTTGATATAACTTAACCTCTGGTCCATGATTTGACCCATTTCTTGTTCAAACTATCTCCTTAGGCATGGAAAACTTGCCCCTGCTCTGAGACAAAATAGGGGTGTGTTCCCATTCATATTATTCAAAACCAATAATTATATGTGATTTTCCAAATCCCAAGGGATTTTTTACCAAAAATCAACTTTAAACTCTAAGTTTTAGACCTCCATCTAACACCATTTCCAAGACATACTTTGAATTGTAGGACTGTGTGTAGGAGTGTTATAATGATAGTGTTTCTTGCATGTTATTGCTTCCTTAATTAGTGATAATGACCCTTTATTTTTCCCCTATTGTGAAAAAATCATTTTTTTAATTCATTTCAACCATTCATTACCCTATCTCACTATAACCCTTCCACCATACAACCTAAACATGTAAGATGAGCTCTCCTTTAGGTGTCTGACTATGTTTCTCATTTAGGAACCCATATTGTAGGTGAATTTGGAAATATTTTGGCCTATGGATGGTTTAATTAGGTTTATCATGAATTTATTGAGGTCATATTTCATTCATTTAGTCCAAACTCCACACATATAGTCATTTTAATTCAAAGGAGACCCTACATGTCACTCACTACCAACATACCTTGTTTGACTATGTTTAGAGGTTGTTCACTACAAAACAATGCTTCAGAAATGTCTTAAAGCATGTTTAAGTTACTTTAAGATCATCTTTCACTTTTTCCAAGTCAAACTTCACTAACATAGTCATATTTGGCACAAGGAAAACCTATTTTCAAGTCACTACTTGTCTTAGTCCATATAGGCCTATAGGTGTGTTTGAGGATGTTTTGATTATTCTTGAATGTTTTGAAGTCACAAAACATCCTATTCTCTTTAAAATTTCAAAAAAAATATCAAACTAAACTCTTTATTTCATACCTTAACCTTCAAGAAACCTCCTTAGCAAGACTGTGTTTCACTTCCCAGGCCTATGTACAGACTAGGGGAAGTGCTTAGAGGTCAAAACCATGTTCTAACCTTGCTAAAGTGATATTTAATGATTGAATGTATGTTTGGGTTACTTGGATTCATTTGAGAATAATGTCTAGTTAGGTTATGCCTAATTACTTGAAGGTTTCTTTTATTAAGTTTCCTATAGTTGTTATTGAAGCTTCTCAGTGGTTTTTTGACCATTTTTAAGGTACTTAAGCTCCAACCTTTGCTAATCTCCTTGACCCCATGTTTTTTAAATTGATTTTGTATTCTAGAAGAAATAAGATTCACCCAATTATGTTCTTTAAAACCTTTTCAAATGAGTAATATTCCATTTTGGAAAAGCTCATTGCCCTCTATTTTATCCATTTAGGGAAAAGGGTCCCTGTATCAGTGCTTTTATTAGCAAGGTCTTCCCAAAACCATGCTTGACTCTTAAGGTTTCTTAATCATGTTATTTAGGTTATCAACTTACTTCATAACCTCATGAGGGCTCAAACCTATATAATAACTTCATTCACACCCATGTAGCTCAATAGATGACACCAAAAGATGTACATTTGATTATATGTGAGGCAATGTGATTGATTCATCACTAAAACAAACCTAAGAGAAGCTCTCTTAGGTGTATTTATGCATCTTAAACCATGATAAGTAATTTGGGAACAATGAAATCCCCTTAAGCATGAGTATGATGTCATCAGGACTGTAAGTGGGAAGGACTAGAGCTGTAGGTGCATACAAAGACATAAAAGAGCATGAGTTTATAAAGGTAAGGCTCTCTAAACACCTCAAAATATAATTCCCAACATTAAATTTACATAAAATCATCAATAATATTTTGAAATCAACTCAAAACCCTCTCTCCAACTTAGACAACCTCCATTTGAGACCCTTGAGGTGATTATAAGTGTGAAGGACTAGTTTGGGAGCATATATAAGCCTAGAAGAGGATTTCATAAATAATTGAGATTTAAAAAACAAGAATAAACATGGGGATGTATTTAAAAACATGTATAAACACCTACAACACACTAACCCATTAGACTAAATCAATAAAAATAGATACAAGCTCAAATAGTGACCCCCTCATGGTTGTAAGTCCATAAAAAGCTTCCTAGAGTGTTATCCATTATTCATAAAGAAGGAGGAACAAAATTAAAATTTATTGTTATGAAAATGAATTTTTCTTAGATTAAAATCCTCCCCTATAATCACTCCTCCCAACTCTACCTATACCATCCACACCAAGTGCTTGAATTTGACCCTTCTTTGCTTGCCAAGAGAAAATGGGGGAAAAATAAGTTGTAGATGAAATTTTTCAAGTTTTCATGTTTTACAAGTAGCACACTTCCAAAATATTTTGTACAAATTCCTATTTCTCTCTATTTAGCCAAGAAAACTACCTTTTATCTATAAAACCTATAGTTTTAAGTTAGTGAAAGTTATTACAGACCTCTTAGGACACATGTCATGTGATAAAACTCTTTTACACTTTCACATTTCTAAATAAACATATATAAATCATTAAATGTACCATTTTGACCCCTTAAAAAGACTTAGAATGATAAACGAACCTAGAGAACACTCAACCAAAGCTAGTACAATATCAATTGACACTAATTGACCTATGAAACACCTTATGATAACATATTATACCCCCTTATATTCCTAAAAGTGAATTTTTTTAATAGGGGTGACATGTTTTGACCTAAAAGTCAAAATTAGTTAACAAATTAGTGACTCATAGGGGTAGTATCCTTGCTATACTAACTAAACCAGTAGCCTTTTCAGTACATTGGGCTTATGGAGTCATCCAAGGACTAGGATAAATAAGAGACTTTGACCATTGACTCAAACCTTTGATTAACAAGATAACTAGTTGCTACCCCAACTACACAAAGGGAAAGAACAACACACATAAAGGCCAAAGCAAACACACTTGTGCTACTAAGCACTTAGGGGAAGCAAGGCACAACTAAAATCAAACTAATATGTACACCTAAATTGATATATTTTTTCCCCTTTGAGATCAAAGAAGAAGCTTCTTAGGTCTCCTTGATGACAAGAAACCTCATAGTGGTAACGAAGTATTTTGTTGTCGTAGGAGCTTGGTGACTCATCCTTTTTGCTTACCACATTGATTGGCATGTGTCTAAATAAATCAAATTTAAACATGTCTTCAACATTCATGTACTCATATTTCTCCTTAAAACATGTTTCATTTTGGTCCTTCATTCTAGTGTATTCTCCCAGTGCATCAAAAGCTACAATCTCATCATTATAAGGCTTATTTTGTTCATATACTTCTTGGTATGTATCTTGGACCAACTCATCTTTCTCTATTTCTTCAAAAAGTTCGAAAAATTGATCCCTAGTCTTTTCATGATCCTCTTAAGGAAGGGTAGCTAGTATGATTTTTTAATTTAGACAAAATTCCTCTAATTCATTCCAAAAATCATCACTCTCTTATTCCAAATTTCCCTCTTCAATGCCTTTATCACACCAACTAGATTCCTCTCCTTCTTTCTCAAAAATAAGGGTCTCATTTGGTCAACAACATGATCTTGGACTTCATCCAACTCATGTCTCATGGATATGTCACTATCTTCATCAAATCAAGAGGAAAATTCATCAAATAAAAGATAAGAGATATCACCATGCTTGCATTCTCCATCATCCAATGTTGACATGTTAAGTTTGTCAATCTCATCTTCATATTCTTGGAACATTTGAATGTAGGTGTGACTTATGTCTTCTCCTTGAAGCATTCCACCTTCAAGATCCACTTATTCATCTTGTGTTTCAAGTTTATCATCATCATCTTCCATGAAGCATGGCAATTCATCAATCCATTCAAGGTCTATTTCTTCTTATCTTACATCTGAAGTGTCTTCTTCTCCTAAAACATTTGTTTGTTGCTCCATGTCATCATCTCCTTCCTCAAGCTCAAAAACTGATCTATTAGGGTGAACAGGTGTGCTAATGACAATCTATTCATCATTTCTACTCAAGGTATCATTTTCAATATGTTCAAGGAACTCATCGATGGTAGCATCATCCTCCAACTCATGAAGAGTCTTAGGAATAATCAGTTGATTCTCCAATTGTGAAGGCACTAGAGAAGAAGTACTAAATGGAAATTATTTAATTACCTTGTCAACCTTTGGTATGTCTTTAAATTTATGAAAATCTCTATCATGAAGGGTAGATAGAGAATTGGAATAACCTACAGGACCTTCTAAATTTCCCCAACATAATCCTCCTTTTTCATAATCTATCTATGCATATGACCTTCTTTCCTCTCAAGTTTAGGCATGACTTAGTTTGGTTTGTTGGTTCAATATTGACTTTAATATGAATCTATGGTAGGCTCTTGAGTAGGCTTAATAAGCTTGGGATGAGACTTAGGAGTAGAAGAATTGGAATGATCAATGTTTGGTTTTCTTAGAGGAAGGAGCTATAAATGAAACTTGTTATGTGGCTTTGACTCAATTTGACCTTTCTAACCAGGCTTAAAATTGAAGATGAATTGAGACATATCATTGGAATCTCTTCCCTCAATCTTAGACACGAATTCATTAGCTAATAATATAGAAAATTATGGTTTCACATCTGCAACTATTATATCTTGTGGGATTTTAACATTAGGATAAACATGAAAATCAAAAGAAAACTTTATGTTTATTCCAATGCCAAGAGTGTTTACATCTTTTCCTTCTAATTGAAATTTAACTCTAGGATCAAACTCATACCATAGGTTCAACTCATCAGCTATTTCCTTTAGAATAAAATATTTACTTGTAGTAGTAAAAAAGGCACAATTATGAATCAAGACATTATCAATGATCATGGTCTAAATGAAAGGATAAGGAAAAACTTCCTTGACTTGTTAAGGAACATGACATTGATGTTGCATTACTTACTATTGTTCCAAAAGTTCTTTCAACTCCCCCAATTCACTTTTAAAACCCTCTAAATCTAGGTTCAACTCATTCTCATATTTCTCAAACTAATCAATAGGAATAGCAAGTTGGTAATATGAGTGAGTTGATGTTGGAGGAGGGTATAAATATTGATATGAACCTTCATGAAGTGTAGTCTCTTGAGGGCAGCTTGTGGATAAGCCATGAACACCACAAGTAGGACCATATTGATAGGGAGGTACATGTTGATTGGAAGATGAAGTGTACATACTAGAATTGATGTTTTGAAGCACTAAAACTACTTACACCAGTTGAAATCATTTAAAGTCACCATTAGTTCTTTGATTTCCTTTAGAGGCTAATGAGTTGAAGTATAACACCAAGAATTCCTTCACTCTAATTCAATTATCCCATTGGGTGTGCCAGAACTATTGTCTCCAAATCTTTCACCCTAGAAGAGGTTGTTCAATCCTCTTAAATATTTCACCAACATTGGAATAATTCAAGGTGTTTGGGGCACCTATATTGGAATTAAACCTCTATATTTTAATATCTAACTCCCTAGATATGACTTGATGTGCTTATGCTAATAAAATAGCCTATTATGGGTGAAAAGGGAGAGGAAGATACATAAATAAAACCTAAACTAGGAGGTGATACACTAAGATTTTCCTCCATTAATACACTTGGAATTTGCATAATGAACTAAGACAACCAAACTAGCCTCAACACCATTAATGGATCTCCCTAGCATTAGTGTTTCTCATGAAGGCAAATAATAACTCAAAAAATGAAGGCAAGTAGAGGGAATGTAGATATGACACTACCAAAATCATGCACACTTCAAGAGTTTATTTAAGTAGCATACACTTCATGAAACTTGTTAGGAGAGAAGTCATTTTCAGTAATGCATTAAAGGATTATATGAAAACAAGATGAACTCAATCTATACTTAACAATCAAGATAGATCACTTCAACACTTAGTGCAAATCAGATTAAAGTATAACCAAATTTATTCTCATTATCTTAAGTATAAATCAAGGTAAAATTTTGGAAGGGATTCACCATACCAAGAGTTGGAATCCTCCTAAATAGCCAAAATGGCTCATACTTATTGAACTTAAAAGAAGAGAGAGAAGAGAGAAGTTGAAGAGGTACAATGACAAGTGTCTAAAGGTGGTAATTAGTTATAATACATAGAAATGAGGTTGAAAAGGAGTTATAAAATTTATGTGAACATAATCTCATCCCAAATTATCCTCTTTTCTAAGTGTGGCATAGTAAATCTTCTCAATCATTCTCTCTTGTAAACTACCTTCATCATAGGTCTCCTTTTAAGCATTCCAAAGAAAGTTAGGACAAGTGTCTCATGTGTGATGAGGAGAGTTATTTAAAAAGAATACTTCACCTAAATTTTGAGTTTTATTGATCATGACATTATCTTACACAAGCTCAATCATCACCTATCATCAAGATCACTCTCTAATAGGCATTCCTTGACACTTGACACTAGAATCTTTGCATTCTGTGAGGCTTATGAAAGTAACAAAACATTGATAATGGATTTTATAGTTATAATAATGAAGTTCATAGTTTAGTTATAGGAGTATGAGGATAGACTAATGGATTCCATATTTATACTGATGGAGTTCATAGTTCAGTTGTAGGAGTTTGAAGCTGTACTGATGGAGTCCACAGTTTATCTGATGGATTTAACATCTCTATGTAACCCTTCTTGGTTAGAGCATATTGCTTAATTTCAAATATTTTAGGTAGATTTATCATGCTATATTGTATGTTTAACAACTAATATAACCTCTATTTTATCTCACTCAACCTCTGGTCCATGATTTTACCCATTTGCTCTTCAAACTGTCTCCTTGGGCATGAAAACATTACCCCTAATCTAAGACAAAATATGGGTATGTTCCCATTAATATTATTCAAAACCAATCATTTCAGGTGGTTTCCAAACTCCCGAAGGTTTTTTTTTACCAAAAATTATCTTTCAACTCCAAGTTTTAGACCTCCATCTAACACCATTTTCAAGACAGACTATAGAGTGCAGGACTATGTACATGGGTGATATGATGACAGTGTTTATTGCATGTTCTATCTTAATTCCTTGGTGATAATACCCATTTATTATGCCCCTATTGTGAAAAATTCATGGTTTTAATTAATTTCAACTATTCATTACCTTATCTCACTATAACCCTTCCACCATACAACCTAAACCTATAAGATGAGCTCTCCTTTAGGTGTCTGACTATGTTTCTCACTTAGAGACCCTTGTTGTAGGTGAATTTGGAAAGATTTGGGATTTTGGATGGTTTACTTAGGTTTTTCAAGAATTAATTTAGGTCATATTTCATTCATTTAGTCCGAACTCCACATATATAGTCTTTTTGATGCAAAGGAGAACCTACATGTCACTCACTACCAACATACCCTGTTTGACTATGTTTGGGGGTTGTTCACTACAAATCAAGGCTTAAAAAATGTATTAAAGCATATTAAGGTTAATTTTAGATCATCCCTCACTTTTTATAAGTCAAACTAAACTAACACAGTCTCATTTTGCACAAGGAAAACTTATTTTTAACTCACTTCTTGTCTTAGTCCATATAGGCCTGTAGGTGTGTTTGGGATTATTTGAAACTTGTTTGACGATGTTTTGATCATTATTGAATGTTTTAAGTCACTAAAAATCCTATTCTCTTTGAAATTTAAAAACAAATGTCAAACTCAACTCTTTATTTCATACCTTAACCTTCAAGCAACCTCCTTAGCAAGACTATGTTTCACTTTTGAGGCCTGTGTATGGACCAAGAGAAGTGCTTAGAGGTAAAACGATGTTTTAACATTTCTAAGGTGATATTTAATCATTGAATATATGTTTGGGTTAATTGGATTCATTTTATCATAAGGCATAATTAGGTTATGCCTAATTTCTTGAAGGTATATTTTAGTAAGTTTCCTATAGCTATCATTGAAGTTTCTCAGTGGTTTTTGTGATCTAGGAAATTGACTCAATAGAGGATGGTTAGTATCATGTTAGTTTAAAAATGAAGAAAAAAATGAAATAAACACACTAACTAGAATAACATATCTAGGACTAGACACTAGGGAGAGCTTAGTTAACAAAAATGAATAAAACACATAACTAAAATGAAAAAGAAACCTTCTTTTACCTTCCTTGGATGCTCTAAAATTCTTGTTGTAGTTGCTTGCTCAGATTGTGCTCATGAAGTCTTCATCAAAGGAGGCTTGGATATCTCCTCTTATCCTTGGAAACTTGTGGATTTGGCTTGGCTTAGAGTCAATTTTTCTTGGTAACACTAATTTCAATGGCTTCTTGAAGATATTTATGCATTATAACTTTGTATTATCAAGACTTAGAAATCATTTTCATGGCCTCTCTACTTATAGATTTTTTAAAAAGGTTAGAATCAACCTAAACTATCTATCTCAAGATTAAGATGTGTGGCTAAGGATTAAAAAAATTATTCAATTAAAATTTATAAATAGGATCATTAATATTTTGGATAGAGGAGAAATTAAGAGGCATATACAAATTTGATGAGGCATGGGACGCATGAATCTTGATATTTGTGGCATTTATGGCCTAGGGATGTCTTCTCAAGAAATGAAGTCACCTAATGATGTAGATATTAAATATTCATTTTTAAAAACAAGTATTCAACAATTTTCCATGGAATTATTAATTAGGCTTTAACTTGGATTAATTAGCTCTAAGCATGATTAGGTACTTTGTGCACAAATAGTCAAATTGATCAAAATGCATTGTTATTGTTCTAAAATTTAATTGGATTGGAATTAGAATTCAATGTAAAATGTCTTGGATCCATTATCCAATTTAGGATGTTATCAAAAAAAAATAACAAAAGCATGCATCTTGTGTAAGATATTTGATAGGAAAGAGCAATCCAAAGCACTAAGGTGCAAAATTAGCATTTTGATTCAAAATGATCTTATCAAAGTTAGTTGACCCATAAATTGTATTGCCCCATTTAGTGATAACCTAGCCAAAATTAGTACTTGAATATATCAATTTCAACTCATTTGATGCATTTTAGTGTTTTTAGGCCAAATTGTGTATTTTAGGTTGAAATTAGGCAAAAGCCTGGTTGGAAGTCATTGATGGCTAGATTTAGGTGTCTATAGTTTGCCCCTATTTAGGAAGGAATTTCAAGTTATAAGAATAGAAGTTTCTTCTAAAATAATGAGAGATGGCCTATATGCCAAAAAGAAGATGATGGTTGAAGAAAAAATCTCCAAATGGTTTTGGGAATCCTATGATAATGCCCCCTTGAGGGATTGGTCATCATATTTGTTGATGGGTGGTACTTCAAAAAGAAACCAAAAAAAAGAAAAGATTATTATGTGATCTAGGAATTTTACTCAAGAGATGATAGTTAGTATCATGTTAGTTTCAAAATGAGAATAAAATAAAAGAAACACACTAACTAGCATAACATATCTAGGCCTAGACACTAAGGAGAGCTTAGTTAACAAACATGAATAAAACACACACACAAAATACACAAAAAAAACCTCTTTTACCTTCCTTGGATGCTCCAAAATGCTTGTTATAGTGGTTTGTTTAGCTTGTCCTCATGAAGTCTTCATCAAAGGAGGCTTGGCTATCTCCTCTTCTCCTTGGCACCTTGTGGCTTTGGATTGGCTTGGCTTCGAATCAATTTGAAATGGTAAAAATAATTTCAATGGATTTTTGAATCATTTGTGCATTATAAATTTGCATTATAAAAAATTATAAATGATGTTCATGGCCTCTTTATTTATAGATTTTTGAGATTGATCAGAATCAACCTGAACCATCCATCTCAAGATTGAGATGTGTGGCTAAGGATTAATCTAATTTTTGCAATTAAAATTGATAAATAGGATCATCAATATTTGGGATAAATGAGAAATTAAGAGGCATGGAGGGATTTGATGAGGTATGGGAGTCATGAATCCTAATATTTGTGGCATTTATGGCCTAGGGATGTCTTTCTAAGAAATGAGGTCACCTAATGATGCAGATATTCAATATTCATTTCTAAAAACAAGTATTTAACAAGTTTCTATGGAATTATTAATTAGGTTCTAACTTGGATTAATTATTTCTAAGCATTATTAAGCACTTTATGCACAAATTACTCAAATTGATCAGAATGCCTTGTTATTGGTCCAAATTTTGATTGGATTGGAATTAAAAGTCAATGTCATGTGTTAGATATATTATACCATTTAGGATGTTATCAATATCAAATAACAAAGTCATGCATCTTATGCAAGAGTTTTAATAGGAAAGAACAATCTAGAGCACCCAGGGGCAAAATTTTCATTTTGATTCAAAATGATCTGATCAAAGTTAATTGGCCCATAAATTGTATTACCCCATTTAGTGTTGTCCTAGCCAAAATCAGCACTTGAATATATCAATTTCAACTCATTAATGTATTTTAGTGTTTTTAGGCCAAATTGTGCATTTTAGGTATAAATTTGTCAAAAGCATGGTTGGAGGTCGTTGGTGGCTAGATTAGGTGTCTACAGTTTGCCCCTATTTGGGAAGGCATTATATGCTATAAGAAAAATAATGTCTTCTCAAATAATGAGAGATGTCCTATATGCCAAAAATAAGATGATGGTTGAAGAACAAAGATCCAAATGGCTTTGGGAAGCCTATATGATGAATCCTTAAGGTAGTGATCATCACATTTGTTGATGGATGATCCCTCAAAAAGAAATAAGAAGAAATGTGGAATTAACCCATGGTTAAGATTAATCCAAATAAGAAAATGCTTGCATGCATTGAGTTAAAAAAGATACTAATTTATCCAAATGTGGTTATAATTAGGAATAAAATTCAAAATAATGATTTACCCATGGGTAGTTATAATCAATAAGAGGACCTAGATTACCTAAAGTTGATTATGCCCCAATTAAGGCTGATTAGCAAACATAACCCAAGGATATAACCTAGAATATATATTAAAGATGAGTGTGTGAAAAGTGATGAAATAAATGTATGGAGGAATAAGATTGATCATTAAAATGTTTCAATTGTACCTATTAATGAGGAGGCACTCATCTTAATTAACAATGATAAAACTAGAATGGCCAATGGGTTAATTTGATCAAGGGTGGGATGGAAGGATTTTAGAAGGTGCCAAGGAGAAAATTTTATGGCTCCATTGATTATAGACCTTCAATAAGATATTTTTGGTTGTATCATATGATGGTAGCTTCATGATAGAACACCATGAAGACTATCCTAAAATATACATAAGGACTGACTCCCAAT
This sequence comes from Torreya grandis, assembly GCA_037957365.1. Taxonomy (NCBI): domain Eukaryota; kingdom Viridiplantae; phylum Streptophyta; class Pinopsida; order Cupressales; family Taxaceae; genus Torreya; species Torreya grandis. The sequence continues at coordinate 2,548,832 of JARHVA010000718.1, read as the reverse complement.
CCGATAAACACTTGAAAATAATACACCATTGATAAAAACCATGATGATAATATTGACATATGAATATGGATAGACTCAAGAATAATGTTCTTAAGGAATCAACCATGAATGCATATATATTGATTTGAGGCAACAGTGTTAAAAGCAAAAAAACAAGCAAGTGAATAAAAAACAAATAAATAAATAGAATTTAAAAAAAAACTGAAACAAAAAAAAATAGAAATCCTAAAAAGCGAAAGAAAGCATCCCAAAAATGATAATGTCCCAATAAGGTGGATTGAGGATAATTGACTAGGCTTAGATAGGAAAAATATTTTTGGATTTTTAAAATGTTATGAATGTTTTTGGAAATTTAAGGTATCTTAACTCGATCAAGAATGACAAGATACTTGCTCATAAAATGGTGAGAGCATTTATCTTAGGTTGCTCACAAAATGATGAGATCTTATGGAAAGGGGGATCGAGTTTACCTCAATATGAACTGAGCATGACCCACATAGTCTTGAAATAACCTCAAGTCATAGTAATTACATCCACACAAAAGGCAAGGAAAAACTAACTAGATCCCAACAAGTTTTCAAATCTATCAAATGGCTAGTCAAATAAAAATAATAATGGCAAGGTGATGTAGTAATCCATGATAAACAAGTGTTTCCCCTAGTTTTCCCATAGGTAGTTATAACTAGGATACAATGGCATATGTCAATGATACTAATTTTCCCATAGGTGGTTATAATTAGTAGCAATATTGGTGAGACACTGATTTACCCATAGGCAATTATAATCAGGTTCTCATAAACAACCTTGATATAGGGTGGAAAATGAAAGATATATTGCCAGATCAACTATCACACTAATTTCATAGACTATCATTTAAACATAGACTTGATTTATTGTTAAAACTTAATTAGAATCCTCTCACAAAAAGTGTGGGAAGAACCAAAGGAACTGAGATCAAAATAGGATTAGGTACGATGATTAAAAATAGGCTTTGGTCTAGATATGAATGGAATGATAGTATGACATGGTCTTATTAAGGATAATTATGGTTTGATAAATTATATATAATGTTAAGAGGGTTGCCCCTAGGTGATGGGGTAAATGGCTAAGATCTGCAATAATGGCAAATAGGCATATGTAATAATGGCAATGGCATGGCAATGAAATGGTATGGTACATATTTTTGGGCTGGGTATGGTTTTTCTATTTTATTATTCCTACTGATGGGAAGATGCACATCCTAATAAACAAATGATACAAACATAATACTTGATCATTTTAATTGCTATACCACACCTCATCTAAATAACTACTCTATCAATAATGTCATATAGATTTGGTTGGTAAAAATGATTTTGTGATCTTCATTGGTCATTGATTTTGATTCCTTCAAACTTTGAGACAAGGTATCTTTGTAGCCTATACAAAATAAAGTGCAACCATGGATGGTAAATAAGGATAAATAATATATGGTAGGTTTGATTGTGAAATGGAATGACAGATGATAATGGAATGTATAATGGTGGGGAAACAAATGAAGATCAAGACTTTTAGTCACACATAATGTTGTAGATGTCAGATTTGATATATTTTTTGTTGTGTTGGGGTCTAAGAATTGTTATCTTAATAAGACCACCATATTTTTCTATTATTTGATCTTGAGAGTAAATACCATCTAATTAGGTTGTATATTGGAAGCTATTTTGATTTTATCTTTATCAAGTAGTGAAGAACTTTTGTGCTAAACTATTGGTGCCTCAATGATTTTTTCACCAATGAAGTTGTCTTGATTGTCTCATATCACCTTTAATAAGGTTTCACTAAGGAATTTTGACCTTTGACTTTGATTATCCTCTAGAACTTCCAAAAAAAATTCACTAGAAGATGTTGAGTTCTGACTTTGACTATCCCCTAGCACCTTCAAAAAGGTTTCATTAGGAGAATGTTATTTTACTATATGAATGTGGTCTTGGCCTCCTTGCTCTTATTTAACTAATATGTCACCATGGATTCAGTTAAACAAAGTGTGATTCTGTCGATCCCAATCAACACTTGTGGGAGATTGAATGTCAATGATATGGCTATTTTGGTTGATGATAATGGCTTGCAGAATGGTAATGGAAGGGGGAAAGGTTTCACAATCCTCATAGAATATACTAGGATAAATTGTGTTGAAGTTGAAGTACTCATCCTCAAAAAATTTAGAAAGGTCAAAAATGTATTCAAATTGATTTGTAAGGAATGCATAACCAATGTTGTAACAATCATGAACATATTCTTCTTCTGAATTTGATTCTAACTTAGGGACTCTAAATCTAATGTTGAGATTGATGTTAATTCAAATTTTGATGGTAAATCTAATGTTAATTCAAAAATAGAACCTAACCCTAACTCTAATTCTTCATCTGATAGGTACTTTGTATAATGATGTCTTGTTGAACATTTGGTTTTGGACAAGTAATGGCTTGTGATGACATAATGGTCTCTACAAAAACTAGTTTGTCAGAGTGAGACTCCTCTAGGATTGGAAAAATCTCAAGACACAACTCCTTAGAGACTGGCTTGTCAATAGGAGGCTCTTGAAAAATATGCACATGGTTGAGGTAATGATTTTCCCAAAGGTATTTATAATCATTAAGAAATGACTTGACAAATACTAGATCATAAGTGTGAAAATCCTTGAAAACTAGTATAAGATCAATAGGTGATTCATCATAGGTTGACTTATCACAAATGGTTTGTTTAATAAAAACATCTTGAATTGGTTGGTTGTCTAGGCTTTGGTTTCCAATGAGTTGGAAAATACTAGTTTTGAACACAACTTGGTCTTCAAAAGATTGGATCAGTTGAGGTTTGGATGAGATTGGTTCTAGATGAGGAATGGCTTGTGGTTATATAATGATAGGGCATTATGGAGCATGATTGCTCACACGAGCTAAAGGATGAAGTCCTGAAATGGTAACAATAGGGAATTATTGGGCTTGATTGCCTATATAAGACAAATGAATAGGTCTTAGAATGATGAAGGGGCATTTTGGAGCTTGATTGCTCACACAATCCAAAAGACTAGGTATAGGAATGGTAATGGTATTCCTTGGATATTGTAGAGCTTGATAACTCACATAATCCAAAGGAGGGTTAGGGGTAGTTAATGATTGGATAACAAAAGGACATCATGGAACTTGATTGCTTGCACAATCCAAAGCATCCAAGTCTTCCTCATAAACCATATCAACCTAGTTATGAGTTGGCTCATAAGCTAGTTCTTGACTATGTTCCATGTATTGATTATTATAAAGAGGGTATGGATCCATATCCCAAACAACATTATCTATAGTTGGGTCTTCAAATTCTTCCTCAAAAGCCTCTTCATATAAATATAGGTCTCGATTTGGATCATGAGATGGTTCATGACTTTGTTCTCATGAATGATTATTATGAGGTGGATATAAATCTATCTCACAAAACATATTATCATCGATGGGGTCTTAAATGTCATTTTGCATGACCATTCTATCATAATTTGGATTTTACATGACTCCACCATAAGTGTAGCTAGATATATCTACATAAATGATGAAATCTTCAAAAATAAACAGTCCTAAAGTTCTAAAAACTCTAAAACACTATCCAAAGGACAAATGGTTCAAACTTGGTCTAACTTGGTCAAAGGTGTGGAGTTGTATATCTAATGTTGTCTAAAAGTGAAGCTATATCTCCAAAATGATTTGTGGTAAAACGTGGCATAAAAAATTCTAACATCAAATGTCTAACGTCAAATGTCATACACATAAAAGGTCAAGTGTCTGAATAAAAACCAACATGTCAAAGGTCTAGGTCAAAGTGTTCCAAATAAATTCTAAACTAAGAAAGGGAAAAGTTAAGTTACTAGGCCTTGTCCAAATGCAAAGTCAAAATCTAGGCTCAAACAAATAGGCATATGATATGAATTTTGTCCAAATGGCATCAAAATCTAGACTTGAAACAAAGGTTGATGTGATTTGATTTAATTTAACAAGTTTGGAAACAACTTTGATATAAACCTAACACATGAAATCAAACATAAACATGATCAGTTGGCATAAAGCATAAGATAAAAGGCTCTTTGAAGAAATATTTTGCCTTCTCAAATAAAGACACAAACAATGATAAGGATAGGTACTAAAAAAACAAACCATCAATGGTTTTCAAATTTGGGTAATCGATTAACCGAAGTTATGTGTTTCTACCGCTAATTCGCTTTTCAGATTTAAGAGAAAGGAGAAACTAAGAGAAGGTAAATGGACAAGGCATGTGAAGTACCTGGATAAAGATCACGCACCGTAAATCCAGACGCTTGTGAGCACTCCTCTTTGGCTGTGGAGGAATGACACCTGCAAGAAAAAAGGAAACTTGGACAAGAAAATGTTAGATGGATAGGCGGTGGGTTGCCAAGCAAAAGCTTGTTCCCGAAAGTGTGAAAGCTTTCTCAGGGGAGGTCAACCCACTGATAACAGATAGATAAGTGATTGAGGAAATACATAATGCCATAATACAGAAGTGACAAAGAAATTAAAAAGGAAAGAAAAGACAAAATGATTACCTGAAGGAGTTGTCGGGCTGATGACAGTCGCCGAGGTCGGAAATGTCACCGGTGTCGGTTAGCTGATCTGCCGACGTCGTTTATCCTGCCGACGTCGGTTGGGGAAGTGGCCGGTGTCGGTCGGGGTTATGGCCTGTAGTCGGGTCTGGGTTGCTTTCTGTTCTATGGACGGGTCTGGTTTGTGAACGGGGTCGAGACAGGTTTCGGGGATGGATTTGGATGGACTGGGGAATGGTCTAGTTCTGGTTGGGGGCCTGGTGCAAGGTCTTTGTTTGACAGGGGGATGAGGAAGTTGTCTGGGATTGGATTAAAAGAGGGACAGGGAAGAGAAAGATACACAGAGGATAGGACCTGAGAAGGCTTTGCAGCCTCTCAGGGGGAAGAACAGAGGGAGTAGCAGACAGTAGATAGAATAGATAACTAAACTAAAGAAATAAAATAAAATGGAACACCAGACTGTGCTCACCTTTTTGTTTGCCGAATGAAGAGAGGAGGAGCTATTGTTGGAGCCACGAAAGACTTTTCAAGCAGAGAATCCCTGATCCAGAGCCTTTGCACCTGTTGCTGCTGTTGCACGAGGTCCAGATGGAGGAGAGATGAATGCCAAAACGCCAAGAGAGTTCTGTTTTTGAGCTCAAGGGTCTAGTGGTGCAACAGATGCAGAAAGGTCTAATGAAGGCTATCGACGCCGGCAGTTTCACCGACGTCGGTGGTGGCAGAATGGGGACAGAGGCTAAAAATAGCCTCTGCCCATTCCTGCACGCCGCCGGGTGAGGGGTTGTGGGAAGAACGGTCACGAGGGCGCTTAAATGGGCGTGGGGGGAAGGTAATGAAGAGATTTGGTATAATAAATGCTAGGAGGAAGGTGGAGGGATTTAAGGGAGGATCCAAGGTGGCAAGGGTAGGGTGGAAAGGGGGCCACTTAATTAAAATAGTTAAGTTATTTTAATCAAATGGAGGCCAAGGGTTAGGATAGGGGTTTGAGGTGGACAAGGGGGAGAGCCAAGGTGCAGACACGTTTGTGGTGTCTACATTTGCCCCTTTTTGTCTTGTTGGTTGTTCTTGATGAACTGCAAGACAAAAACAGGAGTTGATTGCCCCAAAAAAAGGATGAGGTGTTCCCCCCTCAAAGTGATAGTCGAGAGAAGGGAACTGGAGATCGAGTGTCGATTTGACAGAGAAATGGATAGAAGAGAGTGAGTGAAAACACTGCAGTAGTCGTGTTTGCATGTAGTCTACTTCACAGGAGGGTCGGGTCAAATTGTCGCATGTCGAGGGTCAAGGAGTGCCAAAATTGAAGTAACCGGGCCCCAGCATTTAGTCGTCTGCTGATCGGGTCACTCAATTTAAGCTGAAGCTCCAAATGGTCATCGTGTTCTAGGTATCCAGGGCTCAGGAAGTGCTCCTAGAAACACGAAAAAGCCACAAGTAGTAGGGATCAACTGGCTCGCGATCCTATACTTGTGAAGGGTCAAAAATAGTCTACAGACAATTCTGCTAACCAGCCATGAGGTAGCACACACGCAAAAACAACCAAGGCAACACGCTGTCTTGGAAGTGGTCGAAGGTCGAAGGAGATACGCATGATCTCCAATGGTCATTGGTCAAGAGGATGGATGGACGAAAGGATGCGGCCGAGTTAACCCCAGAAGACCCCATGTCAACTGAGTGCTGCCTATATAGCCCCTATCGTAGGGGCCTCAGGCCGATGTAGTTCTCCCTAAAAGGGAGGGAGGGTCAGAGGGATTGATTGGTCTTGGTCAAAGTTGACGGAGTTGGTCATGATAAGAGTCAAAGAAGAGAGGGTTTGTCCATCATAGAGACGAACAAAAGGGGGTGGTCGAGCTAACCTCAGAAGATGTGGTATCTGAGTGCTGCCTACATAGCCCTGGTCATAGGGCCTCAGACCAATGTAGTTCGGACTGCGAGGGTCAAAATGGTCGATGATGAGTTTGGTCATGTGTTGAAATGACGAGGGTAAGATGATGCTATAGATGTCATAGGGGTCGAGAGGCTTTCATCTCCAGCAAGTTTCCATAGTCGTGATGGATGCATGCTAAAAATGAACGGAAGTCTATTTATGCTTCAGCAATTATTGGTTTATGCTTAACATAAATTGGGCCTGGTCGGTAGTTTCCATGTGTATTGGTGCCCATAGAAACTATGTGAAATGGTCTAGAATGATGTCAGCTAAAAAAATGATGAAAATGGCTGGGTTTGAGATGATGTGACAATTGATGTGGTTAAATGTGACCAAAATGTAGAGGAAAAGGTGAAAGGCAAATTGCTCTTTCATTGACAAGGACCACAAAGGGAGCATAGACAGGGGTTAGTAGAACCAAAGCCCCGTTCATGCATTACGTCGTTGACCAGTATGGTGTTAGAACGATAATCGAATCACTTTGACATTAAAGTGAGCTCGAAGTCCCCTGAGCAGGTGAGAGGAGGAGGATAGGGTAGCCCGGTTTAAGAGCAGGAATAACCTTGCCCCTTTTATAGGAGACCCTGAGACAACTACAAGCCAAGTCCATGACCCTTTTTTTTTTTTTTTTTTTTTTTTTTTTTTTTTTTTTTTGCGCAGGCTGATCGATGCCGGAAGCCTACATAGAGATGTCTTTTGATGTAGTGGTCATGTTGCGAAGCTGATCGATGCGGGAAGCTTCTAAGAAAAGTTGCTGTTTGTAGCAAGATTTAGTCATAGCCATCCTTCGAGGGAGTGGTCTATATTTTTGCTTAATAATGTTTGAATAGCTGTCCTTCGAGGGATCAGTCTATTAGCTACAGTAATGATAGTACAGCTGTCCTTCGAGGGAGCAGTCTGTCTTTTTGATTTTGACTTGATTTTGTGACCATGGATATGTTTTGACATCTTGATTTTGATTTTTTTGATTTTGAGTCATGGACAAGGCTGTAGAAGTTCAAGGACGCCCCTTTTTATTAGGACAAAGCATCCATGCATCATAAAAGGGTCGTAGAGGACTTGTTAAAGGGGAATAGGGTTGAAAGGGATGAGGGTTAAGAGGACGAGGATTGCTCAAGGGACGAGCTCAAGTTACGTGTCCAGTAGACGAGTACTCGACTAACAGAAGAATGGTCGAAGATGCAACGCATTAAGAGGCTCAGGTTCTGGCCATCCGTCGAGGGAAGACAGACGATAAATCCCTGACCCATACTTGTGCGTGATGATAAAAGGTCCAAGCCAATTGGGGGCAAATTTGCCTCGTTTACTTTGCTCCATATTGGTCACGTGCTGATTCTCTTTGAGGACGAGGTCTCCGATGTTGAAATCTCGTTCTCACAGATTTTTGTTGTAGGCCCACTTTATGCGACTTTGGTAGACATGGAGATGATTAAGGGCAGCAAGACGGCACTCGTCGAGTAACTCAAGTTGAGCTAGGCGAACTTGATGAAAGTCGTCGTTGGAGAGAATGTCATGCAAGGAGATGCAGAGAGATGGGATCTGTACTTCAAGAGGTAAGACAGCCTCTGTTTCATACACGAGGGAGAAGGGAGTAGCACCCGTAGAGGTTCGGATGCTGGTGCGGTAGGCCCACAGAGCGAAGGGAACATGAATGTGCCAATCCCTTCCTGTATCATCGACCACCTTCATGAGAATTTTGGTGAGAATTTTGTTGGAAGCCTCAGCCTGCCCATTTGCTTATGGGTAGTAAGGTGAAGAAAAGCTAAGTTTGATGCCAAATGAGTCGCATAGTTTTTGGACAGTCTTGTTTTTGAAGGACTTGCCGTTGTCGGTGATGATTTTGTGGGGGACACCGAAATGACAGATGATGTGGCTACTGATGAAGTCGACAATCTTGTCGGCTTTTGTGGAGACAAGAGGAATGGCTTCCACCCACTTGGTGAAATACTCAGTGGCAGTGATGATGGACTAATGACAAAGAGACGAGTGAGGGTTGATCTCACCGATGAGATCCAAGCCCCACTGAGAGAAAGGCCAGAAATCTTGAGCGACTTGCAAGGCGTGGCTGGGGAGATGAAGCAGGTTAGAGTGCTGCTGACACTTGATGCAACGTCGAACATAGTCGCTACAGTCTTGATGAAGGGTGGGCCAATAATAATCCAGGCGGAGGATGCGCTTGGCAATCGAGTTTCCACCGAAGTGTCCACCACAAATCCCATCGTGGACTTGCTTTATGGCATGAGACGCTTCAGCGGAGGTTAGACAGCGAAGAAGGAGGCTGTCGAAGCCTCACTTATAGAGAAGAGCCCCTAGCATGGTATAGCGAGCTATGTGCTTGATGAAAGCTCACTGCACATTGCTAGAGAGGTTGGAAGGAGTGACAGAAAGAGACAAGTAGTCCACGAGTTGCTTATACCAGTCATCTCGTGGGCTAGAATTGATAATGTTGATATGGTCGATATGAGGAGCGATGTATGAAGGCAAAGGCACGCGATGCACTGTGACAAAAAGGCAAGATGATGATGATGAAGATGAGATATGCGAAGCAAGAGAGGCCATGGTGTCGGCAAACTTGTTCGTAGAGCGTGAAATAGTCTGTAAGAGGTAATGGTCGAAAGATGCCAAAAGAAGGTCAGCACGATCCTTATACTTCTGTAAAACATCATTTTTATAGAGATATGAACCATTAACTTGATTAAAGACGAGTTGTGAGTCACCGAAGATGTTGATAGACTTGATGTGGAGGGAGAGGGCAGTCTGAAGTCCCAAAATTAAGGCCTCGTATTCGGCCATATTATTGGTACAATCAAAGTCAAGCTTAAAAGATAGAGGCATGGGTTCCCCTTCGAGTGGGACGAGGATGACCCCCGCACCCCCGCCAAGTTGACATTTGGAGCCGTCAAAGAACATAGTCATTTGGTAGACGGTGTCATCGGTGGAAAGTGTGGTGATAGACTCGTCAGGGAACTCACAGTGTGAAGGTTGGTTGTCGGGAAGAGGGGCATCTGCCAGTTGGTCAGTGATGGTTTGCCCCTTGATAGATTTCTGCTGGATGAATTCGAAGTCAAACTCAGCAAGCAGCATGAGCCACTGAGCCATACGTTGATTCTAGTATGGCTTGGAGTGCATGTACTTGAGAGGGTCGGTGTGAGTGATGACAAAGGTTTTGTGGTTGAGAAGATAGTGGCGGAGCTTGGTAGCGGAAAAGACTAATACCAAACAGAGTTTCTCGGTATGAGTATACTGATTTTCATAGTCGACCAGTGTTCGGCTGATGTAATAAACCGCTTGCTCGCGATGATGCTCGTCTCGGTGCGCGATCATGGCACCTAACGAATGGTTGGTGGCAGAGATATAAAGGTAGAAGGGTTGGTTGTCCTTAGGTGGAATGAGGACTGGTGGAGAGACCAGATAGCTTTTGAGGGCCTCAAAAGCCTCTTGACAGTCTTCATCCCATTTAAAGGAGATGTCCTTCTTAAGGAGGTGATGAAAAGGTTGGCAGTGGTTCGAAAGCTGCGAGATGAAACGGCGAATAGACTAGAGCTTCCCTTGTAGACTGCGAAGCTGCTTGAGATTGGTCAGGGGTGGCATTTCAAGGATAGCGCGGATCTTGGCGGGATCTATCTCGATACCACGGAAGGAAATGATGAAGCCGAGAAGTTTGCCTGAGAGGACCCCAAAGACACACTTCTTGGGGTTAAGGCAGACATTATATTGAAGAAGGCGAGAGAAGATGATTGTGAGAATGGTCAAGTGGTTGCAGCGAAGTTTGGACTTACCGAGAAGGTCATCCACATAGTCCTCCATGATTTTGTGGAGGAGATCATGGAAAATGTAGGTCATGGTGCGCTGATATGTGGCACCAGCATTTTTCAAGCCGAAAGGCATGACTCGATAGTAGAAAGTCCCCCATGGGGTGATAAAGGTAGTCTTGTGTTGGTCTTCCGGTGCGATCAGGATTTGATTGTATCCTGAAAATCTGTCCATGAGAGATAGCATTTCATGTCCGGCCATGAGATCAACAAGCTGGTCAATGTTAGGAAGAGGGAAGTCGTCTTTGGGACAGGCTAGGTTAAGGTCGCGATAGTCCGTGCAGATCCGAATCCCCCCAGTTGCTTTAGTAACTGGGACGATGTTAGAGACCCACTGTGGATAATCGATGGGTTGGATGAAGGAGACAGAAAGAAGGCATTGAAGCTCCTCTTTGACAAGGAGCGCAATGCAAGGATGCATCTTTTGAAGCTTCTGCCTAACAAGCTTAGCCTCTGGTTTGGTGACAATGTTATGGGTAGCAATGGTGGGGTCGATGCCAGGCATGTCGCTGTAAGTCCAGGCAAAGGCCTTGCTATGGTTGGAAAGGAACTGGGCATAGTCAAACTGCTCCTGAGCATCTAAAGATTGGCCAATCTTTAAGACGTGAGGAACATCAGAAGAAGAAGGGAGGTTGATGTCAATGGTGGATTCATTTAACATAACCTGGGTCTCGAAAGGGAGGAAATGCTGGATGAAAGAGTCATCGGCACCCATGTAGGAAAGGATGGCATCATCGTCAACGCAGTGGACAGTGTGAATGGTTGCCGACTCATCCTCTACCATGCTAGGAAAAATGAGAGGGAGAGACCTGGGCACCCCATTGAGCTGATAGGTCAGGGGTTCTAGGCGGATGGTGTTTAAAAAAAAAAAACTAGGAGGGATGGAAACCACCGACTCCGTAGGTGATGAAGGAGAGATGGGCGAGTCTGGAAGAGACTGGTCGATGGTTGGCTCGGGACAAAGGTCAGAAGGAGCCTGAGTAGGGTCATGATATCCCAGGCCATACCATTTCTTGGCATCGTGATCATTGAGCGGCTCGATGGGCTGATGGGAGCCCTGCTCATAATGCCCGAAACCAAAACCCTTCCATGCACACCTGTGAAGGTAAGTGTGTGCAAAGGCGGGGTTGCCAAGAAATGAGAAGTCGGATGTGAAAGGTTGGGGTGAAGAGAGGGAATTTCCATTGGTAGGAGCTTGATTAAGCCCCCCATAGACAAAGTTGGTTCGGAAGTGAGGAGGACCATAAGGTACGACCATCCTGATCCGATGGTCATAATTGGGACTGAGGTGAAGGCGTCCATACTCTTACGGAGTTTGGAACATGTCGAGGGTCAACAAGCGATATTCCCCAAGTGATAGTCATTGGAAGATGTCTTCCATGGGGTCTTTGGTCAGCGCTTGAAGAGGAGGGGTAAGGGCAACCGCCAATTACGAACTGGTCGAAGCTTCCGCAGATGGAGGCAGTGCCAGAGTTGACGACTTGATGGGAATAAGGACATCGTTGGGATGGTAGGTGGTGTTGCAAGTCTTAAAGGGGGAAGGGTCAGCAGGAATGGTGTGGACTTGCCCGTCATGCTCGAACTTCACACAACGGTGCAGGGTGGAGGGTATACAGGCCATGGCACGGATCCAAGGTCGGCCCAGTAGAAGGTTGTATTGAAACTCTCCTTCGATGATATAGAAGAGCTTCGGGACTGTGCGGGGACCAATGCGAATGTGAAGGATGACTGTGCCAATGGTCATGATGGTGGTGTCGTTGAAAGAGCATAGGATCGCGTCGGTTTTGGAGACGTAATTCTTGGGAAGAGCCAGCTGATCAAAGGCGTGGATAGAGATTATGTTGATGCTAGCACCACCGTCAATCATAACGCGTTTAATGCGTGTCTGATCAACATAGGTAGTGATGAAGAGGGCAGCATCTTGATCTTCTGTGTTAGATGTGGGAATCTCAGAATCGTTGAATGTGATGGAGGCGACAGGAGATAAAGAATAGATGAGGGCAGCGAGTGGTTGGGGGTCCTCGGGTTGGACCTCCGCTGCCTGCAAGGTTTTGGATAAGGGCTTGACGGTGCTGAGGCGAGGTTTGGATAAGGTCATAAAGAGACATTTTCACAGGTGTCTGGTGAAGCTACTTCAGCATGGAGTCGTGAATTGGCCCAGAAAAGGAAGATGAAGAAGGCTGGGATGCGCCAAGGATAGAAATTTTAGGCTTGGGCATAAGGGGTGGCTTGATGAAGGGATAGGTCCAAGGGATGGCCGCTTTTTCTTTGGCCTTGTCCTTTTGCGACCTAGTGGTTATACGAATAGCATTGATTTCAAAAATGGGAGGCGAAGAAGGGGTCATGTCTTGCTGGTGAGATGTTGACGTGTTTGAAGAGGTTGGATGGGGAGTCGGGGTCTAGTCAAGAGTGTCCTCAAGGAGAAGAGTGTCCTTCTCCATATGGCGGCGGATGATGGCCTTGAGGGCACAACAAGTCTCAGTGTCATGTCCTGGTGTATGATGATATAAACAAATTTTTGTGTCGTCGAACCAGGAGGGTTTGGACCCGAGAGGTTGGAAAGGCTTGATGGGGGGAAGGGTTATGTCAGAAGTCTGGAGAAGTCGGCACAATATCAATGAGTATGAGCCAAATAGAGGGTCCGTGCTATTTGATATGCGCGAGGTTGGGGACTTTTGCTTAGGCGAGGTTAGAAGAGGTTTCCGTACCACCTTATGGGTTGGTGGCACGGTGACAGACGGAGATGGCTCTTTCTTGGTGATTGATACCGCCTTTTTGGGAGAGGGACGACTGGAGGTAGGCAGAGGAAGCAAAGGAGGCAATGAGTTTTGGTTGAAGGCTGGAGTGGGAAGGATGCTAGCCAAGGTCGAAGGATGGGGGCCCAAAATGGATGGCAATGGTGATGAAGAAGGAGGCGTTCATTTCTGTGGTCTGGCAGTCTTCTTCACCTTGGTTGGAAGACTACTACTGGTCGAGGTCTGGCCTAGGTCCACCTTCACTTGCGGGTGAGTGAGGGTGGAGACAGGATGAATGCCAAATGACTTGATGGGTTTAGACGAGATAGATGCAGGTTTTGGTTTGGGCGGGTTTGGTCGAGGTTTGAGAGTCTGGTCTTTGTCAAGAGTCTGACGAGATTCTGCCTTAGGAGGATTAGCAGCATGTGATGAGAGGGCGCATGTATGTTGAAGGGCTTTAAGACGCTCCCACAACACCTGAGGCGTCACTTTCCTCGGAGGGAGAAGTTTGATTTTCTCCACTAACCGGGAAAATGGCTGAGAAGAAGATGTTGATGGTTGCGAGGTTGAAGACGAGATGGGTGTAGTGGTCTTAGACGCATGGTGTGGTGAAGTCATAACAAATTTAGATGAAGATGAAGGGGAGACAGGTTCTTCCCTGGGTGGAGAAGAAACCGGGGAGCGAGGCTCCTCCAGCGGGTAAAGGGCAGGGATGATGATGCCCTCCACTTGCGGCTGAGGAGTAGGAAGGGTCGGGTCCTCCATAGGCCGTAGAAAGGAGGACGGCGAGGCCGGTGGTGCTGGTAAGGTCGAGGCGTCCTCCAAAATGAGAGAGATCAATGGAGAACTAGCCGGGGAGAGAGGATCATCCACATGTGACGGACTGATTGATGGACTAACCTCTTGAGGTTGATTGGGGACTAAAGGAGAGACCGTATTGACTGTTCGAATATTGTGTTCATGATTGTCGTCAATTAAGGTCTGGACATTGTTCTGAGTTGGTAGATGATTGGGGAAAGGTTGTTTGAAGATGTCAATGGCCTGATTAGGAGGTGCATTTGGATTGTCTAAGATGAGATCCCCCTTTTCAAGCATATCTTGGATTATGTTCTTAAAGGTCTTACAGTTTTCCGTGTCATGGCCCTTAACATGGTGGAAGCTGCAGAAGTCTTGCTCCCTATACCATGCGGGGATGGCACGTGAGGGATCGAATTGCGGAGGAGGTCGGGCTTGAGGGAGATTGAGGGCCTCCTGTTTAACAAGCTTTTCCAGCATAGACGCATATGATTCTCTGAGAGGAGTATATCATCGTTGCACGTATCTTTGCTGGAATTGGCGAGTAGCGCTCTGAGATGTAGATGGCTCAGGCTGGTTGGTCGAAGAGGATGAAGGTCTGACAACCACGGCATTAGCTGAAGCCTTGGATTTAGAATTGGATGATGATGGCTTAGCAGAAGAGGAGTCATTGGTCTTAGAGCTGGGATTCTTACTCCACAACTTGACTTTATTCTCCTCGATGGCACGCAACTCAAGTTTGCGGGCCATCGTGAAGGCCTCATCAAAAGTGCGAAAGGTTTGAACCCTCAGGGTGGAAGAGATATGTCTGGCACAGGCTTGGGAAAAAAGTTCAATAAGCTCGGCCTGGGGTAAGGAAAAGGAGAGTTGATTGATAAGGCCCCTCCATCGAGCAACGAAGTCCGCTATGGACTCATCCTCGAATTGCTGAATAGAATAGAGGTCCGTGATTGAGACCTTCTTGGTTATGTTGATGGCAAAGTGATCGAGGAAGCGCTGAGCCAATTGTGTGAATGAGAAGAGAGAATGGCTAGGAAGGGAGCTATACCAGTCAAGCGCAGCACCTGAGAGAGACATAGGAAACGTGCGTAAGAGTAATGCATCGTCATGGCCAATGAGGTAGCAGGCATGTTTGAATGCCCGCAAGTGTTGCTGTGGGTCTTCCTTGTTTTGAAAGCGAGAAAACTTCAGAAGCTCCCACTAGCTAGGATATGGTCTGATTAGGACAGAAGGATGGATGGGCTCATTACAGATCTACTCATATGAGAGAGCGTTGTGCGAGCCAGAAACAGAGGTCTCAAGACTGGTCATCTTGTCCATCAGCATTTTGATGATGTCTGCCGACGGATTGACGGGTTGTGCGCCCCCTAAGTTGTGGGGTGCTTGGAAGAGGCTAGAGGAGGCGTGCGACATAGTCGGTTGTACAATGTACGGATGACTAATCGCAGGGGCAGAGGTGGAGGCTAAAGGTGGTTGGGTAGAAGACATAGCTGGGCCCATTGTTGCCACGAGAGGTTGGACTGTGGTAACGGGGGCCAAGGGGTAAGAAGCCACCCTGGTGTTGATAGGGGCCAGGGTAGGCGGAATAGAGATGACAAGGTTTTGGAAAGGAGTGGATAGCGGTTGAGCGGGTTGAGGTTGACAGGGGGCCAGAACCCCGGTGGAAGTGGGCCCAATGATAGAGGGAGAAGCCACACCTGGAGGATTGGTCAAAGTCTAGTCGGTGGTCAAAGCGATGGCTTGAGTGTCTGAAAGTTGAACTACGGATGCTATTGATACAGTCGTGGTCGCGACAAGGGAGGTTGGCATTCCGTAGATTGGATTGCCCAAGGAGTCTCGCATTCGGCTACGCGCGAGATAGTATTGCAAGGCCTTGACGTTGAGGTCCAAGAATCGTTCGAAGTCTTGGTCCCCTTCTTGGACAATAGGAGTCTGCGGCGGGGTTGGACGGGTAGGAGTTCTTTCAGTCTCTGAGTTGAACTTCATTGTAGGCTTGGTCACGGATGGGGTGGACAGAAGTGGTTGACGACTGGCGTGGTTGACAAGAGCCTTGGCTTGGCTACGAGTCAAAACCATGCAAGGCAAAGAAGGTTCAGGTTTCAGGAACTATGTAGCTCAGTTTCAGAAAACCAGGATGGAGTCTTTGATAGAGAAGGGATAGGTTTTAGGCTGCTGGTTTTGGAAAAAAAAGGACAGTGACAGAGACCGATGTCAGTTGAAAAACTGATGTCGGTAAGAAATGTTGCCGACGTCGGTCAGATAATCGATGCCGGTAACAGGGGAAAGCCGATGTCGGTGGCAGAACCGATGCCGGCAATTGTGTTTTCCAGAGAACCAAAAGGTTTGAAGATTCTTGGAAAAACAAAGAAGAAAGCGTCCTCACTCACTCAAACAAATAGATGAGAAGAGGAAAATAGAGAAAGACAGACAAGCCTAAGCGATAAATCCTAGGAATTAACTTTAGAATTTGTGGCTTATGCCTTAGATGAATGTTGGGGAGATTGGCTGTCAAGAAGGTCCTAGAAGAAGCAGTCTAGAGCTGGTTTCAGGTCTTGTTTTAGGTGCTCAAAGTCTGTGTTAGGGTCTGGTACGTGGCCTGGTGCTAAAGAGCAAGCTCCCCTCACTTCACGATTCCAGTGGTTAGCTGGTCTCGCTTAGCCAAGATATACCTCGCCTAGAGTTTATCCTCTGCTAGAGAACGGAGTGGGCTTCCCCCTTGGTGATGAAATCCAAGTAGGGTCACCGGGACGGGTAAGGTATCCACTGGGGGATGAAATCTCAGTCGGGCCTTGTCTCAGGTAAGTTTTATGTGTGTTTTAGTGCATGTGGTCTGGTAGTGTAACATCAAGTGTCTATGATTTATTCAATATGTGGATTTAAGTTACTAGATGTGGACTAATGCAAGCACAATCAGAAATGAATGCAAAGTGTTTTAATGCCCAAGTCAAAATGTGATGTTTGTTATGAAGACAAGTTTGAGAAAGGGTTGAGAGTATGATGTTTAGACTAGTCTAGAAATGCAAGGAAGAAAGATTCATTTTAGTCCTGCTTATAGTGTCATTGAGAAGAAAAGAAGGAAGAGAAAAGGTAAGAACCTAATGCTCCTAAATGAATGAAGAAGAAAAGGAACCCAGGAGGAACCTAGGGTCCCACCGGGCGTGCCAAAAATGTTTCTACCGCTAATTCACTTTTCAGATTTAAGAGAAAGGAGAAACTAAGAGAAGGTAAATGGACAAGGCATGTGAAGTACCTAGATAAAGATCGCGCACTGTAAATCCAGACGCTTGTGAGCACTCCTCTTTGGTTGTGGAGGAATGACACCTGCAAGAAAAAAAGGAAACTTGGACAAGAAAATGTTAGATGGATAGGCGGTGGGTTGCCAAGTAAAAGCTTGTTTTCGGAAGTGTGAAAGCTTCCTCAGGGGAGGTCAACCCACTGATAACAGACAGATAAGCGATTGAGGAAATACAGAATGCCAGAATACAGAAGTGACAAAGAAATTAAAAAGGAAAGAAAAGACAAAATGATTACCTGAAGGAGTTGTCAGGCTGATGACAGTCGCCGAGGTCAGAAATGTCGCCGGCGTCGGTTAGCTGATCTGCCGACTTCGTTTATCTTGCCGACGTCGGTTGGGGAAGTGGCCGGCGTCGGTCGAGGTTATGGCCTGTAGTCGGGTCTGGGTTGCTTTCTGGTATGTGGATGGGTCTGGTTTGTGAACGGGGTCGAGACAGGTTTCAGGGACGGATTTGGATGGACTGGGGAATGGTCTAGTTCTGGTTGGGGGCCTGGTGCAAGGTCTTTGTTTGACAGGGGGATGAGGAAGTTGTCTGGGATTGGATTAAAAGAGGGACAGGGAAGAGGAAGATACACAGAGGACAGGACCTGAGAAGGATTTACAGCCTCTCAGGGGGAAGAACAGAGGGAGTAGCAGACAGTAGATAGAATAGATAACTAAACTAAAGAAATGAAATAAAATGGAACACCAGACTGTGCTCACCTTTTTGTTTGCCGAATGAAGAGAGGAGGAGATGTTGTTAGAGCCACGGAAGACTTTTCAAGCAGAGAATCCCTAATCTAGAGCCTTTGCACCTGTTGCTGCTGTTGCACGAGGTTCAGACGGAGGAGAGATGAATGCCAAAACGCCAAGAGAGTTCTGTTTTTGAGCTCAAGGGTCCAGTGGTGCAACGGATGCAGAAAGGTCTAATGAAGGCTGCCGATGCCGGCAGTTTCGCCGACGTCGGCCAAAGGGTCACCGACGTCGGCGGTGGCAGAATGGGGACAGAGGCTAAAAATAGTCTCTGCCCATTCCTGCACGCCGCCGGGCGAGGGGTTGTGGGAAGAATGGTCACGAGGGCGCTTAAATGGGCGTGGGGGGAAGGTAATGAAGAGATTTGGTATAATAAATGCTAAGAGGAAGGTGGAGGGATTCAAGGGAGGATCCAAGGTGGCAAGGGTAGGGTGGAAAGGGGACCACTTAATTAAAATAGTTAAGTTATTTTAATCAAATGGAGGCCAAGGGTTAGGATAGGGGTTTGAGGTGGACAAGGGGGAGAGCCAAGGTGCAGACACATTTGCGGTGTCTACATTATGCAACCCAAAAGAGAAAGATCTATGTATCAGCCCCATGAATTGAGGCTTAAATAAAAATCAATCAATGCTTAGATCCAAATTTAACAAGGCTAATTGAAAACTCAACATTTAAAACTAGGATTTGACCAAACAAGCTAGACAAGATTGGACAACATGATGGCACAAAACAAAGGTCCAAATGGTATACATGACATGGTTTGAAATAATGGTTTTGGATACTAGTGAAATAAGTCTTAAAACAAATTGAGTAGCCTAAAAGTGTAAGCATGCTTGAATGATTTGATCTATGTTATATTTTAAAAGACTCAAAGTCAAAATGGTTTTGACATGTTTTGGGCAACATAACACTACCCTCTACAACTTAAATGACACACACATAAACAAGTTTAGGAAAAAATTCAAGGCACAAGTGTGGTGTAAAATGGCTAGCATAATGCCTCTTTTGACAAAAGAGTGATGTATAAACAAATTTATTTGGACATGGTTTATAAAAAACAAACAAATTTTAGTCTCAAAAACACCAAGTAAGATAAATAACCAAAATACTCTAAGTATAATCATCCAAATCCTAGCAAGGGTATGGCAATATGAGGTTGACTAAACTAGCAAGATTTCAAATGTTTCTAGGGGAATCAATTACATAATGACTTTCACATCAAATGATGTAAAATAAAAACACAAAAAAGGGTGACCATAGCATTAGCTAGTTGTAAAAAGGTCTAGTCCTTTTTACAACCACTACATCCTATTATTCATTCAATGTAGCGTGATGTCCAAATGTAGATACATTCCATGTATAACTCAGAAGGAGTAAGTGAAGTCAATGCTAAGAGATGAAACCCCAGGTCAAAGCTTCCCTAAATAACTCACACAAGGTAATGACATCCCCCTTGCAATCCAAGATGCAATTAAATAAAAGACATAAAAATAAAGACTTTAGGGTCATTTTCAAGGTCACCCAAGCTTTGATGAGTTTTTGGGGAGTAGTTTAGATGACATTCTTTCTAAGCTTTGGACTAGGCTTTTTGCAATAGGAATTACACTTTTAATTCAAAGGTTTCCCTAAAGGGGTTAAATGGAAGAGCATACACATAACACCCCACTCTTTTCTAAAAAAATTAGATCAAGCAACTATTGAATACCAAAAACTTTTAAAAATATGAGTTCATTTTTAAGCACTAAATTTGAAATATTGGGTGGTGTTCATTTGACCCCTTGGTCTTAAGATTGTGAAATTTGAAGGCCTAACTTATGAAAAAATTCACTTAAGCACCTAAATGTTTCATTAAGCACCAAAAACAAGATTCATAATTCATTTTAAAATCATGCCAAAAATGTCTTAATAGCATGTTTTAACAAGTTCCAAGTCCACTGGTTACCTATCTACCCTTAAGCCATCACCCCTAAAGCAAATATGTTAGATTAGAAATATTTTAAATATATTTTCAAAATTTTGTGAAACATATATGAAACTTGAAGCTAAACTAATGTCAAATTATAAAAATTTACGAGAAAACATGTGGTTTTAAAAAAAATCATCCAAAACAGAATCAGTATGACCCCAAACCAAGCATTTTAAAATGGCCTATTAGCTCTCAAGTTTGTGTTTTTAATAAAAACACAGTGACCGACATCAATTCTATAACTGAAAATGGTTACACTTACTAACTAATGATGGTTATCTAATAGATAATTGTTATACCAATAGTGATTGATGATGGCTATGCCAATCAATCATGGTTTTACTAATTGATGATAGTTATTATGTAAACATGTGATAAAGAAAAATGGCAAAACAAAGTTATAAAATAAAATTGTAAGAGTTTTAATGATCCAAATGAAGATTATAAAGTTTTATAATGATCTTATTCATGTGTGGGATGTGTTTGGTCCCACCAGGCATGCCATTGTATGATCTAGGAATTTGACTCAAGAGAGGATGGTTAGTATCATGTTAGATTCAAAATGAAAACAAAATGAAAGAAAAACACTAACTAGCATAACATCTCTAGGCCTAGACACTAAGGAGAGATTATTTAACAAACATTAATAAAACACACAACTAAAATACAAAATAAACCCTCTTTTACCTTCCTTGGATGCTCTAAAATGCTTGTTGTAGTGGTTTGCTCATCTTGTGCTCATGAAGTCTTCATCAAAGGAAGCTTGGCTATCTCCTTGGAACCTTATGGCTTTGGCTCAGATTGGAACAAATTTGGCATGGTAACACTAATTTCAATAGATTTTTGAATATTTTTGTGTATTATAACTTTGCATTATCAAGACTTAGAAATGATGTTTGTGGCCTCTTTATTTATAGATTTTTGAGATTGATCAGAATCAACCTAAACCATCCATCTCAAGATTGAGATGTATGGCTAAGGATTAATCCAATTTTTGAAATTAAAATTGATAAATAGGCTCATCAATATTTGGGATATAGGAGAAATTAATAGGTATGGAGGGCTTTTATGAGGCATGGGAGGCATGAATCCTGATATTTGTGGCATTTATGACCTAGGGATGTCTTCTCAAGATATGAGGTCACCTGATGATGTAGATATTCAATATTCATTTATAAAAATAAGTATTCAACAAGTTTATATGGAATTCTTAGTTAGGCTCTAACTTATATTATTTAGCTCTAATCATGATTAAGTACTTTGTGCACAAATTACTCAAATTGATTAGAATGCCTTATTATTGGTCCAAAATTTAAATAGATTGGAATTGGAAGTCAATGTCAGATGTGTTGGATCCATTATCCCATCTAGGATGTTATCAAAAAAAAAAACAAAGTTTCACATCTTATGAAATAAATTTGATAGGAAAGAGCAATCCAAAGCACCTAGGTGCACAATTGGCATTTTGATTCAAAATGATATGATCAAAGTTATTTGGCCCATAAATTACATGGCCCCATTTAGTGATATCTTGGCCAAAATCAGCACTTGAAAATATAAATTTAAACTCATTTAATGCATTTTAGTATTTTTAGGCCAAATTTAGTGTTTTAGGTGGAAATTGGTCAAAATCCTAATTGGAGGTCATTGGTGGCTAGATTTAGGTGTCTATAGTTTTTTGACCATTTTCAAGGTGCTCAAGCTCCAACCTCTACTAATCTCCTTGACCCCATTCTTTTCAAAGTGCTTCTCTATGCTATATACAACAAGGTTCACCCAATTGTGTGCTTCAAAACCTTATCAAATGAGCAATATGACATTTTGGAAAAGCTCCCTGCCCTCTATTCTGTCCATTTAGGGAAAAGGGTCCCTGTATCAATACTTCTCTTATTAAGGTCTTCCCAACACCATGATTGACTCTTAATGGGTCTTAATCATGCTATTTATGTTATCAACTCACTTCATAACATCATGAGGGCTCAACCCTATATAATACTGCCATTCACACCCTTGTAGATTTGCAAATGGCACTTGAAGATGTACATTTGATTATATGTGAGGCAATATGGTTGATTCATCACTAAAACAAACCTAGAAGAAGCTTTCTTAGGTGTTTTATGCATCTTGAACCATGATAAGCAATTTGGGCACAAGGACATCCCCTTAAACATCAGCATGACATCATCAAGATTGTAAGTGGGAAGGACTAGAACTGTATATGTAGATAAAGACATAAAAAGAGTATGAGTTTGTAAAGGTAAGGTT
The DNA here is from genome assembly GCA_037957365.1 of Torreya grandis. NCBI lineage: Eukaryota > Viridiplantae > Streptophyta > Pinopsida > Cupressales > Taxaceae > Torreya > Torreya grandis. Next base: position 2,526,729 of record JARHVA010000718.1, on the reverse strand, counting down.
CTCTAAACACCTCAAAATGCAATTCCCAACCTTTAGTTTAGATAACCTCATCAATAATAGTTTTAAATCAACTCAAAACATTCTCTCCAATGTATAAAACCTCCATTCCAAACCCTTGAGGTGACTGCAAGTGTGAAGGACTAGTTTGGGAGCATATAGAAGCCTAGAAGAGGTTTTCATAAGATAATTAGCTTTTAAAAACAATAATAAGCATGGGGATGTCTTTAAAAACATGTAAAAACACCTATAATACACCAACCCATTAGACCAAATCAAGAAAATTTGAGACAAGCTCAAATAATGACCCCCTCATGGTTGCAAGTCCATAAAAATTTGCTAGGAGTGTTAGCCATTAATCATAAAGTAAGAGGAGCCAAATTAAAATTTATTGTTATGAAAATTAATTTCACTTCGACTAAAATCCACCCCTAGAAACGCTCCTCCCAACTCCACTTGTACCATCCACACCAAGTGCTTGAGAAAATGGAGGAAAAATAAGTTGAAGATGAATTTTTTTGTATTATCCTTGAAAACCCAATAGGTAAATGGATTTAGGGAGGTGAAAAGTTAAATTTTCACATTTTCCAAGAGGGACACTTCCTAATGAATCCATACAATTTCCCATTTCTCTCTCTTTGTCCAAGGAAACTACCTTTTATCTGAACAACCTATAGTTTTTAGTTAGTGACAATTATTACAGACCTCCTAGGACACATGGCATGTGATACAACTCTTTTGCACTTTCACATTTCCTAATAAACCTATACAAAGCATTAAATTCACCTTTTTTACCCCTTAAAAATATTTATAATGATAAATGGACCTAGAGAATGTTGTCCCCCAAAAAATATCACTCATTTTTGGGACAACATTTGAGCTATTTTGGTCTTACAAACCAAAATTATTTCTTCGCTTTCTAAAATTTGTCTTGGGTATTTAAATTCCTTAGTTTTCAAGCTTATCAAAAATCTACAGACTCTATAAGCTAGAATCTATGGACTTTGCAGGCCAAGTTCAATGGGCTTCATAGGTTTTGCAAGCAGGTTCAACTAAAAGAATCAATTTCTAACACTTGGTCATTTTCAAGATTAGTTCAGTGCGTTCGTTCAATCAAAAATCTTCATTGGCAAGAATCTAAGAAAAGAAGGCTTGAACCATTGAACCATTGAACCACTTTGGTTCAAAGGTTCAACGAGTTCAAAGTTTAAAAGGTTCAACCATGGTGGGTTCAATCAAAGGAACGGTTCAATGGTTTGGTTCAACCAAGTGGTTCAATGCTTTGTTTCACTTGAGTGGTTCATCTAATTTGTTTCAATGCTTTGGTTCATACTTTGGTTCAATCAAATGGTTTTTCAGTCAGTTCAAGGCTTCATTTGAATCGTTGAACCAAAGTTTGGTTCAACGGTTGGTTCAACATCTTTTGGTTCAAAGGTGAGTTCAAACAAATGGTTCAAAGGCAGGTTCAATGAAGTGGTTCAATGCTTTGGTTCATCTACTTAGTTCAACAGTTTGGTTCAATACTTCAGTTCATTCAATTGGTTCTTCAGCTTGAACCATCAGCTTGAACCATTTTGGTCTAAAGCTTGGTTCATCAGCTTGGTTCAACAGAGTGGTTCAATAAAATGGTTCAACCAAGCGGTTCACTCAGATAGTTCAAAGGAGTGATTTAATGTAAAAGTTTAAAGAGCCTCCCAAATGACAAGTTCCATTATGGATGGCACTTGGTTAACAAAAATACCCTTCGAAAGGGTCATTTCTAAAGAAGACAATTAAGGTAAATTCTTTCAAAATTTTGTTTAAGGCAGACAAAGGCATAATTCTTTCAGACTTTTGTCTGAAGGAATTCCTTCAGGAAAAAAGTTCAAAATATTTTAGAGAAGCTATGGATAGAAATCTTGAATAAATTTCCAATGAGACAAATCAATTCTACAAACTTTTTGTCTGCAAGAAAATGCCTGCAAAGAAAGCCCAAGGAAAATACCCATGGAGAAAACCTGAGAAATAGTCCACAAGAAAGCCATAGATAAAAGACCATCGAAGGACCCTAAAGGGTAGGTGCCCTTATGAGGGACTCTTAGCTACCAACTTAAATGACATTTCCTCAAAGCTAAAGGGTCACCTTCCCTTCAGGAGAAGGGAAACAAATGGACCAAGACAAAATCCCGATAGAATCTTGTGGATGCTGCCAAGTGTCATCTTCTGAGCCTCATTTCATTTTGTTTCTAAGAACCGTGGAAGCCACCACATGTCCTTTGTAAGTTAAGTGGAACATTCCAAGTGGCATCTTCTACATGAATCTAAATAAATTCTACATAGTTCTATAGTTTTTTTAAAATGTGACAGAAGCTAACACGTGTCATCTTTTGTAAGACATTCAAAAGGCATCCAAAGCTTCTACAAGTTCAATGGATGCTACCATGTGTCCATAAAAGTCACAGTGGATGTTTACATGTGTTATCCAATGAGACATAGTATCAAAATAGGAAAGCTAAAGAAGGACCAAGGGGTGATGCACCTGAAGACATCAAATTCAAGATAGTGAATTAGCCATTGATCCTTGTAGTCTATAGAACTAAATGCATTCACAGGATTTAAGACTAAGGTCAGTTGAAAGAGACTAAAGAATAGAATAGAAATTTGAATCTAGGACCCAATTCAATTAACTAGAAAAGGAGGAACGATGAAAGAAGGATCAAATCTCTAGCTGGACATTGAAAGTTACAAACTTTCAATAACATGACTTATTTCTCTACATTAAGAAAAACAAATTGGTAAATGCCCCCAATTTCTAGCCTATCTTCCTAACAGTTTTCAACACAACATGAAGTGCTACTGTTCCTGAGTCCTTCTTGAAGAGGCTATCTAAGGGACTCTCTTTTATTGTAAATAGATCTCTTTTTGACAATCAAAACAAAACTCTACCCAAATTGAAAGGCATTACTGAGACTTTGAGCTCAGAATGTTGATCATATTTTATTATTGGAATAACAAAGCAAGTGATTTTTTAGACTTTGTGTTGTGATATCTTTGTTGTTGAGGAAATTGTTCTTATGTCTTTTTCCTTAATATATATTTTGTTCCTTTAATTTAACAAGCAGAATTAGTGACAGCAGTCAGGAAGGTGTCTTGAAGAGTCAACTATGGAGAGAATTTGTGCCCTCATAATTGCCTTTAGTGTGTTTTCTTTTCTTTTTTGTGTAAAGGATTTTGGGATGACTTTGTGCCCTCATTTTCCTTCATATCTTACTCTTGAGAAATTCAGGTGGAGACTTTGTGCTGCATCTCGATTTGCTAGTTACTACATCCTTGGTTACACTTTGCATTTACTACCAGGAGTATTCTTGTAGTTTTTTGAGTAGTACTTCTAAAAGAAGAGGAGTGCTTTCTGTCATTTCCCTTGAAGTTTTCCTTTGATCTGCACACATCATCTCTGAAAAAAGAGAGATGGATGGTTTGTCCTACCCTTGAGTATTATTTTCTATTTATATATATATATAGCCTATCCATAGGAAACCTCCCCTTGATGAGAGGAGAGATTAGTCCCATTTTGATGTGGTAAACCTACACATTTGGATGACTAATCTTATTACTTTTTCTAATCAAACCTATTTTTTTATTAGTATGCTGATCGAAAAAATATTTAACCAACAATTTTTGGTGACTCTGCTACGGATATACATAATTATGTGACATTTGGAACCTCAAGTTTCAGATTGAAACATCACTTGTGTCTTACCCATTATCATTATAACCCTTATCCATTATAGATTCTGGTGACTCCATTACTCTTCTTACCCATTATCCATTTATAGCCTTACCATCTTCCTCCACCTCCATTATTTTATCTGGTCTGCAAAACTAGAGCTATTGGGAAAGAATGCACAGTTTGAAGCCTCAAGCCTCAAACTGAAGCTAAGCCAATCCTTTTCCATTTTTATTCTATAATCTAGATACTTTGTCTAGATTTGTTATCTCTATTTTTCTTAAATTAAATCATGGCAGTTTGAGGCCCCTGGGGTAACTCTTTTGGCCCACTCAACTTGACTCCACCTCTGCATGAACTCCCACGTAGTTCAAGAAAGAATTTTCCCAAATTCTTTGGTGATGGGATAGTTCACCTTGATGAACACATAACAGCCTTCAACATAGCCTATGGTGTTATTGGAGTAGAATTTGAAGACGTGGCAGTCAAGATTTTTATGGAGACACTACAAGGTGTTGCTATAGACTGGTTCTACCATCTACAAACTGGATCAGTGACTGACTGGGATACACTCAAAGCCAAGTTTGAAGTAAGGTCCAAGCTCGCAAAAGATGCACATGCCTTCCTGGCCCAGCTCACTCAGATGAAGAAAGAGCCTCATGAGCCTATGAGGGATTTCATAGCCAAATTTGACAAATTAAGGAACAAAATTCCTATCATTACTTGACCTACAGCTAAGAATCTCAAATGCTTCTTCATTACTTCTCAGTTACCTGAAGTAAGTTTTCTGTTGAGACGTGTTGGTCAAATAGATCTTGCTGTAGCTCAATTTTTGGCCACTAAGATAGAAGATGACCTTATCTTGGTAGGGAAGCTAAGAAGAGATTCAAACAAAAATAGATCCTCATCATCTTTTGAATATTCATCTACAGGCACCACTGATCTAATGGTACAAAAGCTAGAAAATGAATTGCTAGCCTTGAAAAGGAAAATGGCACAAAGTATGTCTTCTGCTCCTATATATAAAGATATACCAAGGAAGACATTCCCTAATCATCCATATCAAGGCAACACTACCAAAAGTCAAGGGCAACAAAATCATCTTCCCCCCCCCCCACAGAGGAAACCTGCCCTTAAAGCACCTCCAACAAACTTGGTAGTTGGATATCTGGAAACAGAGCATGTTTCCTATTTCCAACCTGAGTTAGAGAAAGAAAATGGCACTAATCTCTTAAGGGAGGATCTAGAAGAATCAGCTGGTGACTCCCACATTGGTTTCCTGAATTACCAAGATGAACCTAGAAGTGAAGGTGAAGTAGTCAAAGGATAATACGTAGTATTCACTAGGTCCCAGAATTAGTCAGCCCAACAGGCTAACAAAGAGAAGACATAGGAGTGACCCCAACTAGTAATTTCAATTATTAAGTAGAGAACCCCTCTTATTTTTCAATAAAAGGACCCAGTGATTAACAAAGTAGTGAGTACATTGAACATCTCTACACCTTCTACTTTAACTTTGCAAACCAGTCCTCCCCCTCCCAAAAATCAAAAGGATGATCTCCCATCCTCTCTTCCAAATCCATCTCAATTATTTTCCATGATTGATCATGTCAAGGAATCCAAAATTCAAATGACTGAGTTTCAATCCCTACAAGCCAATTCTGAGTAATTGGACATTGTTGGAGAACCAGGTGTGGACCTATTTAAGGCAAAAATTATGGTTACCCAAACGTTAGCCCCTATAGCTCAAATTCTATTTGAGCCTTCAGGTAAGGTTAATTACTTCTTAACCATAAAGGATGCTCATGTCTCAGTCGATAAAAGTCCTGTAGTTGGCAATCTAAGATTTGATCCAAACAAGGCATTAGAATAATTAATAGGGCACAGTACAAATCAAGAAGGATCTTCCATCTCTAATGAAGAGAAATCTGATAGAAGATCAGCTTCTGATGATGCTTAGATCTTGAAATCTGATGGCAACATTTCTTCCACAGCTAGATATAGATCTTTGTTGCTCAGATTAAAGACTACTCAGGGTGAAGAGGTCAAACTCCTTCACATCAAAGGAGATGCTGAGCTGATAGTTTGTTAGGGGTCTGATGCTGACAATCAAAGCATGTGCTAGACTGGACCAGTAGAATAGTAAGTTATGATGGTGGACCATGCTGCTACAAATCAAAATTAGGGAAAAGAACCCTTTGTAGGGAGAGCAAGGAGTTATGGTTTTTAGTTTGAAGACTGAGAGGAAGATGCAAAAAATTGGTTTCTTAGTGGAGATCTCCATTCGCCCATCACCATTTCTAGGGGCAAAAAATTTTCTTGCTGGTTTACCAATATGGTACACTATTTTCACTGTCTCTCAAGAAGCAACATCTAAAACACTTCAACTCTTGAAGTATCAGATCATTGCATGTGTATATATGTATATTTATATAGTTTTTAATTCTATTTTATTTTGTTTGTTTTATTTTTTTTATGCCTTTCATTTTTGGGTAGCATAACTCCATAGCCCAATGGTACACATGAAGACACTAGAGATTCTAGATTCTACTCCCTTTAATTCCTTTTGCAATTGATAAAAGTTCCCCAACTGGAGCCAGCTATTGTCCCCCAAAAAAAATCTCTCATTTTTGGGACAATATTTGAACTATTTTGTTCTTACAGACCAAAATTGTCTCTTCCCTTTCCAAAATTTGTCTTGGGCATTTAAATTCCTTAGTTTTCAAGCTTCTCATAAATATACGAACTCTACAGGCTAGATTCTATGGACTTTGCAGGACAAGTTCAATGGGCTTCATAGGTTCTACAGGCAGGTTCAACCAAAAGAATCGATTTCTAACACTTGGTCATTTTCAAGATTGGTTTAGTGCCTTGGTTTAATCAAAAATATTCATCGACAAGCATCTAATCAAAGAAGGCTTGAACCATTGAACCATTGGACCACTTTGGTTCAAAGGTTGAATGAGTTCAAAGTTTAAAAGGTTCATTCTAGTAGGTGACAAAATTTGAAACTCAGGTGTGGAATGCATTTAGATTCTCAATCAAGCACTATAATTTTGATTCTGGCAATACCTTGGTCATAGCAGTAGAATTGGAGTAGGGTGCAGGTTCATTCTCTATCAAGTATCAAGATGCAATGGAGGCTGCCAAATGGCATCATTTGAATAGGGGCCTTTCTTTTTCTTCTAATTCTTTGTTTCAATTTTGTGTTAAGTGTTGAGTTCACGCAAAAGCTACCACGTGTCACCATCTGAAGCATGAAGCTAACCAGCTGGCATCTTTAGCATGAAGCTAACCAGCTGGCATCTTTCAAGGCCCTTGTGTAACTCTCAAGAGAATTGTGAAACATGCCATGTATCCTAGTGGCAATTAAGTGAAATACACCACATGTCAGTTTTTGAGTCTCATAGAGGCACTCATGTCTCATTCTACATTTTGACCAAGCAGCATAGAAGTGAAAAGTGTCAGATGGCAGTTGCAAAGACCCTGAACTACTCTTTTTGATGAAACAACAGAAGTCTCCACGTGTCAACTGCCGAGAGACTTTGTTTCAATGCCTGGATCTAGTGCTTTTGTTCAACGCATAAAGGCATCATTTCATTTTGCTAAGTATCAAAGTGCAGCAAAGGTTGCCAAGTGTCACCTTCTGAGTCCCTCTCTACTCCACCCCCAGAAGGAAGCAAAAAATGCCACGAAACTCCCTTGAAGCCTCAAAAGCCTCCATGTGTCAATGTATGAGAGATCATCTTCGAGTTTCATTATAAAAGGTGTGGTGGATCTCAGTTTTCATTTCAAGGGTAACCTGAGGCTACCAAGTGTCATCATCTAGAGGAACCTAACCTGCATCCCAAATATTTCTACAAGTAGAGTTATAAAAGAAAGTGGAAAGCGCCAAGTGTCATTTTTTGGTGCCATCTAAGCGATAAGATGATTTTGAGGGAATTAACTAAGTGTCCTCTTCCTTTTCAAAAGAGAGGGTATTCTATGTGTTCATTTCAAAATCAAGTTAGAGGGAAATTTGGAAAGAGTTATTTATGGTAGATGGAGCAGTTCACTTGGGTTTTTTTTTGGGTTTTGCAAACATAAAAGAGGCCTTCTATTTGTCCCCTAGGGGATTAAGGTGGAACAAATAGTTGTGCATTCCAGTAGGTGATGAAATTTGAAACTCAGGTGTGGAAGGATGTATTTGAGGCATTGAATGTGCTAGTTTTTAAAAACCATTTTGTCGGGGAGTCTTGGGCTATATAAGCAAGATGGTAAAATCAAAAAAAAAGGGGGGGACTACAGTTTTAGAGTTTTCAAAGTTTTGGCCAATAATATCATTTGCTTTTGTTCCATTTTCCTAAGTTGAAAGGTTTATATGACTATGTGTGTTTCATCGTCTTTTGTATGACTGGAAGATTCAATAAGAAAATTGAATACTATGCCCTTGTTGATGTTATCTGTGTCGATTACAAAGTAGTTTATGCTGTAGATTTTATAGTGTTGTGATTGGAAATGTTATTTGCTTTTGTCTCATTTTCTAGAGTCCAAATTTTTACATAACTATGTGTGACTTTTGTGCCTCTTATGTGATTGGAGGATTCTATTAAAAAGATAGAACACTATGCCTTTGTTGACAATTCCTATATCCCAGCAAAAGACTTCCCTGTTGTGAGCCTCTATTTTTGTTATTTCAGTCTTTTACATTGATCATGCACTTGTCTACTCTTAAATGTAATTGGATTTTATAATAGTCACTCTATGCTCAGGTTAGGATTAGGATTACACTTAGGCACATCACCATAGTTAGGTTTCTAATTCCTATATTTTGCGTTTTTGTTTAGTCTCCTATCCCTTTTCTCCAACAACCATAAAATAGAAGAGACCAACTTCTTTAAAACCTGGAAGTTGTTTCAAGTTGCATTGTCCCACAACTTGAAACTTCCCATTGTTGATTGGCGAGGATCTAGCATAATTTTATGCCATCAATAGTTTCTGGTATGCCCAGTGGGACCAGTCTTGAATTTTTTGTCAAGACCGCATGAACCAGAGAGCTACAAAGAGTCAGAGCTATGGGCTAGTCACCAGATCATAATCTACTACAAATCCAGGTGTTCTTTTGCCACCTCTAGTAGTTAGTCCAAGAAGAAGAGCTAACTAGTTGCTACCAGTACCAAACATGGGAGCCAACATCCCTCCAAGAAATTATGTGAGCTAGAACACTAGTAGCCCCTTGATCTTCCCAATGCCACTAGCTATTTGGGACCCTATTCTAGGAAATGCTCTAAAATCTCTACCTAAATTCAATGGGCAAGACTCAAAAACACCCGTGGAACATCTTCAAGATGTATCGTACATCTGTGCCATATATGGTGTCATAGAGCAAAATGTGGCCCTAAGATTATTAGTGGCCTTATTCAAAGGGAAGGCTATAGAATGATATCAGTCTTTGACACCAAATACCATCTCTACATGGGACCAGCTTGGAGACCTCTTTTTTGAAAGATTTGTAGAGAAGGGTGATAAGTCTTCCCTATTATAGCAATTGATTACTATCCAAAGGGGACCTCAAGAGGACATGACTGACTTCAGTACTAGATTCTAGAAAATGTGGGATAGAATACATGTTGCAGCTAAGCCACCCCCTAGTATGGCCATAGTATTCTATCTCAAAGCTTTAAATTCAGATATATCTATTATGATTCAGTCATTGGGGGGACACTTTACTAGTAGCTTATGCCCTCACGGTCAGGGCTGAGAATCATTTAATTGATGTTGGAAAGCTACCTCCAAGGCCTCCCATGCTTGTATTCCTATAAATTACCTTGCCCTTACTCCAAGAGGTTCCCAAGGCCGTAAGCCCACCTATGTCTATGTATGCTTACCCTTCACCATTTTTGAAGCAACCGGCCCCAGCTCAATCATCTGAGATGGATGATATTAAGAGTATGCTAAGGACATTCTCCAATGAGTTGATTAATATGAAGAGGTAGCAACATACTTTCCCCAAACCTCCCTATCAAGGCTATCAAGGAAATAGGTTTGCATCTTAGACCAACCAATATCAAGGCCCCCTAAGGTAAACCAACCATCAACCATCAAATCAATTAGTTGCAGTTCCCACACCCTCACAAGCCATTCCCCCCAACTCAAATAGGGAAATGTTTCCAGGCCAAAATAATTATGTGGATGATACTAATGCTTGGTGTTTCCCTTGCAATGATGCTCACACACCTAGAGATTGTCCTAGAGCTAATATATAACAAAGAGTAGCAGAGCAAAGAAGGATGGATAACCAGTTTGCCAGTACCAACAACAGTCAAGAATACCAGTCTCTAGGCATGCAAAATTCAATTCTAGTGGCTCAGATGCAAGGAATGTCCTTGCAACAAGAGGAAGAGATAGCCCCAAAACATGCTTTATTCTCATGGGTTGAGGATGAAGAAATAGTCTTTTTAAATGAAGCATCCACCTCCCAAAGGCCAATAGTGCAATTTGACTACTATACCAGATCAAAGAGGAGAATGGTGGAGCAACCCAAGATTGCAAGTAGTCAAGTCAAGAATAATCCTCCATCTTAGGGGCAAAGGAATGTTGTTGTTAGACAAGAAGTACCCAAACCATTACAAGATCAAGAGATCCCTGTCCAGATTCAAGAAAGGACAAGGTATCCTTATTTCCAAAAAACTCAGTCTCTAATATCGGTCAATGTAGTGGACCAATTAAAGAGGAATCCAGCACAAGTATCTATATGTGACATCTTGGCTATTCCTGAGCAAAAGACATTACTGCAAGAAGCTTTGCAAGGGAAAATAGTGCTCATAGGTGTTGTTACCAAGGGAGGACCTATTGGAAAGGAAAATCTCAATGATTCAATTCTTCTAATGACAATAGCCTGCATGAATAATGTAGCACAAGTAAGTAAATCCAAGCCAAAGCCTTTCTATTTGACTCTAATAGTTGGAAAGAAACTTTTGCATAATGCATTGATAGATTCAGGAGCTAGCACAACTATGATGCCCAAGGAAATAGTTGATGCCTTAAAAATAAATTATGAACCCCTTGCAAAGGGAGTTATGCAGCTAGACGGCAAAATAGTGCAAACCATAGGGAGAATAAAACAACTCCCCTTACAGTTATTCACATGCCCCAACATAATTGTCAACCAAGATATTATTATCATAGATATACCTCCCATCTTTGGTTTATGTTTATCTAGAGACTTCACAGCAAAAATAGGTGGTTATATGTCTCTTGACTAGTCCCATCTCATTCTGAGAACTAGATATGGTTTAAAGATGAAAATTTTATCTGAACCACTGTCCAAAGACCACATCACCAACAAACCAACAACAAGATTAGAAGTAGATCATGCCATGTTGAACAAAGAAGAAAGAAATTTTGTTGAAGAACTAGGGGACTGGACTGAGCATGATCAAGAAGAAGAAAATAGCCAGTTGTTGGCTATGATGCATAGTGACCCATATGGGAACTATGACTCTACTGGTTTGGGGACGTATGTCATTTTTGACGAGGATCAGGTGATCCCAAATGTTATAAGAAAAGAGGCACCTACTGCTTAAGATTTTGAAGTTTGGAATTTGAATTTCGATGGTGCCAGAAGTAAACATGGTGTTGGAGCAGGAATTTGTCTTATTGCTCCAAATGGTGATAAAATTTTAAGGGCTATTTGATTTCAATTTGTTTGCACTAATAATGATGTAGAGTATGAATCTCTAGTACATGGGCTCCTATTAGCCAAGAAAAAGGGGATAAAAAACTTGAGAGTAAGAGGAGATTTAGAATTAGTAGTGAAGCAAATACGGGAAAAGGCAGTGGCCAAGAATGTGAGAATGAGGTCCTATAGGCATAGGATTTGGGATTTGATAGAGAATTTTGATGCCTTCAATATTAAAATCATTCTTAGAAGTCAAAACACTGAGGCTGATAGGATGGCTCAAATTGGTTCACAATTTAACCTAGCAACTAGCCTATTGGTTAATAATGAGTCAGTAAAAATTATAGTGAGGCCAACCATCCCAGACAATGATAAAAATTGGAAAGTGTTTGAAAATGATGCTCAGGTAGTCTCTTTCTTGTAGCAATCAGATGAGTTTGTAGATCAGTTTCAAACTAAAATTGAAGAGGCATATGGTGATTAGGTTATTCAATTAAGGACTAATAAGCTTCCCAAAGGATTGATCACCTTAGAAAATTTGTTTGACCCAGAGGATGTAAGCTTGGGAAAGAAGAGGTTCCATGTAGATGAGGTAGACTATTCTGAGGTAGAGGTGAGTGATGAGAAGAAGCTAAAGTTTGGGAACTCCCCAACTTAGAAAGAAATGGAAAAACTAATTGAATTGTGTTAGAGATATGACAGAGTCATAGCTTGGAGCTATGAAGATCTTCATGGATACAACAGGGATGTTAACTAGCACACAATAGAATTGACTGAGGGATCCAAGCCCATCAGATAGATATAGAGGCCAGTAAATCCAAAGATTGAGCCTCTAATGGTAGATGAGTTGTAGAAACTTTTAGATTCAAAAATAATATTTCCAATCAAGCACTCAACCTAGGTATCAAATCTAGTCCCAGTTAGAAAAAAGAATGGAGATGTAAGACTATGTGTAGACTTTAGAGATCTAAATAGAGCATCTCTAAAAGACCACTATCCCTTGCCCTCCATGGAACAAATTTTGCAAACTATGGTTGGATCAGAGAAGTTTTCTTTACTTGATGGTTTCTCTGGGTATAATCAGATTTGGCTAGCAGAAGAAGACCAGTACAAAACTGCTTTCACTACCAAATGGGGAACATTTGTCTATGTGAAGATGCCATTTGGCTTATCAAACATAGGAGCCACCTTTCAATGGGTGATGGACATAGCCTTTGGTGAACCTATTAACAAAGTCATCTTGGCCTATCTTGATGACCTCATTGTTTTCTCAAAAAATGCTGATGATCATTTCGATCATTTAGAGTCTATCTTCAAGAAATGTCAAGATTTTGGGATATCATTGAATCCCAAGAAATGTATTTTTGCTATGCCTCAGGGTAAACTGTTGGTACACATAGTGTCTAAAGAAGGGGTTTCTATAGATCCCAAGAGGATCATAGTTATAATGGACCTACCTCTCCCAGCCAATAAAAAGACAATCCAATCCTTTTTGGGAAAAATCAATTTTGTAAGTAAATTCATATCTTATTTTGTAGGCTTGGTTAGGCCAATGAAACTCTTGCTTAAAAAGGATCTAGTCTTCAAGTGGACTACAAAAGGAAGGCAAGCTTTTGAGGGGGCCAAGGAGGTTATCTCAGTAGCTCCAGTGCTCAAGAACCTAGATTTTTCTATGCCCTTTGTAATGTATGTCTATAGAGGGGAGTCAATTATTGCTACTATCCTGACTCAAAATAATGACAAGCTAGAGGGGGAGCACCCAGTATCCTTTTTCTCAAGAACTCTCAGAGATTATGAGACTAGGTAAAAAATTTTAGAAAGACAAGCCTACGCCATGGTGAAATCCCTCAATAAATTTAGGCATCTGATATCAGGGAGCAAAATTTTGATACTCATGGCTCACACAAGTGTCAGAGAATACATCATGGAGGGAGAGATTACTGAGAAAAGAGCAAATTGGATCACTAAGATCCTTGAATATGACATGGAGGTTAGACCCACCAAGCTAGTTAGGGGCAGGGGTCTGTGCCAATATATAACCCAATAGCTGGAAAAGATGTTACTTGAGGAAGTAGATTCAGAAGGAGAGCTAGAGACAGTGCTAAAGTTACAAGAGGTTGATCAAGAGTCTTAGGTCACAAGCAGGATTCAATTTATGAAAAATGGGATTTATCTGAGAGAACTCCCTCAAAACAAGAGAAGATATTATAAGATACAGGGAGTTCATTTTGTTTTAATTGAACAAGTCCTTTTTAGAAGAAGTTTTGATGGGAAATTGCTAAGATGCATAGAACAGGCTGAAGCCAAGAAGATACTACATGAAATGCATCATGGAGCATTAGGGGGCATTTTTTTGCAAAGACCATGACCATAAAGATAAGTGAGGTAGGATATTTTTGGCCTACTTTATTTGCAAATTATTATTAGCTAGTTAGAAAATGTCAATCCTACCAGTATTATATGGGGATACAGAGGAATGCAGCCATGTCACTAAGTCCTATAGCTGTGGATGAACCTTTTTCTCAATGGGGTCTTGACTTCATTGGGATGATAAATCCAGTGTCTAGCATGGGTCACAAATGGATATTAACTACCACAAACTATTTCACTAGATGGACTGAGGTAGTCCCACTTAAAGAAGCAATAGAGAATGTAATCCTAGATTTTCTCTGGGGTATCACTACTCACTTTGGACTCCTCGCACCATCATTTCAGATAATGCTAAAACATTCTTGGGGTCTAAGGTATCTAACTTTGCCTTGAGACATGGAATATATCTGAAAATGTCATCTAACTATTACCCTCAAGGTAATGGTTTGGCAGAATCAACAAACAAGAACCTGATAAGACTCATCAAAAGGATAGGGGTTGATCATCACAAGGAGTGGCATAAAGTGTTGAATCTAGCACTTTGGGCTGATAAAATCACGCCCAAGTAGGTGATCAAAATGTCTCCATATGAAATAGTATATGGAAAGTCTACCGTGATTCCCTTAAGTTTGGAAATCCCTACTCTTCAACTGATCAACAAAATCAAGATTGAAGAAAATGGCCCCATGCAGGTTAGACTCGCAGAGCTTCTTGTAGAAGTTCAAGAAAAGAGGGACATAGCCCATGATTCATTAATCAAGCACCAGGGAATGGTTAAGAATTATTTTGATAAAAGGACTTTGAATCCTAATTTTGAAGTGGGCTCAACTATTTTGAAATGGGATGCAAGGGCCACTAAGCCAGGTCAGCATACCAAATTTGAAGCACTGTGGACTGGTCCATATAGAATTCGTGCATGTAAGCAAGAGAATTATTTTGAGCTAGAGTTGATGGAAGGGGAACTTGAAGAGATTCTTATAAATGGAATCTATTTGAAACATTTCAATTGACTTAGGTCTCTCATGTATTGTAGTTAAATAGTTTCCCTTTCTCGTATTGTTTTTTTCATGCTTTCCCACTTTGCTTTTGAATAAGTGTTTTTAAAACATTTGTCGACGACTCTTTTGAAGCTGTAATTTTCACAATTTTGATTTAGCGAGAAGTGGAATGTTCTTTTTGAGTAGGCTCAAAAGTCTTAAGGGTTGCCAGTAACTATAGAGTAAAATTTTACTCTACGTTGCATTTAGATTCTCAATCGAGCACTATAGTGTTGGGGATCCAACCAACAATGGATTACACTTGTGAAAGCAATAAACGCAAAAACAAATCAGATAGATAAGTAACTGAAATGATAAATAACACAGAACAAGATATACAAGAAAACACCCTAAAAACTTGTATTAAAACTCTTTGCAATAAGAATACAATGAAGAAACTTTGTTCTTCCACACCTCTCTCAGATGCACACAAGATCTCTCACTAGATCTCTATTCCTCAAGAGCTCTCTCAAGTACAATCAAATCCAACAACTTGGATTGATGCAACTCAGTACTGTCCTTCAAATATTCATAATGTTCTACAACTTTACATTGCCTTACATAATTATGAGCTAAGAAGATCTATCCTAATATAGAATTAGGAGACTTGAGCATGTACTTCCAACAAATAGTTAAACCACTTAAACAAGGGCTCTAAAAATAACATTACTAATAATAGAGATGCGAGCTTGAGACTACAACTCAAACTCATCATGCAAACACTCGCTTCTGTCCTCGAAAATCACTTTCTGGATACGCAGGTAACCGACGTCGGTTCCTGCATGCTCGCTTGTGACCACCGTCGGCCGATCCTCTACCGATGTCGGCATCTCTCTAACTATTTCTGACTGACGTCGGTCGCTCTTGACCGATGTTGGTGTCTGTGCAGACTCAAAACCAATAACTGTGCTCCTTGGTGAAGCTTTTAAGCTCCACACCCTAACAATCTCCCACTTGGAGATAAACAGCTGCACCAGTACCTGTACAACATCTTCTAGCTCCACCATCTTCAACTCAATCATGAAAACCAATAGAAGTTGAATGCAAGTTCAACTTCTCCTTTGTAACCGGCTTGGTTAGCATATCTGCAGGATTCTTGTCTGTATGGATTTTCTCCAGCTTCAACTCACCATCTTCCAATACCTGCCGTATGAAGTGGTACCTTAGTTGTATGTGCTTGGTTCTTGAGTGAAAAGCTGAGTTCTTAGCTAAATGGATTGCACTCTGACTGTCACTATACAATCTGCAACTCCCATGCTCCCTTCCAAGCTCTTCCATGAACCGTGTCATCCATATCATCTCCTTGCTAGCTTCTGTGGCTGCAATATACTCTGCTTCTGTAGTTGACAAGGCAACAACCTTCTACAACTTAGATATCCAGCTAACCACCGTTCCACCTATAGTAAAAACATAACTTGTAGTGCTTCTTCTGCCATCCAAATCCCCTGCCATATCTGAATCTACATAACCATGTAGAGAACTATCTGAACCTCCATAGCATAAATGCTTGCTGCTGGTTCCTCTCAGATATCTAAGGATCCATTGAACCGCTTTCCAATGTTCCTTACCTGGATTGGCCATATACTTACTTACGACTCCCACTGCTTGGGCAATATCCGGTCTAATACACACCATTGCATACATCAAACTCCCTACTACGGAAGAATATGGAACCTTACTCATGTACTCTACCTCTTCATGTGAATTAGGACATTGTTCTTTACTCAACTTAAAATGTCCAGCTAAAGGTGTGCTTACCGGTTTAGCATCCTGCATATTGAACCGTTTCAACACCTTGTCCACATAATCTTCTTGAGACAATATCAACCTGTGATTTTTCCTGTCTCTCTTTATGCTCATACCAAGGATTTTCTTCGCTGCTCCCAAATCCTTCATAGCAAACGTTTGAGCTAACTTCACCTTAAGCTCTAAGATATCCTGCATGTGAGACCCTGCAACCAGCATGTCATCTACATACAACAATAGAATAATATATCTACCGTTATCAAATCTCTTGAAATACACACAATGGTCTGATTGACACCTACTGTAGCCATGCTCAGTCATAAACCTGTCAAATTTTAAGTACCATTGCCTAGGAGCTTGCTTGAGGCCATACAAGCTTTTCTTCAACCTGCACACAAACTTCTCCTTACCCTTGACCTCAAATCCTTCTGGCTGTTCCATATAAATTTCCTCATCGAACACTCCATGAAGAAACGATGTCTTAACATCTAGCTGCTCAAGATGCAAATCCTCAAAAGCAACCAAAGACAATACAACCCTTATAGAAGTCATCTTAACAACAGGAGAAAAAATCTCACCAAAGTCAATACTTGGCTTTTGTGCAAATCCTTTCACTACCAATCTGGCCTTGTATCTCATCTGTCCATTCTCGCCTTCTTTCAACCTGTAGGTCCATCTGTTCTTAAGTGTTCTCTTACCAGCTGGCAATTCAACCAAATCCCATGTTTGGTTCTCTTTTAAGGACTCCATCTCCTCAACCATGCCACGCTCCCACTTACTCTTGGACTCCACCTATAATGCTTCTTCAAAACTCTCTAGTTCTCCACCATCAGTTAGCAATAAATAATATAAGGAAGGAGAATATCTAATTGGAGGCTTACTTACCCTTTCAGACTTCCTGATGGGTGTCTTGGACTCATTCTCAACAATCTGTCCACCCAAATTTTCTGACAGTGACCAACCTTAGCCACCTGTAGACCTATTACTGGCTGACGCCAGTTCTTCCTGGTCGACGTTGGTGCCTGGTCTACCGACGTCGGTCTCTGTATGATCGACATCGGTTTCTGTACTGCCGATGCCGGTTCCTAACCTGTCGATGTCGGTCTCTGTGTTTTCCTGTAAGTGATTATTTCTTTTTCCCGTGAGCTCATTTTGGACCATAACTTCGTCCAATTCACTATTGCTCTGCCCAGATTGATCTAGCTTCCTTATCTGATCACTGTACATCACTCTTTCATTGAAAACAACATCATGACTCCTGATTACCTTGTTAGTTCCTAGATTCCAAAATCTGAAACCAAAATCTTATGAGCCATAGCCAATAAACATGCACCTCATAGACTTAGCATCAAGCTTCTTTCTATTTTCCTTATCTATGTGCACAAAGGCTTCACAACCAAAAACTTTGAGATATGAGAGATCTACCTTTTTACCTGTCCATGCCTCTTCTGGAATTCCACCATCTAGAGCTGTAGAGGGTCCTCTGTTAATCAGGTACACTGCAGTGTCAACTGCTTCTGCCCAAAACTCTAAGGGCAACCCTGCATGCAATCTCATACATCTTGCACGCTCCATGATAGTTTTGTTCATCCTTTCAGCAATACCATTCTATTGAGGTGTCCTTGGAACCATCCTTTGCCTTCAAATTCCATGAGTGTAACAATACCAGTTAAATTTAAGACTGCAGAACTCACCGCCATTATCAGATCTCAAGCACTTTAATCTTCTGCCTATTTCATTCTCAACCATAGCTTTCCAAATCTTAAAAGTCTCAAAAACATCAGATTTCTTTTTAATACAGTAGATCCATACCTTCCTTGTGGCATCATCTATGAATGTAACATAGTACCGTGATCCGCCAATAGAGGCTACCTGAGCCGGTCCCAACACGTCTATGTGAACAAGCTGTAACTTCTGCCTTTTCTTAGTAGACCCAGTCTTGAGAAAACTAACCCTTTTCTATTTTCCAAATGCACAATGCTCACAAAATTCTAGATCCATACTTTTCAAATCTAAAATCATACCTTTATACTTAAGAATTGACATCCCCTTCTCACTCATGTGGCTAAGCCTTGAGTGCCACAATTTAGCATCCACATCTGAAGTAGATAAAACTGAAGGAGATTTGTTAGTAACACAATTACACAAATAGAGAGTACCTTCTCTCTTACCTCTAGCCATAACAAGTGTACCCTTGGTCACCTTCCAAGAATCTGCTATGAGAGTTACTGTACAACCCTCATCACCTAGCTTTCCTGCAGAAATCAAATTTCTCTTCAAGCTAGGAACATGCATCACATCTCTCAACACCCATGTGTTGCTATTCTGCATCTTCAGCTGCACTTTACCTTTGCCAATTATTTTACAGGGCTCATCATCCCCTAGATACACTATTCCAAAATCTCCATGGATATAGTCACTAAAATATTACCTGTTAGGAGTAGCATGAAAAGATGCACCAAAATATAATACCCAAGATTATATATTATTATGCAAAGAGAAAATTAAAGCATCTTGTGCAATACCTGCAATCTTGGCTTCTTCCTTTCCTTCATGCTGGTTGTCCTCCTTAGGCTTTGACCAACAATCTTTGCTTATGTGCCCCATCTTTCCACAATTCTAGCATTGTGGCTTCTTGCCATTTCTGGATTTAGATCTGCCTTTCCCCTTAGACTTGGATCTTGCTCTGCCTTTCTTGCCCTTCTCTTTTTGCCTTCCCCTGCTCTCAAAACTTAAAGCATTCCCAGATGCCTCTTCTGTGCTTTTCCTACGTATTTCCTCATTTAAGATAACACTAACAACATCCTCTACTTTCAAAATATTTGATGTAGATGCAGTATTACTTACTGCCATTACTAAGCCATGCCAGCTTTCAGGCAAAGAACATAATATCAAAAGAGCTTTTATCTCATCATCAAACACTATATTCACTGAACTTAATTGATTCACAATACCATTGAAATCATTCAGATGAGTAGAAACAGATCCACCTTCATTCATATGCAAATTAAATAACTGCTTCATAAGATATACCTTATTGGAAGCTAAGGGTTTTTCATACAAATTTGCTAACATAGTCATCAACTCTACCGTAGACTTTGCCTGTGATAAATTGGATATCACAGTGGATGCTAAACTCAGTCTTATAGACCCCAGAGCCTTTCTGTCAAGAACTTCCCATTCTTTATCCTCCATGTCTTTGGGCTTCTTTGCAACCCCACCTAACGGTAAGTAGAGATCTTTCTGATACAGATAGTCCTCTATCTGTATTCTCCAGTGTTGGTAATTTTTGCCATTGAAATTTTCCATTCTAAGCTTACTTTCATCTACCATTGCTTCTCCCACTCAAATAGAAATCCCTGCAGAAACTCCTGTGAGAACCTGTAATCAATGCACACTACACAGATCTGAACCACCTGTTAGTGAACCTGAACTTTGATACCAATTATCAAGCTCTGAACCTGTAACCTGGCTCTGATA
Source organism: Torreya grandis (assembly GCA_037957365.1). NCBI lineage: Eukaryota > Viridiplantae > Streptophyta > Pinopsida > Cupressales > Taxaceae > Torreya > Torreya grandis. The sequence goes on along the minus strand of JARHVA010000718.1, from coordinate 2,506,733 downwards.
CCACTTGTTGGGGATCCAACCAACAATGGATTACACTTGTGAAAGCAATAAATGCAGAAATAAATTAGATAGATAAGTAACTGAAATGATAAATAGTACAGAACAAGATATACAAGAAAACACCCTGAAAACTTGTATTAAAACTCTTTGCAATAGGAATACAATGAAGAAACTTCGTTCTTCCACACCTCTCTCAGATGCACACAAGATCTCTCACTAGATCTCTATTCCTCAAGAGCTCTCTCTCAAGTACAATCAAATCCAACAACCTAGATTAATGCAACTCAGTACTGTCCTTCAAACATTCACAATGTTCTACAACTTTACATTGCCTTACATAATTATGAGCTAAGAAGATCTATCCTAATATAGAATTAGGAGACTTGAGCATGTACTTCCAACAAACAATTAAACCACTTAAACAAGGGCTCTAAAAATAACATTACTAATAATAGAGACGTGAGCTTGAGACTACAACTCAAACTCATCATGCAAACACTCGCTTCTGTCCTCAGAAATCGCTTTCTGGACACGCAGGTAACCGACATCGGTTCCTACCTGCTCGCCTGTGACCGCCGTCGACTGATCCTCTGCCGATGTTGGCATCTCTCTAACTATTTCTGACCGACGTCGGTCGCTCCTGACCGACGTCGGTGTCTGTGCAGACCCGAAACCAATAACTGTGCTCCTTGGTGAAGCTTTTAAGCTCCACACCCTAACATATAGTTTTGATTCTGGCAATACCTTGGTCATAGCAGTAGAATTGGAGCAGGGTGCAGGTTCATTCTCTATCAAGTATCGAGATGTAATGGAGGTTGCCAAATGGCATCATTTGAATATGGGCCTTTCTTTCTCTTTTGATTCTTTGTTTCAATTTTATGTTAAGTGTTGAGTTTGCATGAAATCCACCATGTGTCACTATTCGAAGCATGATCTCGACCAGCTAGCATCTTTCGAGGCCCTTGTGTAACTCTCCAGAGAACCACGGAATGTGCCACGTATCTTAGTGGTAGTTAAGTAGAACACACCACATGTCAGTGTCTGAGTCTCATAGAGGCACCCATGTTTCATTCTACTTTTTGACCAAGTAGCATAGAAAGCAAAAAGTGCTAGATGGCAGTTGTAAAGACCCTAAACTACTCATTTTAATGAAACAATGGAAGTCTCCACATGTCAAATATTGAGAGACTTTGTTTCAATGCCTAGATTTGGCACTTTTATTCAATGCATAAAGGCATCATTTCATTTTGCTAAGTATCAAAGTGCAGTAGAGGCTGCCAAGTGTCACCTTCCGAGTCCCTCTCTACTCCACCCCCAGAAGGAAGCAAAAAATGCCACGTAACTCCCTCGAAGCCTTAGAAGCCTCCACATGTTAATGTCTAAGAGATCATCTTTGAGTTTCATTATAAAAGGCATGGTGGATCTTAGTTTTCATTTCAAGGGTAACCTGAGGTTGCCAAGTGTCATCATTTAGAGGAACTTAACCTGCATCCCGAATATTTCTACAAGTAGAGTTATAAAAGAAAGCAAAAAGTGCCAAGTGTCATTTTCCAGTGCCATCTAAGCAATAAGATGATTTCAAGGGAATTGACTAAATGTCCTCTTCCTTTTCAAAAGAGAGGGTATTCTATGTGTTTGTTTCAAAATCAAGTTGGAGAGAAATTTGGTGAGAGTTATTTCTGGTAGATGGAGCAGTTCACTAAGGGTTTTTTTGGGCTTTGCAAACATTAAAGAGGCCATCTATTTGTTCCCTAGGGGATTAAGGTGGAATGGACAGTTGTGCAGCCCAGTAGGTGATGAAATTTGAAATTCAAGCACAAAAGGATGTATTTAAGGCATTGAATGCACCAATTTTTAAAAACCATTTTGTTGGGGAGTCTAGGGCTATATAAGCAAGATGGTAAAATAAAAAAAAGGGGGCGGACATAGTTTTAGAATTTTTAGAGTTTTGGCCAATAATATCATTTGTTTTTTTTCATTTTCCTAAGTTAAAAGGTTTATATGACTGTGTGTGTTTCTGCATCTTTTGTATCACTGAAAGATTCAATAAGAAAATTGAATACTATGCCCTTGTTGATGTTATCTGTGTCAATTACAAAGTAGTTTATGTTGTATATTTTCTAGTGTTGTGATTAGAAATGTTATTTGTTTTTTTCTCATTTTTTGGAGTCCAAAGTTCTACATAACTATGCGTGACTTTTTCGCCTCTTATGTGATTGGAGGATTCTATTAAGAAGATAGAACACTATGCCTTTGTTGACAATTCTTGTATCTAGCAAAAGACTTCCCTATTGTGAGCCTCTATTTCTATTATTTTAGTCTTTTACATTGATCATACACTTGTTTGCTCTTAAATTTAATTAGATTCTATAATAGTCACTCTATGCTCAGGTTAGGATTAGGATTACACTCAAGCGCATCACCATAGTTAGGTTTCTAATTCCTATATTTTGCATTTTTGTTTAGTCTCCTATCCCTTTTCCCCAACAACCATAAAATAGAAGAGACCAGCTTCTTTAAAACCTAGAGGTTGTTTCAAGTCACATTGTCCCACAACTTGAAACTTCCCATTGTTGATTGGCTAGGATCTAGCACAAGTTTATGCCATCAACACCTCCCAAAGGACAAGTGCCCTTGTAGAGGGCACTTGGTCAAAAAAAATACCCTATAGAAGGGTCATTTTAAAAGAAGACAATTAAGGTAAATTCTTTTGGAATTTTGTTTAAGGTAGACAAAGGCATAATTCTTTCAAACTTTTGTCTGAAGGAATTCCTTCAGACAAATAGTCTGAAAGAATTTAGAGAATTTGTGGGCAGAAATCCCAAAGAAATTTCCAAGGAGACAAATCAATTCTAAAAACTTTTTGTTCATGGGAAAATGCTCATGAAGAAAGCCCAAGGAAAATACCCAGGAGAAAGCCCAAGAAATAGTCTACAAGAAAGTTGTAGATAAAAGGCTGCCAAAGGACCTTGAAGGGCAAGTGCCCTTGTAGGGGACTCTTGGCTACCAACTTAAAGGACATTTCCTCAAAGTTAAAGGGTCACCTTCCCTTTAGGAGAAGGTAAACAAATAGATCGAGACAAAATCCCGACAGAATCCCATGAATGTTGCCAAGTGTCATCTTCTGAGCCTCATTTCATTTTGTTTCTAAGAGCTGCAGAAGCTACCATGTGTCCTTTATAAGTTAAGTGGAACACACCAAGTGGCATCATCTACATGAATCCAAATGAGCTCTGCATAATTCTATAGTGTTTCTAAAATGTGATGGAAGCTGACAAGTGTCATCTTTTGTAGGACATTCAAAAGGTGTCCAAAGCTTCTACAAGTTCAATGGATGTTGCCATGTGTCCTTCATCAAAGTCATAGTAGATGTTGCCACATGTCATCCATTGAGACATAGTATCAAAATAGGAAAGCTGAAGAAGGACCAAGGGGTGACGTGCTTGAAGATGTCAAATTCAAGACATCAAACTAGCCATTGATCCTTGTAGTCTATAGACCTGAATGCATTCATAGGCTTTAAGGCCAAGGCCAATAGAAAGTGACTAAAGAACAAAATAGCAATTTGAATCCATGACCTAATTCAATTAACCAGAAAAGGAGGAACGATGAAGGAAGGATCAGATTGTTAGGTGGACATTGAAAGTTGCAAACTTTCAATAGCGTGACTTGTTTCTCTACATTGAGAAAAACAAATGGGTAGATGCCCCCAAATTTTAGTCTATCTTCCTAATAGTTTTCAATGCAACATGATGTGTTACTATTCTTGAGTCTTTCTTGAAGAGGCTATATAAGGGACTCTCTTTTATTGTAAATAGATATCTTTTTGATAATCAGAACGAAACTCCACCCAAATTGAAAGGCATTACTGAGACTTTGAGCTCAGATTGTTAATCATATTTTGTTATTGGAATAAGAAAGCAAGTGATTTTTCAGACTTTGTGCTGTATATCTTTATTGTTGAGCAAATTTTTCTTATGTCTTTTTCCTTAATATATCTTCTATTCCTTTAATTCAACAAGCAGAATTAGTAACATCAGTTAGAAAGGTGTCATGAAGAGTCAACTATGGAGAGACTTTGTGCCCCCATAATTGCCTTTAGTGTGTTTTCTTTTCATTTTTGTGTAAAGGACTTTGGGATGACTTTGTGTCCTCATTATCCTTTGTATCTTACTCTTGAGAAATTTAGGTGGAGACTTTGTGCTACATCTCGATTTGCTAGTTACTACGTCCTTGGTTACACTTTGCTTTTACTACCACGAGTACTCTTGTGGTTTGCTGAGTAGTACTTCTGAAAGAATAGGAGTGCTTTCTATCATTTCCCTTGAGTTTTTCCTTTGATCCACTCGCATCATCTTTGAAAAAGGAGAAAGGGATGGTTTGTCTTACCCTTGAGTATTATTTTTTGTTTATATATATATATATATATATATATATATATATATATATCCATAGGGAGCCTCCCCTTGATGAGAGGAGAGATTATTCCCCTTTTGATGTGGTAAACCTACACATTTGGATGACTAATCTTCCTACTTTGGCTAATCAGACCTATTTTGTTTATCAGTACGTTGATCGACAAAATATTCAACCAACAGAGAACACTCAACCAAAGATAACACAACATAAATTGACACTAATTGACCTATGAAACACCTTATGACAACATATTACACCCCCTTATATGCCTAAAAGTGATGTTTTTTTACTAGATTCCCCTATTTTAACCTAAAAGTCAAAAAAATTCAACACTACATTCATCTCTTACTATTTTCCTACCTAAACTCTCTTTCTAAGACCTTGATGTAGGTGGTGACTACTTATTATGTGAGAACAAACATCTTGAGAGATATTCTATGTTTCATGATTTTTTTAATGAACACAATATATTTATCACCTTTCACTATTCTTCCCAACTCCTTAAATATTCCTAAAACCTTCTCCTACCTTCATCATCCTCTTAGGAAAACAAGTCCATTATCCTAGGTAGGCAAATTTATATGAGGACTATGTTATTTAGTTGACCTTATATCCCTTGTTTAATATCTTGTTCTAATAACTATTTAGGTCTCCTTGACCTTGATGAATTTTATGACATTAAAATCTTTGAAAACCTATGATGTTATTCAAACTTCTCACCTTAACAACTTACCTTAACTCCACCTCACTTCACTGGGATAAATCATGATGGTTTTAGGTCAAAGTTATTTGTCTTAGTTGTGTTATTACAAGAGGTGAGATTCCATTTTAAGGCAATATCTTAATGTCATTAATCATGTTTGAAAGTGATTTCATACACCCATCCATCCATCAAATATTTTGAACTCTAATTTCCACTCCAAATCACTATCTAAGCCAAGTTATATGGTTGTAGGTGACTATTCAAGATTTGAGTAATATGATGATTAGAAATGAGGTATGAGATGAGTTAAGATGATCCAATCTTTGAAGATCCTCAATATTCACTTTGAAACTCCTTCATTTCTCTATAGACTGATGACATCCTTGTAAAATACATAAGGTTGAGGTCTTCTTGTCCACTTACCATTGCCATCACACTTAACATTGAAGTTTAAAAATCCTCTTACATGTTGGTCTCTCACTTGTTTGGTCACCTTCAAAGCATCTTGAAGTGTCTTCATGAGTAGATATTGTAGGTGAAGGTTTCACACTATGTATAGAATGTTTGGAGTTGGGACATTGTCTTCAAGATAGGAGTGTGATCTCTAAACCTTAATTGACCCTCAAAACAAATTTTTCTACTTAACTTTTCTCCTCAAATATAATCAAGCCTATATGTAGTAGCTCTAGGCTTAGTTTGAGTCTACTCTTGGAGTGAACTTGATAGACCCTATTTTTTTCATTCTCATACCTTTTCACAAGACCATATGGATCCTTAGACCGTAAATATTTATAAAATCTCATATCAATAATGATATCCTCATTCTCTTATCATATACAATGGGTTTAATGTGATTAAGAGGTTCATACTACATAATAGGCTAAGGTGAGGATGACTTGGTGTAAAGGGCATGATGAGTTTGAGGAGGTGAAATATATCATAGAGTATATGAAAGATATGTTCATATGTTTTTAAAACAACCTTAAATATATTATGTATAAACTTGTCCTCACTTTAAAAAGGAGACTACATCTAATCATGACAATCATCTTAGAAAAGTGAAATTTAAAGGGGACCTAGATTTGATGGTGGATGAGATGAGTGTTTTATAAAGACATAGAGGTTAAAGTGGACTCCAAGGAGCTATAACATAATATATAATCACCACTCTTTCATACTACCTATTGGTGTGGGTTTTATGCAAACCATAGCCATAACAAGTTAGCCTCTAATGTTTTAAGATATAAATAGGTAAACTCCACTCCAGGGCATGAGTTGTAGGTATGCCATTTATTTTAACCTATTAATGGAATAGTGGATAGGCCATGCAAGTTGTTGACAATGTTTTTGGATGGAGGAGTGATTTATAATAAGAGTAGTGAATCTGTACATGAGTTAGATGGGTGGTTAGTTGCTAATATAGAGTGAGTAGATCTCAAAACAAACTCAAAAAAGGAGGGAAGGGTAAGGCAAAAAATAAATATTCTATGGTTTTCAAGAACTACCCCATGGCTACTTTTTAAAAGGACAAGTTATCTTAGAACGTATACATGTTGCTAGCAGAAATTTCACATGCATAGTCAAACATGGATAAGAAGTCGAAGGAAATAAAGATGTATAAAATTCATAAGCCTTAGACAAAGGTTATTCCTTTTAGGGTAGATGTTGCACACCCTTAATCAGAAGATTATGGCTCAAGCTAGTGAAGTATTTAAGGCATTTGTTTCACACACATAGAAAACTACATCTAATAAAACACTCATGCACAATAAAAATTATGAATCAATTTGAATTTATCTATCTTAAATAATATGTTTACCAACCTTTCATCAACTATTACACACCTACAAATTAATATATCAATCAAAATAATCAAGAATCGATTCATAGATTTTGTACACTAAAGATTATTAAAACATACAACCAATGAAAGTAATAACTAATTACATAAAAACTGGAAAGAAAATACAAAAACACATTCACTGATGATCAAAAATGTTGTTGCTCCTATGTTCAAAAATTCTCTGACAAAAATCCAAGTTGGATTATAATTATTTTTATAGACTTGGGGAAGGGGTTACCTCATCCTTCAAGTTCATGCAAGGTCATTAAATATGATATTTAGAACATTTAGTTCTAACTATGGTCTAAAACTATATAAGATTTTAATTGTAGTTATCTGTTTAAAATAGCCTTTGCCAAAGTTATGTACCATGTGCATGTTTAAAAAGATAGAGGCAATTTTATACAATTATATCTTGAATTGTATGCAAACTAGAAACAAATGCACCATTTAAAAAAACTGCACATGCCTCTTTTTATAGGTTGTGTCGAGATTTGTATCCCAAAAATCTCATTACATCCAAAACCCTAAGGGAGACCTCCTTTTGTTTTTTAGGGAAAACTCTTAACCCTCCAAAATCCATTTTTCCTTTACCTCATAAAATTTGAGACTCTAGATGCAATTTCAACCACTACAAATTACTTCATGGGTTATGGGTCTCATGAGGCACCAAACCCTAAAATTTTTAGAGTATGAAACTCACCATTTACTTTACACATTATTGAACATGAAAAATACATGGTGGGATCTAAATCCTGCCATGCACCCATCTAGCAGAATCCAGAACACACTATATACATTACACATTTTCACAATGTGCAAAGTGCATGATGGGTTCTAAATCTCACTAACCAAGGAACCCACCCTTATAAAGTGGACCTAATTCATGTGGGTCCAACTTCCACTATTTTTATTTTACCTTTTTTGTGGTTGGTAGGACCCAGAGTGTATATTGCACATTTTCACAATGTGCAAAGTGTAAGCTGAGCTCTACTCCCTACCATGTCATTAACCTGACTATGGAGGGTATTCCTAATCAAAATAGTTATAACCTCTATTAATCCTATTAATCCCTTCCATGGGAAGTAGAGATCAAAGTGCACATTGCATGTTTTTTACAATGTGCAAAGTGTGTAATGAACCCTACTTCTCACCAAGCCATTTTTGACCACAAAAGGGGTATGAAGAGAGGCATAATTTTTTTTAAAAACATGTACTTATACTCATGAGAGGCATGTTATGACATTAATATGCACCCTTAGAGAGATTTCTTCAAGTTCCCTCTAACTAAGCCATAATATTGGGATAACCCTAGGTTGTGGGTAAACTATGATGGGGATAAACCTCTAGAGAAGGCCAGCTTCCTCTTGATGGATCACCTAAACTAATTCTACTATAGGTAAAAGGGTTAGAAATGGGAAAAGGGATCCTAAGAAGGCTAAAAGGTGATGTACCAAATAAAAATGGGAAACTCCCATAAGATTGAACCCACACTAGATATATAGAAGATAATCATAACTCACACAACCTCACAAACCGACTAATTGCATAAGTGTTTCATAGACTCAGTTTAGGTAGAACACTAATATAGACCTATAATAGACTTAAAACACCCTAAATCAAGTCATAAGGGATTAAAATGGATGAGGAAGATTCTCCTTCACTATTTCATCATGCACAACTCACTCAACATATATCTAAGGCAAGAGATAGGTAAATAAAGTCTTTTATTACTTCAAAAGGTAGTTCTTAGAAATTCTTGATAGGGTTTAGCCTAATCAAGAGGAGAATATCTTTCAATATCTCAAAGAGTCCCTTGATACTCCCTAAAATGAGAATCCCTCTACAAATGAGAAAGAATGGATGATATAAAAAGAGAAGAGAGAAGAGGGATCATGTTAACCAAGAACAATTAATGAGCTTCCACCTTTCAATGAATTCTCCACCATCTTTTGATCAAATTAGCACTAGTTTTCCATCTTCAAGTTAACTTTTATTTGTTCCAATAGCCTTGAAATCTTCCCATTAGTTAAGTAATAAAATATAAGACAAGATTTTGTCGAAGGTGATGAGTCATGATCTTTTTACGAACCAAAACCCTTGGGCACCCTAAAAATATACTAAATGTTCTAGCTACTTTCTTCAACTATCAGATCTCCATCTTTGAACCTTACTCTATCTTCCACTTGACCTATTTGTGTAAAGTGAATCTCATATCTATAATTCTATCAAATCCCTCACCATGTCTACTTGGGGTGGCCATAGGTACCTATTTATTGGACCTATGACTATATTGGAAGATGAGACTCTCTTTCATTAATCACATACTTATATTTAATGCCAAATTTGAGCATAGGTATTTTTTTTCCCAAAATACATCATTGGTTTTTATGGATAACATGTCGACCATTTCGGTCTTGCAAGCCAAAATGCTCTCTTTCTCAAAAAATGTTCTGAGCAGTCAAGTTTCTCAAATACTCAAGCCTTTTTAGCTAAGGAAATCGTAGGTTCAATAAGCAAGCTTTCTCAAAGGGAAGTTCAAAACACTTAAGGCATTTCATAAAAATTATAAGGATGGTTTAACACTGAGGTTCAATCAAAAGCATTCAATGGTGGGGTTTAAAGAGTTGGAATGAACCACTGAACCATTGAACCATTGAACTCCAACTCTGAAAGTTTTAAAGGTTCAACGAGTTCAAAGGTTCAATGAGTTCAAAGGTTCAATGAGTTTAAAGGTTCAATGAGTTCAACAGATTCAAAGGTTCAAAGGGTTCAAAGTTCAAAGTTCAAGTGAATGATTCAAGTGGAAGATTCCAGAAAAAGGATCAAACAAATGGTTTAATCGAATGGTTCAAAAAATTATTTCAACAACACCTTGAACTCATAAATAAGACTAAGTGAATTCAGATCTTTACAAAACATTGAACCATCAAACTTTTAAACTAATTAAACTTTGAACCATTAAACCTTGAACCATTGAACTCTAAAAGGTTCAAAGGTTCAAAGGTTCAAGGTTCAAAGTGGTTCAAGTGACTTGTGACATCCCTACAAATGTCAAATTTAGGATTATGGAATAGCCATTGGTTTTCAAAAGATCTGAGGATAAACTCAGTGATCTACTAAAAAAGGAGCCGAAGGAGCCAGCAGAAAGTGAGAAGATAGCCCTGAGAGCTCAGATCACCAGGAAGAGACAAAATGTATCAAGGAAAGAGGGAATGATACATAAAACCCAAAATATCTACAAAAGAGTTATTATAGTAGGTGGAGCATTCCACCAAGTCGACCTTAGAGAGTGAAAGTATTTAATGGTGTGACCTATTTTTCTTCATTGAGTAAAGGTGAATGGACAGCTGTGTAAGCATCATAAAGAAGACCAGGCAACCCATGCTTTAGAGGAGACATTTGAGATGATTTAGAATGCCAAATTTAAGGCCGATAACCTATCTAGCATGGCCCCTTCATAGGATTTCCAATGCATTCAATGCAACATGGGCCATTTTGTGAAAACAAGCACCCAAGTCTTTCATTAGATGTTATATATTGTAATCTCTCATTTTGAATAAAGGAGATCTTTTTGTTATGAGAAGCAAAACTCTGCCCAAATTGAAAGGTATTCTTAAGACTTTGAGCTTAGACTGTTAATCATATTTTATCAAGTGAATGAGAAAGAAAGTGACCTTTCAGAGTTTGTGTTGAAATAGCTTGTGTTATCTAGGAAATAATTCTTATGTCTTTTTCCTAAATACAAACTTGTCCATTTAATCAAATAAGTAGAACAAGTGGAAATAATCTGGAAGATGTCCTGAAGCTGACTTTAGGAGACTTTGTGCTACCATAATTATCTTTAGTCTATGTGTTTTGTGTAAAGGATATTGGAGAGACTTTGATCTCCCCTTATCCTTCATAATATTTCACTCTATTGTAGTTTTCAGTGGAGACTTTGTATTGCACTTCATACTACTGTGTTAATTTATCCTAAATTAGTAGGAGAAATAACGAAAGACTTTGTGCTTTTGTGGGTTTCTTGTGGATCCAATTATTACCCAAGAAGAATTCTTGCTATTTACTAAACATCATTTCTGAAAGAAGAGAAATGCCTTTATTAATTACACCAAAATTCTCCTTTGTTTTGTGAAAATCATCTTTGAAAAAAGAGAGATGGATGGTATGATTTCACCCCTGAGTCTATTTTTAGTTTATATTAGTATATTATAGTTTATATGGAACCTTCTCTTACTGAGAGGAGAGATTTACCTCATTCTATTGTGGTCACCACACCCATTTTTCTATATAAATCTCATTGTGTTGTGGTTGATATACCCATTTTGCTATTAGTTAGTTGATGACAAAATATTCACCCAACAAGTATTAATATATATTGAAAACCAATCTCATTTATTAGTTTTCATATAGTTATATCCATGCAGAGCTTATAGACTGCATAACATCATTCTTGAACTATACTATCTCTATACAAACATATTCTACCTTTGAAACTTATGGAAGCTAAGGAATTATTGTACATGATGTTGAAAACCCAAGAAAATTAATTCAACATGTTTTGGATCCTCCATCATTGGTCTCGATTGAGATTTAATGGCATCCTTTTAAAAATCTACCAGGTTCAACTTGAGTCAAATTTGACCTTTATTTTAAGTCCTTATATTTTAAATTTTAACAATGACCATCGATCTTGATTTGAACCTTATCAAATTATGTCATTTGTTATCTCTTCATTCCTTTTTAGGATCCTGCTATCAACTCTTTAACTCTTTGACCTTATGCACATCATAGATATCCCTTTGTACAAATGAATCCAAACCATATATCTTATGTCAATCTAATGTGGTTGAGACACTTTTCACCCATGCATTTTATCTTATTATCCAATGACTTTTTTTACCCATTACTCATCATTGATCTACTTTGTATGAGTGAATGCACTTTGTTTATTTACCTAGACCCACTGACTTGAGATTTATCCACATGTCATTAGATCTAGATTCTACTACCAAGATTACACCATTTTTAACTTGCACATTCACCCTAGAGATCATTTGACCTTTTGACTTGATGCTTACCATTTATCTTTGATTCATGATCAAAAGTGCTCTGTTATATCTTTAGGACCAACTAGCCTTATTAGTTGACACGTACCATTAGATCTTCATTTGGGCACCCAAGATCTTAACACTTGTCATCTACATGTTCATCCTTAGGAATTTTGAATGTTATAATTAAAATCACTAAGATTGGATGGGGTGAATTAGTGATTCAATATAATCCAATTCAATTCCCAACTCTTGAACATTTAACATACATCAACTTGATCAAGCAACATAAACATGAAAGCACATACATCCAAAAGACCCATAAGAGCATACATCACATGAACACAAAAAATATGTGGGAAAACCTCTGGGGGGATAAAACCCACTAAACCTTATAATATGGACTACAGTCCTATAAAATAAGATCCAACATTTATACAAAAACATATTGATCAAGGAATACCCATCCCTTAGTTTAGTGAGACACGTATATCACAAGGAGGAACCAACTCCCTAGGCAACCAAACATTCACTCAAATACCTTGATTTGATCTCTACCTTTGATCTTATGTCTTTTACACCTGATGATGGACTTATTTTACTTGCATTTTTCCCCCTTTATGCTTTCACAAACTTGCACACATAAGAAATGCATCTAAAACACCCTTTTGAATCACTCTTCACTTGTAAGCACATACACAATTAGAAAACCAACAATAGATCTATCAAAACATCAAAAACATAACTTATAGGTCATGTACACACTCCTTAATCTTCTCATCTCTTCAATCCATGCTCTAAGCACACTCACTCAATCAGACTCTAGGGCTTACTAACTCAATCTACCTCTTCTAGGCTTATTAGGTCTAATGACATATGTGTTTAACTTAAAAAAATTAATAAAATATACATGATTGATCCTCTTTTATCTTTTATGGTCCTCACTAACCTATACCTTCCCTTTAAAATGTTATTTCACTTAATATCACATATTTTCTTCTCTTCTCTCAAAAAAAAAGGAACTATTGCATTAATCTCCACTATTTATAGAGTCTTCATGAATATCAACATCTAGGTTGGACATAATACTTTACTTAACCCTTAATACATCTAATATATCTCAATACCATCCTCTCATGTTGGTCATAACAACTATTGGTCAGACTTAAGTAGCTACTCCTTTCAATTAATCCTTAATATCCCTTATAAGTCTCATGGAGACCTATTCACCCATTTAGCACTTCATCAAGCAAATTAAGAACATATGATCAATTTCAAATACTTGAGTCCACTCCAAATGACCCTTATGATATCTTCATGTGATTACTCCTTCTAAAACACTCTTATGTTAAAACACAAATTGATCAAACATTATTCTCTACATAGTAACATCATGACTGAATAAATAGTCAACTGTTAAGATCCATAACTTTGACTTTACAAATATTCAGACCTTTTAAATAGATTCTCTAGATTTTCCTTGGAGTCTTCTACAACTTTACTTTTTACTACATCAAGAAATTCATCCTAGATTAAATGTTATAGATCAAAAATTTCACACTATTTTTCCCTCATGAATTTGAATATTCAAATTCCAATGGTCCTTAAGAAAATATTAAACATCGAGCACCTTAACCTCATCTCATGCTTCTTATAAACTGTGGACAAAATCACACCATTGATATCCTATGAATATCTCAATATTTATCATGAAATGATCACCTTTGATCTTAGATTAGAGCTCCCATGATTGTGTCACTTGGAAGCTCTATGTGACTTCTATACATTTGACTTTTGACTTGACCTATACCATCTATCTCTATCAGTACGAATGCTTTCAAACCATTGATCTTCTATTAGATCAACAATATAGTTACACTTATCATTAACACATTTAATCATAGTTACCTTTGATTATTTGAATTCACTCACATCATTAATCTCTATATGACAAGATCATGTGCTCTATTGGATCCTTATCTAGTTAGATAAATTGCTCACCTTTAGATCTTTGATCTTATTCAATGTTGATCGTCGATCTTTGATATCAAAAATTTGGCTATGGGAACATAATAAATTTCATCTGAGAAGCCAAATTTTGCCCTTATTAACTTTTTCTATGCTCAACCTCAGAACCTAAAATTTGAACCATATGATCTCCTCACATAGGTGAATTTATACATATATCAATCTTCCCTTGAAATCTTCACACATGTGATATATAATTTCATCAATGTGCTCACTCAACTTTATCTAACAAGATGACTTGAACATATACATATAACTACTCATATGAATTATTTTCACTTCCAAAATCACTCCAAGCATTCATAACATCCCATAGGGTATTTAAAATATGTCTGTACCATCAATATCATCCATAAAATTCCTATCCAAGTCAAACACTGAATAACTATGCAAGAACATTGAATCACATTGAATCATACTTTGTCATTGTCAATCTAACACACATGACACCACATCAACAAACTTGGTCACCTTGGAGACATCATAGATAAACCTCCAAAAACATTACCCTTTATCATTGATGTCAACACCAATATAAATCTTATGCATAGAATCTATTTATCTCTTCAAACAATTTCTCCCCCTTTGACACAATGACAAAGTGGGCTCAATACTTGATTGGGTGGACTTAAAAAGACTTTAAGGACCAATAATAGGAAAGTACCACCTCTAAGAGATAATACAAACTCACCCTAACATTTTACATACCACTTCTTACCTTGAGCTTCTCAAACATGCTCCATGACTACACTCTTATTTTATCATACATAGCTTCTATGAGGGAAAAATATGAACATTAAAAACTCCATGAATGTACCTTCAAAACATTAAGAGGGACTCCCATAAGTCTCTTGAAATTAGGAACCCTTTAATCACCTTCATACCATCTCCAACCATGATGAAACAACACACTTGCCTTCATACCTTCTCACTTTAGGCTACATTTGTCATTTGGAAAAAATGACCAAAGACCACTCTTGTATTTACTAGCCTTGGCTAGAGGCCTAGTAGCCCTACCTAAACATTGAAACACCTATATTTTATTATGTATTAACCTTCAAGATGTGAAATTGAATATTTTAAGTACACTCATGTGCCTCCTCATTTATTCCAAAAAACATCTTCCAACTCTACTTATGTATCATAGCTCCTTCACAAACTTACTAGTTAATTATCCCTCCATTTGCACAAATTCTCATCCAAGGAAGACACCACACACTTTAAGATGATATAGAAACACTTTTTGACAACCAATTTTTCCATTTAAATATATAAATTAATCTCAACCCTCAACTCCCTTAATAAATAAACTAACCAACATGGGAAAAAATACTAGTTTTTCAAATGAAACTCAATCAACTCACCACCTTTTGTTCAACATCAAAACTTGAAACTTATCTCATACTTGGAGGTTAATAAAACACACTTATATATCAATTTTTTATATCACACACCTTTTATAAACCATAGAACCTTCATCTAGATTTTGACCTGCTTTCCCTTAAGCCAAAACTAGGAAAACTTGAGAGCACTCAAAAAGCTTTAATATACACACAAAGGATCTTCAACACATAAAATCAACTTTATCACACCTGAAGTGATTAAACACATATTTATATGAAATAAAATAATCTTTAAAAATCATATTTCTTATTTTTACACTTGGAAACCTCCATACTCTACCTACATACCTTCAAGACCAAAATCCTTGAACATACCTTGAGCACACATATTTGCAGTCTAGATATTGAAATGAATAAATTAGAATGTATTCACCTTAATATAATTTAAATTACTCAAGTATTTAAAAAAATAGGATAATACATCCTCTCACAAACTTATGAGGTCACCACAAGATCAATGAAGCTCTCAACACAAAGAAACACCTTACTAGAACATCATTCTTATTGAATTCACAACTTTAGCAAACTTATTTATATCTCAACCATGAATGTAAATTCTCAAAAATGATCCCCTTTAGCCACACACACCTTAAAATTATATTATTATCTTGAAACATAAATTAAATCTCAACTAAATTCCACCATGCTTCCTCTTTCTTGTCAAGTGTCTCCTTGAGGCCTAGATAAAGACACCATGACCCACAATGTCCTAGAACAATGTGAAACCAAGAGTTTCCCATAACTACTCATATCCATTATCATCTTTGGTCATCTAATATTGATAATAAACATGATAATCCACTACAATATTCTCTTTTTCTTCTAAGATAGGATTGACAACATATGGAGACAACATAGATTCATGACATACCTTTTCATCTAAAGAAAGCATCTCATAAGTGGTCATTGAAAACTAATATTACTTACATGAAACCTTCTCAACAATAGCATGATGTTCTCTTAGATCCATACATACCTTAGAATTTGCCTTAACTAGTACTGTTGTATTTTATTTGAGCTCAACTTGAGCTGACTTTTGATTCTCATTTTCTATTTAGATAGATGACTCATTTTCTTGGCATTCATGAACCTTATTCATAACTTATTCCTCTTTTAATTTAGCAGGTATTCCACCTCGATATTTTACCTCAACTAAATTAGTTTTGTTGGTTTTAAATTCCTTAAGCTTTCATACCATGGATTGACCTTTATTCATCACATTATGATGTCCATATTTCTTATGATTTGAGAGCTTTCTTGTACAAAATCTTACAATATGACCAACTTGATGACAACTAAAAAATATAACATCATTCATACCTTCTACTTTATGAATATTAAGAATATCAGCAAACATACCATCTTGTTTCTTAGGTTCATTATTCTCAAGATTAGTTGTCTTTGGTCTCCATACCTAGTTAATATTTTCCCATGCATTTTGGGAAAAAATTATAGCAATATGTCCCATCTCATGACAATTATAGTAGAATAAAATATCCATACCTCTAGTTAACTAGTTGTTCTTCCTTCTAATGTTTCTTGCCTTATGACCAAACTTGTGATAGGAAAAATAATGATCATTAAAATATCTTTCATACCTCATGGCACTTGGCTACCTGATGGATCTTTTCTTATTGTTTTTGGTGCTTGCATCCTTATTATCTTCAGTTGACCTCTCTTACTCTTTCTTAGTCTTGTTTATCTTGACAAAAAAATGCTCATCCTCATCCTTCAATGAATATAGCTTGGTTTTAAATTGTATGTTCTCATCCTCTTTATCTCTCATACTTGAACATGTAGCTTCTAACTAAAATTTGAGATTTTGGATGGTCTCCTTATCCATATTAACATATTTAGCCATGTTATCCTTCAATCTACATGCTTGATCTTCAATAATTTTTATATAATTAAGATTGGATTTCAACTTATCATGCTCACCTTTCTTTTAACTCAACTTGGCATTTGTCTCTTCTAACTGAGTCTTGAGATGTTTGTATTCTTCCTCTTTTGAAATCATATTTGTCTTTGTAACCCTTAATTTATCCTCAATAATTTTTAACTTCTTTTTATCATCTTTTTATCTTGAACTTTCCTTCAATGAGTCTAGTTCCTTATTGAGCTTGATGAACTTATCCATAATAGCCTTAAAGTTTGAGGCCATGATCTTATTCTGAGCTTCTTCTTGATCATACATTCTCATCTTACCGCTATACTTCTCAAAAAATGCCCTAAGATGACTAAAATTTTCTTCACTTGATTTTGGACATTCATAAGTAACATCTGCTTGAGCCTTTAACTCTTGATTCTCTTTCTTCAATTGCTTAGCCATATTGTACCTTGGATCACCTTCAAGTGGTTAAACTTAAAAAAAAGGTCATGCTTTGATATCAATTGTTACAAGTACAATCACTAAGAAGGGGGGGGGGGGGGGTGAATTAGTGATTCAATATACTCCAATTCAATTCCCAACTCTTTAATATTTATCATACATCAACTTGATCAAGCAACATAGACATGAAATCACATACATATAGAACATACATCACATGAACACAAAAAATATGTGGGAAAACCTCTTGGGGGATAAAACATAGTAAACCTTGAAAGATGGACTAAAATCCTATAAAACAAGATTCAACATATATACTAGCACCCAATGATAAAGGAATACCCATACCTTAGTTTAGTGAGACACATATCGCATGAGGAGGAACCAACCCCCTAGACAATAAAGCACCCACTCAACTACATTGATCTGATCTCCACCTTTGATTTGATGTCTTCTACACTTGATGATGGACTTCTCTTAATTTAACTCTTTCCCCTTTACACTCTCATAAACTTTCACACATAATTAATGCATCCAAACACCCTTTTAGATCACTCTTCACTTTTTATCACATACACAATAAAAAAACTAGAAATAACTCTATCACAACATCAAAAACATAACCTATAGGTCATGTACACACTCCTCAACATACTCAACTCTTTAATCCATCCACTAAGCACACTCACTCAGTCATCCTCTAGGGTTTACTCATTCAATTTACCTCTTCTAGGCTTATTAGGTCCAATGACCTATGTGTTCTCATTCATAAACTTAATCAGATAAATACAATTGATCCTCTTTTCACTCTAATGGTCTTCACTAACTTGTACCTTCTTTTTCAAAGTTTCCTTCACTCAATATCAAATCTACTCTTCTTTGTCTTTAAAAAAATAGAAACTATTGCATTGATCTACACTATTTATAGATTCTTCATGAATATCAGCATCTAGGTTGGATATAATACTTGGCTTAACCCTTAAGACATTTAGCATAGCTCAATACCATCCTCATAGCTTGTTGATAGCAACTATTGGTCACACTTAAGTAGCTACACCTTTCAATTAATCCTTAATAGCCCTTATAGGTCTCATGGAGACATATTCACCCAATTAGCACTTCATTAAGTAAATTAAGAACATATGATCAATTTTAAATACCTAGGTCCACTCCAAATGACCCATATGACATCTTTATGTGATTTATCTTGCCAAATTACTCTTCTGCTAAAGCATAAATTGATCAAACATTATTATGTACATAGTAACACCATGATTTAACAAACATTCAAATTGGAAGCTCCATAACTTTGACTATACAGACATTCAAACCTTATAAATAGACTATCTAGATGTTCCTTGGAGTCCTATATAACTCTTATTTTTATTACATCAAGAAATTCATCTTGGATAAAATGTTATATCTCAATAACTATACATTGGTTTTCCCTCATGAATTTAAATATTCAAATTCCAATGGTCACTAATAAAATGTTAAACATTGAGCACCTTAACCTCATCTCATGCTTCATGGCAACTATGGACAAATACACACCATTGATCTCCTCTAAGTAGCTCAGTCTTCATCATGTAATTCTCACCTTTGATCTTAAATCAGAGCTCCCATAATTATGCCACTTGGTAGCTTTGTATGCCTTCTACACATTTGAATTTTGGCATGAACTACACCATCAATCGCTGTCAGTACGAACATCTATGAACCATTGATCTTCTATCAGATCAATGAGATAGTGACACTTGTCATTTGTGCATTTAATCATAGGTACCTTTGAAAATTTGACTTCACTTACACTATTGATCTCTATCTAATAATATCATTCACTCTATTGGATCCTTATCCAATTAGATAAATCGCTCACCATTATATCTTTGATTCGATTCAACATCGACTATCAATCTTTGATATCACAAATTTGGCTAAGTATAGGAACATAGTAAATTCTATCTAAGACGCCACATTTTCCCTTTAATAAATTTTTATATGATCAACCTCATGACCTAAAATTTTAACCATATGATCTCCTCATAGAGTTGAATCTATCCATATATCAAGCTGCTTGTGAAATTTTCACACATGAAATATAATGTCATTAATCTACTCACTTAGATTTATCTATCAAGATGACTTACTTGGAAATAGACATACATATGACTAATATAATGAATTCCTTTCACTTAAATAAGCACTCCAAGATCTCATGACATCCCATAGGGTCTCTAAAATATGTACATACCATCAATCTCATCTATCAAATGCCTATCCAATTCAAACACTGAAGAACAATGTAAGAACATTGAATAACATTGAAGCACACTTTGTCATTGTCAATCTAACACACATGAAATCACATCAACAACCTTGGTCACCTTGGATGAATCATAGAAAAACCTCTAACATTGAATTGAAATTTCTATTTCATGAAGCTTAAACTTGATGTCAGTGTGCACATTTTACTTTGCAAGTCTAACTTTAAAGGCTAATATTTTGAGATAGAGAACTCATCAAGATATGAAATTTGTAGGAGACATTATTGACATGAAAAAAATAATATCCATGTGGTCTTTTGGCCTTGACTAATTCTGTAAGTATATTTATCAAATTTACAACCAAACTAACATGTTGGTCCCTATAGGACATGCTCATGACTGTCTAGTTATTTTAGACTTGTGCAAGAAACTATTATCCCTTTAGAAGGCTCTAATGAACTTATAAGACCCTTTTAATTCCATTTCAATCCCTTTAATGCTTGAAACACAATGATACCCTACTTGTCTTTTTCATTTTACAATTTTAGACCTGTTTCTAAGCCTACTTCCCAAGGATCAACAAATTACACTTTAAGCTTGCTTAAAGTGTTTCAAAATATTTGTAATCAATATGAGATATTCTTATTCTAATTTTGGTCCAATAATTCTATATATAACTCTACTAATCTATTGAAACCATTTCTAGGAAAAGAATTCTTGTGTGCCAAATTTGGCCAAAAATTATGGTGATGTCTTAGGGTTGCATGCCTGCTATGCAAAGACTAGTAGCATTGAACTAATCCATTGGGTACATGGAGTCACAATATTTCCTCTAAACTAATTTTAAATGATTCAAGGCTTCCCCTTTGGATAACTTCCTCTTGAAGCCATAAGGACAATAATAATAAAACAAACAAAGGTAAATATATATAAGCACTTAGAGGAAATAAAAACAACTAACCTACTAAATAAATGTGCACACAAACACTTAGAGAAAAGCAGGAAATATACTATAATATATAAAATATTGTATAGTAATTTACAATCACCTCCTTGCTAGGTCAAATAAGAAAATTTTAGTATCATTCACTTGTAAAAAACCAAGATGAAAAATGCCTTGCTTTTGAGGTACTAGAAATGGTGAACCAAGTAGTTTGATGGCTAATCCTTCTAATGTGCTCTCTAATGGATGAAATAAAATAAACATGTCTCTAATGTAGACATATTAGTCCAAGTCTTCCAAGCTTGGTTTATGTTGGACTGCAAGAGCACTTTCTTAATGTTGCTCATCACTATTGAGAAAGCCTTGCATGAAGACTTCATTTAGGCTCTTGGGAGAAATTGCACTTCATTCACTTGATGGTTCAAAAATACCATGTTATTATACCTTGTCCTTGTGAAAATTAGTACTGATCATGCTTATATTAACATGATCATAATGTTTTTGAGGAAGGACATGTTTTTTAGTCTCTTCAAACTCTTTGGTTATGGCATTGAACCATTCCTATAACTCTTTAAGATATTCATTTGTATGTTAATAAAATTACATCACTTGAGCACTTGAGATTTCTCCTTCATCAACCTCACTCAAGATTTCATTTTATTCTTCAACTTCAAATGAGGGTTGATTTGACTGTCAAAGGTCTAAAACATCACACCTATCTTTCTAAAGATCTGATTTACTTTCTTCTAGCTCTAACATATCGAGGCTATCCTTAATTGAAACCTCATCTTGAAGTGCACCAACCTTAGGAACCTAATTCTGATCCTCTTCTTCATCTACGTAGAATGGACCTTTACTACTCCATTCAAGGTCTACCCCATGTTTAGCTTGAGGATTTTCCTCTTCAGGTAACTTTTCAACATTAACTTACTCTATTTCACTCAAGAAATCTAGCACAAATGTTTCTATTGATCTTCTAAATCACTTGAGTTTCCATTGACCTCCATAATAGGTTCATAAAATCTATCCTCTTTCTTCTCATCAAGATCCTACAACTTGAAAATTGAAACATGCTCTTCTCTATAAAGTGGGTTATCTATCATGATTTCCTCATCATATACACTTAAATTATCCTCTTATGGCTTACTTATGACTACAAACTCTTCCTTTATCCTTTGTAAAATAGGATCTTTATCCAAGATGAAGATGGTGGGAGGGTGAAGAAATTCACCTTGCTAACAACTTAAGAGAGTGTCCTTCTAGCTAGGGAATTTTAATGGCTTATTTGGTGGATCTTAAATTGGTGCTTGGGCTAACACCTTCTCCTTCTTCTTTATGAATTTTTTAACTAATTTCCATATTGGAAATGAGTAGGTAACAAACCCTTTGTATTCCTTTTGAATGGTTATAAGAGAGAGTGGTCTTAAAAGTGAGGGCATGACATAGCTAGGGTCAAATGTGTTGGAGAAGATCCATGATGGAATGTATTCATTCTCTTTAGTGAGAATGGGCATAAGGGTAGGATAGGGTAAATAGATTGACTCAGATTTGACATACACTTTCTCCCACTACTCAAACTCTTTTTCAATGGATAATACCCACCCTTTCAATTCTTGTTTCTCAACCTGTGGATAGTTAGATTCCTTAATTAGTACCCACACATTATAAAACTCTTGAAAAAATATGTTTATTCCCTCCATGGCATGAATGGGGAATTCTTTCCCAAGATTAAACCCCTCATTGATTTTCATGATTGTTCTGCCTTGGTCTAGTATTGTCTCTCTAAGTTTTGACAAGGATGGATTTTGACAAGTTTGACTAGTAGCTATTTAGAAACTCTTGAAGGCTAAGCTTGAGGATATTGGAGGGGAAATGACACATAAGACTGATCTAAATGAACTTATTTCTCTTCATAAGATATCAACACACTATCTATGTTCTAGATCATGCTTCTAATCATTACTATGTCTTCATTCTCATAAGATGACCATTATTCACACTCACAAATTGACCATCTATTCTTGGCCAACTAAAGAGATATCATTGCCTCTTATATAACATAGATAGGGATGATAGAATAAAATTGTAAACCCATACCAATCTTTCTTATCAACTCAATATAAAATGATAATGCTTACTTAACTCCTGATAATGATGTAACAAGATAAGCCTATTCTTGACAATGGGAATTATAAGACTAATTTGAATGAAAAGGAGGTTGAACTTGACCATATATAGGGGTGGGAGGAGGACAAAGGCCATGATAGGACTAATAGGCCATTTGAGGGCCACTTGGGGAGAATACATAAATATTATTTGCCTAATAAGTGTGATGTTGAGGTAGATAATGAGCATACTAATCATAAGATGGTTGATTATACATACTAAATTATGATGATTAGGTACTTATTTAGGCTACTTAAACTAGATAATAGATGCTTAGAGTCACCATTGATGTTTGAACACTTGCCTCCAAAAGCTGATTGGATGAACAGAATACCAAAACTCTTCATCACTAAACAACATAGTAAGAAACACCATATGTGTCATAAAATATTATAACATTAATCTATACCCTTGGAGATATTTATTTAGGCTCCCTCTGACTAATACATAATATTAGGACAACCCCAGGCTATAGATAACCTATGATGGGGTAGAACCTTCAAAGAAGGCTAGATTCCTCTTGATGAATCACCTAAACTAATGCTACTATAGGGATAAGGGTTAGAAAGGGGAAAAGGGCTTCTAATAAGTCTGAAAGGTGATGCACCAAAAAAAATATAAAACTCCCATAAGATTGAACGCATACTAGATCTTCAAAAGATAATGCTAGCTCACACAACATCACAAACCATTGATTTCATAAGTGTTTCATGGATTAGGTTCAGGTAAAACACTAATCTAGACCTAAAATAGATTGAAAATACCCTAAAATAGGTCAAAAAGGAGGACAATGGATGAGGAAGATTCTCCTTCACTATGTCATCATGCACAACTCACTCAACATAGATATAAGGCAAGAGATAGGTAAAGAAAGTCTTTTATTACTTTAAGAGGTAGTTCTTATAAATTCTTGATAGGGTTTAGCCTAATAAAGAGGAGACTATCTTGAAATATATTAAAGAGTCCCCTAATACTCCCAAAAATGAGCATCCCTCTATATATGAGAAAGAATGGATGATATAGAGAAAGGGAAAAGAGAGAAGAGTGATCACATTAACCAAGAACAATTAATGAGCTACCACCTTTCAATGAATTTTCCACCATATTTTAATCAAATTAGTACCAATTCTCCATCTGTAAGTTCAATTTTATTTGTCTTAATACCCCTTGAATCCTATCATTAGTTAAATAATATGCTAGAGGATAAGATTTTAGTGGAGGTGGTGAGTCATGATCATGTTATGAAGATAAACCCTTAGGTACCCTAAAAATCTATTAAATGTTCCAACTACCATATCTCCATCTTGGAGCCTTATGTTATCTTCTACTTGACTTTTTTATGAAAAGAGAACCCTCATATCTATAATTCTAATAGAACCCTCACCATATCTAATTTGGGTGGCCATAGGTACTTTTTTGTTAGAGATATTACTCTATTGGAAGATGATACACTCCATTAATCACATACCTATCCTTATAACCAAATCTAAGCATAGGTCTTACTATATATTGAAAACCAATCTCATTTATTAGTTTTCATTTAGTTATATCCATGAATATCTTACAGACTACATAACAATATTCTTGAACCATATTAGGTCTACATAGACCTATTCTACCTATGAAACTTGTGGAAGATAAGGACTTATTGTACATGATGTTGAAAACACAATTAAATTAAGTCTAATGTTTTGGATCCTCCAATAGAGGTCTTAACTGCAATGGCATCCTTTGAAATATCTGAACTAGTTTGACTTGAGTTGAATTAAACCTCTATTTAAAGTTCATGGCTTTTTAATTTTAAAAATATCCATCGATCTTGATCTGAACCTTCTTAAATTATGCCATATGTAAGCTCTTCTTTCATTCTCAGGACCCTATTATCAAATTTTTGACTCCTTGACCTCATGCACAC